>JAWNPU010000002.1:0-1200000 GCA_035047325.1 Drosophila vallismaia | reverse complement strand
CCCCCCCTTTTGCTAACAGGTCATGCATCCAATTTGATTTAGGTGCGCACCTGCTGCTCTTGATTCTTTTCCTGCCTGTTGTTGCTCTTCTTGTTGCTGCTGTTGCAAGCTTCTTCTCGCACCGCCCCGGCACCCTTGGAAAACCAATTGAAAACTCGCCTGCGGCCTGTGGGCGTGGGTGTGGGCGGAGGCGGTGGCGTTGCATGTTTGTCTATGTGTGAGAGTGCATTTCGCATTTGACCTACTTTCGAGAGTAGGAGAGCCAGCATAGCTTTGTTTCGGTTTCAGATTCAGTTGCAGTTTCAGCTCCAGCTTTAGTTTCGGTTTCCGTTTCTGTTTCGAGTTCCAGAGAGCTAAAGCTGGAACTATAGCTTGTAGTCCAACTGGGGTCCAATTAAATATGTAACTCAATTATGACGGCTCTTTGGCTCATCCTCTTCAGCAACGCCTCTGCTTTGCTCCATTTTTATTTGGCCAAGGCGGCGTATGCGTGATGAGCGTCCAAAGAGCGACGCCCTCGGGGGTATGCAACACAATTTTCGCTCCGCAATTTGCCATACAACGCAGCGCTCATCAATGCGTACACAGTATACTGTACGAGTAATTCGCTATATACTGTGTCTATATGCATACTTAATATAAATATCGGATGTTTTGCCAGCAATTAACAGAGCGCCAAATGCACTGAAAATGTCAAATACGACAGCCGACAGAAAAAATAATATAAAACTCGTTGGTGCAATCGAATGAGTGCTTTTCCTCTGAATTTTTTGTTCATTCAGAATACATTTTTATATATCTTTTGAAATGGTAATAAAAATGATCAGAGAAACATGGATATGGATCGCTGAGAACAGACTGAGAGGGATCCCAAAGGTTTTGAGGAACGTTTCTCTAGACAGACCTCTTTCATATTTCCAACCTACTCAAGTAGACTTACTGCCTCTAAAATGTGTTAATAGTGCTAATAGTGCTAATGATGCTAATGGGGATGCGGCTGGAAATCTGGGAGCCTGCGAAGTGGCCAGAAAGGCGAGCACTTGCGGGAAAACTATAAACATAAAATGGCAAGCGCAATTCGCGATAATTATAATAATAGCAACAACGAGATCCACAAATCCCATGAGCAAAATTGCACAAATAAACAAGCAAAGGAGTGACGATGGAAGCGGGGACTTGGAGTCCAAGGAGGGGCCAAGGAGATTCATCACCATCCGAGGCGCTTAACACGCTTTCCATTGGGAGAGTCAAATGCCTTCATTTCGTTTCTATTCCTTTACGATCCAATACGATTCGATTCAATTCGATTCGGTTTGGGTTTCTTTCAATTTTCGCTGTGCCAGTGATGTGTGCTCTGGTTTATAGATTTCCATGGCAATGGCATGTACATCCAGCCAGTACGGGTATATGCCACATGAACACAGGCACAGAGCCAACCGGAGCTGTCTATGACGTCGTTGGCGTTCTGCTCACGTCACGGCGGACACGGCCAACAGCCGCACAATTTGAAAAAGTTCAAACGCGCACACTTCTCGGCCACAAATAGCCCGATATACCATACATATGTATACGTACATGATGCTGCCCCAATTGAATGCTATACTCGGTACTATACCGTATGTGGATATTGCCCCTGCTACAGTTGCCCGTCTGTCAGAATGTATACAAGCTATGGATGGATGACCTATTGGTCATCATCCTTGTGGTGATGAGGCTAAGACAGGCTAAGACATCCAGTAGTTTTTGAAGAAACCCATCTCCAATCGATTAGATCAAGGTCCTGGATTAACAGTCATTATTTCACAGTCTTCTTAGTTTCCTAAATATAAACTCTTTATTAAATTCACAAAACTCTTTAGTATTTTCCTCTTTAGTCATCCGTGTTTTTGTAATGTCTGTTGTTACAACCCCATCCACCATCCACCATCCTCCATCCACCATCCGCATCATCTGCGGCCGCATTTCCATTCCAAGTTTATGGCAATTTAAAAACTATTTTCAAAACTAGACGAAATGTATTTTTACAACTGCCACAGCCATTGAAGATGTTCAATGATTTGCGTGTTGCCTTTTCTCGCCTGTGTTTAGTGCCCATTAATTACACCTTACTTGTATTTTTATGGTATTCCAGAATATTGAACAGAAAAACCAAGATACCGAATTGTAACTTTTTGATTAAATAAAAAAAGGATTTTTAAAGTTTTCGATACTCACCCTCGCAGATATATCCCTGCTGGATGAGGCCCCAGAGCAGATCCGAGCAGTGGTGACAGTATGTTGGCTTATGAAACGTCTTCTTCACGAATGAATGCCCACCATCCGCCATTTTGTTTGCCTGTGTCCGCTGCCCACTAGCTCTCGCTCTCCCTGGCTGAGTTCCGTTTCCGCTTTATCCTTCTGTCTCTTCCTCCTCTGTCGCTGTGCTACTTATCTTTGTGGTTTCCTTTGGGTGTTGCACCTTGCGGTTTCGATCTTTGTTGCTGTTGCAGTTAGAGTTGCAATATCGGCTGTTTTGGGCTATTTCGAAATGGGAATCTGACGGCAAGTTGGCGCTTTAGGCCGCTGCTGCCGGGGCGGCTGACGTCGACGCCGGCTGAGGCAGCGCTGCCGTACCGATCGAGGACGTGCGATTGGCGTGGCCGTGGCAGGACGAAAGTTCGATTCCGGTCAGCTTGGATTGCTGCTGCTTCTGCTTCTGCTGCTTCTGCTGCTCCTTCTGCTGGTGGTGGTGTGGCTTTCCCGACTGCTTTTCCTGCTGCTGATGCGAAATGGAAACGGAGTACGACGACGACGGCAAAAGTGGCGACGACGACGGCTGCATTTTCATCCATTGGTCAGGTGGCGGCTCCCTTATCCGGACATTTGCTTGCCGGGATCGGTTCTAGCACAGACAGTAGTTCCTCGTTTGGTTATCATTTAGTTTCAATTGAATATTAGTTACAGGTTTCTATATACATATTGACTATGTATCATATTTGTTTGGCTTTTCTCATCTTTGGTTTTTTTTAAACGTTTTTATTTAACTTTAACTTTCTTTGGTGGTGAGTTTGTTGCTGTTTTCGGTTAAATATTTACAATTTTGGGCGCTGCACTAGGTAAAAAAAAAACGTAGTTGTGGATTACAATTTATTTGCGAGATTTTACTAAAATTCTGTGTTCCATATTTATGCGATTATTTATTTTGTATTTTGTATATAACATTTTGCACGGGAACAGGCACTGGAACACACATAGGCACACTTCACTCGGCGGGCGGTCTTCACGGTCTTCGCGGACTGAAAAGCTGAACCAAACGGCAGCAGCAGCAGCAGCAGCTCGGAAAATGTTTTCCTTTGACTTTGCTCTCTGATGCTCTCTCGGCGCCTCATTTTCCACGCCACTTGCCACTTTTCGTTGGATACGTAAGCGCCGCACCCCCCAAAAAAACAGCAAATTCCAAAAAAAAAAAACACACGAAAATGAAAACGTTTCCCGATAATAAAATTGAGTTGGAGAGAGAGAAAGCACGCGTCATGCGTGGTGAGTTGGCTAAAAAAGTTCCCAGTATTTTTGGAGCACCATAAAAAAGTAGTAGACATCAATATAATAATAGAAGTGGCAAAAATATGATATCAACAGCGTGTATCGCTGGAGAGGAGGGAAAACCGAAAGAGAAAGCAAGTCAGCGAAAGCAGTAAAGAGAAAGGGTGAGAAGAAAGTTGAACTGCAGTGGGAATTTTTCCATTTTATTTCAGGATTCTAAGAATTTGCATAGTCGCGACGCCCTCAAGTATGCAACATGTTTCGTGATGAGCCAATTACAATAAACACCCCACATCCATCCACCAGAACCGTGAACGAGCTCTGGCCAAGGACAATCTAGTCAAATATTATATCATAGAGGTCCTAATAATAGACGGAAACAAAGGTAACGACACTTGAAGTTTTCTACTTGATGAAAATAACGACAGCTATCGGAAAACAGAGGTCCACAGTGTGTGTATACGGACATTAATGGCTAAACTTTTATGGCATTCAACAATAAATGTGAAATACAAGCATTAGAAAGGATTTTTTAAAGGATAGATAACTTTGTTCTTAATTCCATTACCCAGTACGGGCTTTTGCAGGCACAGAACTAATGACTTTGAACTTAATAGAATTTGGCGAAACGAGTTTAAGGTGAACCCCCTTGGCAAGTATTTGAACTTGGACTTGGACAGAACTATTTTTTCGTACCGCAACTGTGTGAGGAGCCAGCCTGACGACGTGGAATGTCCCTAAACCACGTCCCGTGTCCTGTGCGTCCATGTCCTGGCCACCAGACCACCAGGCGTGCGACATGCGCATTCAAGATCTCACCACATCATCCTTACTACACCGCACCTCGTATCCAACTCCACCACGGCGTAGCGGTTGAGCGAAAAGTGGCCAAGTTTAAGGATAAATCACAACGAGCTAAATTTTTGCAACAAATGCCTGGCCAGGCCAGAAAGGGCGCACCAAGGAGGGGTGGCCAAGAGGCTGGGGTGTTGAAAACTTTGCGGCTTCGCTTTTCCAAAAACGGGGGAAATTATTGTTTTGGCAAATTGGCCAGAACGTAGGAATAAAATGAAAATCGGAATGGAAATGGGAATGGAAATTATGGATGCTAATGGGGGGCCCAAAAGCGAGATGAAAAGCGAGAAATACAAGTGCCGAGAACTTATTGGGCAATAATATATATATATATGGTATTGGGAGACTGTGTGAGTGTAGACAAAGCAACGGTACTTCGCACCCACTGGGGCCATGGTGGCGCCCATACGAGCCACCCCCTTTTCGGGCCGCATGAGCAAATCGCAATAGATAGAGAATTTTTTTCTTGCTGGCGCGGCTTGATTCCTTGCCACACACACACACACACACACACACACACATACTTCGACAGTGGCATGCAGGAACACACTCATACTACGACATACGAGTATATCTTAGGTGGCCTTGTCTTGGCCATTTTCATTGCTAATCACTCAAAAGAGGGCATAATTATGGTAAAGTTGCTGGCTCATCCGGAGCCTGGAAATTTTCAGCACTTGGCACGGTACGGCACATATGACAACGTAATTTTCACGCTCACACACAAACTCGCCGTGGGAGCGAGAGAGCGCCAATGTGAGAGGGAGACGCACACAGGGACACAGGAATTTTATGTACCATATATTTTTGAAGCTGCAAAATTTTGCACACTTAATTTTCACGAGCACTGCTGCTGCTGCTGTTGCTGTCGAGATTTTCACTTGACTTTGATTTGCACAATTTTGCACACATTTTCTTTTCGCAAGCGATGCCCTTTCCCTTTCCCCACACTTCACTCAATTTCCTTCGAAGCGGAGGAGGAGGGACATTTGCAGATGGAAAATTTTCACCGCACAACTTGCTTCAAGTTTTCTTTCCAGTTTTTCCTTAGCACCAAACACCGCTCGAGTCAAACCGCTCACCGTCAACACCTTTCACTTCGAGTGTGTAAGGTGTGCGTGTGTGTCTCTGTGTGTGTGTGTGTGAAAATTTTCTTTTGATTTTATGTGGTGGCCTGTGAAAATGGCAGTGCCCCGCAATTGTAACCGTTACGTACGGAAAAGCACACCTAGCTGCTAGCTGCTGTGTGTGCTTGTGCTCCGCTTGAGTTGATGGTGCGCTCTGCCCCGAAATAGTATCGATATCTGTATCCCCCGAAAAACTGACGAACTTGTATCCGTCGGATATCGATATTGAACTTCAGATACAGTATCTTTTACTGCTTTTGGGGATAAAAATTGAGGATAAAACCCTGGATATTCACCTATAATAAGGATATCGCATATTTATTTCTAAAAACTTACAGAATAAAGCTCTTTTTCGAAAAATATAATGGTTTTTAGAATTCAAATTTTACATCAAAAATTTTGATTTCATAATTATGTTTTTTCTTCATAAATTGAATCTTAATTTTGTGTTAAAATATAATTTAAATTCTAATATATATTATCGATACATCATTTTGAAATTGCTTACATCCCTATTGCTTGTTTCTGGGCCGAAACTTTCTCGCAGCTTTCTCCCGGCGCTCTTGCTCCTGCTGGTGTGTACGGGTGTTTGGAGAGCCATGGCCCCAACAACAAACAGGGGGAAATTAGTGGGAGCTCCAGTTCCGGCTCTCACTCGGCAAGGGTGTCTCTCCCTGGCTCTCTGCTAGGATCCCAGCGCTTGTGCCGTGGACCTCTCGGTGTCTCGGAGTCTCGGACTCTCCCAAATAAAAATGAAATCAACAATTTGTTGGTCGATGGACTGCCAACTTATACCCAAAATGTGTCCCAAAACATGGCGGCGGGAAAAGCTCGAAAAAAACTCTTCTCCAAAAGAATTCAAATTTAGATAAAACCACTTTTAGTGTACCAAAGATTATTAAAATATTACGCTCACAATCAGTACTTTTATTCAATTGAAAGATATTTAAAAAGTAATCAGAATTGTTTTTTTGGTTACTTCGGTTACAGCAATTTCCATATATTTGAGGACTTTTTCTTACAACTAGAAAGTTGAGCACACCGTCGATAAATAGTTTCGCTTTGATTGACTTAGCTTATCTCTAAGGCCTATATCCTTACAAGTACGAATGTGTGTGAGCAAAGGATATTGCTGCTTACATATATAGAATACAGGTTTTTTGTTGCAAATTGCATTTGCCAAGCGAAAATTAGGAGTACGTTTAACAGCATTTCTATATACTATATTTGATGCTGACACAGGATGGTTAAATAATAATAGAACCAATATACTTTCGGGTCTACGTTAAATACAGATACACGCATACATATAAGGCGACTTGAAATGGGTTCAGTATATAATATAATTCGATATATGGGAGGAGCCGACTTAGCCAAGGCCATGATCATCGAAGAAACTCTGCGGGGTCTCATCCTGCAATGGGAGAATGCTTAGCTTCAGTTACATGGACTACAATTCATTTAAATAGCTCGGGATACAAGGAAAACCAAAGAAAAGCTTCAATACTGGGACGAGCCCACAAAAGTATGCTACGAAAACGGGTGGTGGAACAAGGTGGAATAGAACATAGATATTGGATAGTGGTGGAAAACAGAGGTGGAGATCGTTGGAGCGTTGAGCAAAGCAAGTTCAGAGGTCAGGTCAGAGCAGTCAAACCAGTCAGGGACAACAGCAACAACATCAATCATAAGTAAATACGCAATTAAATTAAATTAAAAACATTAAGTTAACCATTAGCTTACCATTATCATACTATCATATAGCACACAAGTACATTTATAATTTTTTGAAAAATACTTGCTTTTTATTATTACTTGATTCTTTTTGTTTTTGTTTTTTTTTTTTTAATTTTCAGTTACAAAACACAGAAAATTTGGCTAAAACATACAACACACATACATAAACATATATATATATATATACTTGTAGATATACTTGTACATAAACTAGACTTTATTTGGTTACCACTAAGGTAAGATTATTACATTTTTCAATCGAACAATATATCGAACTGTTTATCAACATTAAAGCTTACTTGTTTCTATGGTAAGAATAGTATTGCATGTATCTCCCCACTAAATTAGTTATTGCCCATTTGGTGATTGGAATGATCTTTCGATTATTTAATGTACGAGTAGATAGAAAAGAGACTATTAATTCCGTTTAAGGGACCCCAGATGGAACTACGTGAGGTTGGCTAGATTTGCATGAACTTTGCCGGTTCTTGTTTGACGTGTGAGGGTGTCGTGTTTTGTTTTGTATGGAAAGCCATATGCCAGATGCTCTTGATGTTTACTATCTAGTCTATATATTTTTGTGGGTTTATTGCTTTTGGTGTAGCCTCACGTTGCTTCGGTTTCATCTTTTGCATTAATTTTGAGTTCGATTCCTACAGCGCTTCAGAGTGCCGTAGGATGGTGCCAAGTGCAGGACACTTGCAGTTCACGCTTTGCCGGTGTGAGGTGGGTGTATCTGAGAGTCTGAGTGGGTCTTGGAGTCTGGGTGAGTGTGCTTGGTAGTGTAGGTAGTGTGCTAGCAATATCAACTACATAGGTTCTATGGTGTTCTAGTTCTTTAGAGTAGTCCAATGTCTCTTAAAGTGCCCTCAACGGCTTCGTCCTGGAGTACAGAGAATAAGAACAATAAGAACGAGAAAAGTAGAAGGAAAAGAAAGTAGTAGAGAAAGTGGTAGTGGTAGTGGTAGTACGGGTTGCAGCAGAAGTGTTTAGTTGTGAGTAGATTTTGACAGAATAGATCTGTTCTTTTTTTTTTTGTAAATTTCGTTCGTTTACGGCACAATTGCTTTGGCATGAATATAACTTTCAAAACAGGTAATGCATATATGGATGAACATCACAGCGCAGGGGGTGAAAGCTGGGCAATATACATATACATATATACAGCTGGGTACAGCGAAGGTTTGACTGATCTGACCTATTGACACTCCACTAAGACTCTTCGCGGATCGGGAATAAGAGTAAATGTTCTTTACACTGCTTCTTTGGGTGGGGTTTTCTTTGGGGACTCTTATTTTTCTTTTATTTTTTGTATTTTTTTTTTTAGTTGAGATACTCATTGAAGTCCTGTGGTTGTTGTTGGTG
Source organism: Drosophila vallismaia (assembly GCA_035047325.1). NCBI lineage: Eukaryota > Metazoa > Arthropoda > Insecta > Diptera > Drosophilidae > Drosophila > Drosophila vallismaia. Next base: position 1,191,394 of record JAWNPU010000002.1, on the reverse strand, counting down.
GTGGTTGGATGGTGGTAGTAGTAGTTGTGTTAACATCGATTTATGCAGTGGCGGGTAGGGAAAGCGTTAATAATAACAAGAGAAAGGGAACATGGGTTACACAATTATATATGGTAAATGGTATGGCAAGAGTAGGTACCTTAACATCGGTTCTAGTTAGTTACTTTCATCTAAAAATCTACAAAGATCATGCAAAGTAATCCAACCAACTAAGACTTTGACTATACGATATACGATTCGGGATTAGGGGTATTACGGCCATAATATAAAAACAAAATTGTACTATTCATTAACAACTACTGATTGCAGGATGGCAAACAAAAGTTACATTTAGGATTTAATCGGCACAGCAACATCTATGGCAATTTAAATACTGCGGCTTTTATACTTGTAATATTATTCCTGCGAAATTCTCATTGGCAAGATGAAACTCAAGACGGCATGCAATAATATATATTATAAAAAAAACTGACTGTGATGTGCGCGTGTGTGCAGGCTAGGTGGTTTACATCGGATTCGAAACTTAAAGTAATGTCAATTCGGCTGCGATCACACACGCACACTGCACTTATTTTCTATTGCAGTGAGTAAAAGAACTCTTCTTGCTTCGAGTGGTTAGAGATGTGTTCGGTAGTACAGAGTAGTATAATTATTAATTTGGAGGCAAAAATTAGAGAAACAGAACAAGTAAGTACGAGTAAGTACGAGTAAGAGTAGAGTATAAAGGAAGAATTATGATTGACATGAGGTATGACTTTGTAAACGTTAATAATAGGCATATAAATATATTTATAGAGATGCAAAAACAAACACTAAGAAGTAACGAAACTAAAACCAGCGAGTTGAATAAATATGTAAAACAATTAACAATATCCGGTTTAGGTAGAATAGTGACACAACCGTTTAGGCATTACAGATCATATGTCTCGGGTGTACTGACCTCTTGGAGCAGATCCTGCGAGGCGATTGCCTTAAGTACGTTCTTTTTAGACGTCTCCTGGATCTCGCCGCCAATGAGCAGCTCGTCCAAAATGAAGTACGCTTTTTCAAAGTTGAAAATTATGTCTAGCTCGCAGACCTGATGGAATAGAAGGAAACCATTAGATGCTAAATATGACATCTATTTGATATATACTAACGCTGCCAAAGTACTTGTCCAACAACTCGACATAGCGATGGATGATCTCGAGTGTCAGCAGTTCGTTGTCGTTCTGCTCGATGGCGCAACAGAAATACAAGCTGGCATACCTTAAGAAACAAGAAAAGAGAACGAATTTATAAATAATTCAAAAGCGGGAAGAGAGCTTGAGTAGCTTACCTCTTGTAGACAATTTTGCAGTCTTTCCATTCCAGGAAGGAGCACATCTTGGGCTTGCGGGCCAATATCGTGGTCACCAGTTCACGGGTGATCTTCTTTTTCACCTTATCGGGATAGGCCATGTACCATTTTTGGAGTCGCAGTTTTCCCTGCCGGCTGAACAGCAGCATGAAAAGCATCTAAAACGAAAGAATACGCTGATTTACACCACACCTTTATTGATTTTTGCCAAGTTCTTTAATTTTTCATATCTTTTTAGGCCACAGAAGCTGCCCATTGACATAGTCATCGGTCACCCACACTAACACATGGAATGACACCTGGAGCCACCGCATCAACACTATGTTTCTTCAGGATTGAGTGAAGATTCTTTAGTTTCACTTTTTATTTATGGGACCTCACCATTTTCAATGCTTTTTCCTTGTGTATTTGGTGTTTTTAGGGCGCTAGTCTTGTGAACTATAGGATAAAATCCTATTTTTCCATGCAGCCACTGAACAAAACACACATAGAAAATTTGTCTTCTTCTTGTTGCTGCCAATCGCAGGGCACCTGTCGACGTGTGAACGTGAACTGCGTTCCAGTACAGGGAAACCTAACTTTAAGGTATTTTATTAATATGCCATTTATAATCCTTTACTATACAAAATAAATAAATATTTTGGCTTTATATTATAAAAATTAAGATCAGATTCCACTGTCAATGCGATATTTGGCCACTCACGGAGGAAATATCGCACGCCAGTGCAGCCGATTCGGCTCATCTCTATTGGATTGTGCAGACGTTAGCAGCTGGCCGTACTCGTGCCGTTAAGTGAATCAAGCGATTTCAATATTTTAATTAGTTTGAAAACAATCACCCAGCGACCATGTCCATAAAGCTCAAAGCGAACCTCAACAATCCGCCCATAAGTGAGTACTAAAGAAAGCCGGCTGCAGTGACCTTGCCAGAAGTTGTGCACTTTGTGAGGTTAAATCGAAAAATGAGTCTATTTATGTACACAATTCAACGCCATACAATTTTTATTGCATCAGTTTTATATGGAATATCGTCAGTGCTATAAATGAACTCACACCCATGTCTTTAATTTACAGGTGGCTTGGCTACGGCGCACCTGATCAACGACACCGTGCCCGTGGAGATTGTCTGGAGCAAGGAGGAGACTTCGCTGCAGTTCCCTGATAACCGCCTGTTGGTGTGCCACTCGAACAATGATGTGCTGCGTGCCCTGGCCCGCAGTGCCCCGGATTACAAGCTCTATGGCGAGACGGCTATCGAACGGACACAGATCGATCACTGGCTCTCCTTTTCTTTGACATGCGAGGACGACATATCCTGGGCGCTGTCTTTCTTGGACAAATCAATTGCCCCGGTCACTTACCTCGTAGCCAATAAGCTGACCATTGCTGACTTTGCTCTGTTCAACGAAATGCACTCCCGCTACGAGTTTCTGTCCTCCAAGGGGATTCCACAGCATGTGCAGCGCTGGTATGACCTCATCACCGCCCAGCCTTTGATCCAGAAGGTTTTGAAGTCCTTGCCAGAGGGAGCGCGTGTGAAGCGCAGCCTGCAAGCTTCAAAGGAACAGACTCCCGCCAAGACCGGCGAGCGTAAACAGGAAGGCAAGTTTGTGGACCTGCCAGGGGCCGAAATGGGCAAGGTGGTTGTGCGATTCCCGCCAGAAGCTTCTGGGTATCTGCATATTGGACACGCTAAGGCGGCACTTCTCAATCAGTACTATGCCCAGGCTTTCCAGGGAACGCTTATAATGCGTTTCGACGATACAAATCCTGCGAAAGAAACGGTTGAGTTCGAAAACGTGATCCTTGGGGACCTGGATCTGCTGCAAATAAAGCCGGACGTCTTCACCCATACCTCAAACTACTTCGACCTCATGCTGGACTACTGTGTGCAGCTCCTCAAGGAGAGCAAGGCCTACGTAGACGATACGCCGCCGGAGCAGATGAAGCTCGAGCGCGAACAGCGAGTGGAGTCTGCCAATCGCTCCAACTGTAAGTTATACACAAAAGACATTTTATATTAATTTTATTAAAACATTTATTTCTTTTAGCTGTGGAAAAGAATCTTTCCCTTTGGGAGGAGATGGTGAAGGGCTCCGAGAAAGGCCAAAAATGCTGCGTTCGCGCCAAGATCGATATGTCCTCCCCCAATGGTTGCATGCGAGATCCAACTATCTACCGCTGCAAGAACGAACCCCATCCTCGTACTGGAACTAAATATAAGTAAGACCTGATTATAAAGTTAGTTTCTAGAGAAATATCTCAACCTATTAATATTTAGGGTCTATCCTACATACGATTTTGCTTGCCCCATTGTCGATGCCATCGAGAATGTGACCCACACCCTGCGCACCATGGAGTACCACGACCGTGATGATCAGTTCTACTGGTTTATCGATGCTTTAAAGCTGAGAAAACCGTACATCTGGGAATATAGTCGCCTGAACATGACCAACACCGTTCTGTCAAAGCGAAAGCTGACTTGGTTTGTGGACTCGGGTTTGGTTGATGGGTGGGACGATCCGCGATTCCCAACAGTGCGTGGCATTATCCGTCGGGGCATGACAGTGGAGGGTCTCAAAGAATTCATCATCGCCCAGGGCAGCAGTAAATCAGTGGTGTTTATGAACTGGGATAAGATCTGGGCCTTCAACAAGAAAGTAATCGATCCGATTGCTCCTCGTTACACGGCTTTGGAAAAGGAGAAGCGCGTGATTGTGAATGTGGCTGGCGCCAAGGTCGAAAAGTTGCAGGTTTCTGTGCATCCCAAGGACGAATCGTTGGGCAAGAAAACGGTTCTACTAGGCCCTCGCATTTACATCGATTACTTGGATGCCGAAGCTCTGAAGGAAGGCGAAAACGCCACCTTTATCAACTGGGGCAATATCCTGATCAAGAAGGTGCATAAGGATGCCTCGGGAACCATCACTTCCGTGGACGCAGCTCTGAATTTGGAAAACAAGGACTTCAAGAATACCCTTAAGCTTACTTGGTTGGCCGTGGAAGATGATGCCACCGCCTATCCTCCCACTTTCTGCGTGTACTTCGACAACATCATCAGCAAGCCTGTTCTGGGAAAGGACGAGGACTTTAAGCAGTTCATTGGCCACAAGACCCGCGATGAGGTGCCCATGTTGGGTGATCCCGAGCTGAAGAAGTGCAAAAAAGGAGACATTATTCAGTTGCAGCGTCGTGGCTTCTTCAAGGTGGATAACGCATATGCTCCTCCCAGCGGCTTTTCGAATGTGGCCTCGCCCATTATTCTGTTCTCCATTCCGGATGGTCATACCAAGGATGTTCCAACTTCTGGTTTAAAGATGAATGCCGGAGCAGATGCTAAAACTACGGTGAGTTACGAAGGTTATTTTTTTGGTTAATAGGTAGGATTAATAATTTAAATTAGATTAAAATTCCATTGGAATTATTTGAAAACGCAAAAGAAATTTATCAATGATCATTATTACCTTCGCTCTTAGTAAAATTCCAAAATTCTCTTTCCGATTTCTCTTAACTACAAAATACTCGTAATCAGCTGATTCAAAAGCTGAGCTTTTTTCTTGCTCTCTTTGAATGCTTATCAACTTGTCGCTCTCACAGTCTTGCTTTCCATATGCAAGGTGAGGGCTCTTTTTGGCCAACGATTTGGGCCAAAACCAGTTGTATGCTTGGCATGCGGATCACTTTCGTTTGGCCATTTGAAGCAACCGTAAGAGATAGGGAGTAGAGCAGAAGAGCAGTTGCTGACGTAGCAGAAAAGTTTTGAAACATCAACACGTTGCAGACGTATTGTTATTCAAAATATTTTGTGTCTTCTTTCCAGAAAAAGGCATCTTCACCTGCAGGATCTACCGATAAGGCAACCGAATTGGACAAACTGATTGCTAAGCAAGGAGACTCTGTGCGCGATCTGAAATCGAAGAAAGCTGCCAAGGATCAAATCGACGTTGAAGTCAAGAAGCTACTTGCCCTGAAAGCGGACTACAAGGCTGCCACCGGTAAAGACTGGAAACCGGGTCAGACTCCTGCAGCTGTTCCTGCTGCAGCTGCTGCGCCTACTGCCAACGACGCTGCTTCGGTTAATGCTAATATTGTAAAGCAGGGCGATTTGGTAAGAGATCTGAAGTCCAAGAACGCTGCCAAGGCAGAGATTGACGCTGCTGTGAAAACGCTCTTGGAGCTGAAAGCTCAGTACAAATCAGTGACTGGACAGGATTGGAAACCGGGCACGGTACCCCCTCCATCTGCCACTGCCACTGCCTCGTCGGTTGCCAACAATTCGGTGGCCCAGATTCTTGACCAAATTACCTCCCAGGGCGATAAGGTGCGTGAGCTGAAGGCAGCTAAGTCTGATAAGGCCTCCATTGATTCTGCGGTCAAGACACTGCTCAGTTTAAAGGCAGAGTACAAGCAGGCCACCGGCAACGACTGGAAGCCAGGCACTACAGCCCCTTCTGCAGCTGCTCCTGTGAAAGTAAAACTGGAAAAGAATCCGGAACCAGCTTCCGATCTTGCAGTAAACTTGCTCTTGGAAAAGATCGCCAATCAGGGCGAAAAGATCAGGCTTTTAAAAGCAGCCAAGTCCGAGAAGTCCCTGCTAGAACCTGAGATCCAATTCCTTCTTGCTTTGAAGCAGGACTACAAATCTCTGACGGGCAAGGACTGGAAACCAGGCACTGTTCCCACCGCGAGCGCTCCCGTTGCCATTGTTGATCTTACTGGAGACGATTCAGTTGGTGAGGTTGCCAGCGTTCTTGGAAAGATTCAGGCTCAGGGTGATAAGATTAGACAGTTAAAGTCTGAGAAAGCAGCCAAGACCGTCATTGAGCCGGAAGTCAAAGCTCTTCTCGCCCTCAAAGCGGAATACAAAACGTTGAGCGGAAAGGATTGGACGCCGGATACTAAAGTTGAGACCGTTGCCGTAAAGAAAGAAGTAAGTCCAGTAACAATGGCATCGCCGGCGAAGGATGAGCTTACCCAAGAGATCAATGCTCAGGGCGAGAAAGTCCGTACTGCTAAAGCTAACAAAGCAGCCAAGGAAGTTATTGACGCGGAGGTGGCCCAGCTGCTTTCCCTTAAGGCCAAGTACAAGGAAGTTACCGGCACTGATTTTCCAGTAGCCGGTCGTGGAGGTGGCGGCGGTGGAGGCTCCGCAAAGAAGGCAGCCAAGGAGCCACAGCCAAAGCCTTCTAAACCGGTGAAAAAGGAACCAGCTGCTGATGCTTCAGGAGCAGTGAAAAAGCAAACCCGCCTGGGATTAGAGGCTACCAAGGAAGACAACCTCCCAGAATGGTACTCGCAGGTAATCACCAAGGGCGAGATGATCGAATACTACGATGTGTCTGGGTGTTATATCCTGCGTCATTGGTCCTTTGCTATATGGCGCGCCATCAAGCAATGGTTTGATGCCGAGATCACGCGCATGGGCGTTAAGGAGTGCTACTTCCCGATCTTTGTCTCGAAAGCTGTGCTGGAGAAGGAGAAGACACATATCGCGGACTTTGCTCCAGAAGTAGCCTGGGTCACAAAGTCCGGCGACTCTGATTTGGCTGAGCCGATTGCTGTTCGTCCCACCTCCGAGACTGTCATGTATCCCGCTTACGCCAAGTGGGTGCAGTCCTACAGAGACCTGCCCATTCGTCTTAATCAGTGGAGTAATGTTGTGGTAAGTAAAAGAATTACCTTATAAATATTTGAACTTTAAACTAATCATCTTTTCTTTGGTTTACCTATAGCGTTGGGAATTTAAGCAACCCACACCCTTCCTGCGCACCCGCGAGTTCCTCTGGCAGGAGGGTCATACCGCGTTTGCTGGTAAGGAGGAAGCCGATAAGGAGGTGCTCGATATCCTCGATTTGTACGCCCTGGTTTACACGCACCTGCTGGCTATTCCCGTGGTGAAGGGTCGCAAAACCGAGAAGGAGAAGTTTGCTGGCGGTGACTACACCACCACAGTGGAGGCGTTCATCTCAGCCTCCGGCCGGGCTATCCAGGGAGCGACGAGCCACCATTTGGGTCAGAACTTCTCTAAGATGTTCGAGATCGTCTACGAAGATCCTGAGACGCAGCAGAAGAAGTATGTCTACCAGAACTCGTGGGGTATTACTACCCGAACCATTGGTGTGATGATCATGGTGCATGCTGACAACCAAGGCTTAGTGCTGCCTCCTCACGTGGCATGCATCCAGGCCATCGTCGTACCCTGTGGTATCACTGTAAACACAAAGGACGATGAGCGGGCAACGCTTTTAGACGCGTGCAAACAATTGGAAAAGCGTCTGGTTGGAGTTGAAGTGCGATGCGAAGGTGACTACAGGGACAACTACTCGCCCGGCTGGAAGTTCAACCATTGGGAGCTTAAGGGTGTGCCACTGCGCCTTGAGGTGGGTCCCAAGGACCTAAAGGCTCAGCAGCTGGTGGCCGTGCGACGTGACACCGGTGAAAAGATCACCATTCCCCTGGCCGACGTTGAGAAGAAGATTCCTGCTCTGCTCGAAACCATCCACGAGAGCATGCTGGCCAAGGCTCAGTTGGATATGAGCAGTCACACTAAGACTGTGAGCAACTGGTCTGACTTTGTCGGCTTCCTCGAGCAGAAGAACATCATGCTCGCTCCGTTCTGTGGTGAAATTAGCTGCGAGGACAAGATCAAGGGGGATAGTGCCCGCGGGGAAGAGGCTGAGCCTGGAGCTCCCGCCATGGGTGCCAAGTCGCTGTGTATTCCCTTCGATCAACCGGCTCCCATCACGAATAAGGACAAGTGCATCCACCCCAACTGCACCAACAAACCCAAGTTCTACACCCTTTTCGGACGTAGCTACTAAATAAATAAAAAACTGAGACAAATGTTTCTCAAACTCAATAAACTAATTCGATTTTTTAATCTTATGTACTCTGATTTTTCATGGACCTTTGTAATTGTTTAAATTGAACACCTGTTAAATAATAAAGAACTATTAGTAGCAAAAAGTGTTGTCTGCAAAAAAATTTCCATTTCAATTTAAAAGCCCAAACATCGATAGATTTTAGTAATTGCTCCTGAAAGGAAGCTTGAATAAACGGGGAAATGGACATACTGACGCTCCAAGGAAGGTTAAAACTATAGTCTAGGATCTTCAATCTTTGAGTAAAATAAATACAGAGTTTGAAATTGGTAGTTTATCAATCCATTTTACAATTCAATATCCGATAGTTGGATAGATTCGGCATATTGCTCCACAGAGAACAGAAAACAGGCATATGGCGATGTTTTCTTCATCTCCAATCGGCGAAAGGTATAACTTTCCGAATTTATATCTTTGAAAACTATCTAATCATTGTAATCTATCAAGCGTATTCCTTAAAAATCTAAGTTAGGGGGCGCGAAAATTACATATGGACGCATAGACGATGTTTGAAACGATTTTATGCACCTCACACTTCTATTTAAAAGAATTTTTTGGTTATAATGGAAAGCTAATGAAGTCCCGATTCTTAAATGGCGGAAACAAAATATCCTTAAAACTTAATCAAAAGGTTTAAAAAATGAATTTTTAGCACATGTCCACTTCCAGCATTTTGAAATTCTAAAATTTCCCTTTTTAGAACAGTTTTATTCGAATATCTGAACTAATACGCAACCGATTTCGAAACGAAATGCCATTTTATAATCAGGGCTTCAGTCTTCTTTAACTTGCATCCAAAGATCGAAAAAATCGAGCAAAAAAATTTTGTCGATTTTTGAAAAAAACATGATGGTACCCCTTTCCAAATTTCGAAAAATCGGCTTAATTTTTTTTGTTTAGTTTCTCGGAATCTTTGATACAGATCGAAGCAGACTGAAACCTTGATTCGTGAATGGTATTTCGTTTTGCAATCGGTTCGAAATTCAATAAAATATACGCTATAAAATAGTTAAAAAAGTGAGCTTTTGACGAATATCAACTTCTGTACAATTAAATTCTTTTACAATTAAAAAAAAAACAATTTATCTATCAAAAGGGCCATAACTTTGTTTGTTTACCTCCAATCGGCGAAAGGTATACATTCCCGAATTTATATCTTCGAGTACTATCTAATAATCGTATATCTATCAAGCGTATTTCTTAAACACCAAATTTAGGGGGCGCGAAAAGGACATATGGGCGCATAGCCGATTTTTAAAACGATCTTATGAAGCTCACGCTTCGATTAAATAGAAATCTTTGGCTATGATCAAAAGCAAATGAAGTCCCGATTCTAAAATGGTATCTTGGTGCGAAATCGGATACAAAATGGCGAAAATATCTCTAAAAACTTGAGCAAAAGGATGAGAAAATGTGTTTTTGACAAATGTCCATTTCCCGTATTTTGAAATTCTAAAATTTCCCCTTTTAGAACAGTTTTATTTGAATATCTGAACTAATACGCAACCGATTTTGAAACGAAATGCCATTTTATAATCAGGGCTTCAGTCTTCTTTAACTTGCACCCAAAGATCGAAAAAATCGAGCAAAAAAATTTTGTCGATTTTTGAAAAAAACATGATGGTACCCCTTTCCAAATTTCGAAAAATCGGCTTAATTTTTTTTGTTTAGTTTCTCGGAATCTTTGATACAGATCGAAGCAGACTGAAACCTTGATTCGTGAATAGTATTTCGTTTTTCAATCGGTTCGAAATTGAATAAAATATACGCTATAAAATAGTTAAAAAAGTGAGCTTTTGACGAATATCAACTTCTGTATTTTACAATTAAAATAAAAACAATTTATCTACCAAAAGGGCCATAACTTTGTTTGTTTACCTCCAATCGGCGAAAGGTATACATTCCCGAATTTATATCTTCGAGTACTATCTAATAATCGTATATCTATCAAGCGTATTTCTTAAACACCAAATCTAGGGGGCGCGAAAAGGACATATGGGCGCATAGCCGATTTTTAAAACGATCTTATGAAGCTTACACTTCGATTAAATAGAAATCTTTGGCTATGATCAAAAGCAAATGAAGTCCCGATTCTAAAATGGTATCTTGGTGCGAAATCGGATACAAAATGGCAAAAATATCCCTAAAAACTTGAGCAAAAGGATGAGAAAATGTGTTTTTGACAAATGTCCACTTCCCGTATTTTGAAATTCTAAAATTTCCCTTTTTAGAACAGTTTTATTCGAATATCTGAACTAATACGCAACCGATTTTGAAACGAAATGCCATTTTATAATCAGGGCTTCAGTCTTCTTTAATTTGCATCCAAAGATCGAAAAAATCGAGCAAAAAAAATTTTGTCGATTTTTGAAAAAAACATGATGGTACCCCTTTCCAAATTTCGAAAAATCGGCTTAATTTTTTTTGTTTAGTTTCTCGGAATCTTTGATACAGATCGAAGCAGACTGAAACCTTGATTCGTGAATGGTATTTCGTTTTTCAATCGGTTCGAAATTGAATAAAATATACGCTATAAAATAGTTAAAAAAGTGAGCTTTTGACGAATATCAACTTCTGTATTTTACAATTAAAATAAAAACAATTTATCTACCAAAAGGGCCATAACTTTGTTTGTTTACCTCCAATCGGCGAAAGGTATACATTCCCGAATTTATATCTTCGAGTACTATCTAATAATCGTATATCTATCAAGCGTATTTCTTAAACACCAAATCTAGGGGGCTCAAGAAGGACATATGGACGTATAGGCGATGTTTGAAACGTTTTTATGAAGTTTACACTTCGATTTAATACAAATCTTTGATTATCATAAAAGGCAAATGAAGTCACGATTCTTAAATGGTATCTTGGTGCGAAATCGGATACAAAATTGCAAAAATATCCCCAATAACTTAAGCAAAATGATGAGGAAAGGACATTCGGCTTTAGAATTTTGATAAGTTTTATCGCATTAGCCATAGCTTGGTTAGTTCACCTCCCATCGGCGAAACGTCTAGCTTCCCGAATTTTTATTTGTGTATATATATTAATATATATTAACAGTATTAGCTCCCAGTCCCAATTTCTATTAGCAGTGTAAATGATTTTGCCACAACCCTACCCATCTCCTAATAGCTGAAAAAAAAGTCAAATGTTTATTGTTTTTTTCTAAGTTTATTGTCATAGTAAGATCCTTAAAATACTGTTTTATATTAACTTAAATAAGTTTATATAATAACAAAACTAATCCTGAAATTATTGTGTATATACAGGACTGCAACGACCGTATACTGCATCATCCTGTTTCATCCTGGACATCATCGAGCTGTACGGGAGTCCGAAGCCCCGTTTCCACAAGAATCTGGAGCGGAATTTCGGCGTCCTTGTTGGCAGGAGATCTCAGCGTCTCGGCGATCTCAGCAACTCCAATCTAAGGATATGCACCTCTGTAAATAGTCGAATTAATAAACAAAATTTGTATCAAAAGGATTTACTATGTTTTTTTATTTGGGGGTGGCTTATGGGAAAATATTTTCATTTAGGGAGGTCCTGTCAGTCCAGCATTTCTTTACAAGGATCACTTATGATGATAAATTGTCACAATAACTATTATATCTGCTAAAAAGAGTCGTAAAATTTTTGTACTTTGGAGAATTGGCATAAACAACGGTTTTACTTGGTCACCGAGGCTTTTTAACGATTATTTTACAGGGAATTTTCCAGAACTCTTATATCTTCGAGTACTGTCTAATTATCGTATATCTATCAAGCGTATTTCTTAAACATAGCCGGTTTTTAAAAGTATCTTATGAAGCTTACACTTCGATTAAATAGAAATCTTTGGCTATGATCAAAAGCAAATGAAGTCCCGATTCTAAAATGGTATCTTGGTGCGAAATCGGATACAAAATGGCAAAAATATCCCTAAAAACTTGAGCAAAAGGATGAGAAAATGTGTTTTTGACAAATGTCCACTTCCCGTATTTTGAAATTCTAAAATTTCCCTTTTTAGAACAGTTTTATTCGAATATCTGAACTAATACGCAACCGATTTTGAAACGAAATGCCATTTTATAATCAGGGCTTCAGTCTTCTTTAATTTGCATCCAAAGATCGAAAAAATCGAGCAAAAAAAATTTTGTCGATTTTTGAAAAAAACATGATGGTACCCCTTTCCAAATTTCGAAAAATCGGCTTAATTTTTTTTGTTTAGTTTCTCGGAATCTTTGATACAGATCGAAGCAGACTGAAACCTTGATTCGTGAATAGTATTTCGTTTTTCAATCGGTTCGAAATTGAATAAAATATACGCTATAAAATAGTTAAAAAAGTGAGCTTTTGACGAATATCAACTTCTGTATTTTACAATTAAAATAAAAACAATTTATCTACCAAAAGGGCCATAACTTTGTTTGTTTACCTCCAATCGGCGAAAGGTATACATTCCCGAATTTATATCTTCGAGTACTGTCTAATTATCGTATATCTATCAAGCGTATTTCTTAAACACCAAATCTAGGGGGCTCAAGAAGGACATATGGACGTATAGGCGATGTTTGAAACGTTTTTATGAAGTTTACACTTCGATTTAATACAAATCTTTGATTATCATAAAAGGCAAATGAAGTCACGATTCTTAAATGGTATCTTGGTGCGAAATCGGATACAAAATTGCAAAAATATCCCCAATAACTTAAGCAAAATGATGAGGAAAGGACATTCGGCTTTAGAATTTTGATAAGTTTTATCGCATTAGCCATAGCTTGGTTAGTTCACCTCCCATCGGCGAAACGTCTAGCTTCCCGAATTTTTATTTGTGTATATATATTAATATATATTAACAGTATTAGCTCCCAGTCCCAATTTCTATTAGCAGTGTAAATGATTTTGCCACAACCCTACTCATCTCCTAATAGCTGAAAAAAAAGTCAAATGTTTATTGTTTTTTTCTAAGTTTATTGTCATAGTAAGATCCTTAAAATACTGTTTTATATTAACTTAAATAAGTTTATATAATAACAAAACTAATCCTGAAATTATTGTGTATATACAGGACTGCAACGACCGTATACTGCATCATCCTGTTTCATCCTGGACATCATCGAGCTGTACGGGAGTCCGAAGCCCCGTTTCCACAAGAATCTGGAGCGGAATTTCGGCGTCCTTGTTGGCAGGAGATCTCAGCGTCTCGGCGATCTCAGCAACTCCAATCTAAGGATATGCACCTCTGTAAATAGTCGAATTAATAAACAAAATTTGTATTAAAAGGATTTACTATGTTTTTTTATTTGGGGGTGGCTTATGGGAAAATATTTTCATTTAGGGAGGTCCTGTCAGTCCAGAATTTCTTTACAAGGATCACTTATGATGATAAATTGTCACAATAACTATTATATCTGCTAAAAAGAGTCGTAAAATTTTTGTACTTTGGAGAATTGGCATAAACAACGGTTTTACTTGGTCACCGAGGCTTTTTAACGATTATTTTACAGGGAATTTTCCAGAACTCTTATATCTTCGAGTACTGTCTAATTATCGTATATCTATCAAGCGTATTTCTTAAACATAGCCGGTTTTTAAAAGTATCTTATGAAGCTTACACTTCGATTAAATAGAAATCTTTGGCTATGATCAAAAGCAAATGAAGTCCCGATTCTAAAATGGTATCTTGGTGCGAAATCGGATACAAAATGGCAAAAATATCCCTAAAAACTTGAGCAAAAGGATGAAAAAATGTGTTTTTGACAAATGTCCACTTCTCGTATTTTGAAATTCAAAAATTTCCCTTTTTAGAACAGTTTTATTCGAATATGTGAACTAATACGCAACCGATTTTGAAACGAAATGCCATTTTATAATCAAGGCTTCAGTCTTCTTTAATTTGCATCCAAAGATCGAAAAAATCGAGCAAAAAAAATTTTGTCGATTTTTGAAAAAAACATGATGGTACCCCTTTCCAAATTTCGAAAAATCGGCTTAATTTTTTTTGTTTAGTTTCTCGGAATCTTTGATACAGATCGAAGCAGACTGAAACCTTGGTTCGTGAATGGTATTTCGTTTTTCAATCGGTTCGAAATTGAATAAAATATACGCTATAAAATAGTTAAAAAAGTGAGCTTTTGACGAATATCAACTTCTGTATTTTACAATTAAAATAAAAACAATTTATCTACCAAAAGGGCCATAACTTTGTTTGTTTACCTCCAATCGGCGAAAGGTATACATTCCCGAATTTATATCTTCGAGTACTATCTAATAATCGTATATCTATCAAGCGTATTTCTTAAACACCAAATCTAGGGGGCGCGAAAAGGACATATGGGCGCATAGCCGATTTTTAAAACGATCTTATTAAGCTTACACTTCGATTAAATAGAAATCTTTGGCTATGATCAAAAGCAAATGAAGTCCCAATTCTAAAATGGTATCTTGGTGCGAAATCGGATACAAAATGGCAAAAATATCCCTAAAAACTTGAGCAAAAGGATGAGAAAATGTGTTTTTGACAAATGTCCACTTCCCGTATTTTGAAATTCTAAAATTTCCCTTTTTAGAACAGTTTTATTCGAATATCTGAACTAATACGCAACCGATTTTGAAACGAAATGCCATTTTATAATCAGGGCTTCAGTCTTCTTTAATTTGCATCCAAAGATCGAAAAAATCGAGCAAAAAAAATTTTGTCGATTTTTGAAAAAAACATGATGGACCCCTTTCCAAATTTCGAAAAATCGGCTTAATTTTTTTTGTTTAGTTTCTCGGAATCTTTGATACAGATCGAAGCAGACTGAAACCTTGGTTCGTGAATGGTATTTCGTTTGTTTAATCGGTTCGAAATTGAATAAAATATACGCTATAAAATAGTTAAAAAAGTGAGCTTTTGACGAATATCAACTTCTGTATTTTACAATTAAAATAAAAACAATTTATCTACCAAAAGGGCCATAACTTTGTTTGTTTACCTCCAATCGGCGAAAGGTATACATTCCCGAATTTATATCTTCGAGTACTATCTAATAATCGTATATCTATCAAGCGTATTTCTTAAACACCAAATCTAGGGGGCGCGAAAAGGACATATGGGCGCATAGCCGATTTTTAAAACGATCTTATGAAGCTTACACTTCGATTAAATAGAAATCTTTGGCTATGATCAAAAGCAAATGAAGTCCCGATTCTAAAATGGTATCTTGGTGCGAAATCGGATACAAAATGGCAAAAATATCCCTAAAAACTTGAGCAAAAGGATGAAAAAATGTGTTTTTGACAAATGTCCACTTCCCGTATTTTGAAATTCAAAAATTTCCCTTTTTAGAACAGTTTTATTCGAATATCTGAACTAATACGCAACCGATTTTGAAACGAAATGCCATTTTATAATCAAGGCTTCAGTCTTCTTTAATTTGCATCCAAAGATCGAAAAAATGGAGCAAAAAAAATTTTGTCGATTTTTGAAAAAAACATGATGGTACCCCTTTCCAAATTTCGAAAAATCGGCTTAATTTTTTTTGTTTAGTTTCTCGGAATCTTTGATACAGATCGAAGCAGACTGAAACCTTGGTTCGTGAATGGTATTTCGTTTTTCAATCGGTTCGAAATTGAATAAAATATACGCTATAAAATAGTTAAAAAAGTGAGCTTTTGACGAATATCAACTTCTGTATTTTACAATTAAAATAAAAACAATTTATCTACCAAAAGGGCCATAACTTTGTTTGTTTACCTCCAATCGGCGAAAGGTATACATTCCCGAATTTATATCTTCGAGTACTATCTAATAATCGTATATCTATCAAGCGTATTTCTTAAACACCAAATCTAGGGGGCGCGAAAAGGACATATGGGCGCATAGCCGATTTTTAAAACGATCTTATTAAGCTTACACTTCGATTAAATAGAAATCTTTGGCTATGATCAAAAGCAAATGAAGTCCCAATTCTAAAATGGTATCTTGGTGCGAAATCGGATACAAAATGGCAAAAATATCCCTAAAAACTTGAGCAAAAGGATGAGAAAATGTGTTTTTGACAAATGTCCACTTCCCGTATTTTGAAATTCTAAAATTCCCCTTTTTAGAACAGTTTTATTCGAATATCAGAACTTATTCGCAACCGATTTTAAAAACGAAATGCCATTTTATAATCAGGGCTTCATTTTTCTTTACACTGCATCCAAAGATCGAAAAAATTGAGAAAAAAATCATGATGTACCCTTTTCAAAACTTTGAAAAATCGGCTTTATTTTTTTTGTGTAGTTTCTTGAATTCTTTGATGCAGATCAAAACAGACTGGTGTCCCTAATTATGAATGATATTTGTTCCCAAATCGACTTAGAATAGGCCAAGATATTGCCTTAAACGTGTTCCGAAGATCCTATTTTTAACAATTTATTTTTTTCTGGAACCATCAACATGACGAGGGACATTATTTTTTTTTGCCTAAGGGATATAAGCTTCGACCGTTTTGTGTTAATCTATTTTTCCAGATCTATTTTAAGAACTGATAAAGTATTTTCTCTTTAGTATTTAGTTGGCAATTTGCTTACATAATCATAAACCCTCGACCTTCTAATTAGCAAGATTGGGAATTTTTAACAAGTTATTAAATCAAACTGAACCCCAGCAAGCTAGTCTCAGCTAGGAAATCAGTCTCAGAATTTGATACTTCATAAATAATATAAACAAAATAAATTGTTTATAAATCTCTTCTTTAAAGAAATATATTATAAGATATAATAGAACTCTATATGATCTTGAACTCTATACAAGAACTCTTTTGTTTTTGCAAAACTCAATTTAACAACATTTGTTACAATGGTTTGATATACCCATTTAGAATTCTGAGAGGTAACAGTCCACGTATAATAACAACTATTTAATGTATTTAATATATTGAATGTATCAGTTTTTTAACAACTGCAATCTCTAGATTCTATTATAAAAAGGCAGATAAATTATACGTTGATTGGCGGAAAAGATTCCCTTAACCATATGCCGTAGGCATTTAAATGGTCAGCTCTGTTCTGCACTCTCGCCAATTAGATTTTAATTATAAACACTGTCATTAGTTATAAATAATATAATTGTCATAGATATTGGCTTGGACCGGGACGCGAAAAGTGGTTTAGGAATTTGCCTTAAGCATGCTGAAAGTGAGTCCCAGCTAATTAAATGCATATATTGCCACTTTGCGACAGCCAGAGGCGGCCAGCGGGTGTTGACTTGTTTTTTATGGAAAAATAATGCATTTGCCAAGCCCACACGGCACACAAACGGAGAAGTTAACTTTGTGGTATACCTGGACAATATTGCGTGCTGATATGCGTAAACATCGGGCTTGGGATACGAGAAATGCTAACCAAAGCCAGCCAAACTGCGATAAGCCAATATTGGTATTACAGTGCACATTAGTGTGCACAATGCGTTTCACAACTAGTTTCTTACTTGACTGATTCAGATAGCTAGAGCCGATTCCGACTACCTGGGAGAGATGTTGCCCAGAACTAGAGCTTCCTGGCACGGTTCGATGAGGTGGCTCAAGTTCGATGAAGTGACTAATCCATAGACTTCCAACCATTATAGGAACAGGAATTAGATATCAAGCATAAATGTTCAAGCTAAAGCCAAGTTGCGAAACTCAAATATTTGGATAAAAATTATATCTGCTTGGCATACAGCTATTATATTGACTCAGGTCAAGCCTTAATGTGTTCTACTTAGTCGTTAATCGAATCTGAAACGAATTCCAAATATTTAGTACTATTCAGCAACATGTAGCAGCACCTTTACTAACCGATTTGCCATTCGATTTGATTTATGGCATCCGCTGACCACTGAATTGATCCCGATTGGTTTGGGGGGCCAACGCTAGGAAATGCATTTAGTTCCAAGCTCTAAAGCGGCAACCCACTCCTCGCAGAGTAATCAATTGCAAAAAAAATTGCATAATGATGGCCAGCAACTGATCGAATGTTGGGTATAGTATACGAGTATATGCGCCAAAGGAACCTGTTTATAATTGTCGGATTATTCATCGATAATGTACAATCGAATTATTCAAGAGAGAGGAGTCCAGAAGGGCGATACTGCTAAAGAAAAAAATGTACATAATTATTAACATTGTATAAAATCAAAGACTGGAATATACGACATTATGAAATTCGTATTAACAGTTTAAGTCTGGGGTTACTGGAGTCCAAAACCCATAATCAGAAACCTTAGTGGGGTGCCACGTGTGATGAAATCTCTTCCGCTCAATTAGAAGCGAAACCCAACTGGGAACTGGGAAGTTCGATTTTAGTTAGTCGTGCAATTTGCGGACTGGTGACGAGACAGTTTCCTCGCTTCTCTCTCGCGTTTACAGAACCAATTAGAGTGGAACTACGAATTGGGCTGCACCACCAGGGGCGTAGTTGTTGGACCTGGGGCTGCCAAAACAAATTATGTCATCAAAGGAAAGGGAAATGAAACTGGAAGACTGTTATTAACCGCAAGGCCTATAGGCCAACAAACCAGGCTGGCCATCCCAACTGGTAAGGCGCGAAAACTAAAATCGTAACCGAGATGATGCTGAATCAGAATTTCAAGGTCGTCTCGTCGTCTTGTTTACCAGATTGTGAAATCCCCAAGCTATCCTGTGCCTGTGCCTGCCTAACCACTGGCCGATCCCCAATGCAACTCCATCTTCTCCATCATCATTATCTTCTGACTAACCAACTCACCTGACGGGGCAACTTTTTGTCTGGCCATTATCACAGCCAGCAGCCGTGGATCAGGTTCCCGCAAGAGTAAAGCCAAAAAAAAAACTCTTCCACAGCCAAAAATTGCACGAATGCACTTATGAATGCGATTGTATTCGTGTAAGTTGTCAGATGTAACTACAGTGAAGCTTCTCATTCACCAGCTCATAACTGATACGCACTACTTTATTAATTATGGTAGATATCGAAAAAGGTGTCAAAAAGTCTAGATTCCAAAAAATTGCTTTATCACTGTCTATATTTGTCACTCTTTCCACTGATAATATTTTTGTTTTATATGGAAAAGTTCATTTCCTACTATAAAATGCGTTTTAAATTATACATTCCTCTGATGACTTAATTAATTATTGATCAGAATTTCACTTAAAGAGCGTTAACTGTACGCATGCATCTGATTCGCTTCCATGGATGACATGCAGTTTTTTAGGGCCACCTCAAGTGGATGGCCTTGGTTTGGTCCGACTCCTTTTTTGCGGTTAAGGGGAATTTTTGTTTTTGATTTTCGGCTAGGGTTGCCAAGCATTTCGAAGACGGGTATTCGAAGCCATTAGCATTGCCCTTGCTCGACTTGGAGAGATTTAAGTGCCGTTTAATTGGTTTCAATTTAAGTGTAATTGTTTCTGCCCTGCCCGACATACATATACATATTTTCGGGGGTTTTAGCGGAACGAAGAAGGAGGCGGGGGCCAGCTCATCTCACGGCTGGCACAACCCGGAAAGCGCACTCACACACACCGACAGGCCAACTCACCTGTCTGCACACACGTTCGCAGAACAGAGGCAGCACTTTTTGCCAGCGTTGGCGGTGGCGAGGCAGAGTCGCTGGCTGCGGCGCTGGCAGAACCGCCGAGTTTCCTTTAAGCCGAGTATAACTTCAAGCCAATTGCCCGCTTTCAATTCAGTTGCCGCTGAGTTTTCAACCGATTCAATTCGAGACCGCCAAAGCCGTTCAAAGTCGCCAGTCAGCAGTGTGCAGCGAATACAAAAAAACTCCTGAGAAGTGAGTTCAGTGGGCCAATGTAGCTGTAAGATGGAACGGATGGAGGTGTTAATGCCTTGCACAAATATGTCGAACATCCTAAGGCCCCCGTGAACTTTGGCATAGTGTGTGTTTACCCTTGCAATTGACACAAAATAAACCATATGAAACCAAACTTAAATAAAGCAATTGCCAACGACAAGTGTACGAATGTCATAATTTGCGGGCCTCGGAGTTACGTGAACGAATATCCATTTGAAAAGGAGGCGTGATTTTAGTACCCAAAGCTTGTGAGAGTGCCTGAGTGTGTGAATGAGTGTGCGTGACATAGCTGGGGGGAATCATACCCGTCTAGATCAACATTAACAATGGCCAAGCTCACGAAACTTCAATTCAATGGAAATGACACAAAATGCAGCGCTCAAGTTTGTGCCTTAAGTCTTTTGTTTGGCATGCGAAAGAAAAAGGAAAGAGAATGCACTTGGCAGGAAAGACGGCATGCAATCGATTGCGGAATGGTGTATAAATTAGAAACTTTGTTAGCCAAGAGATCGAAGTTAGACGAAATATTTTAATTACAACATTGGAAATCGAAACCTTCTTAAAATTCTTTGGTTGAATTTCAACATCTAGCCATTTTACTTTCATTATAATTTCCCAAGCTTAAGACAGTTTATTTGTAAGACGGTTGCGTATACGTATTCTTTTATGAGGTCGTAATTTCCTGCATTAAAGAGCAGAAAAATTTAATTAGCTCATAACCCATAAACTAAAAAGTTAGCTGCAGCGGCATTTAATGCATGTAAAACGCTTTCCAAAGTGAACCACAACTTTAACTCGGGGCCACAAATTAGCCATCCGCCCAGTTCGGCTAATAGCTTGTACTTCCACCCGCACTCGGATTGCCCAAGATCGTCAACCTAAAAATAAAAACGATAAACACTAAGCACTAAGTTTGACATTAACCCAGTGCGGGCCGGACACTTTCCAAAAAGAAAAAAACATGATAAATAAACAAACGGTGGCCGCTAACAGGTCTTTAAACTTATGGCTGTTTACCAACATAAACAGATGATGTGCGAGGTGTGATGGGAAGCAGCTATGCTGGGAGGCTCTTTGAAAAGGGGCGAGGGAGAAGGGCACTGAGTTCGAGTCCGAAAATCCCAATTGGCCACGGCAATTACACGCGGTTGGTCAACATTGCTGTTGTCTCTGCATATCGCTACTGCTTCTGCCTCTGCCACAGCTGCCCATATTTCATCAGTATCCGAGGTGACATTGAACAAGAATCTCACCCGGAGTAGGTTAGACAAACAAACGGCCGACAGTTTGATCTTG
This sequence comes from Drosophila vallismaia, assembly GCA_035047325.1. Classification (NCBI taxonomy): domain Eukaryota; kingdom Metazoa; phylum Arthropoda; class Insecta; order Diptera; family Drosophilidae; genus Drosophila; species Drosophila vallismaia. Next base: position 1,170,099 of record JAWNPU010000002.1, on the reverse strand, counting down.
AAACAAAAAGGTTGTAACACCACCAGGGCTACCAAAATAGTCCCTGTCCCTAGCCTTTGTAAAAGCACTTGACCAGTTTTAAGTGTCACCCTTTTTTGGCCAAGGAGGTTCCGGTCACACTAGGCCTTTGGAAATGCCTATAAAAACAAGCTTACAGATTCAATACAGTTAGTCTTTCTGGGTCGGCTGCCTGGATTTACTCATTTTTATTTTAATTATTTTTATTTTTCATTTAATTGTTTCTATTTTTCATTTAATTATTTTTTCTTTTTCTTGAACGATTTTATAAAAAAAAACCTACGACTCTAAAATTTTGACGAATTTTCTTAATGTTTGCCCTTGGTCGTTATTGTGTGATTTCGATATGAACAGTCTGGATCTTCATATTTTCAACTGAACTATAAATTGTAACTCATTTCCTCATTTTATTTATATTTACTTTGTTTACCCTTGGTCCTTATTGTGTGATTTCGATATGAGCAGCCTGGATCTTCATATTTTCAACTGAACTATAAATTGTAACTCATTTCCTGATATTATTTATATTTTTTTTTTTTTCTACCCTTGGTCCTTATTGTGTGATTTCGATATGAACAGCCTGGATCTTCATATTTTCAACTGAACTATAAATTGTAACTCATTTCCTGATATTATTTATATTTATTTTTTTTCTACCCTTGGTCCTTATTGTGTGATTTCGATATGAACAGCCTGGATCTTCATATTTTCAACTGAACTATAAATTGTAACTCATTTTCTCATTTTATTTATATTTACTTCGTTTACCCTTGGTCCTTATTGTGTGATTTCGATATGAGCAGCCTGGATCTTCATATTTTCAACTGAACTATAAATTGTAACTCATTTTAATTATATTTATTTTTTTACCCTTGGTCCATATTGTGTGATTTCGATATGAACAGCATGGATCTTTATATTTTCAACTGAAAAATAAATTGTAACTCATTTCCTCATTTTATTTATATTTATTTTGTTTACCCTTGGTCCTTATTGTGTGATTTCGATATGAGCAACCTGGATCCTAATATTTTTAACTAAACTATAAATTGTAACTCATTTCCTCATTTTATTTATATTTACTTTGTTTACCCTTGGTCCTTATTGTGTGATTTCGATATGAACAGCCTGGATCCTCATATTTTCATCTAAACTATAAATTGTAACTCATTTCCTGATATTATTTATATTTATTTTTTTTCTACCCTTGGTCCTTATTGTGTGATTTCGATATGAGCAGCCTGGATCCTCATATTTTCATCTAAACTATAAATTGTAACTCATTTCCTCATTTTAATTAGATTTATTTTGTTTACCCTTGGTCCTTATTGTGTGATTTCGATATGAACAGCCTGGATCCTCATATTTTCATCTAAACTATGAATTGTAACTCATTTCCTCATTTTAATTAAATTTATTTTGTTTACCCTTGGTCCTTATTGTGTGATTTCGATATGAACAGCCTGGATCCTCATATTTTCATCTAAACTATGAATTGTAACTCATTTTGTCATATTATTTATATTTATTTTTTTTTTACCCTTGGCCCTTATTGTGTGATTTCGATATGAACAGCCTGGATCCTCATATTTTCATCTAAACTATGAATTGTAACTCATTTTCTCATATTATTTATTTTTATTTTTTTTTTACCCTTGGCCCTTATTGTGTGATTTCGATATGAGCAGCCTGGATCCTCATATTTTCATCTAAACTATAAATTGTAACTCATTTCCTCATTTTAATTATATTTATTTTGTTTACCCTTGGTCCTTATTGTGTGATTTCGATATGAACAGTCTGGATCTTCATATTTTCAACTGAACTATAAATTGTAACTCATTTCCTCATTTTAATTATATTTATTTTGTTTACCCTTGGTCCTTATTGTGTGATTTCGATATGAGCAGCCTGGATCCTCATATTTTCATCTAAACTATAAATTGTAACTCATTTCCTGATATTATTTATATTTATTTTTTTTCTACCCTTGGTCCTTATTGTGTGATTTCGATATGAACAGCATGGATCTTTATATTTTCAACTGAACTATAAATTGTAACTCATTTCCTCATTTTAATTATATTTATTTTGTTTACCATTGGTCCTTATTGTGTGATTTCGATCTGAGCAGCCTGGATCTTCATATTTTCATCTAAACTATAAATTGTAACTCATTTCCTCATTGTATTTATATTTATTATTCCCCCATTGGTCTTATCGTCAACCAAACTATAAATTCTAACTTGTTTTTTCATTTCACTTTTTTTATTTTATTTTTGTTTTACAAATGTTTTAATTATTTTTTATCCTTGGTTCTAATTGTGTAATTTCAATATGAGTAGCAACTAGTTGGTTTCTATGCGCTTCTTTTAAAAGTTATACTGAAAAGATGATTTTAAACTGTCTTTGGGTACTTAAAAGAAATGATTTATTGCTAAATTCGAAGGAATCAATATTTAAAATATAATTATTTTCTATATATTAGCGTAATCATGGACATACTGAGGAACGATGCCGAATGCGGCGAGTCTGAAATCGCCAAGTTCTACGCCAACAAAACCATTTTAATAACCGGCGCCACCGGGTTTATGGGCAAGGTGCTGGTGGAGAAGTTACTTCGCAGCTGTGGGGACCTGAACACCATTTACCTGCTGATTCGCACCAAAAAAGGAGTCGATCCAAGTGTTCGTAAGGAGCAGTACTTCAAGTGTGTGGTATGTTTCCGTCGCTCTATTCAATTCGAAGAATGCTTGTATACCACAGAATGTTGCAATTAAGTGAATAGAAGTGATTTATGGCTCGTAAATAAGGAACGTCCCTTGCGGTTTTAGCTGTTTAATTAAAGATTACACAGACTGCAACTCTCAAATGGAAATTTTGCACATAAAATTCCATTATAGCTCTGCGGAAACCCCTATGAAGATGATCATGTGCATAGCTACAGCAGCTTATTAAAAATAATAACATTACTCCGTAAGCATTCGGTACTTTTGAGTAACCTTTCCCCTTTTCCAGTTTGGATTTTCACAATAATTGGGCAATTATTTATTAAGACACGACTCAAATTATACACAAACCGATTGGTGTGGTAGGGGAAACCACAATGAGGATGTGTTTAAAAGATTCACTTCACTCCAAACAAGAGCTCACTCAATCGAATAAATACTCTTATAAAAAAAAAGCTGCTTAGAATTTAAACGATGCCACTCTAAATTAAGGCACAAACATTGACCTTGCCACAACGCAATGTAATCGCAGATACTCAGAAATAAATTCTATATAATTACAAGCCATAAATGGAATCACCAAAGCCGAACTAATATTTTGTTTACCCTCCGCCTTAGGGCGACTACTCTAATATCTTATGGCGTGGCGACTCCCGCAAATTACCAAAATTATCGCACCGCCACTCAGAGGCCCACAAAAATTTGGTCTTACAATGCGACCCTCTCACACTCGGCTCAGACAGTGCCACATCCATGGCGTTTATAAGTCAAGGTGATCATTATTGGTTTGAAAAAATCCAAAACTTACAATGACTCTTAATTGTTGGCCGTTAAGCCGGCGCTAAAACCAGTGGACATGGCCCATTAGGCTGATGGCGATTCTACCCAGCCAGCCAGCGAGCGAGCCAGGCCGCCTGTCCCCAAGCCAACAAACTTCAAATCCAAATCGCAACTCCGCAAGTCCAAATTGCATGTCAACGCCATACCATACCATGACAATTAACTAATGACTATCTGTTAATTTTCACGCCCCGTTTGCAGATCTTTAGCAAGCTGCTGGAGAAGAATCCCGAGATCGTGGACAAGGTGCGCGTGGTTAAGGGCGATCTGCTGGAACCGGACCTTGGCTTGAGTGCCAATGACACCAACACACTCGCCTCCAACGTCGAGGTGGTGTTCCACTGTGCCGCCAATGTTAGATTCGATCAGCCACTGCGACCAATGGTCATGATGAATGTGGTGGGCACCCTAAAGGTACTCGGACTGGCCGAGAAGATGCGACACCTCCAGGCACTCGTCCATGTATCCACCTCCTACTGCCAGTGTAATGAAAGCGTGCTGGAGGAACGGGCCTACCCGGCGCCACAGAATCCTTACTCCATCATCGAAATGGTCGAGACAATGGATGATGCAGCTCTGGCGGAGGTTACACCGAAGTATGTGAACCAATAACATTTACTATTTAAAAAATTGACAGCAATTGTAATGACCTCTTGGAGTTTATGACTCTGTTGTTACTCCTTCTTGGCATCTAATAACCAGTTTCATTTTTTTTTTACCAACCTACCTCTAGATTACTAAACGGCTTGCCAAACACGTACGCTTACAGCAAGGCACTGTCGGAAGATTTAATTTGCAGATATAACAATAAGCTGCCCATAATCATCACAAGGCCCTCGATTGGTACGTATTCAAGTGGCTGGCTGCCTTCATGTCCACCGGTTAATTGCTTTATTATTAAAACCACCTTTGCAGTGACGGCTGCCATCCACGAACCGCTGCCCGGTTGGATAGAGGGGGTGAATGGACCCACCGGCCTGATGATCGGAGCCGCCCGCGGCGTTATCCGGTCCATGCACTGCAACCCGGACTACGCGTCCACGGTGATTCCGGTGGACAAGGCCATCAATGGCATGATTCTATGTGGTTATCAGCGCGGAAAGGAGAGTCAGGAAAAGGGCGACAAACAGAGTGGCGTACAGTTCTGCAACCTGTGCATTTCCAGCAAGGCTCTAATGTCCTGGGGCGACAGCATTGAGACAGGACGCCGCTTTTTCTACGAAACCCCACTAAGCTTTGCCCTGTGGTATCCGGGAGGATCAATCAAAAAGAACTACTACCATCATATGCTCTGCGTTATATTCTTACACTATCTGCCCGCCTATTTTATAGACTTCTGGCTACTCATCTTTGGCCAGAAGCCTTTGTAAGTATTCTTCTTTTGTGTAACAAAAGAACGTTAAACATGTTTTCTTTGTTCCCCAGCTTAATAAATGTCCAACGAAAAGTATCGATGGGTCTAAAACTCTTGCAGTACTACACAACTAAAGACTGGGAATTCCGCAACGAACGGTTCCAGGAAATGAGCAGCCAATTGAATCTTATCGACCAGGACCTGTTCGACACGTCGGTGGGACAGGTCAACTGGGAGACGTACATCAGCAACTATATCGTCGGGATGCGTACTTACATCCTGGGTGAGAGTGAGGCCACACTGCCTCATGCTCGGAAAGTACTGCGCCGCCTCTACGTCCTCGACTGGGTCACCAAGGTTCTCTTCTTGACTCTATCCTTCTGGTTTTTGTGGACGCACCTGGACGGTTTCGTGGAGCGTGGTGACGCCTTCATACGATCTTCACTCAGCAATATATACAACGATCACAACAGCACCCTACTTGCCTAAGTTCTTTTGTAATTGTATTCTATTATTTCAAATATAGTCCACAAGATTTATTATGTTTGTAAGTCTACAAAAAGCTTCTTGAGTTTGAATTGGGCGGGCTGGGGAACTGGTTCCGATGAACTATGGTATTTTGGTATTCCGGTATGGTATTTGCAAAACATTGGCTGTACAAAAGCTTATGACGGATGCTAAAATTTAGTAACTGCCAACTGTGTTTTAAAAAAAACACGTAAGCATATATTGTTTCCAAAGAGATTTGAAAGCATATCTGATTCTCAAAAAATATTACTTTTCAAAAACACTGTTCGAAATTACAGCTTCCTAAAAATTACACTTATAACAAATATGTTGACACTATGTTTAAGGCTATAAATCTTATCATTCTTAATCATTCTGAAAAACGTGAAAGTGAATCCGATAACACTTAATCTGGCCCTGGCAACTGGCATCGAACATCGAAACTGCTGCGCCATGACGGCATGTTCCAAAGGGGCACTCCCGCATTAAGCTTTCCGGTTTTTAAGGGGCTACGTACAATTAGAGCTTAAAAAAAAAAAGTTTTTATTTATATTTAAAGATGGCACCACTAATTTTAAAAAAATCGAATTATTTTCCACTTGAAACATACATATTTAAAAATATATTCAGTATTTATAGCAGATAAATATTAAAGATCTTTTGTATAATACAATATTTCCGTGGGTTTCCTAAAGAAAGATGAGGTTATGGAGATTACGCTTAGTCTTCACTGGATCATCAAAAAATCTGCATTAAAATGGTTCCATTTATCTCAAATTTTCGTAAAATAATTTTGAAATGTTAGACAATTTCATAAAATGACCCAATTTAAAATAAGACATTTTTTTAAATTCAAACTGTATGTACCCCCTTAAAAGCTTTACCGCGAGTCGAAATGAAATACCGAGAAAGCGACGAAAACGTTCAGTTCGGCGGCGCGTCGAACAGCTAGCGGTTGGATCCAATTGGAACAGCGGAAGAAAAACCAGTCCAGAACCCAGAAACAGCATGTATCACCTGAAGAGTTTGGCACGCCAGGGCGCTCTGCGCCAGCAGGAGCTGACCACGCTGGCCAAGGCCCTGCCTACCGCCGTGATGCACTCCCGCGGCTATGCTTCCGAGCACCAGATTCCGGACCGTCTGAAGGATGTCCCCACCGCCAAGGATCCCCGCTTCTTTGACATGGTCGAGTACTTCTTCCACCGCGGCTGCCAAATCGCCGAGGAGAGCCTGGTCGATGACATGAAGGGCAAGCTGACCCGCGACGAGAAGAAGCAGAAGGTTAAGGGCATCCTGATGTTGATGCAGCCATGCGACCACATCATCGAAATCGCCTTCCCCCTCCGCCGTGATGCTGGCAACTACGAGATGATCACCGGCTACCGCGCCCAGCACAGCACCCACAAGACCCCCACCAAGGGAGGTGAGTACATGACATTTTTGGGGAAGGGAAGTTAGTTCTAGCCCAAAGCTTACAAGTTTTTTTCAAACTAAAATCGGAAGTTATAAGATGAGAAGCATCCCCAAAACATATCGCGTTGCAAAATCGATTTTTCCTGTAGGCATTCCTGACGTTATGTCTTGCTTTTCCGAGTTATGTAACCCAAAAGTATTCAGCCTCCCCCTGACACCCGTCTGCGCATGTTCTGCTGCCTGTTTTGTTTACGTTATAGCGAACCGGCCTATTAGGCAGCGGCCGCGTCACGCCACCGCCCCCTTTTTTGGGGTTTCTTTCTAGAGCAAATTGCATAAGGGTCTCGCTGGGTTTACACGTGTGTTTTCATTAGATTTCCAAACCCTTCAAGTGTGCCGCCAGGCCACCTCAGGAAACATATGTCGTGTTTTATACTTTCTATTCAGCCGTCTTTTCGCACATTTTTATTTTCGAGCTGGCAAACTAATGTAGAATTTTGTTTCTATGTGGTTTGTTTTTCGTTTGGCTGGGTGCTATTTTTAATGAACTTTTGCTTGTGCTTATTGTTTTGCTTTCCAATTCGAATGAGAACAGCAGCGCACAGTGAGTCAATAGCGGGTAAAAAATCCATAGCTATACCCCCTAGAACCCTAGAAGACTTGGGAGTCTCTTGTTGTCAGGCAGGGCTTGTTGTTTGTTCAGATCCATTTGTTTTTTTCGAGTCTCGTATAATTAATGATAGAATCAGTTTCCAAGCGTTAAGTGCTTATCAATTTCCCAAAAATAAAACCAAAAAAGTGAGAACTACTTGACAAGGGATTCTTATCTTCTGACCTTGGGCTCTGCGCAAAAATAGAAAACAAAAACAGCCGAAAATTTCTTTGCCCCTACGATTTGTTGTTTACGATTATTATTGCCACGCTTCCTTAATATTTATAATCTTGTTTTTTCCAACCGGATCGATCATGTGGTCCGAGTTCTCGTCACAGATATTGTAAGCAGCCAACTGTTACCAACTGTTCAGAGCCCAAGTTTGTCCGAGCCTCGTTAATAATTCCCATAAATATGACTTTCTGCTATTTTAGTTGCCATCTGAGGTGCTAAAAGTTGCTAGTTTGTTTATTTACTTAGTACTGTTTGGGCAATGTTTAGAAGGGGTCAGCCATGCTCTAATTAATGCTAATTTACTGATGCTCTGCCATTTAACTGTTAATTGTTTAATACATTCTGCGGACATCAAGTCCGGTCTCAAATTTCGGCGAAATTGCTTTGGCAGAGCAGCGATACCGCCTCGAAAATTTCGTTTTATTCCTCCGTCTCCGGCTCCGGCTGTCGGTGTCTGTTGAATGTTGAATGTTGTTTGTGTAATCATAAAAAACTGGTTTTAATATGCTAGGGGTGTTGCTTCTCCGCATCTGCCTCTGTTCACGTGATGGTCACGTTGCCCCGAAAAAAGAGACGAAAAAAGATACAAAATCCCAATGGAGTCGTCTGACAGCCACAGAAAAAATAATGACGAATGAGTCACTGGCTGTACCACTGTGGCGGAGGCTACACCCAGGCCATTCGATCTGGTCCAGGGCACTTTCTATCTCATTGAACTGCTCTCGATTGGTTTGTCACTTGAAAGGGTCCCCCATTAAATGGCCTCTCGACAAAACAAACTCGTTATCAAACTCAAATTCGATGAATCTCAGAAAAATAGCCGCGGGCGCGACAGTTTAACACAACTGATAATAGTGCCGCCCCCCTATCTGTGCTATGCATATATTTTTATGTACTTACAGTTGTCGTGACAAGTATACGCACTGTGGACACTGCATATCAAGTAAATAGCATTTCCCACAAGTACTTGTCAGTTATCGTATTGGCAAACACATTTCATTTTTATTTACCTTCCTTGAGAGTTGCACTCTAACCATATCGTATGCTAATTCAGGTCAATCTAGTTTTTCTGGAGAATCAGGTTAACCAATGGATCACGACTGGATCGCATACGAATCGCATGTTTCTTAGTGCCAACTCAGCTGGGGGTGCGGCAGATAAGCGTCCATATACGCCCTGTTTCCGGTCCTCTCTTAAGTCATATCTTATCCAACATAACACCAAGATCTTAACATGCGTCACAGATACATAGCATTTGCACCCAACGATTTTAATCATATGGCGTAGATTCTGGTCAGCTGACTGGCTGAGGCAACTGGTTTGGTCTGCGCGAAAGATCGCCGCCTGTTGCCAATGGGGGGTACATATAGACGTGGCTAGTATATGTGTCTATATGTACCACCATCCGATCGAGCCCCCAAATAAGTTATCGCACCGATTGTATAAGCTGTGGGTTGGAATACATAGCTAGCCGGGGGATACATTAATAGATTCTTTTTAATTTGTTGCTGTATTTAGTTATTTTTTTGTTTGAATTCTCTTTGGCGAAAAACGAAAACAAGTCGCCTGATAGTGCCGGTTTCCACTGGATTTTTTAATTTATTCTCTTGCTTTTCTCCAGCCGATTGTATATTGTTTTCGTATTTTGTTTTTTATGGTAAACATAAGCAAAAAAAGGCGAAAACGAAAAATAGAGAGGGCTTCGCAAATGAATGTGCTGTCGTCAAGCGCTTTGGGTACAGTCTGCTTCGTTCTCGGCTCCACGGAGCTCCACTCGATTTGACGGCTTGGCTTAGCTCGTTCAGCAGAAAGCCAACAAAAAACTGGGGAAAGAGGTCCAAACCTTTGGATACCCTGTGGCAAGACAAATGTGTGTATGGTTTTATGGAAAATATGTAGTTTTAATCAGGGATATCTTCAAAAGATCTCCATTCTCTCATTTTAATATACAATTAAACGAAATCTATAATCTAGATAAGCCGTTTCCTATAGACCTTTTAAATTTCTTACCTTACAATCAAGCATATTTTGGTACTTAAAGAGCATGAGTTGTAATTTGCAAATTTGTAAACTCATCGTATTTTTGTTTATAGGTTTAAAGTTTCGAGCACTACGAAAATCAGGTGTCTGATAAAGAAAGGAAACTAAAATGCGGAAATCAAACTATAATGTTTAGTTTTTTCCCTGGCAACAGAACATAAACTTTAATCAAACGAACTAAACTAATTATAGATTTTATAGTCTTGTTTTTTTTGAGGGGCTCGTCTATCCAGAGTCGATCAGTTCGGTCTTTTAACCAATATAATTCTTCAATGGAACTTGTTTCCTAACCGTTTAAGGTCCAATTTTTCGATCCATAAAGTCGGAGCACTTTGGTCTTTTAACTTTTTACAAGTGAATAACGCTTATTAAATTCGAATTACAGGCACGAAAACAGTTTCCTATCTAATCTGAACTTTCTCAAAGATATCAAAACATTTAATGTGTCAAGCAAATAAAGATAAGAATATAGTACTTTATGGGTCTTGTTCACGGGGCTGTTGCGCCACCGTCGGAAGGTTTCCCCCAATTTAACCAGATGCAACTATTTTCCTAGGGCACGTGCTTAACAGCCAAGACTAGCCAAAAAATCTTCTAGTGGAAAACTTTTGCTTTCGGCTAGGAATTTATGTCGATTTCCGTCTATTTTCGGCACTTGTCTGTTGGACTTGGGCCAAAAATGAAAGCTGCATCAAGGTCGCCGACTTCCGAACATTGTACACCTGTCGTATACGTAATATGCTTATGCAATTTTCCTTACTTGGCAGGTATTCGTTTCTCGTTGGACGTCTCCCGCGATGAGGTCAAAGCCCTGTCTGCCCTGATGACCTTTAAGTGCGCTTGCGTGGATGTGCCTTTCGGCGGTGCCAAGGCCGGCCTGAAGATCAACCCCAAGGAGTACTCCGAGCACGAGCTGGAGAAGATCACTCGTCGCTTCACCCTTGAGTTGGCCAAGAAGGGATTCATTGGACCCGGCGTTGATGTACCAGCCCCCGACATGGGAACCGGTGAGCGCGAGATGTCCTGGATCGCCGACACCTACGCCAAGACCATCGGTCACTTGGACATCAATGCCCATGCCTGTGTCACCGGCAAACCCATCAACCAGGGTGGTATCCACGGACGTGTCTCGGCTACCGGACGCGGTGTCTTCCACGGTCTGGAGAACTTCATCAATGAGGCCAACTACATGAGCCAAATCGGTAAGTCTTCCTTATGGGGTTTTGAAGAACTGAGGTTCTAGCTTTACTCTCCCGTTTAGGCACTACTCCCGGCTGGGGTGGCAAGACCTTCATCGTCCAGGGCTTCGGTAACGTGGGTCTCCACACCACCCGCTACCTGACCCGCGCTGGAGCTACCTGCATCGGCGTCATCGAGCACGACGGCACCCTGTACAACCCTGAGGGCATTGACCCCAAGCTGCTGGAGGACTACAAGAACGAGCACGGCACCATTGTGGGCTACCAGAACGCCAAGCCCTACGAGGGCGAGAACCTGATGTTCGAGAAGTGCGATATCTTCATCCCAGCTGCCGTGGAGAAGGTCATCACCAGCGAGAATGCCAACAGAATCCAAGCTAAGGTTAGGAGTTACTGCCTCTAAATATTTGTTGAATTTGTTGATCAAATCGTTGGGTAATCTTTCAGATCATTGCCGAGGCCGCCAACGGCCCCACCACTCCTGCTGCCGACAAGATCCTGATCGATCGCAACATCCTGGTCATCCCCGATCTGTACATCAACGCCGGTGGTGTCACCGTCTCCTTCTTCGAATGGCTGAAGAACCTTAACCACGTTTCGTACGGTCGCCTGACCTTCAAGTACGAGCGCGAGTCCAACTACCATCTGCTCGGTAAGTTTTGAATCATATTTTATGGTAACATTATTTTAGGCTCTTGAAGGCATTTGCTACTCATTATCTTTCTATCTATTTATCTATCTATGCTCATTGATCATACCATTTCATTATTGATCGGTTTACAGATTAATTATGCTATAATTTAGAAAATACGAAACCCGTACAGAATAGCGTTTGCTCCTCTCAGCATTTGCTCTTCCCAGATTGGTTCAGATCTTAACTTGTTTCTCCACTTTCCAAATTTTCGTTTTTAACCTTATTTTATTCTCGTTTCTATCCACCAATACAAAATCAACCACCAACAAGAGACTTTAAGACCGTAATTTAATTTTAAAGTATCATCTAAGTAATTCGTTGTTTACTCTTTTTCTTCTTTTTTCCGTTTCTCTATCACCAATGTAGCCTCAGTCCAACAGTCAATTGAAAGAGTCATTATGGACGGTACATTATGATTATTAATAATTCTTTTACGTTTCCACCTACCCATCGAAAAACTAAACCAAACAGACCTAATTTCTATCCAAGCAATCTCATTTCGTGTTTACCATTGTTCCTTTTTTTGTGTAGTTAGTCATTTTTGTTACGTATCTTTTTAATGTTTTCCTCATGGATAACGTTATCATAATTACATTACACGGACTAACATCGGAAACCATTATATCCTTTGCTTTAAAACCGCATTCCAAATACTCTAATCTAATATCTGTAGTCGTTAGTGGCTTTGAACCTTGTGATATATAATTGTACATCCCGAAGCATGTGGCACTCTCAACTAATTGCTTTATCTGTTTTTGTATCCCCCAATCGCTGCCTTCTTCTGCAGAATCTGTCCAAGAGTCCCTGGAGCGTCGTTTCGGCCGCGTTGGAGGCCGCATCCCCGTGACCCCCTCCGAGTCGTTCCAGAAGCGCATCTCTGGTGCCTCCGAGAAGGATATTGTCCACTCTGGTCTTGACTACACCATGGAGCGCTCTGCACGTGCCATCATGAAGACGGCCATGAAGTACAACCTTGGATTGGACCTGAGAACCGCTGCCTATGTCAACTCCATCGAGAAGATCTTCACCACATACCGCGATGCCGGCCTGGCCTTCTAAGCCTCAGCTGATTAGCTGAGTGTGCTGATTAGCCCCCAGACTCTTAACTAGTTAATTAAGCAATCGAACTCAAGAGCGTAACTATTGCTTTTGCTCCTTGCACCGCCGATTTAGATGAAAAAGTCACAAACCCGTAACGCAATTTATATCTACGGCGAATTGGAGCTGGCCGGAATTACTCTTTTTAACTACCAACAAAACAAAAAATAACAAACCCAACTATTGTCCGTTTTTCGTATTAAGTTGAAAAAGTTGCGAGCTTATTATTGTTGATTTTCTGTAATTTTTAAGTTCATGAGCGTCAAACTGAAGCAATTGCATTTTCAATTATGTATCGCAACGTCTCGTACCGTCATGTCACGTTCATTGTACGATCGCTCCGTTGCCATAACATTAAAATAATCAAATATACACAAATCTAAACTCTAAAAAGTGCATTTTAATTGTCAATTGAAGTTGGCCACTTAGCACATCACAATGGAATATAATTGTTAGTCTCGTGGATACAAATATTACTACCAGTATGCAAATACGTATACATAGTATAATTGATTGGAATGTATAAAAAATATAAGGGATCTATATAATACTATAAGTACACTTTTGTGGCAAAAAACCGAGATACAGCACAGCACAGATACGGCGTGCCTGGTAGAGTATCGTGGTCCGTATCGTATAAAAATTGCAAGAAAAATCGTTAAAATCTATGGCTAACTTCAATAATAAATCGTTTTCTTATTAAATATACGGTATAAATGTCTCTTGATCTGAGTGCATGACAACGTGGTGCTACGGTTTCGATAGGAGTAAGGAATCAGAGCGTCAAAGATTTCGGAAACAATTGCTGTTTCACGTAGTCGTTGATCATTTCCATAAGCAGCTCTCGAGTGACTTTCGGATGCTGCAGCACGTAGCCAAAGTCTTTAAGTTTCGTGTTGTCCAAGTAGAGGTGCTTGTGATGAAGCTGCTCCTCGTCGAGGTAAGGCGTCAGTGGCGTGTTGTCAATACCGCTTCGCTGGCATATCTCGGCCCAGGGTCCCATGTGCTTGTCGTTGATTTCTCCAACAGTGTCGGTGGGATAAAGCTAGAAACATTTGATTAATTAATAAATACAACCTATTTAAGTTCCTTAATCCATAACGTCTGAAACATACCTTTGTCAAATTCGACATAACTATGCCAAAGTAGTCCACATTGATGTCGAAAATATCCACCAGAAGGTTGCTAATGCTGCCCTGCGTTGAGGCTGAATCATCGACGATGTTGTACACCTGCCCTGCTGTTTTGGGGCTCTGCGCCAATTGCCAAATGGCGGCGCACACATCCGATACGTGCACCGTATTCAGTCGCATCGACTCGTTCCACAACAGCTTCATTGTCTCATTGAGGTGTTTGTATATGGCAGCTATAATAATGCGAGGCACTGTGAACGAACCGAAATGGGTGGTTAGCATTGGTTTACTCCGCTAGGAAATTACATCAATTATCGGGTATCGGCTTCCACTCACTTAAGTAGCGCTTATCTCCAATGCCATAGACCACGGGCAGGCGGACGATCGTGTAGCTAAGGTCGTCGATGTTCGCCAGCTCCTTCTCCACTTTCAGCTTCTGCTTTGCCACGCCAGTCCATGGGTCCAGCTTGCAGTCCTCCTTGAGTGGCGTCTTCTCGCTGCTATTCACACAACCGGAGGATAGCTCTACGTAACGCTTGACCCGTTGGGTAGCCGCTTCATTAGCGCAGTTCAGACTCAGCTTAAGAATTCCCTCTTTGTAGACGGCATCGTCCTGGTTGGCACGCGTCTCGGCCGCGCAATTGATCACAATGTCCCAGGCCCTTCCTGTCGTGGGGTGTGGCGCATAGGCCGCCTTGCAAGATGCTGGAAAAGGGGAAGAGAGTTCCAGAACCAGTTTAGGATACGCATTAGGGTGGGTCGGTAAGGAACTGAGCCTTGAATAACTATGTTGAAGCAAAATACGGTTCTTGTATATCAGCAGTGATATAGTTAACTTGACGTAAGTCAAGTTAATATAGGAATTTGTTGCTTTTTAATTTCACCATCCTGGTTGCATCCCAAAAAGTGAGTCACCCTAAATGAGGGTTACCTACCGGCGTTTATTAGGTTGGCACTGCAGAACTCCAGGCGATCACTGTCGAAGAGCCTTGACTGCTCCTCGTTGAGCCAGGCCATCTGGGGAGGGGTCTTATCGGCGATCCGTACTTCCTGCGTCAGTTCATTGTCCAGCAGATAAGTGGCCAAGTTGCGTCCAATGAAGCCGCAGCCTACGGGGCACAGAAACGATGCACTTGGCGATAAGCCGAATCGAAGGGGGACGGAGGCTGCGAGCCGGGCACTTACCACCCAAAATCAAAACCGTTGGTTTCTCCGACATGCTTTAGCTGCGACACAACACGAATCAAGCAAAATGGGGATTTGGGGATTGCAGATATATTTACTTTTTGTTTGGATGCGGCTGTTCGCCAGTGTGACCAAGCGTTTGCGCCGCCAAGTGCCATCACATCAGATACTGGCGGTTTTTTTTCATTATTCAAATAGTTTCATAAAATCAATATCTCTTAATTTTATTTGACGTACACATTTTTACATTTATTCCAAAAATTTTATACAGCAGCTTATTCGTCCTTTTCACAAAACCCATTCACGTTAAGTTTCTGTTTAAGCCACGCTATTTCCTTTCCTTGACGATCCACATCCGCATTTATTGTGGCAACACGTTCAAATAGTGCCCTCCTCTTTTCCGTGTGATCGTCGTGGGTTTTTTTATCCTTGCGCATTTGACTAGGACAATAAGACCAAAAGAAGTTATGAAAACATCCTATGAAATTCCAATTCCTCACCGCAAAAGCTCAAAATAAATTATGCCTATTCCAATGAGCACTACAAAGACCTCGCCTAAAATATCGGCACCTAGCCTAGTGGCCTGTGGATCAGTCAGAGGAGGTATTGATCGTGGCTGCTTCAGATGCAACATTCGCATCTTGGAGCGAGTTTCCATAATATGATACATCTGTCCTGGCGGATGGATGACCAAACGCCGGAAGCGCGGACTATGCTTTCCAAAATTGATAATCAGGTTACTAAACGGCTTGCTGGCTCGCTTCATTCCAAATACTATAACTTTTCCCAACGGAAAACGACCAATCACCATTGTTAAAACTATTAATTTTCCAAATAAGTTAAAATAGGAATGACGTTTTGGATCAAACTAAATTCGAAAACAGAAAAATCCTAAGCAACTTACTTATACCTCTTGCTGTTTTAGTGCTACACCAAACGTTTCAGATTTTCAATTTCTGTTTCTTGATGTTTTACCTTATCTGTTAAGTAGACTATTCGCTTATTCAGTTCCTCTCGGTGAATACGATGGTTTTCGTGCTTTTTTTTATCCTTCCTTGCTTGTCTGTAAATAGGGAAAACCTCTACATAATATAGTTAATACTATTATTCATTTTGTGGTTTACAAACCTGGAAACTTCTTCCATTATTAAGGCAACTCCTATAACGAAAATGATTAGCTCTCCGATGATATCTCCGCCCATTTGAATGGTCATCGCCTCTGTAAGCGGGGGAATAAAATCTGGTTGCCCTAGGCCTAGCATCCACATCTTTGACCTCACATCGATTGTGTGATATACTGAAAACAGCTACTTTTTAAGCATATCGTTACGTCCAAAGCCAGCGGAGTACTTACATCGAGCTGGTGGGGATACGACGTACCTTTTGAAGGACGCGTTTTTTTTGGCTGTCTGCTTGATTATATTTCCGATGGGCTTGCTAATGTGCTTCATACCCAACATGCCAAGTTTCGCTATGGGAAACGCACCTACAACCATTTTGCTACCCTAACATACAAATTTCGAAAATAAACAAAGCCGCGCTTACTACATATAACTGAAAATTTTCAAATTCAAATGCTTTTAGTGCTGTACAATTTTCGTTTTTATGCCAAGTTAACGGTCCAATTCAGTTTAGTGGGTGAGGGTCACACTGATCTGGCGAAATATTTTGGATTGGAGTGATCCCGGATTTAATTTATGAATTTCAGGTTACAGAAATGTCTGAGCTAGCAAGTTCAGATGAGGAAACAGACTTTAGTCTTCTTAGCTCAAAAGACTATCAGCGCGTTCAAGATAAAGTTGCAAAAGTAAGTTAAAAGCGTGCCAAGGAGCAACAATGCCTTGGCCACACTTTGGTTCAATCAGCTGTCCATTTGATATACGAATTAAAATACCCTTTTTGTATAGATCAGCTATGTGGATGGGATCGCCGATGGAAGGGAGACTGTCTTCCAAGCCAGCTTCGATCGGGGCTACATGGATGGCTTTAGAACAGGCTTTGAACTGGCCAAACTGACTGCCTACTTTGAAACGGAAAATGTACCAAAATCTAGCGAATACGAAGAGTTCCAGAAACTTAATCTAGCTGATGCCACAGATAAGGGGCATTTCCGATACCTGGAACACCAAGGAGCACCCCTTAACGAGGTATCCGACAAACAAACGGCGTACTTGGATAATTTGATGGAAGAGTTCGCACAGACTATCCCAGTAACTATTAATTTATTCACACCCCAAAGGAGGGAGGCCGATAGTGTTAATGTGGTTTAATGCATGTGTTTGGGAATTATCAAATTATTTACTGAACATAATAGATCTGCTTGCGACTTATAAATAAAGACCCTCTGGCGTGCCCTCCTTCTTTCGGTAGAGAACGCTTTCCTTAGACTTTTTAAAGTCCTCGTTGGTCACCTTCATGCGGCGTTCGCGCAGCGCCATCAAACCGGCCTCCGTGCAGATGGCCTTGATGTCAGCACCAGAGAGATCATCCTTGGCCATGATCAGCTCACTGAGGTTCACGTCCTCGGCCAACGTCATTCGCGACGTATGAATGGTGAAGATGCGGCGCTTGGTCTTCTCATCCGGCAGGGGGAACTCAATCTTGCGGTCGATACGGCCAGGTCTGATCAACGCCGGATCCAAAGTCTCAATGCGGTTAGTGGCCATAATAACCTTGACGTCCCCACGCGAATCGAATCCGTCCAGCTGGTTGAGCAACTCCAACATGGTGCGCTGGATTTCTCGTTCGCCGCCAGAGTTCGAATCGTAACGCTTCGTACCAACGGCATCGATTTCGTCGATGAACACAATGGACGGGGCGTGCTCCTCAGCCACACGGAAAAGCTCTCGCACCAACTTCGGGCCGTCTCCCAAATACTTTTGAATCAGCTCAGAACCGACGACGCGCAGAAAAGTGGCGGAGGTCTGATTGGCCACCGCCTTGGCTAGCAAAGTTTTTCCCGTACCGGGCGGACCGTATAGAATTACGCCCTTTGGTGGCTTGATGCCCATCTCCTCGTAGTACTCGGGATGAGTCAGTGGCAATTCCACAGACTCCTTGATCTCCTGGATCTGGGTGTCCAAGCCACCAATGTCTGCGTATGTTTCCTGAGGGGCTTTCTCCAGCTTCATGACCGTCACCATGGGATCGGTGTCATCGCTGAGTACTCCGACAACAGCATGAACTTTGTGGTTGAGCAGAACGGAGCAACCAGGCTCCAGCTGGTCCTTGTCCACAAAGGATAGAATGCTAACATAGTGCTCGGAGCCAACGGAAGTGGACACAATGGCATGGTTATCGTCGATGATCTCCTCCAGGTTGCCAACAGACATTGGTGTACCGCGCAGGTCGTCCACCTTGGAGCGCTCCTCCTCGTTCTTCTCGTCCTGTGGCTTTAGGCGCTCCTGGTTGCGAATGAACTCGTCCTCCATCATAAGGTAGTCCTTGATCCGCTCCAGCTTCAGCAGCTTGAGGCGACACCGCGTATGTGGCGTCACCTGAGGCAGCTTCATGGCGGTATCCGGACCCTTGGCACGGCGCTTCTTCTTGCCGACGCGGGTTGGAATTGGAGGCTCGTACTTCTTCTTTTTGTCCTTATCATCTTTCTTGTCGCCAGCTCCCCCTTGGGCCGATTGATTTTGTCCCTACAACGGGCGACTAAAGTGAGGAAAAAGTCACATCTTGTGGGTGCGGGAAACTCTTACCATTTTGCTGATGTGTTTCCTTTCTGCCTAAATCTTTTATGAACTTTTTTTTTATTGTCGGCAACAAACAGAATTTCCACTAGTCATAAGCAACCCAAAGTTGGCTGCGGCTGGCTTAGTGTGTACACACTGAACTGAAATTTAACAGTCTGGCAGCTCAACGATTGCTGCTGTCCCAAATCAGGTAGCACTGTGTGTTTGTTTATTGTTTGGATTCTGCCGCGAATTGTTAAAAAACGCTATTATTTACTTTCAATGGATCCAAATATAAAGAACATCGATCTTAAACTGGGCAACGTTGAGGTTTTAACTACGGGCACAGCTGCAGAGTTTGTAAATAGCATTCTGGACTTTCTCCTCTTTCAACGCCGCCAAATACCTTTCGTTTATAAAACATACAAATATTATGTGGAAAAGTGGTCTGACGAAGGCGAATTGAATGAGAATTCTTTTTCCCACTATCAGCTTAACCAACAGAGGTCCAGGGCTAAAGCCACAAAAGAATCAATCAGCGACATGAGAGAGGTGGGTCGTTTCCTTATATCTTGAAGGATCACACTTTCTACTAATGAATCTTTTCCTAGATCATTCGAAAAGCCTTCAAGACCTCCGATGTAAAGAGTCTGAGATTCCTGTTTGGAACAAACACTTTTATGCCCTCGGAGTCCTACACCTTGCACATTCCATACGACTCCATATCCAGGGATCACTATTGCGAGCACCATGTCCTTCCCGATGGGCATGTTAATCAGGCTCTTCTCGGGCTTCTCACCTGCGAGGACTTGTACAGCCTCTTTTCCACCGAACTCAATACCACCAATGTATTCCTAGAAATCGAACTCCTTCAAGACATGGAAAATGCCCTTGAAAGGCAGCAGGAATCTGGCAAATGGATCCCCAAGGACGTGCTTAGTTCATTACCACGCAGCTGCAAGAATATTCACTTGCACCTCCTGCACGACGGTGACGGTGCTGCCACAGAGCCGCGATGTTGCAGGAAACTTGACATCTATAGGGATTTGGAATTGCTAAAACTGGACAAGACTGAACAAAAATGTGACGAGTTCCAAGATTGCGATCCGCCTTCCAAGGAAAGCAGCGGATGGTGGCAGGCAGAAGTAATAGTGCGCGGTTTCAAGGCTCCTGCGAATCAAAAAGCCTCTGACTTGTGGAGCAGTTAACAGTCAATGATGTAGACACTTTTTGCCGCCATCTTAATTGTCCGCCATTTTGTGCATGTGCCGAAAAAATTTTCTCAAATAAAGTTCATCAACGTTTATTTTATATTTTAAGGCACCCTGCATTCATTTTTACACAGTTTTAAGAAGTGAACACCACTGGGTTCTGCTGGAAAGTTGCCTGGCGTTGCTTGGTCACAATTTGATTAGCCAAGCGGTCCATGTCACGCTGGCCAGTGGATGTCAACTTGCGACCGCCATCGGGGTGCTTCTCCACCATGCGAGCTCCCTCCAAAGCCTGAAGAGCCTTTGGAAGGGATTAGGGATGTATTTTTACTATAAGAATCAAGAAATTATAAGTGAACATCCTACCTTGCGGATGCAGCCATCCGAGGAGCGACAGTAACTAGAAGGGCACACTCCATTGCGCTTGCGCCCGCCGTAGATCTTGGTAAAAGCAGCCACTCCAGAAGGGCTACGTATATACAAGTGGCGCATTATGGAAGCGCAACGGGTATAGAACCAATCTGACTCAGTGGGGCCCGTCTCCTTGAACTTGGCCGTTTTTATGTAGTCGGCCTGCTCTGGCACCACAACCTTTCCCGACTTCTTCAAATAAGCAGCCAAAGTTTTAGTCATAACGTGCTGATCGATGTCCTTTACGGTAACGCCTGGCATGGTTCCTAAGAGCTCTGCGATTTTTTTTCCTTGAGAAATTCTTTTGGCCCAATCGAACTTACTTTTTTTTAGCGGAAACGGAAAGGTCCTGAATTACGGTCGTCTTCTGTCAAAGTGAAGATTTAAACTTGACAAGTGTGGCCAAAGCGCCAAAGCGGCAGTTCCCCCATCCGGTCAGCTGTGTCTTATGACACTTGGTAACACTTAGCTTTTCCGGAAAGCTCTTCCTGAATATTTTGTAATAGCCTGGAATAAATCTCAAAATGGTAATAGGTGTCTTTCCTGCGGCCAAGCTCGGCGTCTTGGCCATCAAGCAGATCAGCAAGCCGATTGCCAACGTCCTTAAATCCAACGCGAAGTCCAGCCCATTCTTCAGGAAGTATATTTGCATGCCGCCGGCACAGTGTAAGCAGAACTATCTGGCGGTGATTATCAGACTGATTAGAGTTCCTTTGATTTGCAGTTTATAATTGGGTTGAGGTGAAGACCAAAATGTGGGCCCTGAACATGGGCGGAAGAAGTGTCAATGTGCCGCCCCTGAACGAGGCGATGGCCATAGAGCTGGGCGCCAATCTGCTGGGCGAGTTCATTATTTTTGCCATTGGCGCCGGGTTGCTGATTTTCGAGTACTCCCGGTATGTGCCCCTTAAACATAATACAAAATGCAATCCATATTAAAGAACATCAATTTTCACAGACAAACCGCCAAGGAGAACAAGAAGAATGAGGTCGCACAGCTGGAAAAGATGCAGCTGACCAATTCCCTGACAGAGATGAGCTTCCGCCTGGAGCGACAGGATGCCCAGATACGCGAAATGACGCGCGTTCTGGCTGACCTAGGTTACTGAGCTACTTTTCGTCCACGCAATAGCGATTCAAGAAATCCCTCTTCTCCAGATTCGCGCAATATCTTCCGATGGCACAAAGAGCCGCTGCAAGAGTACGTTCCCTTTGATCCCAGCACACCCGATCAGAGCGCCACTGCCCGGCAACCCAAGACTTTCGAGGGCTTTTATGATCCCCGAGGCGGCATGGCCTTCCGTGCTCTTAACTTCCTGGAGACGCAGATCTTCGTCGATGGCCGTAACCGGAAAGCGAAGGAGGCGCTCAAGCACATTGACGAGGTAGCAGAGCAGCTGGAGCAGTCGCTTGGCGAGGCGGCCAGCGGTGCATCTTCACTGCCACTGAAAGCAGAGCAATGACCCAACCGTCGACTAGAGCAGGACGTGGCTTTGCTCATGTTTGCAGTGGCCATGGAGGAACACTAAGTGCTCTCGCTTGTACAACACATTCACCTGGAGCCCATTTCATAGATGCTTGTTATGATCAAATCGCGTGTTACCATTACGTACTCTAAGTAAAAAAGTCAATAGCTGTATATAACTATTGTACATTTATAGTTGTATTTATTAATTTTTATTGTTACCGCAGACAACAACTGAATAGAGATAAAAAAAACAACAGTTTATAAGTGATGAGTGACGATGAATTGGTGTGGAGATTGTTCTACTCCTGTTGGATGAAGGTCTGTAGCTGATGCAGCTCCTCGCCGGGCGGCAACAGATCCTCCAGATAGTCGCAGAATGAATTACAGATATTGTAGAGACTGCGGCGCACGGCGGATCTCAAGACGTTGAATTCGGAGCTAGAGGCCCGTAAGTTCCCCATAACGCTGCTTAGTTTATCAAGCTGACAGCGTAACTTGTTGAGGGCTTTAATAATGGCTGTTAGATCGTTTTGCACCACACCGTATCGGTCCTCTTTTAAGGACGCCACGCAGATTTGACTCAAAGCCTGTGTAATATAGACTAAAGGCAGCGAGTTGACCAACAAAAAGTTTGTCTTTGAACCCTCCGGTTCGGTGAAAAGGTATACGATGCCGGGAACTCGATGAAGTAGACGCTGCAGAGCCTGCTCCAGTTGCGTAGAAACACGTTCACACCAGTTGGGCAAGTGCCGAACGCCGTCAGCCGGCTGATCCATTGCGATATCCTTCGAAGGAGAGGCTATGGGTCGGATACCGTGCATCTGGTTGTACTGGCGCAGCAAAAGCTTTTCCGCCATGAGACTTGCACTATCGAAATCAATTGTTTCTGGCAGCGGAAGGTTTTGTGCCGTCTTGAGGACACTAATCTTTTGCATGGACTCTATCAGATCGTCCGTAAAGCTGCCCAGAATGGCGAGGCACTGATCGCAGAGAGCCCGCCAGTTGGCCGGACGGTTGCCAGGCTCTGTAAGCTGAAAGATTTCCGATCGCTCTTTTAAATCCTTTCGCATAGACAGTTTATAAAAGTAATTGGCCGCCAGACACTGTACGACGTAGACGTTGAAGAGTCCAAGACCAGACACCAACGTGACTTCCGTGTCGATGGCAAAGGGTGCTCGTTGCTTTGTAATAACCAACGGCAGATCCTCGCTGAGCAATATGCCATAGAAGCTACGCATCAGATGCATGTTGCTCAGGATCTGGGCCGTCAGTAGCCAGCCATAGAACAGTAGCTTCACATTAGTTATAATGCCAAAGAATCCTTCCATGCGCTCGTCCATATTTACGATCAGGACATGACTTAGTTTATAGCACAGCAAACGACCAAAGATCCAAAAGAACACAGTGTAACCGAGGGTCGGCAGCATCGAACGGACCAAGGATCTTGCCAGGGTGGCGTAAAGAAGCTCTCGAAGCTTTTCACCGCGGGTTTGCTCCACAATGGGAAACTTTATGGAGTCTTCCTGGCGTTTGTGGACTGATACGAAGTAATAGCAACCTGCTGCAACTCCCATACCAAGCAGGTAGACATGGTAGCCACTGACACAGTCCTCGCCGTAGCACTTGTAACGAAGATGCCTAAAAATGGTTAATGTTATTATGGAATTCTTAAAGCTTGGTGTCACCCACCTGTAGTCGGTCTGGAGATAGCCAGTGTACAGCCAGGCCGTGAGGAAGCCCACAAGGAGATGGGCACCCAGGAAAAACAGTTTCCGCGGCCCGTAGTGCATAATCCATCGGTAGCGAGTGGGACAGTAGGGGCGCTCCACCAAGTGTTGCTGGCATAGTGAGACACCGTAGACCACGACTGCCGCTAGAAGCGGAATACTGGCAAACCAGGTGTACCAGCTGCAGATCAGTCGCACTGTGCCACTAACCCAGTCCAGCGGATGCAGAAGCTGGAAGTTTACCGAAAGCAGGAACACGAGTAGGAGGACAAATTGAATTGCCACGCTCAGGAGCACGGCCCGGAGGCAGCGTCCGAGCAACAGCAGCTTGCAGGCGTTGCTGGAGGAGCTGTCGGACATGGCAAGTCGATTCTCCGTCCTCTAATTTAGTTTTATTTTTATTAATTTCGCGATTTGTTAAAATCCTCGCCGGTCGCGCGCCTTTTGTTGACGTTAGAGTGACCAAAGGTAAAAACAAAAAGAGGGAAGGAAAAATACCGTTAATTTTGAAATAAAGTTGATATCTATTATGTGATAACATTTTTAAGGCCGCGTTTTAAAAACAAGAAATTGAATAGGATTAGTATCCCAGTATTGGACAATCATGTTGAGAAAATTCGGTGGGAAATTGCGAGAAATCAAAGGAGGCACTGAAAATTAAAAACATATATCTTCTTTTAGGTTTTTAAGCTTGAGTAGGTTCTAAAATTACCAATTTATTGAGTATTCTCTTCTTTAAAATATATTTTGTAATATATATAATTTGATTTGTAATGTCTCTCAATCGGTAACGGGTAAATACCAGACCAAGAAATCGAATATACTTATCGAACAAATGGAATGAAACAAGAACGAGAGGTAAATGAAGGCCTCTCGCTCGCAGTCAGTGTTGCTGAAAAAAATCGATTACAAAATGGCTGGAATTAGCTCTAGCTGGAAACAACTGAGAATTTCAGACGCATTCGATTTACGTAAAACATGCGTTAAAATTGAGAAAGCGGTCAAATTTAAAGTTGAACCCAGCCCAATTGGACACTTATAGGCACTACATAGGAAAAAAAATCGATTACAAAAAAAGCTAGATTTAGCTGTAGCCAGAAACAGCTGCGAATTTCGGACCGTTCCAAACAGTCGAGATAAACATCCAAACATCGCTGAGCACCTGGAGCACCTAGGTTACATGGTTTCGTCCAAAGGTGCGCGTCGCGTGTTTCGATATTAACAAAATGCACTAAGGAGTGGTAAACAAAATAAAACGGTGCCGGTAAATAAAGCTGACTTACCTTTAGCAAACGAAAAAAGCCAAAAATAGCTATAATTTGTAATTAATGAACGGCGCTGTAAGTGTAATCAAAAATACCAAAAAAAAGATAGCAAAGTGAAATTCCATCGCGAAACGAATGAAACGAGCGAATAAAGTGCGGGGTTTTCTTTGCAAATGAAATTTGGCCAATCGATTGGCCATAAAAGCCCCCATATAGTTCCCGGAGTGGAGCAAACGGATAAGCTCGAGGCATAATTGGGCGGCAGCGGGGGTGGCGAATAGCGAACGGCGAAAGGCGAAAGGCCTGCCCGAAGGCAGCGAAAATTTTCGTGTGCGCGAGAGGAGGGACTCTCGGAGAAATAGAGAAATATTTCATGAATCAAAAGCGTTGTAATTAATTCATATTTAATTGCCATTTTGTGTTATTTTTCGGTGTAATCTGAGTGCGACCTGGGCCCGTTTTAGGCCCCGCAACGAGTGCAGTTGCAGATAAATTGTGAACGTAGTGTTGTGTGTGCTGTGCTTTGTGTAATGCGTATTGAGGTCACTTTGTACATATTATAACAGCACTAAATACAACAACAATAACAACAACAGCAAAGGCACGCGTTTTTCTCGTCTCGCTCTGTGGTGTGATGTTTGTGTGTGTTTGTGTTTGTGTGCTATTGCCCAATACCTCTATAAGCGTTTTTCATCCCACTGCCCAAGGCAAACAGCTGCTCTCGTCTTTTGTTGTTGTGGTTGTTGTTGTTGTTTTAGTGATCGGTCGAGCAGAACCCGAGGGCAGGTGGTGTCCACATAGGCAGCACGCATTAATTAATTACAACTAAAACATCAATTCAGTTACAGTGGCAGCAAAGCGATCGCAAGGATACGGAGTCCAAAGGTCCTAGAAGCCACACCATCCCATCCTACGTGCTTCGCCTGACTTGGTGCTCCTTCATGCTCCATTCACCTACTTTTACGCGCTCTTTGCTCTCAACTGCTGACGTTCGTTTTCTGAATTCCAAATGAAGTCATGAGCAGCAGATTGTTAAAAAAAAAAAAAAAACGTCCAAAACGACATCCAAAACAACAACGCGTCGTTGTCGCATTATTACAGAAGGAAAAGTTGAATACAAAGTATAAATAAGAGAAGTAAGCGAAGTAAGAGAGAGAGCGAAAAAAAAGTGAAATTAAGTGTTTCAAAAAGCAACAACAAAAGCAAAAACCACAACAAACATAAAAGCATAAAAACATAAAAACATAAACATGACATGGCTGCGTCTCGTTTGCACAATAACTCAAAATTAATTTAATATGCTGGCAAATGAACAAAAAACCGAAAAGCAAAAACCTAAAAGGTGAGAGAAAATAGGAGAATATAAGAAAAAAAACAAGGCATATTTATTAATAAAAAAAAAAAGGTGCGGCAACGATTTGTCGTTGATGCGATCGCCTTTTGGCCCTTTAAACCAGTAACTCGAAAAGCCACGCATAAACGTGATTAGACCTTCAAGTCTCTGTGGTAAAAGGTCGAAACAAAGGCCAAATAACAACGCAATTCGCTTCAAGCTAGTAGCTATAAGAATAAATATATATATCGAATTGTATTCCTAAAAAAAAAAGCTTTTTTTCATAATCCCTAAATAACGTTTGCTGTTTCCTTGGACCATTTTCAGCCCCTAAATCGCAGAGAGGCTTTTAAAGCGCCATGGCCGCTGCTTCCGCTGGACAGCAACAGCAGCAGCAGCAACATCAGCACCAGCACAAGTTGAACATTGCTGTCAGTGCGGAGACAGTTGCCAGCGAGATGCATCACCAGCAGCAGCAGCAGCAGCAGCAGCAACAGCACCAGATCAATATGTTCAAGCAGCAGCAGCAGCAACAGTCGCTGTTGCCACTGAATCAGCAGCAACAGCAACATCAGTTTTTCCAGCAACAGCAACAGACAAAATTTGTATCGCGGGTCGTTACAAGCGCATCGATGCAACATCAGCAACAGATAATACCAGCTGGCTTGGTAAATGGCAATGGGAATGGCAACAACATGATGCAACTGCACCAGCGTAGCAGCCAACAGCATATATTCGTCTGCCCCACCAGCAGCCCCCAACTTGTCCAGCAGCAGCAGCAGCAGACCAAACAGCGACAAGCGCAAATAAAGTTGCCAGTTAAATCGACATCGACGACGGCGGCGGCGGTGGCAACTGTTGCTGCCGTGGCTAGTGCAGCGCATTGCCTGCCGACAACAATTGCATCGCGTCAATTGAGTCAGAACAATCAGCTCTATGCCAAGAATGTTGCCAAAGCTAACAGTGGCACCGCCAGTGGCGGCAACAGCAACAGCAACAGCAACAGCGGCAACCAAACCAACAGGAAATCCAACTACAATGGGAATTTGGCTCCTGGCTGGCGTCGCTTAACCCACAACAATGAAGTGGCCTATATCAGGTGAGTGTCTGGAATATCTTACGAATCAGAACGAATCATAGGGGTAAGCTGATACAGGATACAGGATATCTCCTGGTTGAGCACTCTCGACAGCGAGCTGTGTGTTGTATCGACATGACATTTACAGCACTTTGGGGGCTGGGGCTAAAAGTCAATCTGGTTATTGTCTGGCAAACGCATTCAAGAAACCATAAAAATGTTCAGCGGCCGCGGCCCTGGCCCCTCTCATGCCGATGTACAGGAAATGCCACTGGCCAGGGGTCTGTTAGTGGGCGTCTGGGGGGTTGCAGTAGTCGTGTCAGAAATGTTTTTGCAACCAGGCACAATCGCAAGCCACAAGCAACAGCAACCATCAACCATCAACGAGTCGTAGCAAATATTTACCTGGCATTATCTGCGAGAGTTATCATCAAGCACACATAATTACAAACTCAAATAAAATGTTTACTCAAATATGTTGAAAAGCATCGAGTATGTGGATATATCTGCCCCCGGTCCGGGTAGGTACTTGTAATTGTTCTCATTGCCCGCCCGATCGCCCCAGGGCCAAAAAAAAGTGGGGGAAACTACTCGTAAGTTTGTTTTTTTCGGGCTCTGTGCAAACATTTTGTGGCAGTTGCTGTTTCTGTTGCTGATTCTGTTGCCTTTACCGATGTTGGGTAATTGTTGATTTTATAAGTGGCTGGCACTTCTGAGAGGCTTGAATGGTCTCGTCTGGTTTCGTTTTGGATAGTTTAGCCCGCAGCTGGCTAAGCCCGGGGCCGGGCCGAGATGATTTGGCAAGAAGGGTGGTGAGATTACGGTCGATTGGCGATTTGAAAGCTTGCTGGGATATTCTTAAGCTTGGCCTGGGGTTGTACTTGTGAGAAAAATCATTAGGGGGCTTCATGATTATTGACATTGTGCTCACGTTGTACAAGCGCCAAGATGTTGCAGGCTATCCGCCGCAGAACACTCACCATCACCCGGCCAGGACACCGCTTCGCCTTGGCTACCATGTCCTTTGAGTCGTATTTACATGTGCCCGGCGACGACATGCCATCGTGTGTCAAGCGCTGTCATTGTCCGTCCACCACCGGCAGCAGCTGCTGTTCATTTCCACGTTGCGTGTTGGTGCCGGGGCATAGATGTCTGCCAAAAGGCGACCCCCTCGGACATTCTTTTTCGTAGTTCGCAATGCAAGATAACCCGCCTCAACAGCAGGCAGTGTTGTGGGACAAGCTACAAGCTTCAAGCTACAATTTGGCAAATAAAAAGAGGGTTAAAAATGCTTGGAAAATATTGTAACTATCAATGCCAAACCCCAATTCGAAAGCAATCAAGCTGAACAGCCACCACTGGCCACGAGCAACATGAATACCGCTTGTTGTTTAACTTCCGTTGATACCGCGCTACCTTTTGGCCAATTCTCGGAAAGAAGGAATGTTGCACCCGAATTGTGTACCAAATCAATAATCGTTGCGCAAGCATTTAAATCTTTTACCCGGCTGGCTGTTTGCTCAAGTGCTAAATGCTTTGGCGCAACGTGACATCAGAGCAGAGGGCGGAAAAAATTCAACAAGAAGAAAAAAGGAGGAAATAATAACTGTGACCGGGTCAGAGTTGCCGGAGGCCGCCCACTGAGCGGCAGCGGACATTGGGCGCATAAATCATAAATCCAAAACGGCAGCTGGAGATCGCCGATCGCCGGTCGACTCGAGGCAAATCGAGTGAAAACGAGTACTCGTACTAGTCCCAGTCCCAGTCCCAGTCCCAGTCGAAGTCCCAGCGCCCCGCCAGCTTGAGAAGAATGCGGAATAGTTTGTCCAGCGATTCAGTTTTCAATTTTCCTAATGCGAACACCCCGCAGTCTCTTACCTCTTCGTTTGTTACCTTTCAACGAACGCGTAGGTTGCATCAGCAGTGGTCCCATCTCGCTGCCTGCCTCGCTGCATTGTCAGTCAGTCAGTTAGTGACTCAGCCATTCAGCCAGAGTGACAGACAGGCAGATAGACACTCCACGAAGAAGCCACGGATGGGTCGTCTCTGGCCTTTGAAATGTGTTTATTTTGCTCACATTTTAGGCACTGCTCGCAAATCCCTCGGCTTAGTGTTGGCTTGTTGACTTTGGTCAACGCCCACGATGCGAATTTGTCGTCGTATTATCGTCTAGCATCGTGGGAAAGTCCATTTTTCAGATACAGCGAGGAGCTCCCTAAAGATATGATTCCGATAATGTTTCCATTTCAATCATCAAGTAAACGAAATCCAATGAAACTCCTTTCAAGAGGACATTCCGTATTCGATGATTCAGCCACAGACATCTGCTTTCTGCCTGGTTTTTTTGCTGTGTTTGCTGCTTGGGCATGAGGGTTGTCAAGGACATGGCTGGCAAGGACAACGGCAAGAACGGATAAACGGCTGGTAAAAAGGATTGCCCCGGTTCGTTGGCATCGTGTGTCCGTCCTTAGTGCTACGCCTCCACTTTGTCTGTCTTTGTGCGATAATTTTTTACAGTTTCATGCGCCACAGCGTATCCTGGCCTGCTGCTCCTGCTGATGATGTTGCTTGTTTTTTGTGTTTGTGCTTTTTGGGATTATTAATTTAGTAATAGGCTCAAACCTATTGCCCAGTCCCAGCTGTCTGCCAGCCCAGCTCGAGGGTGCCCTCAAGGTCACAGGGGCGTAAAACTTTTCCACCTATTTCACAAAGTCCCCAGGGAGGACGAGGGAGCCAGTTGATGTCGATGGCGATGCCCACTCGACGGCAACTCTTTGGCACTTGGCGTTTTTGTGTGTAATTTATTAAATTATTTTAACTCGTTAGCTTAACGCCTTTCATGTGGCCACAGAGCAGGGTGGGGATGCCTGTGGTTCTGGTTCTGGCTGGCAGCTGGGAGATGGGAGATGGGGATGGTTGCTGGCCGCAGTCAGAGCCACTCACGTTATTAGCGCATTTTGTGCAAATACCAGAAAAAAAAAAACGAAACAAGAGAGCAGAAAAAATTTAATGAGCTGCCAACTTCTCGGTCTGCCACACAGAAAGGAAATCTAGAGAAACATGAAAGTTTCAGAAACACAAGCCTTTTGCTCAAAATTCCCTTAAATATTCAATTGTTTTAAAGAAGCTTCCCATGCTGAGTAAACCTCCCTGGACCTGGACTTGGACCCTGGACCAAAGTGGTCTATAAAAATTGCAATTACCTTTAAAGAGGTGTCTTCAAGTTGCTTTTATTGCGAGTTATTTTGTTCTCTGCATGACTCTGACTCTCGGAAACCCTAACCACCCGACCCGACCCTACCCAACCTCCTGGCCATCGAGACCAACCTGGCCCAGTGGTAAGCGGTGGGCTCTTAAGCCTCTCGCCACGCCAGCTGCATACAAATTGAGCCATAAGCTTTTGGCGTTGATGATTCTCTGTTTCTTTCAATCGCATTACCCTCGAGTTGCCTCTCTGGATGGTAAAGGCAGGCGGATGGTAAAGGAAGGACCTATTCGTGTTGTCTGGCAATCGACTTGCCATCGATTTTTCCAATCTCAAACGAGTCTCAGTCTCGGGCTGGGACTCGTAAGTAGTTAAAAATAATTAATAAAACAAACCAGAACCAGTTTCCGTTTCGCATTGCCATTGATGAAGCTGATCAGGCGCTGGGATTCGGGAGATTGGAGATTGAAAGTAGATGGAAGCATCTCCTTGTTTGTTGTCCGGCTAAAAGGGCTACTCAATTGACAATTCGCATACTTGTTTAACCCGTAACACGATTCTCGATGCTGCTGTTGGCTGTCGCTCAATTATATTGTTGTCTCTGCTGCTTCTCCAGCTCCAGCTACAGCTCCATCTCCATCTCCAGCTTCAGGGCCTGGTTGCAGCTCCTGTTGTTGTCGTCGTCGTCGTTTCATTTAATGCTCTTGCCGCTTTCACACTTCATGCATTATTCAGATTTCCCATACGGACTCGACAGCGAGGTTCAGGAAGCCGGCATGGGTTTGGGAACTTGAGCCCCGGCAACAGACTGTTGAGAGCTTCGGCTCATTTCTTGAACGGCGTCATCATCAGCGCCCTTGATTCCTTCAACGTGCTCACACTTTACAATTAATAAGCAGCTCCTTCTTTCTTTCCCCTCCTTGATTTTTTCTACTCGTACTCGTACTCGTATTTTATTTATATACCTATGCTGGTTTTTTTCCCTTAATTTTTTTGCGAAAGTAACCCCAGTTGATGCGACAACACATTTATGTCGGCAGATTTGCGGTCATGCGTGGCCCGATGGGAGAGATGGGAGATGGGAACGGCAAGCCGGGCCGGGCTCTAAAGGGTTAACATATTGTTTGGAAAGAACTGAAAAAACCGCCCGAACAATTTTATTCAAGGGGCTTGGCATTATTAAAACTTGATTCGCAGGGTTCCTTGTTTTCTTGTTTGAGTTATACTTCATTTTCGGTATTTAAGTGCCCGAAATTTAAATCAATTTTTTGCCTTTTCATAAGTTTTTCTTACTCATAGGCGTGTTTTTTTTTGTTTTTTTTTTTTGAATCGCTAAATCGTCTCCTTTGTTGTCGCAGATGTTGAGACGCAAAACGTTGCCATTGTTGGATTCCTGCCCCAAAATCTGTTGCGTATTTACTCCCAGCCGGTTCACCCCGAAATCTAGTTACAGAATCGGAATCCCTTAAAGAACTGTAGCAAGAAATCACGCAGACAGAAACCCAAACCAGTTACCAGATTGAATTATGCGCAGATCGACGCGCACTTATTTGCCAGGCGATCGGCTACGATTGGGATTAATTTATGCGCGCAGATAGTCGTTTTACATTGTCATGTTAATGCCCATTATGCTAATTAGCTGCTAATCAAGCACTCGCTTTGCCAGACAGTACCCAGCACCCAGCACCCAGCACCGAGCACTCGTGCCTTCTCTGGCTAGCAGCGGAAAGTCACTTAGCTGCGGCTAATTGTCCGGGGCATCGCGGTGCCGGGTGCCTGGTGGGCGATCCAAAGGGCATATGGAGAGTGGCCTTGGGTAATTGCATAATTTCCATAGAACAAATTGTGCGTTTAGTTTGGGTGTCTGGCTTAATTAATCTATCTCTGATCCCGACCCCGCACTATCCGATTTTAACCCATTAACCATTTTATTTGCAGCCCCTCGGGTAAGACGCTGCGCACGCAGTTCCAGATCAAGGACTATCTCCTCTCCCAGGGAACCTGCAAGTGCGGCCTGCCGTGTCCTCTGCGCCCGGAATACCTCTTCGACTTCAATGCCCAGGTGAGTTGCCTTCAATTTTTAAACTAGAATTTATAAAATCAATCTAAATATTATCAAAGAAGTTGTTCTTAGTGTAGCCATGGTATTTGGTGTCACATGGCCTGGCTACCGCCAACTGCGAGTTGGACTTGTTTGTCTCATAATTGGCTGTAAATACCGAGCCATGAATGAGCTGGGCCGCTGGCAAGAGGGAAGTCAAAGCTAAAGCTAAATCTGAAGCCAGCGCTAAATCTTATTGAATGTGCTCCGGGCCAGCCGCTAACTAGCCAGGCAGCCGGCGGGGGGAACTCAGAGGCAGACTTGGCGGGCACAGGAGACTTTCACTGAGCTTTGCTGCGCTGCAATGTAACTGATTCCCCATGACTGGCTGCCTGGCTGCCTGACTGGCCCTCATCGTTGGGGCTTCCAGATTAACGCAAAATATTTGTAAAACCAGTTTGACAACAAATCGACTGTGACGATGGAGACGACGCCGGAGACGTCGACTGCATAATCACAGAGCAAACCGAATTGTGGAGAGTCCGGGGCAGAGATTCGAGATCCGAGATTCGAGAGCCAAAAGCTGATTCTCCATGACCATCTGCCGCTGCCGCTCTAGAGTAACCCGGAGTAGCTGTAGTAGCTGGAGTAGCTCCAATTTGTATATATCTTAAATCTATATACGTGGACTTGGACTTCGGGGGGTATGTGTGTTCGAGTGCAGTGAAAATCGCAGTGAAATCGCCTGCAATAAGATTAATTTTTTCGAACAATAAAAAACTGTTAACGGTAAATCACGCCCAGACATCGACGCGGACTTGCTATGCCGTTGTTCTGGGACAGCTCCTGCTGCTGCTCCGTCTCCATCTGGTGCTCCTGCTCCTCCTTCTGTCTTGGTTTTTAGTCGGTCGTCTTATTATTTTATTATTTTTTACTCCGGCATTGTTGTTCTTGGAGGTCTTATTGGCTTCAGTCTCGTCTTTCAACATTTGTCCGACGCTGTCTGCTGTCTGCTGTCCGCTGTCCGCCTTTTTTTACTGACTGTCTCTGCTCCCGCCGGCCGAGGTCATTAATTTGAGTTTATGGTTTCCCTTTGGTTTTTTGCGTGACGTTGATGCCGTCAAGCGCCAACGCCAACGCCATCGCCATCGCCCCACCAACCTGAATCTCCTTCCCCACTCTACTCCCCCACTTTATAGACTTTTCCCACCGCTGCCCGCGCACATTCAATGTCCTTTTAATGGGCTGCCACCAACTTAAGAAAGTGCACTGAAAAAATGGAACTTAATTCAATGAATATCATTCATTTTGATAAAACATTTAGAAATCATCACTTTTCTCTCAGTGCACACACACGCATTCTAAGTTGAATGTCTGAACCCGCCAGCTTTGATTGTCGTCTTTTGTTGCGGCTGCTGCTCCAGCTGCTCTGTCAATCGATATTTCGGTGCAATGCACTTATAACTTGGCTCATCCCTGCCACGCCCACACCAGCCATACCACCCATCTACCGCCCTGCTCCACCTCTCCACATGGCTGCGCATCGTTTAACTCCTCCTGCGGCTCCCTAGCCATACCAGCTTCCATTCGATGTGCTAAGCTGAGCTGCGTATTATCAAAGGCAACCGCAATTTGTTTACTAAACACTTCATTGTGCCACCGATAGTCTCGACGCTCCTTCTCGACGTTCCGTCTCTTTTTAACCGAAGCTGTCTGTCTCTATCCGTTTGGTTGGTTGGATTCTCACATTTGCTGACCACAAGTCGATGACTGCGTCTTGTGTGTAGTCTTTGTTGGCCATAACGCCAGTATCGGGGAATGGTATCGGGAACTGTTTCAACTTCATCCTCAACCTTTCGCATCTTGCGGGTTGCTCTTCCTCCTCCTCCTCCTTGCAACTCCTGGCTGGCACATTCAACTTGCCACGCGCGTTTCATTTTGGCAATGATTGATGGTTGAACATAATGAAGTCGACGCTCGTTGATTTGTTCGCAATTCGCATTTCGGGCCGGCTCTCTGTTTTCTGTTTTGATTATGGCCAATTTTGTGCTGTCGTCTTAACTGGCTTTCTTCTGGGGCTCAGAGACCGAAGCTCGAAGCTTTTGAGGTGTGGTAGGTTAGGGATTTCTTTTTCTTCAGTCTTCTTCTCTGTTTGTCTTTCTCTTTCTCCGGTTGGGTCTTTGTTTTTGTTGGTTTTCTGGTTTCGGCTTTCCTCTGCGACATGTGTGTGTGTGTGGCGCTTTTTGGTCGGTGAAAGTCTTGGCCGGAGCTAGACAAAGCGGCTGTCAGTCACTGGAGCTGGATTGAACATGGCCATCGAATGGCTTGGCAGGCGCAACTTGTCATGCGCTCCGTGGTTGGGCCTGCAAATTATGATGTCGAGACAGAAGGAGGGACAGGCTGCCAAAGTTTGAGTGCTTTAGTGGCTGCGCGATTGGAAAGTTGAAACTAAAAAACGTTAAGTGGAGCAGAGCATTTGCAGACATAACTAGTTTTAAGCCAATCGCCTGAGATTGAAATGCAGTCAGCCGGTCGCCGGTCGCCGGTTTGAATGGCAAAATAATTTCCTGATCTTCAATTGAATAAAATCGTTGGCTAGAAATGATGTCGCGCTGTGGAAATGTATGCAATCCGATTAGGCTGCCTCTACTGATTGATGTATAATTTATGTATGGCACATAATGGACTCTCAGACACCACGGCGTATACGTAATACGTAATGTGGATTGCGTATACGCCGTGTGGTTAATTAGACATACGCACCGAGCGAAATACATTGTAATTACAACGCATTTGGCTCTGGCTTTAGCTCTGGCTACGGTTTTAGCTCTTCAATTATCCCATATATGTATACATATTTCCATGTCCATGACTCAGATTTCGATTTATGGCCTTTTGATGGCTGCCAGTGGGTAGTGGGTTGCCTGGGGTGGCCGGGGCTGGCCAGGCAGGAGGCAAAACGAACGCTTTGTTGTCTGCTGTTGTGCCAGCCCGGCTCTCAGTCCCAAGTCAGCTGCAATTGTCGATAATTAAACAATTATTTACAATTGAAATTTTCAATTGCTAAGTGCAAATGAAAAACCGAAAACAAACAAAGCGAAAAAGATTGACTCGTTTTGAAACGTTCGTTCATTGTCCGATTTGATTTTCCATTTTTTATACCCTTGCGGAAGGTATTCTAATTTTTCAATCTGACTGCAACTAAGTAAAGGGTTTTTTCCTAATTTTTGAAGCGACTCCATGGGAAAATAAGTAAAAAATTGTAAACTAAAATTTACTGAAAGATATTATATTTAGATTGATCGAGAATCGATGTAAGAATCTTTTAAAAGGATCGCTCAAGGATCGGATGAAAATTGTTAAAGATAGAGACATCTTCTTGGGCCATATACGGGGATCATTGGCATTCCTCAGTTTTTAAAGGGAGTTTAAAATTTATTTAGAGATTTTTATGCAGATTGATAGAGAATCGATGTAGTAATCTTTTAAGGTATTCCGTTCAAGAATCAGATTAAAATTGAGAGAGATAGGGACATCCCTGTCGGCCATATACGGCTTTTTTTTTAGGGATTTCTCAATTTTCAAAGGGAGTTCATGGGAAAAAATTGACAAAAAATCGAAATGAAAATATGTTTCAAGACTTAAATGCAGATTTATAGGGAATTAATTCACAAACATTTTAAGGTATTCCGCTCAGGGATCGGATGAATATTGGAAAAGATATAATCATCGTTGTGGGCCATATTAGGCGCATTCACGATTTTCCAAAATTTTAAAAAGGGAAGCATCAGAAAAATTGATAACAAATCGAAACGAAAATATGTGGCAGGATTTTAATGCAAATTGATAGGGAATCGATGTAGAAACCTTTTAAGGTATCCCGCTCAAGGATCTGGTGACAATTGGTGACAAAAATAGAGACATTCCCGTGAGCCATAGAGTCCCATGACAGATTTCACAGGATAAAGTGTATTCAGGCATCGGTTACTTTATAAGGGTATTCCCCTTAGTTGTTTTTATTTTCGTTTTTTTGTCGATAAGTGCGAGACAATTGAAATTGATTTTTCACAAGGCGTCCCCAATGGATTTCTATTTCGAGAGCACTGCACGCAGCATTTTGCACAAGTGCCACAGGCCTCTGAGAGTCATCAGTGTTGGGGCAGATGGTAGATGGTAGATGGTTGGGGCAAGGGCAAGTCCCAGGCAAGTTGAGCAAACAAATAAAACTTTGGCCTCAGCTCGTTTCATTTCCATTTGCAAGTAAAAAACAGAAAACAAAATCCCAAACAAAACCAAAACCAAAACCAAAACCAAAACCCAGAGCAATAAGGCAAACAAAAGCAAACAAACTTGAGAAGGTCAGCGCCGAACGATGTCAGTCGCGTCGGCAACGTTGTTTCAAAAAATTTACAGCTTACAATAAAAATAAAAATAAAAATAAAAGCTGCTGATATTTGCGATACGCATACTTGTACCAGCTCATTGGAAATGTCAGAGGCGTTTTGGTGAACCCAACAAAGGGGGTTTTGTTGGCAGAAATATTGATTTTGTGGCACAAAAGGCAAATATTATATATATGCATTTTCATATTGTAAGCTTAACAATACAAAAGCTCTTTCTTTCCTGTACTGGAATACATTCTTTGATGAAATCTATTAAATTACATATTTAAATCAGATGGCCTTTGAACCAGAGACTGCCATCAGCGATTTAATTGTGACCCAGATGGCTTTTGATGATGACTGCCAACTGACTTGAACTGAATGTTGTGCGTGAAGGTTACTTGCCAATCAGCGGCAATCCGCGGCTGGACTGGGCTCGTCGTATCACGAATCACAAATCACAAATCGCGGTGTCAGGGCCAGAAAACGAAAGTGAATCCAGCCCGGACGGAGGGCTATCGCCAGGCATTGTTTTGTTGTCAGTCATTCATTCAGGGCTATCCCCATGCTCAGTCCTCAGTCCTCAATCAACAGTACCCGACCCACAATTCCCGGTTAGCAGTTCCCAGTCAATGGCTCCTCTCTGTGCTCGGTTCTCGCCTGTTCCTGACGCCTGACGCGGTACGCGGGACGCGGACGCCAAAATGCAACCAAGCACGTCCGTCATCCACAATCCCTCCACCAGGTTCTCCTCCTGCTGTTCCTGTTCCTGCTGTTGCTGCTGCACTTTTCGGCCAATTTGCATTTATAAACATTTGCAGAGCGAGGCCACGGTAAACTGTAGCAGACAATTTAGCATATTCATGGAACAACAACTAAAACAATTAGGCGGCAGGTGGCTAGTGGATGGTGGATGGGAAACGATAGTGTGGTGTTATATGGTGCCTCTTGTTTTCCTGCTTGCCTGCCTGGTTTCCGCGCATCTTCATCCACACCTTGGCCACTCTGTAGTCGTTTGTTTCCAAGCTCTGTGTTCTGTTTTTTTTTTTTTCGGTGGTAATTTGCACGTCACTCGAATGTGAGCAGGAAGACTTGACTTGCCTTGTCTTGACTTCAGTTGAGTTGAGTTGCGTTGCGTTGACTTGACTTGACTTCACCCCACTTGACTGACTGTATTTTAGCAGTTTTGGTGGCAAAAATTGAATTCCAGACGCTCTGGCTTCGGCTAGTTTTTATAGAAACTTCATTAGTCCAAATTAAATGTTGTACGCGCCATGAGCAGACAGCGTGGCATTGCCAGCGGCAGTGCCATTGGCAGGATCGCAAGTGCCAAAAGGACCCCGGGGGAGCATGTCGAGACGTTTGGTTGACTGAACTGCTGATATGATGAACAGCGGTTAAGGGTGGCAAGGGAGCAGCTTCATGACACATCTTCAGGTGTCCAATGTTGGCTGACATACGTGGAAGCGTGGAACCGTGGAGTTCCCTGGCAAAACTTTTTGGCAGTCTCAGGGGAAAAAGGGTGACTTCTTTAACTGCACCCAAAAAACTATTTCCCATCAATCGATATCGATTTCGCACAGCAGTCAGTGGGCTTCCTCAATATCCTTTTAACCCAGGAAAAGTGATATTTAATCGGGTATGATGTACACATTCCATAAAAACTGTGTCCACCAAAAAGTTCTGAAGAGTTTATAGAAAAATATAAATTATTTTAATCAAAAAGTATCTTATTGGCTTAATATAGTATTCGTATTTTGTAACAGTGCAGTCTCTCGTCTCAATTTGATTTAATTTCCGCTTAAAGTGAGTCCTTCCACAGTAAACAGTGACAAGGGCATTGAAATTTATATATTTTGGGTGGGTTCTTTCCAGGCTTCTGCATTTCAATTAAGTTTAAATGGCGTTCTGTAGTCCCAGGACCAGGACCTGACCCACCTGTCCCAACTGGGTGGGTTGAACACCCACCTCTGGTTCGCCTCTGGCAGGCATCGAGCATTAACCAGAGAATTGCACGCGCGCCCAACTAACGTTGAGCGATTTCCGCTGTGGGTTACGTCATGCACGGAGCACTGTGGGCTCTGAGCTGTGCTGTATTGTGTTTTGTTGTCCTGCTAGGGGGGGGAGCCGGGCAGGGGGAGTTGGACAGTAAAAAATCTTTCTGCAGTCCTCCAGGACTTGGCAGTGCAGCGATGGCGACGTGACTGAGCGATTACTCATATCCGGCAGCGCCGCAAGTTCCTGTTGTGAGTGCGCGCACAATTGCCCGAAGGAGGTACCGTGTCCAGGCGTATGTCCATGTCCGCATCCGCATCCGCCTTTTACCCCTCGCTGGTGTCCGAACTCGAGACAGCCACCACCATCCTGGAAAGGATTAAAGCTGTCGGAACGGCAGTCGGTGCCTTGAACGTCGCCGCCACCGCCACCGCTCGACCGTCATTATGATGTTAATGAAAAGCAACACCGACCGTGCACCTGTGCCTGCTTCGCACCTGCCGTCCTGCCGCCCAGCTCGTTTGCATATTGCCTGGACACTCGACCACGCCTCCTACCACCCACGCCCGCCTGACCAACCACCCCCTAACGCCGCTGCTGCTGCTTCTGCTGCTGCTGCTGTCTGGCACAGTTCGTTTTAATTTTCACAATTATGCATGCAAAAGTGCAATGTTTGTTGGTATTTTGCTGGCATTTTGTTGCGTGTTGTACACGCCCCTTTCCCGCCTGGCACCCCCCCGAAATAAGCCCAGTTAATACGTCAAATATGCAAAATGCATGTTTCACTATACGGCCATTGGGTTCATGTAAATATTGCAGATATATAAGTATATATGGATATGTAACCGTCCATGTATATTATACGGATTTTCAATTATGTATACGTTAGGGTCCGTCTCTCCGTCCGAATGTCCTTCCGTCTCTCCGTCTGACTGTCCTTCTGTAATTCGAGTATTCATTAGCCGCACTCTTTGGTGGAGTGTCAACGCGTCGCTTCAACGCTTCGCTGGCTCTGCTCTGTTGGTGCTAATAACCATTTTGGTGTCCATTATCCTGGGCAGCAAGGATATGCTCGGTTTGGCCCATCAATGTGGAGAGTAATTGTCAATAAAGGAACTTGTAATTATTTTTAAGATAATTGTGGGCTTACGGAAACCGGAAATATGTCAAGCATATGACATATGAAATGTGGTTGGGTAAGTCTAGGATTAAATTTTTAAACAGTCGTTCCCCTACAAATGCAATTATATATGGTAAACCGATGTCTATTGTAACCTGTTTTGGAATAAAAAAACTACATTATGAATATCCATCAAGATTGAACTACACTTTGTTTTAGAATTTATAGAAATATTCGACTTTTTTTTAAGGTCCCTTTAAATGATATTCCCATTTAAAGAGTCAACCAAAAGTCGTTTATGCTGGCGCTGTTGCAGTTGCAGTTGCAATTCCTGAAGTGAAGTTGAATTCGTTGCTGTCAGCCACAGAAGCTGCAACACACCAGAGTCGAGAACAACGAGCACAGTTTTGCTTAATTATTTTTCCATTAAATGGCAATTAAATTTGGATATTATGTTCAGAAGTTGCATTAAATTCTCCGCCCAACTCCGTCCGAATGTTGAATGTCCGAAAAACTGGAGGTTGGTCGCCATGGCAACGTTTGATTGCAATTGCAATTGCATTTGCATTTGCGTAGTTTTTATTTTATACAATTTTATTATACTATATATGTATGTTTATAATTTGCGAGGCAGACAACTGGGACTGGGACTGGGAAGGGGCAGATTTTTGTGTGGTGGCAACAGCAGCAGCAGACGACGACCGACCCAGTTGGCAAACGGAAAATGTTCTACATCCATTTTTGTTTGTTTGTTCGCTTTTCTATGCCGAGATCGGGATGAGCTGTGGTTTTATTGCATTTCACAAGTTGAAATTATGTTTGCTTTCTGCGGCAAGAGGCAAGAGGCAAGACGGACGCCAACTGCCTTTTGACTAAGTGGCAACCAAAGCTCCGGCAGCAAAACAGCACTTGAAGCTGCCACAAAGGCAACAGCACAGAAGTACAAGTTGCTGCAAAAGTCCAGACGACATTGGGAGGGGGAAATGGGATTTGGAAAGGGGTTTGTTCTAATGGATTTATATCATTCTTGGATGGGCGTGGCCAATTAATAAACTTTAACGAGCATTTCAAGAGTTGACGATGATGGCTACTTGTATTTACACAATGAATACCATAAATTGGCTTTCGAAAGGGTAGTTCAATTGAGGCAAGGCCAGTAAATCTTTAAGAAACTTCAATCAAGCAATTACTCCCGAGATGGCCACCAGTTTCACGTTTCATTATCTTCTACTTAGGTTGCCAATGATTTAATTTTAGAGCTTCATTCGCTAAAGTCCCCTGGGTCTGGGCATTCGTTGCGGGTCGTTTGTCAGGTTACTGGGACCACTTTTTATTGCCTTCTCCAATTGCCCGGCATGGCTCCTTGGCACTGGTCACTGGTCACTGGTCACTGGTCACTCGTCAGTAGTGCTGCCATAAAATCCCTACCGGCAGGAGGAGCAAGACGAGCAGTGAAACATTTTAATGTTTAATAACCAACTTTGGTCTGCGGAATGCTCACTTAAAGCTGGACAGTACCTAAAAGGTCCGTTTCGTTTCGTTTCGGTTCGAGCTTCTGGCTTTGGAGTGTTTTGTACAAATTGCTGACCCAAAATGGTTGCGACACGTTTCCATCGCTTGCCCGGCCAATGAAGCAATTGCCGGCCACTGATTGAAATGGCAGAAAAAGTGCACGGCCCCAAAAGGGTCGTTCTTCTTCATCATCATCATCATCCACCACTGTGGCGCATCGTCGACGTGGTGTGGTGTGGTGTGGTGTGGCATGTATAAAAGGGCAGGAATACTTTGGATTTTGTTGGGGAAAGGAGAAAGGGAAAGGGCTGCCAATCGAAACCTTTGCCGGCGACTCATTTGCATAAATTCCATGCGCACCTGCTGCCAAAAGGCTGGGGGATGGGGATTGAGTCTGAACCTGGAAAAGGGGGTGGCTTGCGGTCGCCATGGAAACTTTTGCGACTCTTTGATCTGCCCAACTCGATAATGATGAATTTGATGCATTTGATTGGATTACATGTGTACTCGGCTGGGTCCAAGGGATATTCATTTACAAAATGCTAATTGGACTGTGCCTAAGCCTCAGGGCAAGGTCGAAAAATAATCAACTCAATACTCTAATGATTTAACTGAATCGCTGGGGTGTGAGCAGTTTGTTGTGGGTGGACTTTTAATTTCCGCAACACAAAAGGTTTATTGATTTTAAGAGAAAGCTTTTCGGCTTTTCCTCGATTAAATCCCCATTTAGCTTTATAAAAACAATGGAAGGTCTTTGTCAAGAGCTTATTATAGAACTTAGAATTCATTCCTAATTACAGGGCATAAAAAAGTTAACGCGAAACGCCGCTTATCTAATTTTAAACGAATGCGACTCACGTTTTGCCATGCAAATTAATAGCGCACAACCGACTGAGGGTATGTGTGTTTGCCGATATGTGTGTGTTTGGCATTCCAAGCTTGTTGATTAAATTTTCGATTTCATATTTGACAGCAGGCTGGCGAGGTTTGCGGGTTTGCGGGTTTTGTGTGGTTGTCGTTATCGTCGATTGTGTGCCGAGTGGCGGCGCCTAATTTGATTGTTGCATGGCATTTATACTAATTATGGCAATTTGTTGCCTTATGCTAATTGCAGGTGCCCAACATGCCGCTCAAGATACCGCCGGCAGCGGCGGAATCGCCAGCCACAACCGCGTCAATGCCAACACCTTGCCTGCACCAAAGGCGATTTCTTGAATCTCAGCAGCTGTCGATGCAGCAGCAACCGCAACACTTGCAACAGCTTCAGCTATC
The DNA here is from genome assembly GCA_035047325.1 of Drosophila vallismaia. NCBI lineage: Eukaryota > Metazoa > Arthropoda > Insecta > Diptera > Drosophilidae > Drosophila > Drosophila vallismaia. Next base: position 1,127,306 of record JAWNPU010000002.1, on the reverse strand, counting down.
CCCACGAGAACAGCAACAGCAACAGCAACAGCAACAGCAACATGACATCAAAGATGTATCCATATCCGTATCTGGGCCAGCAGCTGTCAGCGATGTGTTCTCAACCCTGATGACATCGACAGCCCGGACGGCGACAACAGCAACATCTACGCCTGCCTCAACACCAGCAGCAGCAGCAGCAGCAGCCGTAACACTCCCGGCTCAGGCGGCAACATCCACTCTGGAATTGGCCAACAAAGGTGAGAATAAATTTCCAATTATATGCAAATAAGGTGCTTGATATTAAATCTTTGAAAATATGACAAAACATAATTAAAAAGTAGGGATTTGTGCGATCAAATAACTTCCTAATGAGACAAAGGCAGAAGCCCAGACCACACAAGCGAAGAGGGATTCTAACAAATTTACCATTACGTTTGAGAGCAGAAGCTAGAACGAGGCATTCCTTCCGTTTCCCTTATTTATCAGCGCCATGGCAACCCTGGCAGTCCTGCCAGTCCTCGTAGTCCTCGCAGTCCTCGCAGTCGTCCTGCCTGTCAAAGCGACCCTGCGGGCGAGCATTTGCAATGCTCAAAAGCGTGCTATGGAAAACGGAAAAATGTGATGCCTGCATTTTTGCGCAACTGCAAAACGACGACGAGCAAGACGAAGAAAACAAGGATGCACGAGGGGGCCTGTCGTGGGGTTGGAGGTGAGGTCAGGCCAAAGGAAAACTAGTGTAGATACGTGCGAAAAGTGCAGGCCGGGCCAAGGAAAATCCTAAGGCAAGCCAAAGCAAAGCCAAGTCAGGACATGCCAAAATGGAGCACAGCAGGAACTGCACACAAAAACCAGAAATGTACACATAAATATCCTTACATATGAATGCCATAGCAAAGGTCATAATAATAACCTTTTGCACTGTTTTCAAGGATGTATATTAATCCTTTGGATCCCAGGATTTTCATAGATTTTGCATCATTTATGAATCTGCAAAGGATTCATTCTGATAATGCTATTTTTCTACCCACAACTGTGGACAAAAACTGATGCAATTGTGGAAAAGGTGCTCGATGTCGACTGTGGCTGCTGCCAAGAGAAAAACGATGCCTAGACAATGATAAAGTGAAACTGCACACAGGGAAGCAAGCAGAGTGAGAGATACAGATACAGATACAGATACAGTGCAGATTCAGATACAGATACAGAATACATAGCTGTAGATACATATAGTGGGGGGAGGGGAAAGCAAAGAAAAGGATAAAAACGCAAGGCAAGCTGGCAAACAAACACAAACACGGCGGAAGCAACGAGTTCAACAAGCTTAAAATGGCGTTCCATGGGATGGGAGTTGGAAAATGTGGCAGGTGCACTGAGAAAAAAAAGAAAGATTCCTTTGTCATCTGTATAAAGGATGTTTTGCGACTATTTTTCGCTGTGTGCACGAGTCCTGGCAGGAAGTGCATTTCGGATATGTGTGTCCCCCGCATCGTTTGTTGACTCTTTGTCTCTTTGCCATCAGCCCCGCCTAGACCCCCGCCTGGTGCTATTCTTTAGCTTGTTTTGATTTTGTCTTTTGTGCGAGCAGTCAAAGGAACTTAACGCGTTCCGACAAACCAACGTGTTAGTCAAAGACATTGCACCACCCACTACCCACCACCCACTACCCAGTCACCGCTTTCTACTTTTTTTTTTTTAGCTATCCCCTCGACAACTATCTACCGACCAACAGCTGCAGGGCCTTTAAGCCGGAATGGAAGCAACACGATAAATAAATGTTATGTTTATTAAAGACCCCCGACTGCTGGGAACCATTTACACTTGGGTGGGAACGGCCTGGGGCTTGTTTGATTTGACTTGTAAAGTCTTGACTTGAATCGTAAAAATAGCTTCGGACCATTAAAGGTGACGGAGTCGTTGAGGCAGGATGCCAATTAGCAACTTTTACAAAAAAAACTTTTGCCAAACCAAACAGAGCTTAAAGACTATTTTAAATCTGTTTGAAATTTCAGGACTCCTATGCTCACTTTGAGGCTTATTTGTATTGGATTCCCCATCAGGATTGCGCAAACTTTTATTCTATTGACACCGGGGGGAACCAATTCAGGGGTTCCCCGCCTATTATCAGCATCCGCTGCAGGCGGGCAGCGCTTTTGAAAGGGTTTCTCTTCTTTTAGTAATTCAAAGCAATTTGATTTCCATTTGAGATATTTGCTCGAGTGCAAGAAAAAAGGAAAACAACTGCGAAACAGTTGCCAATTTGGGAAAAGGGCTTTTCGCAGCAAGTTTATTCATACACTCGTTCGACTTTCCAGGACGTGACAAAGGGTGTGGGAGTGTGTACTGTAGCCAGGAGGGTGGCTCGGGAGACAGCAAACATTTGGCAAACATAGTTAAAAACTTTAAAATGAAAAGGTTAATTGAAACAAAGGGGACTTGATGGCAAAAGTTTGGTCGAGCGCGTCCACTGCGAACCGCCTATCAACCACGCCCACTCACCTCTACCTCCCATCCCAAGGCAATGCAGACAGACAGAAGCAATCCGCCATTAAATACACTGTAATAAAAGTGTTTAGAAAGATATTTCCAAAAGAAATACTTCGACTTTGATTTCTCTCTGTGCCTGGAAGTCGGAGAGTCGGGAAGTCCAATCAGCGTCGCATTAAAAACCCCGCACAAAGCAAAAGTTTTCGACGATTTAGAAAATTTTCGCGAACCACAAGAGCCCAGGGTGGTGCCAGCCGGGTGGTGCAGAAGTTGGCCAGGCAATGGTCTGTGCGGGTGTGGCAGGTATTTGCCCAATATCTTTGCTTCCTCCCGGCCAGCTTGCAGCCAAAATGGATTTAAATTTTCTACCAACCGCAGAAAATTGTTTGGTTTTTTTCTACACTTTTTTTGCAGGGATGATTCTGGATTCTTTTTTGGAAAAGCTTTTTAATTATAAGAGTCTCATTATATGGTAACGCTTATAGACCCTTGAGGCAAGTTGCCCCAACAATCCCCCTTTTATTACATTCATCTGGCTTGTGTGTTTTGATTTTTTTGATTCGGGTTGTTTTGCATTTCTCCATATTCATCTCCATTTACTTGTTACATCCCCCACTTGTTGGAAAGTTACCCGACCTTTTTTTTTTATTTTTTATTTGCTTTTCTTTTGGAAAGAAAGAAAGGACACGTTGCGGGCACTTTAAGGACGCGACGCGCTTTGCATAACCAAATCAAGAAGCTCTTGACCTTTCACTGACTTTGCCTTTTCAATTTTTTGCCCCATTTGCAGACGCTGATTGCCACAAATACGGCAATAATAAATTACCTGTCCGAACCACGTCCGCTCCGACGTCCACGCCTACGCCTACGCCCACGCCCACGCCGACGCCCACGTCAATGGTTCCGACTGTGATGATGCCAACTAGTCAAACAGTAGCTGCTGGTGGAGGAGTCCCAAAGCGTCCGGTCACGGGACATGTGATAAAGCAGCCAGAACAGAACACAGCTGCCCCGCCTCCTCTTCCTCCAGGAAGCACCGCACACAACCAGCAACAACAGCAGCCAAACTTCAAGGACGACCCGTCCGGGTATCTGCAACAGCAAACGGCCCTTTTGCACAATACCCTGGGAGTGGGCTTGGATGTGGCCAAGCCGATAGCGACAACCACTTCCACGGCTCGAGCTCTGCCCCAGGAGCCCATTGTCCACAGCTCCCAGCAGCAGCAGCAGCAACAGCAACAGCTCCAACTGATGCAGCAGCGCCAGAGGATCCGTCGGCTATCGCTTTATGGAAAATGGGAGACCACGGAGTCATCACCTGCCACCAATTCCCAGCCAGGAGCTCGTAGCCTGCAGGTACAAACGGCCTTTGCCCGACCTCAGGCCCCGCTGATTACCAGTGTGACAATTGTGCCCGCTGCCCAGGAGTCGCCTGTGTCCACCAGCAGTGCAGCAGACCCGGTGGAGAAGCGGCCGGAGCAGGTGGGAGCCATCTCCACCAGCCACGAAAGCCCAAGGCAGAGCCTTTCTTCGCCAACGGATTCCATCGATCAAGTCAAGATTACGCCGTCGGCCTCGCCAAAGCCCCAGCAACAGATGCACCCGCAGGTGCTCCAGATGCGTTTGCAACCACAGACGAATCTTCAGGCTCCAGCCTCCGTCACGATGCCCACCCATCTTCGGGTGATGCGGCACCAGCAGCCACAGGCGGCGCAGATCATTTCCAGCCAGCGGCTGCCGGTTGTGGCCAGCAGCAATGGCTCAGTGGCGACGATGACCAGGAGCATAGTGACAACGACGGCGGGGACTGGAACAATTACCGGTCGCCCCGTAACCACCACATTGAGCAGCGGCAATACCGGGGTGACGCAATTGCAGACCGTGACGGGGGCCATGGGTGGAGCTCCTGGTGGCAGCCACTTGATAATGACCTCCTCGGGTCAGTTGTTGGTTATTCCCACGACCGGCAAGCAAGCGGCACACCACCATCGCCCGGGTGGCCAGCCGGGGCAAGGCGTGATCATCCAGCAGCATCAGCAACAGGCAGCCGAACTGCATCCGCAACCTGGAGGCGGCTTCATTGTCAGCCAGCCATCGTCTGTGACAGCAACTGGAAATTCTAGTGCGGGTAACAGCGGCGGTACCGTGATCCTCAATTCCGGTGGAGCCAAGCTGTTGCACCATCAGATCATAACCTCGCAGGCGGGCACGACAGGAGCAGGAGGTCAGCCACAGACAGTGCTTCTGAACACCCTGCCCAATGGAGGCTACATTGTGCAACAGCAACCGCAACAGCAGCAGCAACAGCAAGCGGAGCAAGTCCTTAGCATGCAGCAGCCATCCTCGGGACAAACCTTGATCATCAGTTCGCCGGAAGCCAAGCGACCAAGAGCCCGGAAACGCAAGAGCTCGATGTGCCATACTCCACCGCCCAGTGGCTCTCCCGCCAAGACGAGCTCGCCCCAAATATCGCCCAGCATCCCCAGCCAGGCACCCGCTTTGCTCCACCAACAGGCAGCAGCGGCGGCGGCTGCAGCTGCTGCAGCCTCTGCTCCCCAGTTCCCACATCAATTCCAACTTAGTCCGGGAATCCAAGGCATTGTCGTCAACAAACCGAATCCCCAACCTACGCCACAACCAACGCAGCAGCTACTGCTCCAGAATGGTCAGATTCTGCAACAGGTGAATCTCATCGGTCAGCAGCTGCTCATGCCAGCTGGGCTCGTGATGGCGCCGGACACTACCTTGCTGCAGATCCAGAACATGCCCACCACCAGCCTGCTGACGCCTCAGGGACCTGTGATGCTGCGCACTCCTTCGCCCCAGAACAAGCCTTCCTTCATCTCGCCGAGTGCCGGTGGCCAGCAGTATATCGTCGGTGCCAATGGCCAGTTGAGTCCCATTGGCCAAATCTACTCGACGCCGATGGGGCTGGTGATGCCGACAGGCCAGCAGGGAGGAGCCTCCTTCGTGCAGGCCAGTCCCACGACCACTACCATACAGATCCAGCAGCAGCAGGCGCCACAACCCACGCAGATAAATCTACATCCGCCACAAGCCACCTTTGTGACGGAATCCACACTCAATCGCCAGGGAACGGCGGCTAGTCCACCGGACACCACCACCTGCAGTCCAAGAAGTCCGGAACGTCCTCCAAGTCACAGGAGCACCGGAAGCGACATGGTAGTATAAGATATCTACAGTATTTTCTGATTTAATCCTAACACTATTTGTTTTTATAGGTGCAGTGCGTTTCAAGCTCGGAACCAGATGCCGCCATATCGCCGCAAAGTGTGGAGAGCAGGCAATCGCCTTCATCAACAGACTGTGAGAGAAGTAAGTTATAAATTATACCATTCGAAACTTTGCTAATTTTCGTATCTCGACAGCAACTGTCTTTACTCAACCCGGTGGGATATACAAGCACTCGGAGACGAAAATCAGGCGCATCCACATCAACTCCCAGGGCACTGCGACAGCAACAGCTATGGAGAGTGGAATGAGCTTGATGCAAGGGCAAGGTATGCGAATGCCCCACTCTCATAACCATTCCACAAACGCATCCATGTCCATAACATCGTCATCTCAATCATCTTCAGCGGCACCACTAACCGGCAACACCGTTCCCCGCCATGTGGTGCAGCGCCTCTCAAACCATTCAACCATCTCCAACACGAACACCTTTCTTCACAGCCAAAAAGTAGCTAACGTTGACTATCCGGGTAAGGCCCAATCGCTAACTAACTGCTGCACCCATCCTCTAATACAGCACAACCGTCACTCCACTCATTTGGCCACTGCATGATCTTAGCACCTCCTGCACCTGTGCATCCTTTGTTTTAGTTTGTAATCCTTTGCTGGTGCTGGGACCACCTCTTTGAGTAACCAACCAACCAAACCCCAAAGCCGTAGCCCCAGTCTCTATGTGTGTGTGCCTTTCGTAGAGTCGCCAACCACCACGCAGCTGCTGACACCGAATCCACCAACCACTCCAATCCCGGATCCTCCATTGATGGCGGTAGAGAAGCCGGCGGCGATCAAGACACCACCGAAACGTTCTCGGCGTCCGCAAAGAGGGACTGTTCGTGCCACGCCTACATCGACGGGGATCCAAGGGGTGATGCCTCCGCGATCGTTTGCCATTGGGGAACTGATCTGGGGTCCAGCCCGCGGTCATCCGGCCTGGCCCGGGAAGATTGCGAAGATGCCGGATGGCGTGTGTACGCCTTCGCAGCAGTTCGACCACGTCTGGGTTCAGTGGTTCGGGGGTGGAGGTCGATCCACCTCCGAGCTGATTCCGGTCAACTCGTTGCAGAGTCTCTCCGAAGGTCTGGAGGCTCACCACAGGGCCCAGAAGGATACCAGAAAGTGAGCATCGGTTGGGGATCGGGGATTATGAATCTATGAGGGGTTTTAATCCAAGACAGAAGATTTTCAGGAAATTCACGGCTTTAGGTGAAAACCAGACCAGCACTTTGATTAGTACAATTATTACCTTTTAATAATTATTTAACTTGTATTAAGAAGCTTCCAATATTTATATGAAATTTTAGTTTGAATCGAATATCTTTATATTTTCAAGTTCTATTTTTCATAGTCTTGAATCCATTAGACTTGATTTGTAGACATTATATAGCATTATTAGATCAAAAATATTATATTATTTTCATTGTTCTAAATGTAATTTGTAGAATACTGTTGCTCCGTAGCTAGATTTTATTTTGCATTCGAAACTATTAGAGATGAATCGGCAGTTAAACTGATAAATTGAATAATTTCTTTCAAATTTGACTTATAATTTGCTAATTAATATTCTTGTTTCTTTTTTTAAATGCGCTGAACCAAATCCAAAAATTAAACCCTGCCCTGCCAACTACCCCAACGTGTGTAACTCTGTGTGTGTATATGCATAACCATCATCACATCATCATGACCAACAACCCCACTCGAAACGAAACCGAAACCGAAACCGAAACGAAACGAAACAACACCCGTACCCAACCTGAAACCAACCAAAACTTAACCACATACAACACACCCACCTTGCGACCACAAAGGAGCCGCAAACTGAACTCGCAACTCGAGCGGGCCATACAAGAAGCAATGACTGAGTTGGATAACATTTCAGCCTCCACGACTCCCGCAGCCACATCATCGTCTAGTGGCGGTGTTGCATCCACAGGAGCAACTCTAATTGCCGGACAACAGCAATATCAGCAGCAGCAGCAACAGCACCAGCAGCAGCAGCAATCGCCACCACAGCCCTCTTCAACGAACAGCAAACCAAATGGAGTGGCACGGAGCAAGCGCCAGGCAAACTCGAGTGGGGCCAGCATGGTCCTGACCAACGGCACATCGGCCACCCTCAGTGTCCTCTTCAATCAGCAGCGAGCCAAGCCAATACGCATCGCTCCTGCCCCGCCTGCAACAGTTCCAGCCGTAACAGGAACAACGCCTGGAGCGGGACGTTCACCGGAAATCTTGAAACTGGCCAAATGACCAGCCCTCTCGGCGATGTCGGCAACAGTAACAGCAACACAAACAGTCAACTACAGGCTCGTCCTCGGGCCCAAGTAGTAGAGCCGGGCTTTATATATAGGCTAGAGCCTTTCCATGTCGAGAACTACCGTATAGAGGATAGGATTTTAGAGTTAGAAGTCATCCTAGGCCACAGCTTTGGGGTTTTGTTGTTTTGTATTGATTGTTTTCCGGACTCACAAACGACTCCCTCTGCTTAGTTGCGTCGCCGGGCGACGCTCTACCATGCCACACTTTCGAAATAGACAATAAAACAGCAAATACAAAAAAAATGTTAATGAAAATCAAGTTACAAAGAATTCTAACAATAAGCAGGCGATAGGTTCTCTGTTGCTTCTTAGACGGCATCCCCAGAAGGAAAGCCAATTTATGTTGTTTTGTAAATAGTAAACAACACGAGCTACAGTTTGTAAATTTTAAGTATTTATTTATTGCGTATAGATCCTTGGTTCTATAGGTTTTGTTTTCGTTGCAATTTTTAGACTAAGCCATATTTTTATAAATAGCTAGAGTGTAAGCCGATATTTAGCCATTAAGTTAAAAAGCATCCGAATAACCATCAAAAAATTGTAAACCAATAACAAAATGCATAATTCAGCAATTAATTATTGAATCAAAAACAGATACTAATTTTAAATCATTGTTTATGCCCAAAATGTTATTTATATTTAAACTGGCGAAACAACAAAAAATTATTCACGTCATATAAAAATGCATCAAATGGAGAGCGATTAAGAGAAATTATATTTATAAATTGTTATTATTTATTTAGTTGAAACTATTGTAAAATTATAATTATAAAAGAAAATACATGAACAAAATCACCCTTAGCTGAACCACACAAAAAAAAATAAATTAAATTAAAAGAAAAAATAATTAAAAGCCTTGTTTTTATCTAATTATTCAAATTTCAACGTTTTTTGGCGGACCAATTTCGATTATTATCGAAATTGTAACGGGAATGACAAACCGAATGCAGCAGAATTTTTAAGTATTTCTTCCTCGAAGTACCAGGCGAACAGAAATGCATAGAAGGAGGATGCTGAAAATTTTTTCTGAAAATGCCAGCCCAAAAGTATGCAACATTATTTGTTATATGTGTGGAATATTTCAGCCCAAAAGTATGCAACATTTTTTGTTTTATGAATTGAAACCGTAGTTCCTCCCACAGCCGCTAGTGGGATTATTTCCCATAACCTTATGCTATAACTATTTCCCCATAACTTTTTTGCTATAATTACTTCCCAACCAATTTATAGTTTGTTTTTTATTTAGGATTTATTCCAATTTGTAATAACTTGACATTTTTATCTTATATTCTGATTGATCGGGTTAAATTGCAAATAATGTAATTTAAAATTAATATTTATGTAATATTAAACTAACTCACAATCATTTGAATTAAGTTTAGTGTATTCATTTATACTCTTCTAGTTTCCCCCCATACAAAACATGCATGGCGGTATCAATGTGTATGAGTTGATCTTTCGATATTCGATAATAAAACGAAAACGAACAAAACAGGCGCCGGCGATGACGATGGTCTCTACACATTCGAAAAAAACGTATTCTAAGAGAGATGACTCTGGGCTGCTTTTGAATATACACAAAATGCGCTGCGATCGCTGTGGTGCACACAGGGCGGCATAACAATTGCTCTTTACATTTACATTTATCCCCATGCGAGTGGGTGGTGTGGGTGTTTATGTTATAATGGCTTGAATTAGCTTACAGTTCACGCTCTCGAAATGTTGTATTAATTACATATTAGTTTGGATCCCATTGCAGTGACATATGCATATGGTGCATATGGGCGATGCATTTCAACTAGCGTGTAAGCGACTTTCTTAATTTACAATTAGAATTTTATATATTCCATTTATCGGTTTTGCAGTCGGTTGGGGGTAGCCCCTCTTTCTCGAGGGCGTGTTTTTAAGTATGATGTGTATAGGTGTGCTCTCAAGACATATACAAATAGGATGATCAAGTGTCAGGTGGACGCACCGCACTATCAATATTATACACGATTTGGTTATCAGTACAGAACAAAACACTGTTGGCGGAGTATGATACAGTGCACAAGCGCATGGCGCTACACAGCTCCAAATAATGATGCACAGCAAAATGCGCAGCGTATGCATTAATTAATTAAAAAATGAATCAATGGTATTTTGTATAAGAAACATACTCATATACAAGTCAAGTTGAAAAAATTTAGTATAAGACTTTTGTACTTAAAATAAAAAATAGAAAGGATCGCCGTAGGTTTGATGGTTGATGGGTTGTTGGCTTGTTGGTTTGTTGGTCTAATCTACAATGCTAGTGCCTTGTGTGTATGTTTGCATGACTGACTTATCGATTAGCGTTGTCTGTCAACAATAACCAAATCGCTGTAATTCTCATCTGGACAGGCTGTGCGAGCGCTCGCGGCTGCTGCTGCCAGACGAGAGGGGTTGCTTGTTACTCATTTCGCCCACCCTCTGATGGGGAGGCAGCCTGTCGAAAAAAGGATGGCGAAGGGCCTCACCTGGAATATAGAGAAGTTACCGGTTAGCTGGTATAAATTTCTAAAATTTCATACTCCCAGCTTTCTTACCTAACGTGATGCGGGATGAGGGCTCGTACTCCAGCATCTTCTTCATCAGACTGAATAGCTCACAGTGGTCCTCGCTATCACTCAGTTGACACAGGAACAACGGCTTGCAGTGGTCGCGAACGTAGCGGCCGGCACTGGACTTCTCGTCCCAATCCAACTTACCATGATAGAAGTACTTTGTTTTGGTTTTGCTGTAAAGAGTGTGATTGCTATACGTTAAACGATTTCGGTGAAGGGAACTGCGCCTTGGGAAATAAAAGCATGAGCTGCATTGTATTACCGTGCCATACGATATGGTATTTGTCCCAATATACGCTCCATCATGGCTAGGTGCTCGCGATTGTCGTGCGTTTGGAAGAGCGTGATTCCAAGATAAAGTTCGAACAAGATACAACTGTTGATAAAATTTGCATTAATACATTATATAGGAAAAAAGGAAATGTATTTACTACAATACTTACCCAATGGACCAAACATCACAGGGTTGTGACCACCCCAGCTCCAGTATGACCTCGGGCGCGCGATAATGTCGCGTCGAGACAATTGTGCTGTGGTGCTCGTGGTCAAAGGTGGCCGACCCGAAGTCAATGAGACGAACGTCCGTGCTCTTGACCCGGCGCACCTCGCGGTTCTAAAAGAGGAAATTTATATTAATGTGTGAAACATTCTCTTCAGTCTAGGAGCACTTACAAGCTTATGATTATAGTGAGCAGTGTAATCCGAATCGACAAAGAGTATGTTCTCCGGCTTGAGATCTGTGTGCGTCAAACGATTGTCATGAAGAAATTTCACAGAGTAGCATAATTGATAGGCCATGTGTCGCACTTGGTCCAGCGGATATGGCACATAGTTGTTCTCACGCTATAAAAACCAAATTAGTGAACTTTTATGATTAGGCTATAGTGATTGAGAGACTTACCAAAAAATCGAAAACACTTAAACCCAACATTTCAAAAACTATGCACATATGCCCATGATAATCAAACCAGTCAACCATTTTTACGCACAAGCTGCAGGGAAATGAAGATTATGGCTTAGAATTTTTGTTGGATAGTAAGAAATTGTAAGAAATACTCACTAACTGCAATGCGGATCCTTCTGGGCAATCTTTTCCAAGGCATTTATCTCGAGCTTGGCAGCTTCGCGGTACTTTTCCACGTTCTTTATAATCTTCAGGGCCATGCAGTAATCACTGGAATATAAAAATAGAACGTTATGTTACACAGCTACGCAACGTAACCAATCAGACAATCGGACTTACCGCTCCATGTCTTTAACCTTGACCACACGTCCGAAGGTTCCCTCGCCCAGTGTGGCCATGATCTTATCTGAAATTCGGGAAAGGAAGACGAGTTGTAGTAGTGTTTCGGGCAGCGTCCTTCGAGAGTGTTAAACGTTAGCTGACTTGTTTATTTTCTTGTTCTAGAACTAGACCTGTAACTTTAACTGAATACTTCATGATGAGGTCTGGGCAAAGTAGACCTGGCTTTAATTTCGACTTTAATCTAAGTGTTAACGGAAAGGTTTGTTTTCTTATTTCAATATTATTTCGTTAATTAAGGCGCCAAAGTTTGTGCTTGTGCTTGTGTACGTATTAACGATTTCCCAGCTAAATTTTCGTGGTAAAAGGGGAAATTTGTTGCCGGCAACAATTTAATTAAAAGAGTCGTCAAAGACAAATTTCGGTTGGACAAAGTTGGAAAAGTTTTACGCGAAACTGATGCGAAAATTATGTGAAATTTTTCAATTGTTGCTGGTTTCCTTTCTTTTCTTTTTTTTTGACATTTATGTTTTTGTTCGGTTTAATTTCTGAAATGCACGCGACGCGATTTTGGTCTTGCCATTTAATAATTAAGAAATAATAAGGAAAACTTGGAAATAGTTAAAACTAAAAGAGAGTTACAAGAAGTAGAAGAAAAAGGAGAGAAGTGTCTTGCATTTCTGAATTGTATCTTAGATTTTTACGTAGTCTTTTGTCTTATTGTTTTCTTTTTCTTTTGTGATGTTTTCTGATTGCTGTTTTCTAAACATAAATATGAGGAAAAATTAAAAACAAAAAATTGTCACGAACATCTGTGATGGAGAATGTCTCCGGTGTGGTAAATTAAGTGACCATCAGCATCATCTTGAATGACGGGCTTTGCTGTCTGTTCGAGTGGTTCAGGTCGGGTCGGATCATTTTTGGCGGAGCGGGGCGCGATCGACGACGAGGACGACGGGGCAGTTGCAGTTGACGGCGATTGCAGAGGGAGTAGCAGGGTGGGTGCAGCAGGTGTTGCAGAGGCAGTTGCAGTTTGCGATTGCGATTGCGTTTGCGATGCGATCCGATACGTAGACAGGTGGGTGGCGAAGGTGTTGTTGAGAGCGAAACGGAGATTTAGCCATCAAGATTTTGAGCGTTTTTTGGTAGTGGGTTGCGAGGTTGTCGTTGTAGAAGTGGGGGCGTGGTTGGCGATGGCAGATATAGACGTACACAGAAGGTGCGTGTGTGCGTGTGTGGTAAAAAGTATGTAAATTGAAAGAGAGAAAAAGAAACAAAAAAGAAAGAGAAAAAAGAAACAAAAATTGATTTATATTTTCCAGGGAGGATCCGATCCGATCCGATCCGATCCGATCCAGTCCAAGGCCAAGTCCAGTTGGGCCAGATGATCAAAGTCAATTGCATTCCGGAGATTCAAAATCCAATCCCGATTCCGATTCCGAAGCCGAATCCAAGTCCGTGTCCGAATCCAAATCCAAATCCAAATCCAATCCCACGTTGGCACCGCAGCAATCGCAATTCCGTTTCAGCCGCAGGACATCCGCAGACGTAACGTAGTAAACCAACCAAAATCATCATTTCATCATCATCATCCCCATCAAGAAGTTGTATGTACATCATCATCATCATCATCAACCCATCATCATCATCATCATTGTGATTTTCATCATCATCATATTCAGAAAAAACACGAGAAAAATACGTTTCGTTTGTTCGATAAGAAAATTAGTTCGGACAAATTTTTGAGATTTGTGTTTACAAAAATGGTTAATAATAATAATTATAAAAACATGTACAAACAATATCGTATATAAAATGGCAAATAGGTATATATCATATATATGGTATATATAACGTATTACATATATATATCCTTATAGGAAATGCACCCATTTGTGCCTCTCCTGTTTTAGTGGGCAATGAAAAAAAACAATAACCTTTGTAGGTATGTCACTTTTTTTTTGTTTAAAATGTTAAATGGTAAAAGAACAAAAATTAAGCAATTGTTTTTGTATAGATTTGGTCAGAGATTTTCTTACTTTGTCAGAAGTTCATGCAAAACGGGCAGGCATCGGTTAGTCAAACAGAACACACGTCAAACAGAAACATGGAACAAAATCCGCAATGCTGTTAGCTTTTGCTGTTCTAGTAGTAGGTAGGTCTGCTGTGGTCACTTGTCTGTGGCGAGAAGTTTTCGGGAATAGTACTAGAGGGTATCGTCTGGACTTAGAAATCTAGACCAGGGACCTGGGACAGGGACAAGGACTAGGACAGGGAGCAAAGGACAAGCTGCCGTTGCAGTTGCAGTTAGAAGAGGCGGCGTTAACTCAAAGCTCAAGCTCAAGGATCCCCTTTAGGGCGGTAGGTGAGTCGTCTGCTTACAAAGGTCGAGAGTGTCTTTGGAATGCGTGACCTGTGGAACAGCGCCGACGAGGTGGCGCTCTTTGCCAGCGAATAGTTGTCGTGCTGCTGCAGGTACGAGGAGGAGGAGGACTGCTGATAGCCATCCAGGTGGGATCGTTGCGGATATAGCGAGGAACCCATACCCAGGGCATTGGAGCGCCTGCTGCTGCTGCTGCCGCTTCCGTACGAGTCTTGGAGGTAGCTCGTTCCGGAGCCCGGCTTGTAGCGATCAAACTCACTGAGCACGGCGGCGGTGCGGGAGCTGGCTCCCTGGTAGCGCTGCTGCTGACGCCTGGCATCTGCCGCCGCCAGCCGTGCCCCGATTCCACCAAAAGCCAGGGCTCCGGAGCTGGAGGAGTGCATCAGCTGGTTGCCGGGCTTGTACTTGGCGAGATCATTGTTGTTGCGATCTGAGTGGGAGGTCAGAAAACGGCTCTGGTTGGTGGTTCCGAGGTGGTTCGCTGTCGCCGCTGCCATTGTCGTGTGGTTAGAGAGAGCGGAAGTGCTAGTGGTTAAAGTGGAGGAGCTAGTGGTGTTGTTGGAGGAGGAGGAAATAGTGGTGTTGGTTGTGGTGGTGCTGCCATTGGTGGCTGTCTGTGGCGTGGTCGTGTGGGTTAGTTGCTGCACCAAACCGGGCGCCGCCGAATCGGTCTCGGTTTCTGTCTCGGCCTCATCGGAGCTACTCCCCGACGTGCTGTCGTCGTCGCTATCGTCATTAGTTACTTTTTTGGTTCGCGACTTCTTCTTGGGTGCCTCGGGGGGTGCTTCCGCAACTGTTGCTGCTGCTGCTGCCGCTGCAGATGCTGCTGCTGATGCCGCCGCTGCTGCAGCTGCCGTCTCCTTGGCCTTTTTGGCTTCCAACTCCAGAGCTGCAGCCTCCGCTTCGGCCACTGCCACTGCTGCCTCATTTTTCTTAGCCTCCGCGGCCGCCTCCTCCATTCGCTTGACCCGATCCTTCAGCTCGCGACGCTTTCGCATCCGCTCCTCAAACTTTTTGGCCTCGAGGAACTGGTTGTCCTCGCGTAGCAGCAATAGAATGGCGGCGTTGTCCTCCGAGGACCTGTCATCGGCCAAGATCTCCCGATCTTCGGCGGTCAGCTCTGGCGGGGACGGCTCCCTGCGCCGGTGGGCAAATCGGTTTCTTGAATGCAGAGGACGATCTTCGACCGGGCGCTCTGTCTGAATATCTTCAGCCAGAAGCCCCTCCCTGGTCTTGGTCCTGCCATAGGCTCTGGTGGATCTTTGAGAGGGGGCCGCCTCTTCATCGGCTCCCCGTCTGCCATACCGACTGGACGGATAGCCAGTGGCCCCGCCCAGACGCAACGCATCGTGGTAGTCATAACGCTGCCCATAATCCAGGGGATAACTCTCGTCCAACAGCCGATTGCCACTGGTCAGGTAGCCACTGTCGGTGGAGTCTGCCATGTAGCGTTGCCTCTGAGCCCTGGTGCGATAGGGTGTGCGCTCCTTGCGATCGGAGGCGTTGAAAGAGCTGGAGGATAGCTTCGACTTGGCCAGTTGGTGGGAGGTGGCCGAACGGAGAAGTCCGCTAGTGCTACTGCTGCCGGCACCATAGTCATCCGGTTCCAGGGTTTTGTCCCGATCCTCCTCGTGTCGTCGCCTGCCGGCCGCTCTCTCCAGGATGTCCGAGTATTTATTCTCCAGCCGGGAGATGGCCGATTGCTTGCCACCGGAGGAGTTGTTGGTGGAGGAGGAGGTGGTGGTTGAGGTGAGAGTGGTGGGTGTTCTGTCTTTGTCCAAGAGCAGATCTCGTCGCTGCAGTGGTTTTTTTAAGAGTTTTAATTTCGGATTCAAGGGGGTTAATGGAGAAGGAAAGTGCTTAAAAGCGGCGCTCGTGTGAAACCAACGGTGACGCGCGTAAAACTTTTTTACGCTCCACGAAAGAAGAAGGCCTAGACGCAGACCCAGACCCAGACCTAGACAAAGACTCCAAAACCCAGAGTTAGACCCATTTAAATGGCTTTTTCGGCAATGGCTAATTATGGGGTTGCTAGTGGGTTGGCCTTTTCATTTCGCACAATTTCACTGCCATTAAAGCCCCTCTATCCGGCTTTCTCTTCAAGTATTTTTGGACCAATTGAGTGAGGGGTTGGAGGAGGGAGGAGGGAGGAGGTTGGAGGCGGGCGGGAGAATACCCTTTATTTTTATTTAGAATGCCAGCCGAAATCTAAACAAAAAAGTCCAAGGCGCGACGACCTTCAAAGTTTATATATAAAATCGTGAAAATTGTGAATAGCTTTATACACACATCTGTGCCGATACAGAGATACAAAAATATAGCGGAATAGAGAGAGAAAAATTGGAATCGAAAATAAATTCGACAACGTAAACGCACACGGCAAGAATGAAGCCCAAGAAGATATAGAATATATAGAATATATAGCAGCAGTGCTATAAAATAAACCCACACACACAAGGGACGATTTCTATAGCTATCTGTGGCAATAGGGGTAGAAGATCTGTAGTGCAATAATATATATATATTATTCACTTTAATTGCGCACATTTCCCAACCTCCAATCTCCAACCTCCAAGAAAATATGTCACTTATTTAGGGCAGTCACTCGCATTCGCAACACTCGTGTCGTGTCTTTTGGGTTGACTCATTTTTAAAGAGGGACACAGGTGGACAGGTGAGATGATTTCGTGTTTTCCAAAATCTGAATACCCAAGCAGTGAGTCAGACTCTCGAATTTGGGATCACGAACTAGGTCTGTGTCTGGTGAGGGGTCTCCCGTTGGTTTGCACACCGCTCGTTTTTGATTCGCCTTTTCCCTTTCGGGTAATACTAACATCGTCCAGGTCGCGATCCCGTCTTCCGGTGCCCAGGCCCCGGATCAGAGGCTTGTAGTAGCCACCCACTGGACTCAGGTGGGTGCGCAGTCTGTCCAGGGCGTTGGCTGTGGTGGAGCTCTTCTGGTAGCGACCCATCAGGGCGGCGGTGCTGCTGCTCCCGCTGCTGCTGGGATGATAGCCCAGTCCGGCGGTGGTGCCCAGGCCGCCGCCCGCATAGTACCGTCTATGGCGATCGCTCATCTCACGCTCGCGATCCCTATCCCGTTCCCGTTCCCGATCACGTTCCCGTTCCCGTTCCCTTTCCCCTTCCGGATGCCTCCGGCTAGACGCTGAGGATTTGTCCGAGCTGCGACGACGTTTACTTTGCTTTTGGGACTGATTAGCTGCTGATCCGCTGGTTTTAGCCTTGTTATTATTATTATTGTTGCTGTCATTCGTTGGGGTCTTGGAGCTGCTGCGTTTCGAATCCTCGGCACTTTAAAGAAAAGTCCAACACAATTTTGATTTAGATTAAGATTCCAATGACGATTTCGATTCCGATTCCGAATCCGATTCCGAATCCGATTCGTATCTCTATTCGTTTCGAATATCTGAGATGTCTGGATGCGGTTATCCCAGCGACCTCGCGACTCGCGACAACGGACGGAACGGCGCTGCCACGACACGGACCAAAAGTTAACTGAGGAAAATTTTTCGGAAAATTCAGGCGACGTTCCCCAAAAAGAGGCAGGCGTCTGCGAAGAAGACCGAAGTAGCGGCGGCGGTCAGAAAATATTGAGGAATCGTTTTTATTTTTGTGAAAAGTGTGAAAATATTGCGCACTTGCCAGAGAAAGAAAACACGAGCGAGTGAGCGACTAAGAAAGAGATCCATACAGATGTAGATGAGTGGGTGGAGGTGGACGTGGAGGTGGACGTGGATGATATAGACTACCCATAGATTCGATTCGAAATATTTATTTTGAATGGTAGAAGGTGGACGGAGGATATGGGATTTAAAACGCACGCGAATCGCACGCTCCACCAGAACCAGAATGCATTTCACTTTGTTGTGGCAGAGGCAGAATTTCGCTTCCGTCAGATAGCATAGCATGGCGGAGCGCATCAAAAACCGGGAAATGATCGAAAGTCTTTGCGGGAAAGCCTTGAACTCTTGCCGACAGAACAATAAAACTCTGCTGCTGATGTTTTGGCGGAAAAGATATAAAAAAGAACAAAGAGAAGCATTTACGTTTTATTTTAAACGTGCTCGCATATAAATACAATAATAAAGGAGCAATTGCAGTTAAACAGCCAACACGCCACACGGCAGTCGAACAAAAGAGAGAGTGTTGCTGTTGAGGAAGCGCAATCGCGAAATACTTTCAGAATTTATTTGGTATTCCCCATTGGAATAGGGAACATCTCAAGAGCATGTTGTTGGCCAAGTTAAGAGAATCGGTCAAGAGGAAAGCTTTTCCTAGCTCTCAAGCTTTTTTCATCAAACTTTTCCCGATCAAAAAGTTTGTACTTCGAAAATGAAATCCTGAAACAATCAATCAGAATCTAAGAGTTCATTATTAATTATCTTTGGATTGACAATTACAGGTGCCGTGCCTGCAAATGCGAATGTTTTGGGAGATTTACGACCGACAATCAAAGTGATAAATCAAAATCAACTCATCAAATCAGAATCAAGTGTATGAAAAAATATAAATCCATTCCCACTCGCCCGCTGTGGCAATTATTCACGATTTATGGCAATACGATTTTCACACTTTTCGTGGTCGTCGGACGTCGGACGTCGCACTGGAGGAGTTATGAGGAGAAGCGAGTTCACCGTGCGGGTTCAACGCGATTCAAAACGCACTCGAGCTGTTTACATAATTGGCCTTCTGCCTTCTGCCTTCTGCCTTCTCAGCTGGCCGATTGCAGATCGCGAGATGCTTTTCAACGGCGGAGCGAGGCGGAGCAGCGCGTTGCTGCACTGCAACTAAACTTGCAATTAAAACCGAGCAAGCGAGTACCATGAAAATAGAAGGAAAATAAATGATGATCTGAGTGCGGTGCGGACGCGAGCGATTTTGACCGACTTTTTTTTTTTTTTTTTTGCACAAAAAAAAACCGCACACGCAAAATTAAAAATAAATTATAAATCTTTTGCTTCATTTCTTTTGCATCGATTACCGATTGCTGCGTTGCTGTTGCTGTTGCTGATGTTGCTCTTGTTGCTTTTGTTGCTCCTGATGTTGCTTTTGTTGGTGCTGCTGTTTGTTATCAGGTCGTTCGCTGGGATTCCTTCGAAACCGCTGCAACAGACTGTTGCAGCTTTCGGAGAGCAGCTGGGTGACGCTGGCAGCGGTGGCGCTGCGCATGTAGCGTCGCTGGGGACGCGGCTGCACCGCGCCAGACGCCTCCGAGTCAGCTGTTTTCCCATTCTCCTCCGCGATTGGCAAGATCTTTTCGCTTTTTTCGCGATGAAAACGATTCAGAAATGTGGCCATTTCTTTTGGCCTTTCGCGTGGGTATCCTCCCCCTCCACAATATGACGACAATCCGCTTAGCACTTAGTGTGGGGGTGGTGTTGGGTGTTGGGTGGTGGTGGTGGTGGAGGGAAACTAACTACTCGTCTGGTCTGGTCGCGCCCGAAATATTGTTCTTTTTGGCGGATACGGATCCGGATCGTGCTCTTCTGACTTGGTCTATTTCATTAATTGTACTGATTTCTGGTATTTGTTGTGCTGTTTTTAGCGAGAGCGTTGTGATTTTGTTTGTAGACGAATAAAATAGAATTTTAGAATGAATTGTTTCGGTTGGTTCTCGAAGTAGCAATATGGTACGTAGCTGATGGTACGTTTCTGGTATAATAGACAGAGCGTATTTATGTGTAAAAATAATTGAAATTGTAAGAGAATTCGACGGCAGCTTCGACGGAAATAGACACACACTCAGAAACAGCAGAAGCAACAGCAGTAGTAGTTGCTTCCACTGATGTTGCAGCTATCACACAGCCCCGACATTTGGCAACTCTGCAACTCTGACTCTGAAGTCCGTTTCTGAAGCCAAATATGAAGCACACACAGATTACAACACACAACAAACACGCACTTTGAGCCATTCAATTCCGATTTCAATTTCGATTTCAATTTCAATTTTCGTTGGCGCTTTTCACAGCCCGTTTGCCTGGCCTGCGCCTTTGTCGAAACAAACAAAACCGAAATCAGCGCAACATCAACGAAAGCGCACGCCACAAATACTAATTATAAAGATTGAAAATATCGCCGATGTTGGAGCTCCCAAGTAGCCGCAGAGTAGGCAGGGGCGAGAGCACCACCGCCTTAGAACTCAGATCCAACCAAACCGTGCGGGAGAGACCCCACCGCATGATGAGTGTCTTCCCATTTCTATTATTATGGGGCTGCCCAAGGAAAGAAGCCAAAAACTAACCTCAGAAGAGCCATCACCACAGTGGTTTGAGTGGTTTGGTTTGGATACTCTAAAGGATATCATAAAAGATTCATTGAAAACTCCCACAAACAAGCTCAACTCTGCAGTTCAATAAATCACTTAAAAGAAGGTTTCTTTAAATAGTTAGGGTATTTCCTATTCGTCTTTCTTATCAATATCAATACCAGCCACAAGAGAGGAGCTACGAGAGCCAGTCGAGAGTGTTACATATTTTTAGAAATGCCATTCCGCTGAAGGCGGAGCGCACTCCTCCTTCATCGTTGTTGTGTTGTTTAGTGTTTTTTAATTATTAAAACAATTACATGGCATTGAGAGTTCCTGCAGCAGTTTGGCAATAAATTAGTTGAACAAATAAAATTCGTGGAAGCCAAGCCAAGGCATCATATCCAGCAAATCAGGTAAACAAATAAACATAAATTAAAAGGGGTTGGGGTTGGCGTTGGGGTTGGGGTCCGTAGCAAGGGGCAGCAGCAGAAACACTATTAATAGAGAAGAGCCAGCCAAGTCCGCGAAAGAAATTGACATTGAATTTCTCGCAGTCGATTGTGCAATGCCTTCGATGTCGCGATGTCGAAATGTCGAAATGTCGGGATGTCGGGATGTCGACAAGTGCAACACAAGCAAGGGAAATTGTGTTTCTGTTCTTGGGAACAACGCCTCATCACACTTGAAACGCCACAAGTGCAGGAAGTAGCAACTTGGGGGCCATCCACCGCAAGAGGCACCTAGGGGGGCAGCAGTACACATCGTCATTATGCTGTTCGTCGGAGGCCTTTTGGAGCCAGCCAGCGCAATGAGTCAGTCGCCTATTTCGGGGAAAACTTTCTTTGCAAAGCGGAAAGCACGGCAGCTTGCTGTTGTTAGTGGGCAGTTTCCAATACAATTATACGTGCAACGCTTGCAACACGTTCACAAAACACAAGACACAAGCGCAGAAAAATATGTTTTTTTGTTTTTTGTGGAATTATATAGAATCTACCTCGATGAAATGCAGCCCCAAAGCGGACTTGGACATTTCATTTTGCTGCTGTTGCTGTTGCTGTTGCTGGTGATGATTGAATATGACAGAATTGCTTTGTTGTAGTTGCTGTTGCTGGTGTTGTTGCTGTTGCGGTTGCTGCGGTTGCATGCCCGTTGAGGATGACGCCGCTGGCGACGCGTAAAACAATTGCGTATTTGTATTTGGATCATATTGTATCCCCGCAGCGGCACCCCCACCACCGCCAACGGAAGCATTTAGAAACGGCGTATGCGGATGCGGATGCGGTTGCTGTTGCTGCTGCTGTTGTTGCTGTTGCTGGTACTTGACCGGTTGCATTAGATTCGGCTTGGGATAGGCGTACGGATCAAAGGTCTGCAGCGGCTTGCGCTCCGGCAACGCCGGCTGCTGCTGCTGCTTGGGCAGATTATAGTAATTCCGACTCATCATGCCCAGCCCAAAGTTGGAATGCTGTTGCTGGGGGTGCTGGTGCTGTTGCTGCTGCTGCTGCTGCTGCTGCTGCTGCTGTTGGTGTTGCTGGGGGAAGTGCAAGGCCGAGGGTCGCTGGGCGGAGCTGAAGGAGGCAGAGTGCGTCAGGGGAGCTCCTCCCGATCGCGGGTAACCCATTTTCGATGGCCCCTGGTAGCCGTACATTTGCGGCATCATTCCGGGCGGTTGTTGTGACAAAGGCTGCCCAAATTTATTCTCCTTGTTGGTATTCTTCTGCAGGAACATGGCCAGACCCGATTTGGGCGTTTGCTTATTAACATTCGAGGAGGAGTACGATTGCTGCAGCTTGTGCGGCAAATGTTGCTGATGTTGCGGGGTATGTTGCTGCTGCATGAAGGGATCACTGGCTCCATTCATGGCCGAGCAGGCGAAGCTGTTCCAGTTCAGGAAGGGTCGTTTGTGCTGAGGATATTGCTGCTGCTGCTGCTGTTGTTGCTGCTGCTGCTGTTGATCCTGATATTGCTGCTGTTGCTGCAACAATCTCTGGTATCCTCCCATGGGCACTTGTGAGGTAGAATTCGACTTGCCTATGGGATAGCAGATCCTTTGTTGCTGCTGCTGCTGCTGTTGCTGTTGCAGCAACGGCTTCTGTGGATCGTAAATCTGCACTGGCACGGGTATCTGCGATTCACCCAAGTACTTGCTCCCATTGTTGCTACTGTTGTTGCTGCTGCTGTTGCTCGGGGGGCCTTCGCCCGTGGTCTTCGGCTCTTTGTGATCAGCCTCTGCCGCCGTCAACGACTGCGACATCGACATCGACATCGACATGAGTGCATTATTATTGCTGCTGCTGTTGTTGCTGCTGCTGGTATTGCTGCTGCCGCCGTTGTTGGTCTTCAACTTTAGCATGTCGTTTAAGCATTTTTCTAGCTTGTTGTCGACATCTTTCTGGCGCTTTGTGGTCGCTGACGAGCCGGACGATGACGAGGATGACGATGTTGGCACCTCCAAGTTGGCACCCGCAGACCCATTTGGCTGTTGTTGCTGCTGCTCATTCGCTGGTGTTGCTGCTGCCGTGGGTGTACTCGTAGCTGAGGTCGCTGTTGTAGTTGTGGCTGTGGCTGTGGCTGTCGTGGCAGTAGCCGGGGCAATGTGAAACGTTGAGGTAAACTTGGAGAGCTGCGGCAGATGAGTGGTGCAGCAATTGGTCACTGTAAAGCTACTAGTACTGATGGTACTGTTGCTCTTCTCCGATTTGCGCTCAAGAGAGGCGGAGTCCCCGGGATTTCCAGAATTCTCACTGGGAGGGGCCGCTGGCATCTCTTTGGGTGGCACTTGATGCGGGCTATACGTCTCCTGAGGACGCCGAAAGAAGGCGGCTGCACACCTTGGCGAAGGAACACAGGAACTGCTGGAGCTCTTCAGCACGCCACTGGATTTCGTGGCAGCAACTGAAGCTGGAACAGCTGGAACAACTTTCGGAGCCTCCTTGGCTTGCGGCTGTTCTTTACGTGGCTGTGCCGACATCAATATCGCCGAATTGGAAGTACTCCTGCTCAGCGAGGGCAAGTGCTTCATATAGCAGGGTATGTGGGTGCGGCTGGAAGTCCGCAACAAGGGAGCTCCTGCTCCACCTCCGGGAACGTGCGTCATGGACACGCTTTTGGGCAGAGCCTGAGATTGAAGCTGGTGTATTTGTGGGTGCTGCGCCTGTTGCTGTTTTACGGGAACCCTGCTCACAAAACCAGGTGCTCCTGTTGTCGACGGCGATTGCTCGTTGCAAATCAACTTGTAGAGATCGTCCTTGGTCACCGCCTGACGAACCTTGAGATCCAGATGCGACAACGAGGCATTCTTTTGCAGCTTGTTCTGCTGCGGCCGCTGCAACTCCTTCTGGGCAGCTTCGGCCACTGTGGGATCAAAGATGGCCAGTTTCTTGGCCGTCTTGGCATCCACTTTGAATGGCTGACCAGCATCGCCCAGCTGGGAACCGCAAATCTTTTCGTAGTTCCAAAAAGTGCGTTTCGGTGTTTGCCTTTTCTGTGAGCTACTCAGATTCTCGCTCCAGAATTCATTCATTAGCTGCTTGTTGAGCGATAAATTGGAGCCACTCTGGAGTCCATTCTTGGCGGGCAGCGGACGCATGGGGGTTGGCGTACTCATTGGCATATTGGAGCTGGAAATGCTGCGTTGCAGCTTGGGTTCGCCACTGGTCTGGGCAAAGATCGAGGGATAGGCCATTCTGGGAGCCACTCCACGATTACTTTGGTTTTGGGCAAAATTAATGGAGGACGATTTGGACAAGCCCGAGGAGTTGGCTGGCATTCCTCCTCCTGGTGCCCCTCCTGGTGTTTTCGTTACAGACTGTTGTGAGTTCGACTTTGCCAATGGCTGCTGACGCTTAAGCTTGTCGTAGAGATCCTCGCACTCCTGGAACTCCTGGTGCAGCTTCCTGTCGATCTCACTGTAGTCGGGCAGGCTCTTTAGATACTTGTTCATCATCTCGATTTCGGCGTCGTAAAAATTTGCATCCAGCTTGGCACTATTCGTGGCAGCAGCCGATTTCTCCTCCAGTTCCTGTTGCTGCTGCAGCAACTTGTCCAGACTAATCTCAGCAGGAGCTGCCGGTTTGGTGGCATTTTTGGGAGCCCGACAAGGCACTGGCGGCGGTGGCGAAGAGGACGGTGAACTGGACGAGGAGAGCGATATGCTCGATGCCGGACTAGAGGCAATGGTGGCCATTAGCCGCGATGGCAAAGCCGCTCCAGAGGCACTACTGATTGTCCCGGTGGCAGCATTATAGGCCAGAGGATGATGTTTTCGTGGCAACGGAGGCGTGGACTTGGGACTCGCCGGCAGCATCGGCGGTCGACTCTTTCGTATGGCCAAAGGTGATGAAATGGGCGATCTTACGGCGCACTTGCTCTCCGGAATACTGGATGACAGGACTGAGGCAAATTGCGGGGAAACCATTTGGAAGAACTGCTGACCGCTGGCTGGCGGCGGTGTAGGTTTCTGCATCGTTGCTGGGTGGGATTGGGTATCCTCTTTGGGTTTCAGGTTTGCCAATGCGGCAACAGCTGCGGGGGGAACCGTTTGGGGCACTGCAACTGCTGGCTTGCCCGCATCTTCACTCATCTAAAGGAACAATCGCGAACTGCGGAACGTATTGATTTTTCGTTGCAATTAGAAACCGAGCGCGGTTATTTTGAGTGTTCTGTGTGTGCGTTGAGTTTAATATTTTCTAGTTTTATAAAAAATTTATAAACCTATCAAATCTATTCCCTACTGTGTTTAAGTGTTTCTGCCATCGAGGTAAATTCTATAATAAAAACAGATTTCGAACATAAGACAGAAGGAGGAGAAAAGGAGGAGACACCAACAAACACCAGACACCAGACACCAGAACGATCACCAACAGGACGAGAACGTGGACGACCAACCTGCAGATACTGCTCCGGTATCTTACTATTCTTCGGCACCACAATCTTCTTGATGATAATTATCTTGTCACCTTCGATTTTGGTTATTGTGATGGGCACTCCAATCTGTGGACGATTCGGCTTCACAGGCACCGGTTGCCTAGGCTGGGCTTGTCTTACGACCTGGGGTCCGGTCAGAATGCCACCCGGACTGGGCTTTACAGCCGGAGGAGCAGGTTTCGGTTTTGGTTTCTGGGCAGGGACGTGCTCCTTGTGATCACTGCGCACTATCGAGAAGTGATACAGTGGCTTGTCGTCATCCAGAATACTCTTCTGGGGCACGGTTTTCTTTTCCACTTTGCGGAGCACCACACCCAGCATGGGTGACTCCTTTGGCTTAATGGCAATTGATCCACTGGGAGCCTGTACCCTTTTTAGACTCACTCCCAGATTGGCGCCCACTGGCGGAGGTGTCTTGGTGCGGTGGACCATCTTTCCGCTGGGTATCTCGCGGTAACCATCCTCCTGGCGCCTGTGAAGGTGATCCTCCTCCGGCGGAAGGGCATTGGGATTGGTGTGAAGCGATGGTTCGGGAGCCACCAAAGGCGCAGGACCCGGAAACATCGATACGAGGCTGCTCTTCCTCCGGTTTGTCATATTCGGAGCCGAAACCGTCTTGGAGAGTGGAAATTTGGATGTAGGTGGAGCTGCTGTAAGTGGAGGCTCCACTCCCGAGGCACTGGAGGTACTTCCACGTCGACTTGCAGCCTTGCTGGCGGAAGCCGAATCCAAGCTGCTAATGCTGGCCGAGCTCTGGAGGCGATCGGGTGCGGCGCTTCTCTCGCGGTTACGTCCAGCGGGGGAAATGGAGCGTTCCCTGGTTCGGTTGTGAGATCGGGCATCCCGGGCAGCACGCTGCATTCGTAGCAATTCAATGGAGTCTGCTAAGTGAGAGCGGCTCTTCTCCGGCGAGGACTCATCCTTGGATGCGGCCTTGGGCTGTGAAACGCTGAGTAAATGCATCTCCATGGCATCATCCAGAATGCTGGGTAAGGAGGTAATCCGTTCCCGAGGACCTGCATTTGAAGGTAAAGAGCCCTTGGATGGATTATCATCTGGTTCCTCATCTTCTTCGTCATCATCTTCCGGATCTTCCTCATCTTGTTTCATCTTCTCCTGCTCTTGACGACGTTTTTCACTCTCCATAACGCGTTGCAACTGGGCCTGCACCTCGAGGGCAGCACGTGCTCTGGCCTTGGCCTCAGCCTCGTGGGCCAAACGCACCTGCTCCTGGGCTATGGCCCGGGCTTCCGCTTCCGCCTGCTCCCGAGCCCTAGCCTCGGCTTCGGCGGCTGCTGCTGCCCGAAGATTGGCCAAATCCGTGGCCGTCATCTGCTTTATGCTCAAACGTCGTTCCGTATTAAGGATCAACTCTACCGGTCTCTGTGTGCCGAGATCCGGACAGCCAAGGGCGATGAGTTCACTGATTTCGTTGGACATTCCGTGATCTTTGGTCTTTTCTTTCCCGCTCTCTCTCTCTAGCTGGTTTTTCTGTTTTTTCTGGATCCCAAGGGGGAAAAATTGTCTAAGGGTTATCTAATCTTGCACTGGTGTTTCCCTCGAATTGCGTTGGGTTTGACTAGCTGGGCGAGACTCGCGAGGCTGCCTAGACTGGTGGCAAAGGAAACCTGCGGAACTTGCCAGTGCCATCGGAACAGATCGATTCGGGCCCAAACCGATCGATCGTACGCTCAATGTCAATGTCTCATTGGTATTTTGGCAACTGCCCTAGGGACTTGACTTACTGATTAACCCAAGTGGTCGTCAATAGACCAAAGACTCTTCTTTGGCGCCCACACATAGCACACAGATTTGTTTTTGCTATATGGTATATAGAGCAAGGCATATATACAAATTACAAATCGTAAACAGGCAATGAGCTCATTGATCGCCACGGCGCCGCCGCCTCACAGAATAATCCCATTTATATATTGCCGCGATATATCCCAAAAGATCTGATCTGCACCTTGCCCTAGATGTATATCCCATCCCACTGGAGAAAATCATTTGGCTGATGTGTGATATCTCGGTGGGGTTCATTGGGCACCTCCTCCTCATTCTATACTCCTCCCTCTATTCTAGAGTCCCTCGTTCGAAATCTGTTTTTATTTTTAACAAATAGAAAAAACCAAAAGACGACGCACGCAAATTGGCGCAACCGGGCATTTTTACCTAGTACACAGCCCCACGGTATCCGTGTGACGCTAGTGCCACAGTACAACACAGTACAGTGAAACCTCACACCGCCGGCAAGTTCATTTCAAAAAATAAATTTTCATGATCTCTGATTAATTGCCATCGAGCTAATTGCATTTTTAATTCACTTTAGTTTCCCATTAACTTGGCGATCTCGGTTTTGATCTCTGTGTTAGCTTTCACTGTACCGAAACCTCTCACACATATGGACATGGAAAACGATGGAAAACTATGGGCGATGTGATGGGGGAAACATGTTTTCCACCCCAGTTGACTTTTATTTTCGGTTGGCATCAGCATCAGCATCATATGGCCAAAATTTGTATCTTGGATTTTCGCTATACTCATAAGTTTGTTGTGGCCACTAAATATAAATGCAAGCCATCCGAAAATAGCTTTCGAAAATTATAGAAAAAACGCCAGCTAAGCGGAAAGCGGAGGATTGCAGGAGGAGGATTGGAGGCGCCCAAAGAGGAGGAGGCGGCGGCAGCGGCAGCAACATCATGATGATGATGATGTGGCAGCAGGCGGCACAAGCTGCCTGATGAATAATCCGCTTTATATATAGCGGATAGTTTTGTGTATATTCGTGTCTTTGTGGCACACACAGGCAACACACACGTGTGTGCTCCAATTGCTGTTGCAGCACTGTTGTGCATTTGTTAGTTTTGAGTTTTTGTTTTGATTTGCTTGGTCGCTGCATTGTCTGCTCCGCCGCATCCTCCATTGCCTTCTCCCTGAAGTGACTCCGCCGGAGGCGTCTCTATCTGCTCGGCTGCTACTATAAGTATCTTTCGTTGGACTCGCTAATTGCAAACCTGACGGAAAAGTGCAAAGTTCACTATGAATAGTTTGGAGGTTTCCCAGCTGGGATACGTCTTTGCTTCCCTCCCATTATTTACTCCCCCAGGTTGGACCCAGGGGGGTCAATAAAACAGTTTGCTTCTAGGGATCTTGCATCGTTTTTTGTTTAAACAAACTCAGTTCGCACATCTCTCGAGAACGATGAATATCGCGCACTTTTTTAACACTGTTGTTTTTTGTTTGATGTTTTTTTGTCTAATTCGTTTTCGAGATTTCGTCTTTTTCTTGACACGTTGTGCTGCTGGTTCCGATTTTATTTTTAAAACACTTAAATGTTCTTAGTTTTTAGGTTTTTTCCTCTGATGACTTGATTATGTCACGGTGCCCATCGCAATTGTTTCAAATTGCGTTCTTTGATTCCTCTTTGATTCCACCTGCCTCTAATGCAATTCTCTGTATTTTACCTTCCTGGCGTTGGAAACTGCGTGCTTATATTGCTCATACGCCGTGTATGCACCTCTAAATATTGTTTCTAGTCGATTTTTGGTTTTTGGTTTTTGGTTTTTCCTAAACCGAAAAAAATAATAAAAGTAGAAAAAACAAACGCACACACAGAGACACACATCGATAAACAAATTGCGCGAATGGAGGAGACGAGCCGAGCGAATCGGTCAGAGATTGATCTCGAGAGACGGATCCGGATCCGGAGAGTTTTGGGGCAGATGATCAGATCAAATCCCAGTACCGTTTACACGACAAAGACGACAAACCGATATATAGCTATATAGGTTTTATTGGAGCAGTGGCAGCGACACACAGCCAACAAACGAAGATTTCAATCTGTTTCGGTTTCCTCAAAATTCGAAAATTCTCAGCCCGAAAAATGGTTCGGATACGGAGAGGCAAGAGCCAGAGCCAGAGCGTATACTTTCTGCGGTCCGTGTATTTTTATAATTTTCCAATGGCGACGGCGCAAGGCGCAAACAGTTTAGAGCAAATGGCAAACACACGGCACAAGAACAAGAAGTATCCACAAGATGCGCGCGCATCCCACGGATAAAAATGTGTTAGGGAGGCAGCATCAGCATCAGCTGTGAGTCTTGGCATGGGAAGAGGAGCATGCGCAGTGCCCTTTAGAGGGAATCCCCCAAGTCACTTACCAATGGGAGAAACATTGAATATATAGAGAAGAGCCCAGAGCCCTCACCCTCGGCAAGCATGTGTATAGTTGGGGCCAAAACTTTAGGACTAGACATCAAGGAAGGATAATCTATCCACATATTTTGAGTTTCCAAATGTTTAAGGTATTTCATTCTGGTAATCAAATAAATTATACATTCAACAAAAAACTATAAAACACTAAAGGATTTAAAACTCTTGATTAATGTTACTTGTGGTTTTATTGTTTACTTTAATTTATGCAAGATTCAAACCTTGATTTTAAAACCCAAAAATGACTAATATTTACGCTTAAGATGAGAATTGTATTAGGAAATTTATACTTCAGAGAGGGGACACAACAATCATGCAAATAAAACCCTAAAATCGAATGCCTCAGCATCTGCGACTCACTAAATAGTCATCGGTGTGATCCACAAAGTACTCCTCGACTATCCAATTGTCGCCGTCGTACTTGTCCACCGGCATATCGCAAATGGCAACCAGATCGAAGTGGTTGCGCTGCCGCTTCATCAGCAGGCACCGGGTAATGGCCACCCGCTCCTCCTCATTATCGGAATCGGAATCCCCATCCTGCCCCAAATCCAAGCAGCAGCCGTTTTTACCCGCCGCATGCCGGATATTGAGCTGCTCCAACTGGCGAAAGAACTGAATCTTGGCGGGCTAACCACGATGACGAGAGCGGAGTAGAATGCGCGTTGCTTAGCCCACTTAATTGGCGGCGACGGCCTGGGCAACTGGCGAGGAGCAGGCAGTCGTAACAGCACTATCTCATCACATCTCAGAGCACATCTCGGAGATGGCCCGCCATCAACGAGTTAATGTCAAATGATCAATTGAACACGAAAATAACTAGGACAGCCAGTGAGTGAAGGGGTACGGTGTTGAAAGCCCAACCCATCCACAGTGAATGGCAACTACAAAGATCTTCATTAATTAAAAGATTTCCATTGCAAAATTGTGGCATGGAAACAAAATGGCAAAGAAATTGTTTAACTGATCTATTTTTTACGATCTTAATTTTCATCGTTCATTCACTGTCTAGGTTTGTTTTATTTGTTTCCTAAACGAAAATTTATGCTAATAAGCGGATGTCTGTCAAGTGTATTTCTTTATTAAGAGTTCATGGTTGACTAATAAAGAGAACCGAGGAATTTATTATAGAGAAGGTCATGGTTAATTAATTAGAAACATTTATAAGCCACCGTTTCCAGGCAGTATTCCCATGTTGCATCGAAAGCACATGTTCTAGTAGCTTTCCCCAACATATTTCATAACTTTGCTCTACTTTTGACGATATCTTCCAATACTATCTTA
This sequence comes from Drosophila vallismaia, assembly GCA_035047325.1. NCBI lineage: Eukaryota > Metazoa > Arthropoda > Insecta > Diptera > Drosophilidae > Drosophila > Drosophila vallismaia. The sequence goes on along the minus strand of JAWNPU010000002.1, from coordinate 1,096,372 downwards.
TCACTGGACTGATACAACTTCAGGTCTCAAGTGGATGGGCCCTTGAAGTCCACATACGAGTAGACTGGCTACTGGATTCTTTGATTGAGTAGAGTCCGCGGCATACACAAAGTGCACTTTAGCATATTCACTGTACCCGAAGACCAAAACCGTGAAGCAACAGTGCAATGTGACACATCTAATGACAAATTTAGCACGCTGCCACATAGATAAGCATGCAACGAAAGAGATAGTGATAAACTATTAGAAAAAGAGCAAAGATAGCATTCTGATCACTCCACGATCCACTCGAAAATTGAGAGAACACAAATAAAGAGGTATTGGTTAGTCAACAGGTATTCTGATAACACAACATGCAACACGCTTACTAGATAATCACTGTCGTGATCCGCGAAATACTCGACCACAATCCAGTCCTCGGTGTATTGCATAAAGCGGAGTGGGCAGCTGGCCAGGAGCAGATCGCGACAGTGATCGACGCTCTTTGGTGCCGGTAGGTCACGCATTTTGATGTAGCACGGGATTTGCGAGTTCTCAAAGTGCTCGGCCACCTGCTGTGACTTTTCCAGATATCGTTTGAAGAACAGCATAGCGGGGGATAATGATAGTCGGATGGGAATTTTTGGGTATTCAAAGCCACCACCTGACCGATTAATTGATCAATTTGTCGGCAGAAATTGTTGGCAAAGCACAACAGGGGTACGAAAAGGCAACTATGTAACTGAAAATGCATTGATCGATACGATCGGGTAGTACGATTGGGTTTGCTTAATTTTGTTCATTTACCATTTTGTTTTGCTTTCGAGATTTGTTAAGGGGCTTTCTTTTCTTGTTTGAAAATTGCTTTATATAAAAATTGTACTCTTGTTGGTTTCTCTAAACGTTTTTTTTCTTTTTTCATTGCCCTTCCTAGAATTTTCACTTTGTTTGCTATGTGTGAGGTGTGGATAAAATGAAAAGTTTTTACCTTAGCCTGCGACTGTCGATTGTTGCGACCGCTGTCACGTTTTTCCTTGGGCCAGTCGCGGTACCGGGGACGGGGGCTCGAGTGGGAGGTCTCGTCCCTGTAGCGGTTCTTGTGCTGCCGCCGGCTCGAGGCTGGCGACTTGCGGTGCGAGCGCTTCGAACGCTCCTTGCGTCGGCGGGTAGAGATGCTGTCATCGAAACTGCAAAAGCCAAGAGAGAAAGGTGATCGCTAATTAATAAATGGCACGCTCGAGAATTATTACCTAACACCACACCACCCAGAGAGCTAGAGATCTAAAGAGCTTGGATGAATGGCCGTCCTTGGAGCAACGCCCAGCGCATGGACGACATAGCGACATGGAAAGCTACTTAGCAGCTTGGCAGCCTGCCGTTAAGCCGTTCCACGCTCGCCTTTGCCTCCGGATTCTTAAGTCAGGCAGCTACACACATTCACATACAGAGCCGGCAAATCAGCTAGACGTGTGTTGGCGAATCGGTTTTGCGTTACCAATCAAGTTAATCAACTCGCCCGGATGGCCGGATGGCTACCTCAACCACTAGCTGGCTGGCTGGCTGGCTGGCTGGCTATCTGGTAGCAGCAGCCCACCTTCGGCGAAATGCCTTTGAGAGTACTTCATGGTCCGAGAGGAATGACACAATGCCAGGCGGCAGTACTGCTATTACCTTTACAGAGCCCAGTCCCACCGATCGAGGCCAGAAACTGTGTCAATAACATCGGTAGCTCGGCGGGCAGCTCATGTTCGTGCTCATGTTACATCCACCACACCACACCACACCACACCCACCCCAGACAGCTGGAGCTTAGAGTTCCAAGTTCCAAGTTCCAAGTGCGGGTGGGCAGCAGCGATCTTGGCGATCATGAATCAGCTGATGTTCGATAGATAACTGACCTATGTGTGTGCTTCCAAATCAGAGTGGATATCCGAGATCCGATCCAAGAAGTCAAGCTGCCATATGCTAATAAGGCTAAGCCAGCCAACTCTCATTGAGCGATTACGAAAATTTCTGTCGCTCGCCCACGTGGCCCCCAAAAAGTATCTAAATTTGGGCACAAATTATGAGAAACACAGAACCGAACTGAAGCTGAACTGAAGCTGAAGCTGAAAGTGACTTTGACTACAAGTACGTTTGCACACAGCTGCAGTTCGAACTCGTACACGACAAAAGCTCAACGCCTGCGCACACTCCAAGAAATCTGACAAAATCAACTTCAGCGCACACGCTACGCTCCGCTCCGCTTCGTATCGTAGGCTGGAAAGCCTCTTGGCCAAAAAACAAAACCTGATCTTTCTGACTGGAGTCTGACTTGCGGAAAAGCCGCTTACAACCTCAAGAAGGTAACAAAGCTCACTGGTAGCTATGGCTATGTCTATGCTCATTCGGCATTTTGATTTATGATTAATGACGCGCTGCGTGCAAATTAGACCAGCTTTTATGGCAAACTGTAATTGGATATTAATGATTCGTTGATTCAGAGATTGAGATCCAGAATTCAAAACCAAAAGGTGGGGGGTGGTGCCGTGCCGTGCCGTGCCGGAGAATAGGAAGCAAATGGTAAAGCCAGTTCATAATGGCCTCCCGATTTGGTTTGGAACATTTTGGCCGGGTGTTGTGTAAGGTAATTGGCTCAATATTTCACTCAAGGCAATGCGGACGACAGGTCGAAAGCTTGACTAATAAAAACCTCATAAAATAATAATATCTTTGACCTAAAAGAACGACTGCGAGAGTAAACAAAGGGTTCGGTCGGTCCCCGCTTAAATGAAGAAATTCCGATATAGGCGGGGGAGTACGCGATAAGATATCGGATGGAGAAATCATTTTCCAAAAACGATAATGCAGTAGCACTTTTTTTTTTTGGGAAAATGATTATCTTTTTAAGGTTTTGGTTGGGTTTGGGTAATCTTTCGAATTTGACTGTTTTATAATCTTAAAAAAATGCAATAAGTTATGACAGTCTGTGGGAAACCGAGAAGGGTTATTACCATTTAGCAAGTGCTTGATGAAGAAATCGCTCTGCAATATCTATGAAATAATCCAGAATCGCACCTTTATTTAGTCAGCAAACTACCCTTGAGGCAGGCACACCAGGGGTTCTATGTACCTTTTGCTTTTTGTTAGCCTCGAGATGAGTCGCGTTTTATGACCAGGCGGCCAATCCCATGCCTAGCCTTATCATTTGGCACATGTGGACACCAGCATTTCCTAGAGTGATTGTGCCGACCTTGACCCAACCTGGTGGCCAATTTTGTTACTTTTAACGCAATTAAAAACCAACAAACCCCAATGTCATAATGGCTTGTCATTTTTTTTCGAATCTTGTACACCTTTCAACCTTTTGTTCGATAAAGAATCTGCAGCAGCAATTAGTTGCTTTGAGCATTAAGATCGAGCAAGTCAGATAATCCAATCCAATCCTCTAAGAACAATAACCTACTGCAAATTCTTTATTGTGACATTTCGAGAACGAGAATACTACCATGAAAATAGTTTCTTATACGCTCGTCGCGTTATTGAATTATGAAATTAATCACTCGAAAACCAGTTTTTTCCCATGATTTACATAGAGCACAGCTGAGACCGAGACCGAGACTGAGACTGAGACACTTTAAACCCACCAACCAGTGCCTGCAACCGCCGACAAACATTTGTTGCGGCCCCATAGATTTTTCTTCTTTTTTATTATTATTATTTTTATTATTATTTGTTGTATAGCTTTTTTGTACTGACCCTGAAATTGCCATAAATACATTAAGCAAAGCGTAGCAGCACAGCACATATGCGATTTGCCCTCCCTACAAAAGTTATACAAATATAATAAAAAAAGCGTTAACAATTGGATTCGAATTTTTTTTTTTGTTGCTTCCAATGAACTGCAGAAGTTATGCGTCATTTTAAGCTATGCGTTTACACAGAAAACACACAAAAAAAAAAGAAACCCCCAAATGCGGTTGAATAGCCCAAGAAATGCTTGGGATGGTTCAAGGTTTACCAACATCATGGTTCGTGATCTATTTATGGCTTGTCGGCTCAATAAATATTCGACTTTTTGATAGACAGTTTATCAGATCGAAAAACAATTTCTATAATTTTGGATCAATAAACTCTAAAATGTGCCAAGATGATGTCTGGTATGAGTTCAGGGACTACTTTCTTGGTTCATGAATGTTTTCAATAAATTTAGGAATTTTTCGTTCTATCTTGAATTCTTTGAAATATTTTATGACTACGGAAATGGTTAATTCCTCATATTAAATCCCAATTTATCATTCAAATTCAAGACTTCCCAAAACTCCCAATATGGAATAATTGTTTATTAAAGTTAAATATTTTCAAATCATTAAGTAATCACACACATTTAAATGCCCATTTATCTTTTCCTGCTATTTATACTTGTGTGACACTTGAGACAAGAGAATCCAGCTCTAAGTTTTGTATTTTATTCGATTCTAAACCATATGTATGGTTTTTGTTGGCTTTTGTTTGGCTGCTCATTGATTAAAGCAGAAGCCTGTATAGTACTGAACATATATCTTTGTCTTCTAGTAAAATCCATAATGAGAAACCGGAATTTTTGGCTAGTCCCCCAGTCCCCCAGACTGGACAAAATTCAAATGATTGTCGTGCGCCTTAAATGACAAAAGAAATGCCGTTACAAATATTGTCGAGTATATAATATACAATATATACATATTATATGAAGAAAGGCTGAAATTATTGAAATTATGAACAAAGAATGAGTAAGTGGCCAAGTATGTTAGCAGCCCAAACACAGCTACGGAGGTGCGGGATTATGCAAATCCATTTGGGTGGCGTTCGGAATTGAGGGAGCAGTTGGCCAGGGCGAGGGTCGGGAGATGAGGTGACGTTGGCCAACTGCAAGGTCATTGTTTGGTTGCGTCTGCGCAAACACAAGACTTGGACCAGCCAGCCAGCCAAGACATCAATAAGCACTTCAAGTAAGTGAGATGAGTACGACAAATAATGGAAAGGCCTTTGTGCGTCAGCTTAAGAGTTGGTTGAGTTGCCACTGGAGGAGAAGGAGGAAGTGTCACTTGGCTCGCCTTTCACACAGCTGACGGTCATGTCGGGTTCAAGCTGGCCGCCAGTGTCTGAGTCAGGAGATCGTTCGGTTCAATGAACGTAATGAAATTTTGCGCTGAGATTTTGTCCCAACCCTCCTCTGACCGACCGACCGACCGGGCCAGGCCATTACTGTTAACGAAAACAAACAACAGTTAAGCGAATTCAACAACAAGCCAAATTAAATATGCCAAAAGTCTTCCCCGAACCCGCTAACAACCGATCCGATACGTAAAAGGAAGCATCGATGAAAATGTTTGTGCAATTTAAATCAAGTCTAGAAGATCTCTCGACAGTGCATTGTTTTTTTTTATCGGTTTACTCCAGCCTGGTGTTTATGTTTTTTTTTCGTAGTCAATCACCTTTCGTCTGACTGTTTATAGGAAGTCAATAAAAAACATTAAAATTTATTTCGTTTTCGTTTCGTTTGGCACTGCTGAAAGTTGCATCCATTATTCACTTTTGTTTTCCGATTTGCTCGTTTTGTTTGGGTTTGGTCTCATGCTGTGCTTAGGCCTGCCTTGCGCTGTCGGAAATCGAGATCGGGATTTGTTAGTTCAAGATCTAAGCTTCGTTGTCAGCTGTGTGTTTGGTTGGCGGCGGTAGCAGCGGCGATTATGATCGTATATGGGTCTGCGGAGACAGGTCCGGTTTGTTTCGATCGTGATAAACGTCAGATAAATGAACCCAAAACAAAAAAAATATAAATACAGAAGTCAACCGAATACAAAATGAAAAGGTAGCTGGCGACACCTCCATTGGCGATCCCAGAGAAACCATTCCAGAAACAAGGTGTGGACAGAGCGAGGATTCCATTTGTCCAGGTGCTGACATAATTGCTGGCTATACCTGCTACTGAAGTATCTTTTTTAGGGAGTAAATAAATAACTAAACTATATTTAAAATTCATTTATACATTTAAAATTCAGTTTTCCCAATGTGTTAATTAACCGAGGGTACGTTGCAAGTTCGTAAGTTTCTCGAAGCCTGTCATAAGATCAATTGAAGAACATTTAACACGGGAAAGTGCCCAACGAGGTTGAGAGTCTTGGGCAACTTTAAGTCAACAAAAGGATGGAAAATGGGCTGACAACCGGGCAAGCCTCAAGTGAAGTCCCATACTTGAACAGAGAACGCTAAAAGCTTTGCATTTGGCCCAGCCCGGCGCTTAGGTTGCCTAATGAGCCGAGCAAGTGACCGAACGCAGATCGCTCCAAGTTGGACACAACAACTCGGCGACTATAGCTCTCACAAGTAGGGGCGGTGTGCTTGACCAAATTTGGCGGAGATCTTGAACCGAATCGTAGCGGCACAACGCCAACAAAAATATGAAGAAAAATAAAATAAAAACAAAAAGCAAACATCATCGAGAACGAGATTGAGTCGAGCGCTAAGGTAGGAGATGAAGAACGAGGAGGGATTGACTCTAAATGAAGTGCGGACAGAACGCTTAGTCAGCAGTCAGCATCAAGCGCTGCCACTCAAGGCTAGAGCTCCAGTTTTGAGCTCGGTTTCCGCATGCTGAAGAGACACTCACCTATACTCACACGTCGTGGTACCCAAGTGCTCCGTCCGTCGACGCTGCTGCTGCTGCTGATGCTGCTGGTGGGGCTTCTGGTTCTGGTGATTGTTGTTGCCATCCGCTGAGGGCAACAGCACGCGGTCGGGATAGAGCGGCTTGGGGGCCCACGAGGCTGCAGCCACATAGATGTCCGTTTTCGGGGGCGAGGGATGCGGTTCTGGAGTCCCAGCTGCATAGCTGTAGTAGCCATCCTCCGGTTCGTCTACTACGGATAACCGATGCTTCGTTTTGGATGCCTTTTCCAGGTCATCGCTGTACAAATACTCGTGCATGGATCGCGCGTACTTGCTGGTCTTCCTTCGCTGTTGCGCAGGCGTCAACTGGCTATTAGGCTTACTCCTTAGCTGTACCAGCTCGTCCTCATCCGGGGAGGCCCGTATCCAGGAGCTAGCCGGCACATATTGCCGCTGCTGGTGCGTCTGCACAAGCTTCGAAAAGTCCACGTAGAGCGATTCATCTGTGGCCGGTTTGCGCTGAAACTCATCGTCCTCATCCCGGATACGAGTGCCGACCTCGTCTATATCGCCATCCCGATCGTCCTCGTCATCATGAGGAGTGGTGGGCGCACCCACGGAGCTGTAGAAACTATAATTGCTGGAGGACTGTGAGTAGGAGCGGTTGCGGCCGTAGAACTCCTCCTCGAAGGGCAGACCCTGGGGGAACTTCTTCGAGAAGGCCTTCTTCAGACGCGGTGAGTCGTGGGAGTCACTGGAGCCCGTTGAGCTGCAACCAGCGCCCTCTCCTCCGTTCCGCTGCTTGAGAGTCAACTTGGGCGTGGCCGGCAGCTGCCGGCGCTGAGCCAGAGGAGTGGCCTTACTGGCTACTCCTCCTCCTCCTCCTCCTCCGTTGGTGAGATCATTGTTGGCTGCCTGCCTGCGCGCTGGCAGTGGCGGCTGCGGAGCCGGGTAATTCTTGCTCGAGCGCTGGCCCAAGCGTGCACCCGGGCAGTTCTCCTTGGCGGCACTGGCCACCGTGGACTGGTGGGTCCGCTTCTGGCTGGTTGGTGTGCCCATCTGCTGTGTCTGATGATACTGTTTCCTGGCAGTGCTCGGTGTGGTCACGGGACGGGGTGCCTGACTGATCGGAGGAGCTGGAGCCCTTGCCTTGCAGTGCCTCGTGGGCACTGTGGGGTTTAGATTTGACGAGCAGGTATTCTCAATGCGGCGGATCAGCTTGGGTGTCAAAGGCTTGACACCGTTGCCCCTGTTGACCAATCTCTGCGGCTGGTGAGGATGTTGCTCCGACTGCAGCTTGTGTCGATTGCTGCTGCAATAGCTGCTCCTCCAGGGCTGCTGCCGCACAAAGTGGCTCCCGTTTACCCCCTGCTGATGGATCGAGGAAGAGGACGATGCTGTGGATGAAGTAGATGAGGATCCCGCTGTCGGGTTGTTGCTTCTCCCCGGCACAGATTTCACAAGATTTGCTCTGTTGGCTCCACTACTGCTCAGGGGCTGGGCTGCGGCAGTTGCTCCCATCTGACTGCCGTTGTTATTGTTGCCGTTGCTGTTGGAGCTGGTGTTGTAGCCACAACTGCCGCGCGGCACTCGAAAGGAGCTGTATGGCCGAAAGCCATTTCCATACTGTTGTCCAACGACGGGCATTTTGTTAGCTTTCTGTTTTTTCTGTGTTTTTTTTTTTTATTTCGTTGTTAAATAAACTCGCTTGTTGGTTAATTATTCGTAATTTGCCGATGTTGCTTCAGGCGATGCTTTGATTTTGTTTTGTTTTGTGTTTTTAAATTGTAGTAGTTATTGTACGAGAATTGGCGTTGAAATTTAAACCGCTGAACGTTTACTTTAAACGCGTGAACTTTGAAGATCGCTTATCTTTAGCTTTATCGTTATCATTCGAATGCTGCCGTGTTTGAATTTGTTAATTTTATGGTCCTCATTTTCAATGCTGTGCACACACTCGGCCTGTCGCTGCTAGCCAACTACAGTGAACTACACCCAGTTTTACGAGATATACCATAAGGCTGCTACCTATAGTTAGCCTTCAATTTCAATATAAACCTGGCAAATAAATTTCTTTCGACCGCTGATTTAGCTGTTTGCCACACGCGTGTAATTAACACGTTCTCGATGGCTTATGAGTTGGCTAGTCGATTGCCCCAAAGACCCGCCTGCAGGTGGTGCTGCAGTTGTGCGACTTCTTGCTGGCCGCATTTCATTTACAGCCACTTTTTTCACCTGTCAGCACCGCAGGCCAACAATTGAATTAGCCACCAAAATAACCCTGAACCTTGACTGCGATTTAGCCGGGCCGCAAATCCAATTGGTCTTTGGACACTGGCTAGTCGTCCCCGGCAAGTTCATTGATAAGACCCCCAAAAACGCAACCTGTTAAGACTTTGGCTTTGGCTTTGGCTTTATGCAATTCGATGGAAGAGCAAAAGAAATACGTTCGTAGAAAGTGTCTGCAGCTGCGTCTGCGACTGCGCCAGAGCTCAAAGACCCGACCCGGCTGGAGCGAACAGGTCCTCCTCCGACCAGTTTTCACAATTTTACTTTTTTAACCTGATTCAAAAAGGAAACAGAAGTTGCCAACCCAAACGGGTCAACAGCAGTTTGAGTTGCCGAACACCCCGAACACCACGAACCACTAACACAACAAGTTGTTGTGACGTTTTACGACGGAGGGGCCCCTGATGAGTAATGGAAGATCGGAAATGCGTGCAAAATCCCTTGGCCAATAGAAATCACAATGAGCACGTCCGGTTCTGATGTTCTGATGATTCTCTGCCCCCATGACTGCACCGAATCGTGTTCCTTGATAAGTCGTAGGCGTCGTCATAGTCGGGTTTTGGTATCTTATCGTTCGTTGGTTAGTTAGCCCGTGCCATTGCCCGCTCCCCACTCCTGCCTGATCTCTTTCTCCCGCAGAAAAGTGTGCACAGCATTGAAAGTTCGGGGAATTGTTGGAACACAGTGTTTGTTGCCATTCGAATTTGAATCAAAAATTCCAAAGACGCAGAGTCAGTGCGGGCGTATTATTATTTTTGGCCAGGATGCATAAACAAATCACCACACAAAGCGTTCCATCATTCAGTATGCACCACCGAACCACCCAAACACACTTGACAGCTGCACTTTGTTGAAAATTATAAACAATAATTTAGCCAACCGATATTGCTATACATTTCACAAAACACTTGGCGGCGGTTGCACGACGGCGGCGACGACGAGCGTAGAAGCCAGCACCTCCATTCGCTGGCGAGTTGTCGTTGCGACTGAGCAAGTGTCGGTCGCTGGGGCTCGCTTTTCGGCTGTCGACTGTCGGTTGTCGACTGTTGACTGTCGGCTGGGAGCTGGGAGCTGCTCGACACTCGACTTTGCTGAGCGCATTTCCAGTTTACAGGCGATCCGATGAGCGAGCCGCGAATTCTTCTCCACCGTTTTCCGCGCAACATGCGTGCGCCCCAATTGATGGCTTGTAATTTGAATAAAAAATGATTGAAATTGAAAATGATTGAAACCAATAAATCTGCAAGGAAAGCGGAAACGCAGGCGAACCATTTTGGAGACTATTCCGCTTCCACAGTGTTATCGTTCTGTATGATTTTCATATTTGGGCTGTGTTTTTTTTGGCCACTTCCGCGTTGCAAGATGTCACCACCGACTGAGTAATGGCCCAGGCCAGGTAGATTAATCTGATCCAGCTGAACACTTAGCAAGCGTGTTTTACAACAAATGCAAAGGTTAATAAACAACGCGACTGCCGACTGCCGACTGCGACTGGCATCAAAACGTCATTTTATCGACAAAGAAAGCTGGTGCTGCTAGTGCCGTATAAATTACAAAACGCGACTCTGATTAAGAAGAAATAAAGAGAGGAAAACTTCCCGCGGTGGCATTGGCGATGGCGGTGTCGGTGGAGAGATGCACTGTGGTGATGCCTAAAAAGGCCAAGGCAAGTGTATTAAACAATAATAAATGCGACATCGACGCGCCTCAGTCGTCCGTCTGCTTCTGCGTCTGCGCGCGTTGTTTTGAGTAATATGCAAATGCGACTTTAATACGCAGGCGCATAAATTAAGGCAAGGAAATGCAACGGACAACCCGCCAGGATTCAACGCCTACAGACTGCTGCGTTTAAGTGTCAGCCTCTCCCGAAAAAGGGGTCAGCCACAAAGAAGATCACACCGAATCCGCATTAATTTACAGTACAGTAAGCCAACTGCAGAGGATGACTCGCCACTTGCAGGAATCACTGCCATGCACAAATTTCACTTGCCATTTATGGCCGCATGTTAATTTGTCTTTTTGGCTGCTCCTGCTGCATCTTTACGGCCTATGGACAATTAAAGACACGACCGTTTACAGACCATTGAAAGAAAGCGAGTCCCAAGGGGCCCAGACTGCGTGGGCAGGACTCTTTAAATTTGACTTTAGACTAGCAGTCAGTTTTGGAAAGCTGTGGGAATACCCATTGATCAGTGGATAAAGCTCGCTTGCCAGTTTGCAATCAGAGGTTTCGTCTTTTAATTTTCAGTCGGTTATGACTTTTCCCGCTAATATCCATTATCCTTCTAGACTCTTGCAGCCTTGCAGAATTGGAAAGCCCATTCCCAGTTCCAGACTTCTTTGGGGGATTTCTTTTGAATATTCAGGCATATCCATAGTCAGGTATGTCATTTCCCGCCAATTTCCATTATCCTTCTAGACTCTTGCAGCCTTACACTATTGGAAAGCTGTGTACTATTGGAAAGCCCATTGATCAGTGGACAGCGCCAGTTTCTCAGTGACAGATTGCGATCGTGGGGTTTCTTTTGAATATTCAGGCAGATAAAAACAAAGTAACATATAAAAACATACTAGAAATATCCCCAAATATCCATAGTAAGTTGACTATCAATTAAAAGATACATAAGAACATATAAGAACAACCAGTCAGGATTATTTTTAACCAATTGGCATTGAAAACAATAGTTTAAAACAAACAAACCGATTCAGATATACAGCTAGATGCATCATACAGTCGGTTTTACTTACGTAGGCTCCTTGGATATTTGGGATGAGTTCTTGGCATCGAGTTCGTGCCGCCTTCGCTTGGCCGCCGACCGGGTGTGATGTGTCTTGGTGATACGAGGCCTGTTTTGTGGTAATAGAAAAAGTGAATGAGTACCGAAGATTTGGTGGATACGGCGCCTGCCTGCAGCAAATCTGTATGCAGCGGTGTGTGTATTTGAGTAATCGGCGAGGAAATCTGTATTGAGAACTCACGAATACACACAGAGATTCGCCAGCGAGCAGGCATGGGTTTGCGGGGCGGAACTTACGGCGACGGTGCCTCTGCTAGGGGTGGCGAATGATCGCCAGTATCCAAACGTCGGCGCTTGTCTCTTGTGCCCGCCGAGGAGCGATCCCTCGAGTGGTGGCGTCTCCGTGTTCTGGGCATCTGGAAAATATAGACACAATCGGAGTTGTCACATCTAAATCATACATCGAGTTAGAGTAATATTTTTAAGCTAAAAAGCAAGGCCACCTCAATCCCAACCCCAGCTAAACAGCTAAACTGTTCCCACCAAAAGGTGAGTACAGTGGCATACAGCTGGCACCAACACAAGCGCACACACAAATTGCATTGACCGACGCTTGTGTTTGTGTGGGAAAAACAGACTACAAGCCCAAGCTTTCCACACGCACTTTGAGATGGAAACTACATTAAACCTCGCCACCAAACATGTACCTTTTAATTATAGTTTTCTTTTTGGGGCCTGGCACGGACTGGCTTTTGGCAAAACAGCGCGCAAATTGATTTTTGTTGTACTCGCTTTGCTGCTGCTGTCTCTCGCCTATTGTTGTTGCTTGGCGTCTTGGCTGGTCAATTTACGCAGCTGTCTTGTCTGCTTTTTGGTGTTGCTGTTGCTTCTCCTGGGTTGCTCTGCTCGCAGGATGCCTCGTAGGCTGACAGGACTCACTAAGCTAGCAATGATCGCCACGAGAATCGTGTTTTTTTGCTTAAAATTCACGTCACTTGGTATTTTATTCACCACGTCTGTGAGGTAGAGCTGCCATATTGGTTTCGTTTACGCACCGTCATGCCAACTTACGGCATAAATGTGCAACCGAAAAACATATGTACATTTTTTATATTATGTTTGTTCATTGTTTAAACAAACGAAGCGAGATATTTTTAAACTATAGCTAACAAAGATTTCCTATACATTGAGCGTTTTTTTTTTAATGGCTGCCGAATTTTCGGAGCAATGGCAACCCTGGAGACGCAAAAACATCAGCCGCTAAAACGCACACATACCTTTGTATATGTGCTTCGGATACCGGGCAGGTAACTAATTTATCATGGCTTAGTTTTGCTATCTTACCTCTTCCTCGTCTTCTTCAGCGTTTTGCGGACTATTTGATGGAGTCGGCGGCGGCGGGTTCGGCGACTGAGGAGGTGCTGGCAAGGCTAGGAGAGTAGACCGGGGCGAATATAGACGCTGCCACAATCCAGTGAGGAGCTGCGTCAATGACTTCCAGGAGAGTCTCGCTTGCTGCTTTTCGCCGTTGTATTGCATGGGTTTCTGTTTTGGGGGAAATAGCATGTGGTCTTTTGCTTCTAATGTTTGTGTTTGCCTTCTTGCTGCGCCAATTTTCGTTTGGCGCCTTTTCTTGTTTGGCTCTGTTACGGGCCACTGGGCTCAGCTGCTCCTGCCTCGCAGTGCTCCACCGTCGGTGGGGACACAATTTACCTAACTTGGTATCCACTTAATGTAATTAATCCCTACTTTTGCAACGGCTGAAAATTGAATTGCACCAAGCGGAGCGCGACTAGGGATGATAAAAGCCGATAGTGCCTCCATCGATATTTTCGAGGGATTCCTAAATATTTATCGATTCATCGATAGGTCCAGCGAATATTAAAGAAAAATGTTTATTAAACGTCTTAATATTTATTTTTATATTTTTAGCAGAATTATTAACTAATAATCTATCAAAAAAACATAAAACTCCAATATGTAACCTTCCGGTGGAGCTGCCAACCTGTGCAGATGGTGTAGGACCAGTGTTGTGAAATGATAACATCCCTAATGACATCTCCGGGAATCCCCTTTTAAAATTTAAAGTTCCAATTCACTAATCTGCAAGTCTTTTTTTTATAAATGAAACAAATTTACACTCTCCTTTGCGAAATGAAGCATTTGAAAAAGACATGTATTTCAAACAGCTGACTTCCATGCTTTTAGCTCTGCGCCTGCGTTGATTTGGCGCCCAAGAAGAATACGGGGGCCCTTTTATTAAATTGCATAACAATACGCCAAAAAAATAACGGTATCGTGCTCGTGCCCACGCGCTCAGTCAGATATACTGACGTGCCTGCTCCAACGGTCCTGTACGCGGATTTGCGGTCTCTGAGCAATTGAAACTTTTTTTCGAACACGCGTCGCTTGAAAAGGGCATCCTGCCTACCAACGAATAGATAGATCACATTTTTAGCCAGCTTTGATATTTGGGCCTCAGGATCCTAAAACGAATGGCTTAATAATTGGTTGCGTGGCGCCTAGCACGAGATGCCAATGCCCCGCCCACGCCACAACGGTTGCAACATCGTTGACCGCCAGTCAAGTGGAAAGCACTGTTCGTAGCATCGGTTTAAAATTCCAAAGTCAATCCCGGTCCGCCCGCGGCACCCTTGGCAGCACCTAGCAGAGATTGGCTTCCGGGAAACCTGTTCCTCGTGTCCTCCCATGGCAGATGTGAGTGCTTTTTATTGATTTTTGCCAAAGCCCGAGCCCGAGCCCGGGAGCTCTGAGTTTTATTTGTGGGGCCTAATCCGAGACTCGCGTGATTCAGATGGAATATTCAATTACATACACACGCACACTGGAGCGAGGGCGCAGGCCTTTTTTGGGTCACGAGGCAGCTGAGAGTGGGCTGGTGTTTGTATCTGTGTGTGTTGACATTGTCATGGTCTCGTTTTCGCTTTCGGTTTCGCATACACGTGCTTTTTTTGGGTGGCAGGATGGGTATCCTACGTAACAACCTCACTGCATATACGATCTATAATTAATGACGTTGCACTACGTGCCTTTTTCGATTTCAGCTGGAACCGGAAACGGAAACGGTGAAGGGAACAGGAACAGGAACTGGAACAAGAGCGGCCCAGTGAACGGAAACGAGACCGATTGCGCAAAAGGATTCAACGCATCTTCGAGGCATGGACACCGCTGCCGCCGCCGCCGTTGTCGTCGCCGTTGACCTGAGTCCCAAGAGCAACGGAAAGGCGCCGCTCCTCAGCAGCTCAAAGGCTAGCTACACCCTCGTTACGGGATCTGGGTCTGGATCGGGACCAGGATCAGGTTCAGGTTCGGGAGCAGCAGTTGGAACAGCTTGCGATTGCCTGGGCAGCAGCGTGGAGGCCATGTCGGTGACACCGCCCCCCACTCCACCATCCCGCTCGGGCGATGGCCATGCCACCGAATCCGGCAAAAGCAGCAAAGACGCAGGACCACCAGGAGCCGCAACAGCATCAACAGCAGCCGAACACCGGCCCACTCAGGAGTCAGCCAGCCATCCCGCCACATCACAGTCTTCCGCCAACGCTTCCACAACGCCAACGTCTGCCTTGCTTGCCACAGCCACAGCCACAGCCATCGCTGCACCGGGCATAGGAATGGGAACAGAATCTGGACCAGGACCAGGAATCCAGGCAACACCAGCCACAGATCAACATACTCCGGCAGCCACCACCCCTTCGTCTAGCCTGCCACCTACTGTGGACCAGCTGCTCCAGTGGCAGGACATGCCGAAGTACCTGCAGTTCAATCCCTATGTGCTCCGAGGATACCGGCCCTTGCAGACCTTCAAGGGCTGCCTTCTTAGCCTTTTCTACTGGCACAACGAGACCATCAACATACTGACACATGGTGAGTGCCCGCCCACATGCCATTTTCCACCTGCCACCTGACAGCTTGCAGCTTGCAACTTGCCCCTTTTCTTATACCCCAGCCACCTTTCGCCTCCCACCTGTCGCCACTAGCTCATTTATCGATCCGGCTCTTTTGGCTCGTAACAACAATCACGGCCAGAGCCAAGTGAAGGCACGTAAATAGATTAGGTTGGCATTTCTAATGAACCACCTTGGCCAGGGTTAGGGTTGGGCCAATACAATAGTTTTGCATAAGGAAACAAAAACCGACAACTACCCCAAAACTAAGAGGAATCGTATAATTCGGTTTGTTGCCACCCGCTAAACATGGATATACAATTCAATTAATTATAATCAAAATATCTTTATGACACAATATTCATAAATATGGGGAAACAATTTTTTTTAAATTAAAAAATAATCAAAAATGTTTCCAGTTTTCAGTAAAGAACGCACTTCTCTGTGGGGTTCATGGGCGAGCCCGCCGGGCACTGGAACACTTCGGAGAACTTATCGAAGTTGGACAAGGATCCAATGACACGAATCTGACCGGGCATGTGCGGATCGGTGGATACCGTCGCAGTTTTCAAACTGGGATGAACGTCGTTGCACCAGATCTGGGCGAAGCTAATGAAGAACAGTTGGTTCCCCGAGTATTTCAGTGTGGGCAGACGCTCCTCTGCCAGATCCTGTGCACTTCCGACGGCTCTTAGTTGTTCGTCGTACCAGTTCCTGTAGGCTGTGTAGGCCAGCCGGATGCCGCCGTTGTCGGCGATGTTTTCCGACTGCGAGGGAAACTCCTTCAATTGAATCCCACTATACGTGTAGGCACCATACTGTCTAGTAAAGCATTTCTGCCGTTCCTGGAAGGTGTTGCTCGACCGTTCGTCCCACCAATCGTGGGCATTGCCATTGGCATCGAAATCCCGACCGTTATCATCGAAGCTGTGGATCAGCTCGTGGCCAATCAAGGAGGCCAGGGTTCCGAACATGACCGCGTTGGGATAGACATCGGCCCAAATGTAGAACGGTTGAAGCAGGGACACCGGTATCTTGATGGTGTTCTGTGTGAGGATATTGGTTGGCGTATAGCTAAGCTTCATCCCGGCATCCGGAGGCTTAGCAGGCTCGTGGAGGCTCTGTCGAACCTGGCGGGCGGCCAGCAGTTTCGTCTGGCGCACGTTCTCCACGTAGTCAGTGCTCTGCAAATTGAGACCCTCGAACTCCTCGGTGAAGTTAAACTCGGCGTGGTTATTTACTTGAAGTGTCATGGCGTCCAGCTTGGCAATTGCCAGGTTTCGAGTAGGCCGCTCGATCCAGTCCAGCAACGGACTGCTGATCAGTGCCTCCTTGAAGGTGGCCTTTATTTGGCGCCACATGGACTGTATCTCGGCAGACGACTTTTCATTGTTGTACCTCCTATAGAACATATTGTCAAGATTCTTGGAAAATTCTTCCTTAACGACACTCAAACAAACCTTTTTCTGTATCTTGGGACTACTGGCTGGCGACGTAATGAATTTGAAGATTAGCTGAAAGTAGACATAGTTGGCCACCGTTCGCTTGGGTGTTCGTTTAAGAACCTCCACCAAATTACGCTGATAAGGGGAATAGAAATCGTAGACTTTATCAGTCACTTCCTCGCCAAGGCTGATAGAGAGCAGACGCGTTATGTTCAGGGTGGGCGCATAGCGCCTGTTCATCTCAGCCACCGTCAAGAGTTCGCCCAAAGCCGCTATGTTATGTGGTTTGGACGCGTCTATCAATCCGTGGGCCAGGTCTACCTCAAAATTAATTATTTCCTTGGCGGTTTGCAGCGCCAGCTCCTTCTTGACACCAAGGAATGTTTGCAGAATATCATTTACAACAGCCACATACTTCTGCCGATAGATTTGCGTTTCATTGTCGAGGTACATGGTACGCGACTCCAGCAAAAAGTCCTGCCCGGTCACGTAGACCCGGTTGATGCTGTTGTTGGCTAAGTCTATGGAAACATCCACCCCGATCAGCGGAGTAATTCCATAGGAGTAGGAAATCCTGGCAGAGGTCTCCAGCCAGTCAAAGTCATCTTCCCGCCAGGTGTCCCCCGCCAGCAGTGGCATCTCTCCGAACTCAGATATGATCTTCTTTAGCTTCTTGCCGTATTGCGGCATCAGATCATTAAGCTTGAGGCACGATTCATAGAAGTGCTTCACCTGCAAATCTTCGGCGGTGTCCTTCTCATCCGTTGGGGCGTTTAGCATCTTTAATATCTTTCGGTTATAGCCCTTATTGAGGGTGTCAAAAATTCCGATGCTACTCAACCCCAGATTTTCCGCCGAATTGATGCGTTGATAGTTGCCACACGAGAAGGAGTAGAAATCCTGGCAGGGATCCACGTCTTCCTTCATGAAGCTTGCAATCTCAGCAGCCTTGGCCAGACGCTTTACTTCCCGCGTGTACCAGGTCTCCTGGCTCAGGGTTTTCCCGCTGACGAGTACGTGGGTAACCACGATCAAAACACAGAGCACTCTCATCCAGTTGCTTTTCGTTGAAATCCCACAGATCGACTGTCCAGTTCCAGATACACTTCACCCAATAACTACATCGTCGTCCGCGGGGTTATCGCGTGAGCTTCTCCAGCATTGGGAGCATAATATTTTATTGAGCGCTGCACTTTTACTCTTAATTGAAAGCAAAAGAGTTTGAGTGGACTCAGAACTCAGTCTATAGCTAATAATACTATTGAACCATTCAAACATGGTAAATATAGTATCTCAAATGTTTGTTGAAAACAAAACTTTGATTTTTATTCGAAATGTAAGTCAAAAGTGTAAGCATGTGATAAGTATTCCGAGGCGGAGACTAATAAAGCTTAAGAGGGAAAAATCGCGACTCTCTGAGCTTCGACTTTAATATACTCTATATATATAAAATACCCTTCCATAAAATATGAAATCATGTTAATCTTGACAGCCAAAAGACCAATCAGGTTGCAATTAATGAGCATTTTAATCATAATAATCTATAGATAGATAATGTAATATCAATTTTGTAAGCTTAGCTATAGCCTGTAGTTATCCATAAAGCTCGATGAAGCAATAATCCAGCTTAGCTTTTCTGTAACAATCCATAAAGTGTGTACAAAACGCAAGGAAGTCGACTTGTTTAGGTCCCACCTATTACCCATAAAATGCAAATTTGGGCAGAAACTAATTGCTGGCGGGCTTGGAAGAGAATTCCCTCTCAGTAGCGTGAGCTGGGATTCAATCAGTTGAACGGGAATCCAAAGTGTTGATAAGACCACTCGCGCTCCCGCCTGGTTGGCATTTCAATCTCTGTGGTCCGGAAGTGCGTCGTGGGGAGACGTCTGTTTAGTTGCTCCCGGAGTGTTCGAAATGGAGAACATGCTGCCGCCTCTGATTTCTTTGTTGTGCCTCTTTCTGGCGGGTAGTGGACAAGGCCATCTACTCTCCCAGCCGACCATTGATCTGCACATCCAGGCCCAGGAGCAGCTGATCTCGCAGCACAACGACAGTGCCTACGTCCAGCGTCTCATGCGTCTGGCCAAGTCCGCCGAGATGCGCAGCTACATGAATCCGGAACAGGAACCGTGCGACAACTTCTACGAATACAGCTGTGGTCGATGGCCCTTGATAAATCCTGCAAATAATGCCCATCCCCGAGAAACAAACCTTGAGCAGCTGGTGGTCAAAGCTTATCGCCACAAGCAGCAACGTCTCTTGGAGCAGCCGCCCGATGAGGAAATCGACGACCAGCCCGTTTTGCGCCTTAAGCAGTTCTATGCCAGTTGCCTTCTTTACCGCCAGACTCCGGAGGAAGCGTATCGCCGCCAGTTGCAAGAAATTGTCGCAGAATTCGGACGTATGCCAGTTTTGAGTTTACCAGGTCAGGATTGGCGCGGGGATGATTTCGATTGGCTGGATACAGTGGCCAAAATAAAGCGTAGATATGGCCAGGACATTCTGCTGCTCCTGCAGCTTCAATCTGATCGCATCTACGTGGGCCAGCCCGAGCAAATACGTCCCGGACCCAACAGCCAGGCTCGCGCAAAATCCATTGCTAAAAACTTGGAACAGCACTTGGGTGTGGAGCCCAAACTGGCCCTCAAGTCTGCTCTGGAACTCACAGAATTGGAGCAGTTCATAGCCAAAGGGATGTTCTCCCGTCGAGTAGGCACTCTAGTCCAGCCGCAGACTCCGGCGGAGTTGGATGAGCCCTATCCGGAGATCTTCAATCTTACCCAGTATGTGGAAACTGTTTTGGATCGGGAACTTGCGGATAATGAAACTATCTACGAGCATGTACCCACTTATGTGACTCACCTGGCGGATGTGGTGATGACTACGCCCCCCAATGTGCTAGCCAACTATATATTCTACGAACTTTTGGATTACTTTTTCTACGACCGCACGGTATCCCCCGTGGAACAGTGTGGGAATCACATAAGGGAGCACTTCCCGGAGCTCCTGGAAAATATGGTTTTTAAGCAATACGGCGATGCCGCCACTCTCAGTGACATCAATGGCGTTTGGCAGCAGATACAAAGGAGTTTCCATGGTGTCCTACAGAACGCCTCGGCGGATTGGCTGTCCACGGAAACCAAGGAACAGCTTCTGGGGCAGCTCAATGACACCGAGCTTATGGTCAATGGTTACGCCAATATTAATTTCACTGAGAAATACGCAGGTCTTGAAATCAAGCCAAGGGATTACCTCCACAATCTGAGAGCTGTGCGGAGTCTGGAGAGTCTGGTCACGAAGTCGAAGATCCAGACGGTAGCCAGTTATAATCCTGTTCAGAAGAAAGTCCTTCTGCCAGTTGCATTGCTCCAGCCCAACATCCTGTGGTCACGCTACTACCCAAGGGCCGTGCGCTTTGGAAGCCTGGGCATTCTGCTCGCCCACGAACTGGCCCATAGCCTTGAAGATGCCGCCAAGTGGGATGCCAAGTCCTTTGCCCAATACGCCAAGCGGAAGGCCTGTTTCAAGGACCAGTACAGCCGATTGCGCCTCAACGGAGAGTACCTGCCAGAGAGCGACCTGCAAGCGGAGAACATAGCCGACAACCTGGCCATCCAGGTTGCTTATCACGCTTACCGCCGCTTCCTGGCGGAGTTGGCCTCCTCGGCCTTGGTCACGGAGGCGTTGCCACTGCTGAACCACACTCCCCGGCAGCTGTTTTTCCTCAGCTATGGCCAGCTGTGGTGCAACGATGCTAACGAGGAGTTCCGGGAGAAGGAATCACTGCTGCAGACCCGCACCCCGAATGCCCTGCGTGTTCTAGGGGCCCTCTCTAATTTCCCCGCCTTTGGACAGGACTTTGCCTGCATTGGCGGAAACCAAATGATGATGCCGAAGAAGTGTCAGCTATTTAGCATTACTTTGGATTAGTTAAGATCCCAGATGTAAAATCTTAAACATTTAATTGAAATAAAACCAAACACTTCGATTAAAAACATCGTTTTTTTCCAATAATTTCCCCAATTTTAATTAAACCATAAACCAGAAATTCAATTTATACATTAAATCAAAAAACAATAATGCTTTTTTAGTAAATGGAGCACTTGTACTCCGGGTCCATGGGGGCCGTTTGGGAACAGTTGTGGACCCAGGAGAACTCCTGGAAGTTGGACAGGGAACCAATCACTCGGTACATGCTAGGGGCATGGGTATCCTCCCTAACCAACTTTGACTTAAACAAACTCTCGACGTCGGAACACCAAAGTTGGGCGAATCCCAGGAAGAAAATCTGACGACTGTTGAGGTCCAATCCCTCCATAGTCTCACGCTTTGTGCGCTCCTCCGTCTGCTTTTTCAACCATCTGTCGTAGGCGATGTAGGCTAACTTAACCCCGGCATTGTCTGCTATGTTCTCCGATTGATCCTCTCGTTCCGGCAGCTCCGATCCCCCATACTTATAGGCATGATACTGGGCCTGGAAGCACTTCCTTCGCTCGTCGTATTCGTAATGCGACTTAATGTCCCACCAGGGAGCCAAATTTCCAGAGGCATCGTACTTCCGACCATCATCATCAAATCCGTGTACCATCTCGTGGGCGAGTAGGTAGCCCAAAGTGGCGTACTTTAGCGCCTCGGGATACTGGTCGCCCCAGAAGTAGCGAGGCTGGAGCAGGGCCACTGGAATGTTGATAATATTCTCCAGGATGTTGTAGGCGGGTGTAAAGCTAAACAGTTCAGTGTCATCCATCGAACTAGGTGGTTGATTCAGCATCTCCAAATTCCTTTGCCCATTGGCCGAAAGTAAATGCTGGACATTGGCCACGTAGTTGAGTCTATCGACTTCCACTGGGCCGAAGTGCTTCTCAAAGTCCACCGAGTCGTAGGAGTTGATGTGCAGTTGCATACGGTCCAGTTTTTCGATGGCCAGCTGCCTGGTGGCGTTGGTAATCCAGTCCAGTTTGTCGCCCTTCAGGTGCTCCCGGAAGATTCCCCGAATTTCTTCCCACACAGAAAAGACTTCCGCCTCGGCTTGGGTACTACGATATCGTTGGTACACCAGATGTTCGGCGAGCTGGCCAAAGTATTTCTTGGTCTGGGCAACGCACCAATTGGGTAGATCCTTGTCCTCGGCGCCCACCAAGTACTCCTTTAGGAGGTGCCACAGTATATAGTTAGCCTGCGTCGCCGGAGGAGTGCTTGTCATTACGGAGAAAACATTGTCTAGGAACTGGTCATTATAGACGTACAATTTTTCCGGAATATTATTCTCCCCGAAAATTATGCCAAAGTACTCGGTGAAGTTCAGAAAGGAGATGTACTTCTCCTCCAGCTCGGCCATGGTGTAGAGCGAGAGTGTATCCTCCAACGATTTGACTTGAAAATTAACATCCTTAAAAAGCCTGTCTTCGAGGCCGCGGAACTGTTTGGAAATATCGTTGGCTTCCCTGGCTCCCACGCCGAGGAAGTCCTGCAGGTTCTTTGAGGTGCTGGCTTCCTCCAAAAGACTAAGAAATCGAGAGCCACCCAAATAATCTTCTCTTTCTGCTTGGCTGAGATAAACCATGTTTACCGAAGTGTTCCTGACGTCGTGCATTATTTTAACGTTGAAAATAAGCTGCTCGTCGTACTTCTTATGGATGCGGGCTTCTGTTCGCCACCAGTTAAAGTCGGAGGCGTTCCACTGGACACCTGCCACCGCCGGCATCTCTCCGAACTCCCGGTATACGTTCTCAAGGGCCAACTTGTACTGGACATCGTCTCGGTGCAGCAGGTTGCAGGAAAGATAGAAGCGCTGCATTTTCTTTTCCAGTTCAGATTGCAGCGACTGGGAGCGTAAAATACGCAGGAGCCTCCGATTTATGCCATTGGACAGGAGCCGGAAGGTGTCGGTCATAAGGTTGCCCAGCAGCTGGGCGGGATTTTGGCGGTGCCAGTTGCCGCAGGCGTATTCGAAATAGTTGTCGCAGGGTGCCACCTCCGGCTTCATCATAGTCCTTATCTCCGCAACCTTGGAGGCTTGGATGATTCGTTTGGCGTACTCCGAGGTTAGGTCATCGGCGAAGGCGTTCTCCGTGTCCGCGGGTAGGGCCAGAACCGGAACCACTAGGATGAGAAGCCACCACAGACGTCTGATCATGATTCCGCACTAAATTCAACTGCCTTTTGATTGCTCTCAATCGCTCTCAATCGCAAGCATTGATGGGTGAGGGCTATGTTATCAGTGGCATTTGTTTTTACAATGTCCATAATGCTGGGGTAGGTCACATTGTTATCTCCGCTTTTTCCCGGTGGCTCTTATAATTCTCCCAATATCATCATAATCCTCTCTTAAATATATTTTCCTCTTTATTCAAAATCTAATTCCAATTCCCTTGCCCTGTTGCAGCAATTCCGATCTTCTATATCCTGGCCATCGTGCCCGGCCTGATGCCCTGGGACAGCGGCTACAAGTTTCTCTCGTTCTGCCACGTCTTCGGATCGGTGGCACCCTGGTGCGGCAGCTTCGTTTATCACCTCTTCATGAACATCGAAAAGGGGGAGAACGTCTACTACACGCTCCTCAAACTGGACATGGTTGGCATCTGGGTGAGCCAGAGCTTCGGTGAGTACGATTCGCGATAAGTGTCTGGAAAAGCAAAACAAGAGCAGGTCTCGGAAGCGGAACCACGTGTTTTATTTTATTTGAAAACCATATCACCAAGTCGCGTAAGTTCGTAGACGGCGCGGCTGATGTCAGTAATCTCAGTACATAACACATCGGCGGGCGGGAACCATCTTGGTCTGATTGCCGCACTGGAAGGCCTCGGCGAAGGATGGACTGTTGGCCATCATGGCAAGCACCCGCATCTCGTCCGGCGGATGGACGTTGATGGTCTGGCTCCGCTTCTCCACTATGCCGGAACACATCTGCTGCGCCGCACTGAGGTAGAACAATTGCTGCGGCGTCTGTTGCATGTGGGGCAGTTGCTCCGAGTCCTGGATTTTCGATTGTTCCTTTAGCCACTTGGCGTATGTGGCTTGGGCAATCCGGATGCCCACATTGTCGGCTATTTTTTCTCCCTGAGACTCCATTTTGGGTAGCTTCATGCTGCCGGAGCGCATCTCTTCGAACTGTTCTACCAAACAGTCTTTGCCCTGGTCGAAGACCAACTTGGCCTGAGTGCTCCAGTTGTCGCGAAGGTTTCCGTGCTTGTCATATAGGCGGCTCAGATCGTCGAACCCGTGGGCTATTTCGTGACCCAGAATGCAGCCCAAAGTCCCGTATTTAAGGGCCACAGGGTAGACTTCGTCCCAAAAGTAACGATGCTGCATGTATAGGGCTGGCAGCACCACCAAATTTAACTCCGTTAAATAGAAAGGGGAGTCGATAAAGCCATCGTAGTAGTTTTCAATCCTGGAATTCCTCTTCAGATCTGCTTTCATATTGGCCGCCTGGACGGCCAGCAATCGTTGCACGTTTCCGTAGAAATCTGCCGAACTGACCACTAAAGCTCCGTACCGCTCCTCAAAGTTAACAGCCTTTCCGCCGCTTATCTCGAAGGTCATCCCCTTCAGCTTCTCCAGCAATTCCTCACGCGTCTCCAGCTCCAGCCACTTTAAGTCGTCGGAGCTCAGTATGTCCTGGAAGCTGGCCTTCAGCTCCCGCCATAGATTGGTCAGGTCGTTGGGTATGTGTGGATTTTGCTGCTCCAGGGAGTTGTACACCAGGTGATCCACCACATCGGGCATAAGGTTGACCATCCGCTCGGCACACGTCGCCTCCTGCTGGCTCTCATCCACCGTGATTTCGTAATCTTTTAGCAAGCTGGAGAGCATATAGTTGGCGAGTATCCTCTTGGGAGTGGTGGCCAGGACCTTTTTCAGCTGGAGAAGGTAACTGCCCACTTTTTCGTAAACGGGCAGATTGTATTCGTGGCCCAGCCATGTGTTCACAAATCGTGTCAGATTTAAAACCGGTCCATAGGTATCGCTCATGTTGCTTAACAGGGTCAGGTGATTCCTTAGCCGTGGATCCTGACTCAAGCTCCTGTCCTGGACACTACGCGACAACTCTACCTCCAGGTCAACGATTTCTTCGGCCGTCTTGAGGGCACGACGCTCTGGCAGGCCGAGTAGGTTTTGGAACTGCATCTGCAACGCCAGCTTCTTGGCCAAGTTTTCCCCCGCATCCCTTGCCACAAGATCGTCATTTTGGCCCAGACGCAAGCGATTGATTTGTGAGTTTTTGAAGTCGGGTGAGACGTCGACACCGAGGAGAGTTTCCTTCCCATAGCGGCTCAGAATCTGGGCCATAGTTTCTAGCGGGTCGAAGTCGATGCCAGTCCAAGAATTCCCCTCCACGGCGGGCATACCACCAAACTCCCTCAAAACACTCAGGATCCGGGTACGCTGGTGAAGCTTCAGAGCCGTAGTGTCCAGACAGGATTCGTAAAAGTACTTCACACGAGTCTCCATGGGCCAGTCGGTGCTCATTCTGGGTTGGTTCAACAGTTGCCTCACTCTCCGCAAATAGCTGGCGATCATGACCTGGCCGATGCTCTTAACCTTTTCCATGGCGGCAAAGTTTCCACAGGCATACCGGTAGAAATCGTCGCAGGGATTCACTTCGGGGTCCATGAAGGAGCGCATCTGCGCCGACTTGGCGTGCCTCATGATCTGTTGTCCCAGGGCCGTGGTTAGCTCCTTAAAGACGCTTCCCTGGACGGCAGCACCGGACGGTAGTGGGCTGAGAGCCACCAAGGTGCTTACGATTAGGATGTAGCAAGTGGAGCCCATCATGTTTTATGTTTGAGCTTCAATTTCCGACTGAGTCGCCTTATCGGAGGCCGCACCACTATCATCGCTTCCGCTCTCTGTTTTTTTTAAATTTCATTTCAGGTGCCTTGCCCCTGGTCACAGCCACCACCCTCTGCTTCCCGCCGGTGCTCAAGTGGCTTATCATCGTTTCCTATTGCCTGCTCTCGCTCTGGGGCCTCTACAAGGTGAGGTATTGTTTTAATCAATAAGTCAATCACTTTTCTGCATGTCCGCGTTATAGTTTATTTTTTATCTATGTCCTTAAATTAATAATAAACTTAAGATCCAATCATGAAAAAATCAAATCATTCTATAGTATTTAAAGGTAATGGTATAGATTCTTCGGATTTAACCGAGGATACCCCTTTTCACTCTAATTTTGATATATAATGATCCTCCCGTGCAGGCCCTGACCGCCAGCTCACCCTGGCAGCGACGCTTGTGCTTTGCCCTGCCCTTCGCCATGCGCTCCATTCTGACCTTCCTGCGCATCCGGGGAATGGTGGGCGGCAGCCACATGGCCCTCTCCCATGTCTACCTACAGGTGCGTATGTCGAGGCATTCCAATTGACTAACTGCTATTTTCTATAACTTAAAAACCTTTTTGGGCTGGCCTCTCTCTCTCGGTGCGCATAGGTTGAAGTTGTAAGTCACATTTTCATACATATGTACATACGAGTAAATGGACAGAGCCGCTATATACAAACACACACACACTTTTGCCCAGCGGCCACGGAACACACCAGCGACTATGCCACATCCAATCCTCTAATCCTCGTCTAATAACCTTTGTTTCTAGGACGGCGTCTCCATACTGGGCGGTGCCATTGGCGCAATGCGAATCCCAGAGAAATGGTTCCCCGGCGTGGTCGATTTCTATCTCAACTCCCACAACATAATGCACGTTCTGGTCGTGGTGGCGGTCTACTCCATGCACAAGGTAAGCCTAAAATTGATTAAATATCTAAATAGTAGAAAAATTATTAGTTCTTCAAAAGAAGTCGATGGTGGTCGGTAGACCATATAGGGGGATTCTTGGATCTGGGGAATATTTGGATTTCTCAAAGATATTCTAAATTTCTTAACTTTGTTCTTAACAGGCCACCATCAAGGACTTTGAGTGGATGTCGACCCAGACTTGCCACACGGTCGCCAACGCCACGGAACAAGCTATGGGACATGTGGAGCTATGACCCGCTTACTGGCTGCTGCCCTTGGTGCTGCTGCCCTTGCCTTGGATGCTCCTAGCCCGTCGGAGAGTACGGTCCGTGCGCGTTATCCGCGCCTTGATCGCACCCATTGGCTGGCGTCGCCGGAGGGTGGCTGTGCACCCGCCCCCACCGCCACCGGTACCCGGTCCAGCGCCCGCGCCGTCACCCACTCTGGCCGCATGAAACTGAGAAGAGCGCATGCGCGCCCGCTGATAAGCTGATTGGGTGATGACCTGGGGGAAAAGCTTAGATAGACCACTACTGAAGCAAACATAGGAAAATCGCTACTTGAATATACCATGTATAAGAGAGCGGAGATGCTGCTGCTGTAACAATATACATATGTATATCTAGGATAGGTATAGGCCATACACACGTATGTGAACCATATGTGTGTATTTACAAATAGTACATACTTCGACTGTGGTATTAAGCATTAAGGTTATAATTACTGGGACGAGACAAACGGACTCGGACTAGGACTTGACGGATTTTCACGCTAAACAAACCCTTAAGTATACAGGATGAAGGCGAAAGGATGGATATTGATTTGAATAATGTTGATACACATGTACCTCATTGTGCTTACGACAACAAAACACATCTAATTTTCAAGTACTCGTACATACTCGTATATGAATTGTATTGTATAACTTTGTACCTCGTCGACGAAATGGAAAAACTACAATAAGAAGACCTATAAGCTAATCTCTTCCTAGTTGAACTTTTTTAGATATGCAAATTGTTAATTTTTGGGCAAGCTAGTGGTAGTAGAGTAAGCCTGTTATGTTAGTTGAAAGCTCCATTCTGTGCATAGTTGTGAACTGATCGAATCGAATCGAATCGAATCGAATCGAATCTAAACTAAATCACTCAGAGATGTTGCGGTTGTGGGGTCTTGGATTCTGATTCTAAGCTAATCCAGGTGTCTAAGAAGATGTCTAAGAACCAATACAATCATCTGGCAAAGGTCGCTACTGCAACGAATCACGTACATACATACGTAGTGAATGCTATATATATAGTTCGATATGAAATCGGTTTATATCATTTATGTCAATTGATTGCGCAATATTAACCTCAAGTATTTATTGAGCTCCTCGAGCATTGAATATATTGTATGAATTAGAACCGCAATATTTATTAAACGAGTACCCTAGGACTTAAGCATGAATTAGGCAGGTATACAAAAATACATAATACGAAACCCTGAAGCCCAATCCAAGATAACTAGACGATTACAAATAACAGATAACTGGCATTCAAAAGTCGATCTATTTTAATCCAAGCAAGGCGAACAATTATGAGTAAATCGTTTTTAGTAGTGTCAATAATTTACACCACCCCTTCCTCGAACGACAAACCAAACAGTGAGAGAGAATAATTGAGCAAATCTAACAAACTAATTACAAATTAAAAGAAAGCAATAAATAATAATAAATACGCAGACTCGATGCTTTGAGTTTAATATTTGAAGTTGCTGCTAGTCGTAAGTAACAATTATACGAATGATGTAAGAAGATTTTCAGAGAAGGTTAATAAAACGAGAATTAAACATGAGCAGAAGAAATCTAAGCGTTTTCTTTCTAAACCATATCTAAAACCAAAGACGATTCTTCTCGTTTATACTTTATTAAATTCTTTAGTAAATTCTTAAATTTGCGCCATGCATTTATAGACAATATGTGTGTTTTTTTTTTGTTTATTCGAGTTGGTGACTAGTTTATGATTTAAATATGATTTTAACGCTTTTGATTGATGTGCGTTTTAAATTTATACTCAGATATATATAAATATATGTCTATACTCTTTATAAATATTTAATTTAAAAAATTTACAAAAATGGAAAACTTATTTGATTCGTTATGAAGCTAGTAGCACTTTCAAATTCCTAATAAATATGTAGTAGTCGTGTATATATGCATTGTTTCGTTTAAATTTTGTTTTATTAAAGTATTTTTAAAGTAAGATTTGCATTGCATTTTCTGTCGGCTTCTTATTTGCTTTTAATGCCTGTCTTTAAGATACTGTATATGTTTCTGCGTTGTTCTTTCATTTTGATTAGAGTTTTTATTTTGGTTTAGTGTTTGATTTCTAATTTTCTATATATAATATATATCATTCATCTTCATCTTTATTCTCTTAGCTTATTGATTTGCTTAGTAACTTTAGCGACAATTTCCCGTATATAAATATAAAATTGTATAAACTAATTTAAAAACTTAATATGTAAAAATAATTCGTAGCAACCTATTCAATTACAACGTTTGTTTCATATAGCGCTTTGGAGTTGCAGCAAAATTTGGCACCAAAAATAATTCGATTAAAATATGGTTTGTAAAAACAAAGCTTAAAAATAAAATTAAAAACTCGGCGAACTTCAATCTCACTCTCAATGGGTCAACCAGAACAACCTTCGTCTTTTAACGCTGTGCGTAGGAAAAATCCGTCTGCGCATGCGCATCCTGACTGATCTGGTGATGATGGTGGTGATGCTGGCAGCTGGACACCTGATCCGATACCTGGTACCGCTCCAGGGTGGACAACCTTGACGATATCAGACTCTGGCTCGTTTGCTCTTCCTGGCCCTGGACCACAGAAAAGCTGAGGCCGCAGGAACAGTGTTCGATGTGGGGCTGGGGCGTTGTCAACCCCGGCGTGGCATGCACCTGGGCCTGCTCGGTGATTACTGTGCTGGGTGGCGGCGAGGGCGACGACAAACAGTCCTGGCAGTAATGCGTGGTCATTTGCTGCTGCAACTGATGATACTGACTGAACGACGGAGGCGGTGGAGGAGGAGGTGGCGGAGTCATTGAGGTCGTGGACGAACTGGAATCCGTGGACCCCGTTTCGGTGGCCGTGCTGTCCGACGTCGATGTGGATGAGGATGGCTTGTGTGGCTGATGAGGCTGATCGGGTGGGTGATGGCAGCGACATATTGTAACTCAAAAAGTGCCGCCATCGTGCTGGTGACTAGATGAAGATACTATGGCGGATGTGGATGATGCGGCCTCAACAGCAGCAGGCGGTGGCGGAAGAGTAGCCAACCCATTGACCGGATGCTGCAGCGAGCTGTAGCCATCTGCTCCGCCGTTCTGCTGCTCTTGGCCTAAATGATTGTTTATGGAATGATTCTGGTTTGGATTCTGACTGTGGTTGATTTGTGTGCTGCTAGTGTTGGGTGAGTGTGCTTCCTCGTTCCCAGCAAAGCTGACACCATTGCTTGTCACGGCCAAGGACTTGGGCGGAATGGGCGGCGGCGGCACCGGAAGATCCTCCACATCAAAGGAACTCGTCGAACTCTCCCGCTGGGTGATGTTCATCGAAACGCCCACGTGCATGTCCAGGCTGCCGTTGCTGCTGATGCGACAGTGCTCCCGATGATGCACCGAAATCGTTGATTGCTCCTCGCCCAGGTTATTCAGATTCATGTGGTTCAGCTCCCTGGAGCTGGTCGTGGAAATTCCAGAGTCGCGGAAATCGTTGGGTGCGAAAGTAACGCTCAAGTGGCCATCGCTGGCATCGTGAAAGTTCGGTGGCAAAGAGTGCGGTTGCTGATCTGCTTCAGGATCATCATAGCTAATATCCACCACAGAGTATTTTTGGCCGTGTTGCTGTTGCTGAGACGAATGTCGGCGGCCAACGGCATCATTATTGCCAAAGTCATTGAATATCATTGGGTTCGATGCTCGCTTATCGAGCGTTATGCCCCTGGGCGGCAACGGAGGAGCATTCGTGGAATTACTAGCAGGCTGGCGCTTGGGAGGAACTTCTGGACTGTCCATGGCCCCGTTGGCGATAAAGTTTTGAGAACGCGGACGATTTGGGACCGGCGGGGCAACACTCTCCTCCAAGGGAATTGTGAGGCTCTCCTTGCTTAGTGTTTGATATGAGCTGAGAGGGTCCACTGGGCGCACGGTGTCTCCGGGTTTCGTATAGATCTCGTCCAGGTCGTAGACATAGTTCGCAATGGGTTGGACACTAGCGCCGGAGGATGTGCTGGCCTGCACCACACGCTGTTCCGTAGGTAGCGGCGGCAGCGGTGTATTTACAATGCTCTCGGAATGCTGGCGCTTAAGCCGGCCGGACAGACTTTGCTTCAGCTGCGAGAAGCGCTCCAGCAGTCGATTGTGCAGCGGCTGGACACCAGTAGGTGCCAGCTGGCCGTGCAGTTCCAGGGCCTGCTCTAGAATCTGTATTTGCTCCAATATTAGAGTCTTCAGGCGCTGTACGTTACCCTGTTGGCCAGCACCTTGTGGCGATTTCAGGAACTGCTCCGAAAAGAAGGCCTCCTGGTACTTGCTAATCCCACCCATAACATTAGCATCGATGGTACCCTGCAGACGCATGGAAAACGGATTTATATTGCGCTTGGGATCACGCTTGTATTGGACAATGAGCTCGGACAACTCTTTTCCCGCATTGCTGATAATCTCGCAGGCGTACTCCACCGGCGTTAGCTCCAGCATCGACTTATGCTTCACCTCAAACCAGCGGAGGATTCCGGGCAGTGGACTGGCTATGTCAAGAATGGTGCGCTCTATCCACAGCGACTTGAACTCATTGTCCTTGTCCACGGGGCCCTTGTACATCGGTCGATCGTAGATGAACCGTGTAACGTCATTGACATCATAGAATCGAGCAATTTTCTCAGGCACTGGCACCATTGCCGTTTTCAGAGCCTGTGCATCGCCCACCGGCCGCACATTACTAATTTGTATGTACTGGTCGGGGGCATTTAAAATGGCACTGTCCGGCGGGCTGTTATTACTCAGGATCTGGGCACTGGGAAATTCTGTTTGGAGACGCTGAGTGAATGCTCCAATTCGTTCATACTCCAGTCCTCGATAGACAAACTGCTTGTTCTGTTATTGGAATATTAAGTTTAGCAATCATTTTAAAGAGTTTTTAGCTTTTAGACTTACCCTCACAAAAAGCGGCAAGCCCATCCCATAGAATCCGACACGGAAATACTCTGGCTCTGGTCTTAACTGGGTGAGAATGTTCTGGAAGAATTTGGCTTCCTGGATGAGAATTTCGCTCAACTTGTTGTAGTCGAAGCGGCGTGTTTCATAGAGCTGGGCCAGCTCTTTGCACAAGGGGATGCCCTTTTCCCAACACTTTCCCTTGTCGAAATATTTCAGGATCTTCAAATAGAAAATTAAACATTACTTTTATGCACCATTTTATTATAATAAAGACTAGGCTCACCTCATGATAAAGTTGCTCCTTGCGTTGCCACTCTGGTTGTCCGCTGCTATCGAAAGGAACCATGCTGTGAGTCTCCCGATCCCAGCTGAGCATCGAGGCATACATCTTAAGCGTAAAGCCAGCCTCTGTGTAGTTCTCAGACTGAAGGTGTAAATCGTGCAGCTTGTAAATGTACCTAAACATACAAAAATTTAAGTCAAATTGAAGCTAGTCCTTAATTAATCCTACAGGCATACCTAAGATACATCTCCTTGCGATTGATTTCGTTTTTGTAAAAGTTGAGGAGGTTCACTGTGCATGTCATGCGTTTGTCTCGGTTCTCCTCTCCTTGCATCACACTGCGATAGTCCAGCAATCGTTCCAGCAGTCGGGTAACAGAGCCAATAAAAGCAATACCGGCTTCCTTCCAGTTGGGATTCTCCACTTTTACTTTCTCTAGCAAGCTGACAAGATAAATATACGATTAATCAGTGCTTCAAATAGGATAAATCAACAGGAGTGGCTACAAAATGATTACACAACAAAAACTAATAGACTGGCGGATAGAGGAAACAAACTACTCTTAAGAAAAGAAAAATATTGCACAGAGTTGAACTTACACCAAGCTGAGATGCTCCCTTTAATATGGATGGCGATTGCAATGAATGTGAAGTGATATATATATTTACAGACATTTACAAACATTTATGTACATATTGGCAATAAGAATAAGTATGTTTAAGCAACTTACATGGTGCTGAACAGCTCCCGGTACTCGTCGTCGCCCTTGTTCCCGCTGATCAGCAGATCCAGCTTGTCGATTAGCTCACTCTCTACCAAACGGAACGAGCCCCTGGCAGCCTGTGTTCATAAAGCAATAAACATTTGGAAACTGTTGATGGAGGAGAGATTAAACCAAACCCACCTGCTCGCACTGCATCATGTCATAGAACACAGACAAGGTGGCCTTTCTTAAGGCGGGCTCCGGGACCAGGGTGACCTCTAGGAACGGTCCCACCATCGACGGGATAAAGTGAAGCTTTTGCTCGCCCAGCTGCGACCACATGCTGAGTATTTGGAAGCCCATTAGCACCCGCATATCGCCATGCGAGTGGAGAATCTTTAATCGCTTTGGTTCCCTGTACTGCTCCAGCTGGAGCGAGGGCTGAGTGAGGAAGGAGACCGCCAGGCTAAAGTAGCACCACCACAACTGCGAGTCAAAGGCCTGTGGGCCAAGGAATCGATAGACCAGCGGCTTGGCGAACTCCTCCAGCGACATGCGCAGCACATCGTTGGCGGCCAGCTTCATCACCAGCCAATCGTTGGGGAACACATGCCAGTCCTGGGTGAGCAGGTCCTCGTACACTTGCAGAGACTTGCTGAGGAACTCTTTCAGATCGCGCGGATCCTTGTTGGGGCTCAGCTCGTCCCAATACCGCTTGTAGTGATTCTCGTCGAGAAGCTGCAGCAGTCCCAGCAGGCAAGCTACCAGCTGTGGCAGCACGGCATTGGAGCCCTCCAAAATAATACTGATCGTACGGATCAAGATACCCAGGATATTCTTGCAGAGCGAATCAAGATCGTGCTGCAGCGTATTGGTTACCTTGTCGCGTTGCTCCTTCTGCAGTTCGTGGAGCTGGCTGAGGATCTCCGAGAGAATTTCGGCACACAGACGCAGTTCGTCGCGGCGTCCCAAATGCATGCGCAAATGTTTGCAAGCCACCGAAAGGACCACAGTACGGGAATCTTTAAAAATTAAGTTCTCTATGAAAGTTTTCTATGAAATATTTATTTAAAATAACTCACCATCTTCATGAAACAGTTCCCCGGACACCAGATCCTTAACGGCATGCAATTTGGCCTGAATTAAACGAATAGGGGCTCCTCTGGGAATGGCATCCAGCATGTTGCGAGCCAACATTCCCAACTCCGGCGCTGGCAGGGTGTCCTTGAGCTGCTCCAGCACCACACCCGTCGAGTTCAGCAAAGCCTCCTGAGTGGGAATGATGACATCATAGGAGGGAACAGCCAGCATTCCATTGAGGGCAGTGAATAGGGAGTGGAGATCCCGCCGGAACGAGTCCTCGTATTGTCCACCAGTCGCTCTGGCAAAGAGCTTTCTTGACTGGATCAGCAGCTTAAAGATGTACTCCAGCGAACCGAAGCACTTCTGGAAGGGATCCGGATGCTCAGCCTTGGTTATAAAGACAGCCATGTGCTCCACAGAGGTGATAAGTCCTTTGTAAACCAAAGCGGCCGCAAAATGATTCTCTATGTATTCGTTCATTACAGGTCGGAAATGTTGGAACTTGTTGCTCTGCAGGAGGCTAAAGATGCTAACCAGCACATGGAATACCAGACCCGAGTGTTGGGTGCTGTTACCCTCCTCATTGGAGAACATGGCGAAAAGGGCGTCGAGAACATCCTGCAGGAATTTCACCAGCTCCTCGTCGTTTAGTCGCAGGACTCCTGCGAGGGAGTCTTGTATCGTTTCAGGGTGCGTTCGCCATTGAAGCAGCGAGAGAAGATCGGCATTCTGGGTGAGCTTCGTGGAGCATAGCAAGGAGCGCAGGACGAACACCTCCTTGGAGCTGCGGCTAAAGCAGCCGCCGCAGTCCATCTTCGCCTGGGCATCCCGCGGCCGGCACTGTAACCGCAGATAATTGGCAGCCTGCAGTTTGGCGGGGTCCTCGCACTTGTACACATACAACTCGTGTTGGCCGTCACTCAAAGTGGCGCCTCCCATGTCCATGAGCCGGGCAAAGCTAAAGGCAAACAGTTTGGGCTCCGTTTTATCCCTGGTGGAGCAGTGCCGGAACTCGAATCTCACATGAGCGGTGGCAAACTTCTCAATAGGTACACTCAGGCGCAACATTTCGTTCCAGCTGGGCGCGTTTTGGTGGTAGAGGATCATGGAGCGGTACTGCGACTGTGGGTCCATCCCCGAGGCCCCCCACAGGCAGTCTGTGAGGACATTGCCCGTAACATCCAACACCACAACGGTCACCAGGATATTCTTTCCAGTGTTCTTTCCGCCACGTTCAAACTCTCCGCGTTCCAGCGACAAGAATAGATCGTTGCGTACATCTCCAGGCATAATAACATCGGGAAAGCCCATCTTTCTGGTGATCGTCGAGCCTTGGAAGAGCAGAGGTTGCTCCTGCCGAGCCTGTCCTAGTCCCCCATGTAAAAGCTTCAAAGAAACGACAATGCCCTGAGTACCCTGAGTCGTCTGGATGGGTGAGTATTTGCCGCTTGACTTTTTAATGATCAGCTCGGGCAGCAAATGGAAGTCCTTCTCTTCGCTCTGGAACAGCTTGAAGTTGTACTCCCTTTCGTCCGAGGATTGCTCCAAGCTGCTGTCGAAGTGAGCGATGTCGGCCAGCGAGAGAACTCCCACACCAAAAGGCCGACGGAAAGTTGGTCCATGTCCGAGGGTGCCGCTCTTTTCGATCTTCTTGATGGAGTCCGACTGTATGATCTTGCCTACGCGCATCACCACGGCCACCAGATGCAGATCCTCGTTGAGATCAGCGGCGCCTATTATAGTTTATTTTAGTTTTTGGAATATTTGAAATCACCAAACGAAGCTTACCCAAATCCGTAAACACCGTGCAATTGCTGTTCAATTTTTCGATGTAATTGGAGAAACCATCTTTGGAGATCTTGACCAGAAACCGTTCCGACAGCGGTCGCATGTGAGTGCCATCGTACAGGAAGAAGTAGACCTCCGCATCATCGCCGCCAATCCGATGGCCAAAATCCCGCATGCAAAAGTACAGATGATGGCTGAGGATCTTCCTCGGGGTCTTTCGCCTCAAAGTTCCCCGGCTCTGTGTGGAGTAAACAATTAATTTAAATGGGAATCCAATACAGAAACGATTTCTCACTCACCGAGGAGGCTTTGGCATTGTCGGCACTGCTCACGTGTACATTGTATAGCTTGACAATTCCGATACTATGTGGATCCACCGCCAAGGGTCCCTCTCTGGGCACCAAATCCAGACCCAATTTACTGCAAAGATTGAAAAGCATTCGCTGGTTGAGTTATTGCGATAATAGTCACAGAAACAGTCACAGAAAACAAAAAAAGAACGCACAGCTAAAACAACTTGGCATATGGCGAGTTTGTCACGTTTCGATACGAGAAATTAATGGATCGTGGGAGCAGAGAAATCTTAGGGGAACCCTTGGAGGTACATAAGTTTCTGGTTTGTTTTGGAAAACCATCTGAGCTTTAATGAAATTGACGCATTCGTAATTAATTGTCGCTTGACGGAGTCGTGTGGAGCGCCAAGAATTAAATACAAATTTGGTCAGTCATCATGGACGATGATCATTAATCACGGCGTATTCCCATAAATAGAACAGAATTGTGGTGGAGACTGAATGGAGATTTATTTTGAGGTTTATTTTCAGATTTCAAAAAAAGTATAAAGTTTAAAAAATCAGGAGGAGATCCATAATGAATGTTAAAAATAGTTCTTAAAAAGAAGTTTTTGTAAATTATTTCATTCTGGAAGATATTATTGTATTCTTAAAAACAAAAGAGTGTATACTAAGGGACTACGAAAAACACCTCATATTTAAATGGAACAATAATAGGGGAATATATCATGTTCCGTCGTACCACTCATGCAAATCGCCTTTGAATGAATCAGAGTCAAGGGTGCCGGTGTCTGAGAACCTGTCACGAACTCGATCGGTTGGTCAGGTTTTGGAAAGTCGCTGGCTCTCAAAATCGAATCAAAAAATCCAATCGAGTTCTATTGACAAAGATCGTATCTAAATGACTCGGGTCGATCATTAACTTCACACTATCTATGGGCCAGTACGTGCCTGCTGTGTCCGAAAACGGTGGCAACCGAGAGGAATTTACATGACGATGATGATCGCACGGATGGTGGATTCAACATCATCGCGCGACCCGCATGACGCATAAATTTCGGCTGCTTACAGCCAAACCGAAACCAAAACCAAAACCAAAACCCAAACCAGGCAGTGCCACAGTACACAGCTAATGGGTTCACGGCATTCCGGTGGCGGATGCGAGCGGAGGACGGAGACGGTGGGGCAGAAGAAAGCAAAGAAGAACAAGATGACGAAGAAGAAGAAGAAGCAAAAGGCTTGGCCAGGCCAAGAGTTCCATGGCCAGGTTCAGGTCCAACGTCATCAGCAATATGTTGCTGCTGCTGCTGCTGCTGCCGTTGCCGCTGTGGCCCGACGTCGCGACGTCGTTGACGATGTTGCTACCTCGGCTACGCTGGAACTTCTACCTGGCTTACGCAGAGAGCGAGACGGCGATGGCCAGGTGAGACAGAGCGGGAGAGCGACAGAGAGGAGGAGAGGTTACAAGGCGAAGAAGCCGTTTTGCTGTTAACGAGGCCTAAACGGCTTCGCTCCGGCTCAGGTGAAATTTTGAGACCGAGAGAGAGAGAGAGAGCAAGAGAGCGGCTTTGGAACTGGAACCAGTAGACGAGTTCAGAGAGAAAAAGTAAATAGAGAGAGTATCTCGAAACGATCTTTGGGGAATTTTCAACTCTCCTGCTACAGCTCCACCTCCACCAAGATCTCCTTCTCCTTCCCGCAGTCCAGGTCGATTTAAGCCACCTCTGTTACGCCTGGAGTTCTGGCTCCGAGTTGACGTGACCAAATGAAGCACTGCGACTTGGGAATATTGTATCTCGTGGATACAAATATGAGCGGAGCGCGTGCGCCGCCGAAACAGTAGCCCTGCTGGTAATAAACACTTTAAGTCGTTTTTAATTAAGTGTCTGACCAAAAGTTCTCAACAGGTGAAAAACCACCAAAACCAAAAACAAAACCAAATGTAGGTAGCTGCAGGTTTATCTGAGCCAAACAAATTATTTTTTAATTAAGCCCGAACCGAAGCCGAAAGTGTTGGAAATCTATGAAGATGTGCCACGGCAGAACAGCAGAGCAGCAGGGCTGAAAAGAACTCAGGAAGACGCAACAAGATACAGAAAAATTTAATTATTTACACTTCGATAAGCAGAGCTGTCAACCACAAACAAAAGCAATAACACCAACACGTTCGATGGCATTGTATCTATGGGTCGCCTCGCCTCGCCTCGCACCGCATCCCATCTGAGGCCCAGATACACGGCGTATCACAATCACACATGCCATATATTTTGTATTTAATGTCTTTATAAAAGGTGTAGCTCGCAGATACATTTCTTGGGCGAGAGGCCACAGGCAACCGGCAACAGGCAACAGGCAACGGGCAACAGGCAACGGGCATCGACTGACAATAAACAAACACAGAGTGCAACATCGAGAA
Source organism: Drosophila vallismaia (assembly GCA_035047325.1). NCBI lineage: Eukaryota > Metazoa > Arthropoda > Insecta > Diptera > Drosophilidae > Drosophila > Drosophila vallismaia. The sequence goes on along the minus strand of JAWNPU010000002.1, from coordinate 1,057,885 downwards.
GGGAATGGGAGTAATCAGGAGCAAAGGGGGACCCGGAGTGGTGGGTCAGGACATGGAAACAGCAGCAGCTAAACCACCGGCACCAGCAAGAGTCCCAGCACCACCACGAAACAGCAGCAGCCATTTCGAAATGCCATTTCATTATGGCCAAGACTAAAGAACTAAAGAACCAAAGCCAGCCAAAGACACTGGAGCTGAGTCATTCCAGCAGCCATGGAACGGGATTGGGAATGGGAATGGGATTGGTATCGGGAGTACGATAAAGGGGGCGCTGGATGCCTGGATTGCTGGATGCCTGGACTTGCCTTGGTAACAAGTTTTGCGTTGCTTGTCTAGCTCTCAGCATGCAAATGGATCTTCATTTTGGACCCAATGCGAATGTGTTCGTTAACTCAAGTATATAGTATGGGTACAGGGATCGACGGATCAGCGACACATTTAACCCTGGAATACAGATAGATCCCAAGACCCACTTGGAAGCAGCAGGCACTTCAAACCGGCGGCAGTGGCGTCTCCTCCGCTGCAGGAGGAATCCTCTGCCATCGAAGTAACGATAAATTAAATGGACATTCAGTTTAAGTTCTTTGGAATTAAGTGGAAAATGTTTCTATGAGTCTGGGTATTACCATGACACCTATGGAACACCTCATAAATGTTATTCCGTTTTTAAATTAAATGTTTGTTCATTTATCCTTAATAATATTGTTAATGAATCCTGAAGATTATTTGATCATTTCAAAGCTGTAAGACATGACTTTGACCTTTTCACCTTTGGGGATCTATCTCCCCACAGATCACAGAGATGATCCACATGATAGAGTTGTAGAAAAGACAATAAATTTTCCCTTTTCTCTGTGATCAGTGAACTGTGATCTAGCTAATCAATGGATTTACCAAATTTGAATCCCAAGAAGTTAGGACCGCCGCTCAAGTCGATACAGGATCGAGGGAAAATCGGAGCGATCTCGAGCAACTACCTGGAGGCCCTTGGTAAGCCAGGTAAAAGATACTCTCAGGTACTCATGACTAGGAGCGAATGCAAATGCAGCTTGAGCGTAATTTCAAACCCTGAACTGGAACCAGCTGCGATCGCTGGTTCAGAATTCCAAAACGAGGGGAGGGAAACCCACCAGGGAAAAGATAGATTGGGAGAAACCAGAGAGCGAGAGTCGTTCTGGGCTTGTTGTGTGGTTTCGGTTTCGGTTTCTGTCTCGGTGGCTCTGGGACTTGGGTTGTGGCGTCAGTAGGTTTTTAAACGCCGCCGAGAGCAGCTGCACATTTTCGAGATACGAACGGGTATGAAGAATGAGCCACTGACCAAAAATCACAGCTCAGTGCCAGCACCACTGAGATCTGAGTGGCAGAGTGGCAGAGTAGCAGAGGCAGTAACCACCAGAAGCAGCACGCACACCATCGTGCCCCTTTTGGTGCACTTACGAATGCAATTCCAGCTGTCTCTGTGTGTGCGAGTGTATCTGTGGGTGCGAGTGTTTGTACTTGTGTATAATAGAAATCTTGAACAATGCAGCTAACACAAAAACTGAAACATTGTGAACAACTCAACTCGGCAAAAACAGCTTTTAACTAACAAACGAAAAAAAAAAAAGCGATATTCGTCTCGGTAAAAATGAGGCAAAAATAATAAATACAAGTTGTTGGCTGGCAAATTAATGGTCCGCAACGTAGCAGCAGCAGCAGCAGCAGCAGCAGCAGCAGCAGCTACAAAAACGAGTTTCCAAAGTGTCAAAGTGGCAGCAATAAATTTAAATGCGAGTCGAGAACACGGCATATAAAGCACTCAAAATACGAGACTGCGGCAGGAGCAAAGAAATCACTTAAGTGTGCGAAGGGGTCGCCTTCGGTACGGTGGTTAGGTTTGGTTCTGGCCAACTTGCAGGTTGCCATTTGCCAGTTGCCAATGTTGGTAGCACCACCATTGAACCAGAAAGAAACAAAAAAAAAAAAAAAATGAAACAAAACGGGAGAGAAATGAGTTGCTAGAGCTGGGAGCTGGGAGCTTGGAGCTCCAGTGGCAAGATCCGATCGCTGGTTGGCTCTCGGGTTGGCCTGGCCCTCTCCTCTCTCCCAAAAAGAAAATACCTTAAAACCAGTTTCTTTTTTTTGTCTTTTTCAACACAATTTATTGAAAGAAAAAAAACAATGTCGAGTTGAAATAAAGTGAAGTGCTCTCCCAGTATCTGTGTGAGTGTTTTGAGTGTGTTCGTGGTAAGATTGAATGTTCAATGCAGAAGCTGAGATGCATTTAAAAGGAGTAGCTGCCGTTGTCCGTCGCCGTAGCTGCTGCTGCGCAGATACAGATACTTTTCGAAATGCGCAAGTTCGAAAAAGTATTCGAAATTCGAGAGAGAGAGAGCGTGTGTGCTAGAGTGTGTGTGTGCCTGGCTCTGGAGTTATACGATCTGTCGTGCCGAAATGAAATACAGCCAAAACACACAATAGCCCCCGAGACTCTGCTGGCCAGCCACCAACAACAGAAACAACAGAAAAAAAAAATCAGAAGAAAAAAATTTGCATATAAACAAAAGAGCCGAGAAGAAAGCAAACCAGAACCTGATCCATTGCTCTGCCGACCAACTCCAAAAAAAAGAAAACAAAACCAGCCAGCAAAAGATTGAAGATTTTGAAACGGTTTGGGTTGGGGGGAGCAACCCAGCAGCTCTGCCTCCAGAGCAATGGTATGGGGACAAAGTGAAATTTATGCGTGGGTTGACAAAAAGCGGTACCGTACCGGTTCTGAGATCTGGAGAGCTGGAGAGCTCCTCGAGATGAACTTGTTAGCGACGATGATGATGGCACGGTTACGATTTTTGGTCGAGGGGGAGGGCATTCAACCTAATAGACGTCGGAGGCTTAACGGAGATTAGATTAGATTGCACAACACGACAGACATAGTCGGAGGAGAGCTCGCTCGTTGTTCCTCCAAACAAACAATTCCGGCACTGCCCAAGCAGCACTTACTTAATTGTAAGTGCGGCTTGTCGACGATAACGCACAGAATTCCGACCAGAGCAAGGGCGGTACATAGACTGGGAGTGGAGAGGAAATATGTACTATACTGGGTACAGCCCTGGGGCTGGGTTGTGAAATAATTTGGAATATGTCATGTCTGTCCTAGATAAGGCAAAAAAACAAACATAGTACACAATTATGTATGGAGAATTTGAAGAACGATGGCGTCGATGCACTCAGAGAAAGCACTCGGGGGTTTACTGGATCCAAGCATCTTTCTCCATCCTCTAGCTATATTTTCTTACCGTGTAACCTAAATTTTAATCATTGTTCTTTCCTATATTGCAGTTAGCTTCGTTGCAGCAGCACCAACCAACCAACCAACAACATGGCGGTCTTTGGCATGGTTTCGGCCGTGTCCGGCTTTATCAAGATTCGCTATCTGCTGGACAAGGCGGTCATCGACAACATGGTGTTCCGCTGCCACTACAGGATCACGACAGCCATTCTCTTCACCTGTTGCATCATCGTAACCGCAAACAACCTGATTGGTGAGTTAGCACCTCCCCCACTCAACTAGATCTCCGTAAATTAGTGCATCCATTTGGACGATTAGCATAAGTCTACATAACCCTGTTTCGTTATTTGTGTTGGCAATTGCAACATTCCTGCTAATGCAGCCAAAGCATTTTGACTTGAACTACAAAAAAACTGAGCCGGCAAAAAGAAACCCCATGCAGCTTTCACAATGTTGATCAGATTTCGCTTCAAGCCACATGACTCATTTATGGGTCGCCACGGGAGTCGCTGTGTGCGTGAAAATCTGACTCAAGCCGGGCTCCAAGCGAATTATTTGGTAAAATGATACAATTAATAAATACTTCATTTAATTCCCACGCTCTCCAATTCATTTTCGAAAGCTGTTTATTCTCAATCACATTGTAACAAGAAAATAAACAGAAAAAGCTGATTACTTCTTGCCTGATCTTGACATATGCCCTATTATTTGTCATTGAAAACTTTTAATCAACAAAAGTCAGCACTCTGATTTGAATTTTTCATATATTTCAAGTCTATTCGATGCTTCAACCTGCTTTAGAGTCTAGACCCACCGATGCTCCAAGACAAATATTTGTGCATTAAAAGAAGTGCTCTAAAAGCGAACAACTGACAAAAACCTCGGTTAAATATTGACGGTTAGTTCGGGGAATTCCCCCACCGCCTGCAGGTCTATTTGTATCCATTTTGTTTGCCCCAAACCGAGTGGGTGGGCGGTGGCGGTGACGGTGGCGGGGGGGGTGCCCACAAAACGTTGAAGTTGTGGCACACCCAAAAAGGCAGTCGGTCCGGTCCGCATGTTGCAGGTCTACCTGAGCACGTTGCAGCCGTAATGGCAAACGTAACCGTATCCATCGTAACCGCACCCACGGCCCCGACAAATTGTTGTTGCCTGTGGAGCGGGAATCAAGAGATTGCCCTAATGGCACTTGACGTTGACGGACGACATGCGAGGTTGCTGTCGCCGCCACTTGGATTTCTTTAGATTTAAATTACAAAAAGGTTACGATTACGAGAATACGAATATTTTTTTTATCTACGCTTTCAGGCGACCCCATAAGTTGCATCAACGATGGCTCCATACCGATGCACGTCATCAACACCTTCTGCTGGATCACCTACACTTTTACGATACCCGGCCAGCAGCACCGGCAGATCGGAACGGATGTGGCTGCCCCGGGATTGGGCAATGACTATGGTCAGGAGAAACGCTATCACAGCTACTACCAGTGGGTGCCATTTGTGCTATTTTTCCAGGTGAGATTCCTAGCGAAACCATAATCAAACTTGACTAAAACGTATATCACTTTCAGGGTCTAATGTTCTATGTTCCGCACTGGATTTGGAAGAACATGGAGGATGGCAAGATCCGCATGATTACCGATGGCTTGCGCGGCATGGTCAGTGTGCCGGATGACTATCGTCGAGAGCGCCAGGATCGCATCCTCAAGTATTTCGTAAACAGCCTGAACACCCACAATGGCTACTCGTTTGCCTACTTTATCTGCGAGCTGCTCAACTTTGTCAATGTGATTGTGAATATTTTCATGGTGGATAAGTTCTTGGGCGGTGCTTTCATGTCCTACGGCACGGACGTGGTCAAGTTCTCCAATATGGACCAGGACAAACGCTACGATCCTATGATCGAGATCTTCCCCCGACTAACCAAGTGCACCTTCCACAAATTCGGTCCCAGCGGATCCATTCAGAAGCACGACACACTCTGTGTCCTGGCATTGAATATTCTCAACGAGAAGATTTACATTTTCCTCTGGTAAGGGCGTACCTCTTGATATAAAAGACCTTCCACTAATGGTTACTCTTCATTAGGTTCTGGTTTATTATTCTGGCCACTATCTCTGGCGGGGCTGTGCTTTACTCACTGGTGACTATCATGATGCCCACCACCCGGGAGACAATCATCAAGCGCTCCTACCGCTCTGGTCAGCGCAAAGAGATCGCCGGACTGGTTAGGCGCTTGGAGGTAAGTTCCATTTAAATCTCGAGGAACTGTATTATAATTCTTGTATTTTCCCCTACAGATTGGTGACTTCCTGATCTTGCACTTCCTTAGCCAGAACCTCAGCACAAGATCATACAGCGATATGCTGCAGCAACTATGCGGCCTGCTGGGCGCTTCCCGGACTCCCTCGGCCCCATCGACCCTCGAAATGAACCCCATGAGCCATCCGATATACCCGCCCGTTGAGAGTTTCGGCGGCGGCAAGGAGACAGAGACATAAGCCAACTTCTCTGAAGGAGTGGCTTTATAAAAACGATTTCAATGATTTCTCAATAATATTTGTAGGGGGACGGAGACGGAGACAGCGACAGATTTAGGAGAGGTTTTGTGTCATGAAGTTAGGTATTTCCATTGCTACCACTAAGACTGTTGTAAGCCGACAAGAAAACGAATGATTCAACATTGCCCTTTCGGAGATAACCAACTCGATAATGTTCTATGCAAAATATATTTAGCAAAATTATAAAGAAAATAGTCTTTGAATTCGGTCCTAGGCAAAAGACAGGTGCAGTTCGTCAATGACACGCCAAGAAAAAACTAAAAATTAAAAAAAAACATAAAAAATTAAGAAAATAAAAAAATAAAGGAGCTAATGAGTGAGACAGCTACAGAGAGGAGAGACAGAGAGGGGGAGACAGCAGATCGTGCAATTTGTAGGTTGAAGATGACAGACCACAGACCAAGTAGGAGGACAGAGGATCCCATATGACGATTATCACTCGTGTACATCGTTGACCATTATGCGCCATTTTAAATATACAATTAAGTTTAACAGTTATCTCGATAAAGGGTTCAGATCGATCCCCGCCCGATTGGATCCCATAAAGAAGTATATCTGCTTACCGCTCACGCACGCTCACGAAACGTTGATCTATATAAAAAATTGTATGGTATAGTAATCAAATGTATAATCATAAGATTGCGAATATTTAAACGAGTATATACGATACATACATGATGATGCTCTCGCTATTTTGTCCTAACATTTAGTCTACAGATATATCGTAATTTTAAGGAATTTTGTTTATAACAAAATTATTGTGATTATTGCTAGAAAAGAACACATTTTACATAAAGCAAAAGAGAACCCAAGCTATCTAAGTTCAAAGTTGTAATAAATATTCTATATACAATTTCAGCTAAACTTGAACTCTTTTTATTTGTAATCTCTTTGTAATACTTGGAACCGGACTTGGACAAGGTCGTACTATCATAAACTTGAATTATAAACGGAAATACAAGATTTCAAAAGCTTTTATACATTTTTGAGGAAGATTCTTTTAGAAACAGTGTTTATTTTTCTTTCTCTTAAAACTATATTCTTGTTAAAACTATTTACTTACCGATTCCCCCAATCGATTTTTGAAACCACAACCATTTGAAGCTCCAGCGTCTGATCCTGAGTCATGGTGGCGCTCAAAAGTTCTCGGCGACTTTCCAATATGGAAAACATAACCTTACGCAGAGTTTGGAACTTGTACGTCTCCCGATCCTTAAAAATAAACAAATTTATGAATAAATTTCCATAAATAAGTATTAATAACTTACCACATAGAGACGCTTCCAGATCTCGGACCATTCTCGCAGGACCTGCGTGCATTCGGCCACAACGGGATCGATCTTCGTCAGGTCCTTGATGTTGACGTAGGTTTTGGGAAAGATGCCCACCGTACGGGATTTGCGGGGACACGAGCCGCGGTACCAGTGACTGCACTCCTCCACAATGTCCACCGAATCCCCGACATCGAGGGCCAGGCCAAAGCGGACATCGCCATGCCAGTTGTGGACGGCTGGAGAGAAAATGAGAACAGGAAAAAGTTGATATTAGGATCGACTGGATTACAACCAGTTGCGTTGCGTTTCTTGGCCATGACATTGCCTCGGGATGGACGATGTTGTGGCGTGGCAATTAAAGTGCCCCACGAGTGGCCACTTGAGCATGCCACGAGTGGCAGAGCAACAATAAATACTTCAACTATAAATAGGCAAATGGCTATGAAAAGAAAATGTATGCTTCTACAGGGAGCCATGGGTATATATATCGTATATGGGTGGGTGCAGTGGGTGGGGTTACGGAACAATGAGCCATCGAACACTTTGGCTCTCGAGGAGACAAGGAGTTCTCCACCAAACGGAGCCAGAACCGAAGCTCAAACTGGAGACAGACATAGGGCTGCTGGATATAGGATATGGTGGCCATAGCAACGTCTACACTGGAGGATGACGAATAACCTAAATAGCTTTATTTTCCTCGCCATGATTCACGTTTTTGAATACTTTTTTGGCATATAGTAAACAACATTTTCAAGGTTTCAAAGACCTCATCAATGAGTTAATACGAATTTCCAAATTCCCGAAAAACCTTTGTTTATTTCTCAACGTGTATCAATTACAAATGCAAGGCACACTCTGTAGTCTGGGAGGCGCCGCAAGAGGAGGAGCACGGTTAGGGTGGTGGGGCTTCTGTTGCTGGAGCTGGAGCTGCTGGCGGTGGATGTGGATGTGTGTTCCCTTGTTGAAAGACAAACGAGCGAGCACGGCATGAGCATATCAACGAAAGGAGCTAATAAAACGCACGCCCAGCCAGCCAGTCAGACAGACAGACAGAAAGACAGAAAGACAGTCAGACAGAGCGGGGGTGATGTAAAATGAAATGCTTCAGTGCCATGAAAATGGGCAAACTGCTTCCTGTTGTTGCTGCTGGTTTTTCTGTCGCTGCTGATGTTTCAGCTTCGAGTGCTTTATGGTTGCCTTCGACTCTGACAAACAGCCTCTAACTGGCTTCAATGTGTGATTCTTGCCGCATCTGGTCGCTGCTGTAGCCTGATTTAAATTAATTCTGGAGATGCTAAATAGCAAGAATTTTATAATTTAAAATGCCAGTTGGAGATCTCTCGGCTCGGTCCAGGCTTTCCACTTCAACATGGCGGCGGCAAACACTCCAGCAAATGAGCACACACTTGGAAAAAGTCCCCTTTCCAAATCGGCAGAGGTGGAAACATGAATGAATATGTTTTGGGATGTTGGGATGTTGCGATGTCAGGAACCAGATCAAAGGAAAACCACATAAAATTAATAGCTTGTATGTTGTGAACCCACACCCTATTTATGTGGTTAATGTGTGCCATATTTTCTCCCCGTGTACCCACATTCCAGGCACTAGAATTCGGGCGGAGCCGGCAGAGTGCCAACCAAGCGCTGGCACTATTTAGGTCAGTCACATTAGGCAGGCGTCGGCCTGGCAAACGCCATCAGGAAAAATCCCTTTTCTAGGCATACTAAGAGAAAAGCTTAAGCTTTAATAATGCATTTGATTAATTGTTATTGTGCCTCAGATAAGGAAGCTCTAAGTGAATGCTTAGTAATTGTTTCTGGCATTCTCTATATGCCTATAGTAAATATTTATACCTAAATCCTCATTACTCTCGAGTTCTCTCAGTGAAAGGCTTATGTTAATGAGCCTTTACCCAGCTTAGAGAAGTTTAAATATTAAATTTCATAACGTTGACGTTGAAGTGGCACTGGAAATTGGCAGGATCATCATCATTATCAGGCTGAGCCCTTTAATTACTTTTGCGATGAATGCAATATCCCAAAAGGCTTGGCTTACATCACTCTTTTTGTTTGCTCCCCAGAAAAGCCCCACAAAGGACCAAAGGGGGACTCGGTTGGAAGCCTAGAAGGGGGACCAGGAACCAGGGACCTGGGACTGGAAGAACACAATGCTCACTCCAACAAGTCCGCAATGTCAACAAACGTATTTAAATAAAAAAGTCGTTAAGCCAAGTGCAAGCCAAATGGCGAGGAGGAGAGTCGGGAGAGGAGCTAGGCGGAAAATAATTTTAAATTAAATGAAAGAGCTGCCTGGCTTGCACAACTACTCGCCTCACGACTCGAACTGCGGACTGCGGCCTCCAAGAGGGCGGTGCTGGGGACCCACAAAGGGGACCGGGATCCTGCCACAACACTGAAGTGCCTCTGGGGAGGCTTAAGAATTTAATTAATTAATTGTGTTATGGCCAACAATGTGAGGTCGGCAGCGGAAAGGGAAACCGTCACAATGTGTGTCAAGTGGATGTCCTAAAGCTGTTCTAATTATCTTTGATCCTCGAAGGATGCAGTTTGTATTAAAAAAAAATAAAAATTAAAATAAAAAAAGGGGTTAATCAACGATAGCAGAGCAAGGTTTCGATCCTCGGACCTCTGGGTTATGGGCCCAGCACGCTTCCACTGCGCCACTCTGCTTGACGAATCCGAGGTGACTCAGTTTTTAGATACGAAAAAAGGAAACAAAACAATTGTTAAAGGTTTTTATCTAAAAAATGTATTTTTAATAGAATATTCATTCTAAAAATATTTACAAAGCCTATAAAAAAAACTGTGACTAAACTTTAGATATTACTGCTTTGAACCGCAAACCTCTTTAAATTACAAACAATTTTCTCTCAACTCTTTGGAGGATCTGTGGCAACCTGTCTGTGGCAGGAAGCCTGACCCAAATGTCAATCAGATGTCATTATCACGGCCATTGTCTGAATAATAGACCTGGCAGAATGGATGCTGTCAGACCCAGCAGTGGGAACTCCGTTCCAAACAAAGCACAGCTTTGCCTCCACTCTACCTCCTTCCCAGCTTCGAAACTGGGTGTTATTATAATTGCGAGTTAAAGCCATTTGTTGGGGAATAAATATGCATGTGAATGCGAGTATATTCGAGTATGTACGAGTATGTTCGAGTATATCTACGTGCTGTGCAATACTCGGAAATATTTGCTTACTATATGCACTTTGTGGCTCGTTATGGCTGGCATTAACGTAATTAAATGCATTTCATATGTATGTCCCGATGTCCAGATGTCCATTTGCATTATAAAGGGTGATTCTTTTAGCTTTTATCTTTTTTGGCAACAATTTAATTTATTTAATAATTCAACAATGATCTAAATATAAATATAAATATAAATACAATATTACTATTCCAAGAGGAGTTCAAAAAATGTTCTATTTATTTATTAATTTAACATTAAAGGAGAGTTCGGGGGTTAAAATATGGGATGATAGGTTATAGTTTTTACAAATATTGCGATACGGATCGTGTTCAGCGTAATTGAATATGCAAATAGGTAACCATAGGCGTCGGAAGGACCTAGTTATTCTATTATGGATGGGAACAGATAGTTAAACACATATTTCGTGTTTTGTATCATAGTCAAAACTCTTCAATTTGTTCTAATGTCTAATAACTAATGTGTAATTTAACCATGAATTGTCTTAAAAACGAAGAATGGTTGCCAATTATTCAAGTTTATTATCAAAATGAGTGCTCTGTTAGGAAAGTTCTTCCTTAATAGGTTCATAACTAAGCAGAATCGTCGATTTTGGAGTAAAGATCAGCCAGAATCCTTGCAAGAGCTACCAAAGCATCCAGAAAAAGTCACAGTATGGTGCGGTTTATGGGGTTGCAGCATCTTTTGGACCTTACTTCTTCAAAGATAATGCAAATCATAACGTTAATAATATCAAACGTTTTTCTTTGCCCAAAATGCAAGAGCTTGACTTGCAGGACATGTGGTTTCAACAATACGGAACGAGGACAACAAAGAGTATGAAAAAATTGGACTAAGCGGATGGACCACTTGAGGCGGAGTCACGGTCGCCATTTTCATGAAATAATCTTCAAACAATGAATTATATGAACCATACTATCGATTCAAATATAGATTTCAAGGAAAAACTTTCCAATAGGTCTTGAAAAATCACCCTTTATATGAAAATCCACATAATTTGAATAAAATTCGCAGCAATTATTGATTCAAATAAAGATTTCATGAATTTTCATAAATTTTATTTGTTTTTTTTTAAGGAAAAACTTTCCTATAGCTTCTAAAAAAATCACCCTTTATATTGCACTGGTTTGTTTGCTTTTTGTTGCAGTTTGCTTTTTAATATTTTTGCATTTAAATGAGCATTTTCCATCCACATGGCTACCATTTGGACCTGACCATTTGTGTGCTCATTTGGGGGGAACCCAAATCGAAAAGTCAGTCAACCCGATCAATAAACGGCAACTGTTATGTCCAAGAGATGGGCTCCCCCTGCGGAAGTACTTGGTAATTATTTGTACAAAACTTATATTCGATTTGAAGAACTTATAGCTCGCCGAGCCGATGACAGGTAATAGCCAGTTACTTCTTATCTGGCCTGGCTTATCGATGGCTAGAGGGTGGAGGCGCCCTCCTAGGGTTTCCCTGGCCTGGTCGACAGGTCGTCTGGCATTTACATAAATCAGGCAACGGATGGTGGATACTCGTTCATCCGGCAGGGTGACCGATAATGCGATGTTCTTCTATGGCCCGTTGATAATTTTTCGAGAGTGCGTGTGTTCGGGTTGTTAATCAAACGCCGCGTGTCCACCACCGTCCACCCCCAGGCCGAGTGTCCCACAAAAGGCGATTCATAAATAAATCGTTAAAGACGAATTATGGAAGTAAAACTCATACGCACAACTTCCCCAACTCACCAACAGCATATTAAACAATGGAAATGAATCAATTTTATGCGCACTCATGAGTGCGAGTGTTCGTTCTGTGTTCGTTGTTCTTTCTGGAAAGGAAGGAAGCGGTGCACAAATTTGTGCGCAGCTCCATTGGCCAAATGCATAAAATGAATATTAAATTAAAGTTGAAACTGAAATTGCCGTAGCGACAACGGAATTCACTGGAAAGGCTGCGGCATAGGCGGCATAGGCGGCGGAAGAAAGCCAGAGAGCAGGCAACTTCCGGTGGCGGTGCCGCAGGCTGCGACTCTCATCTCTCTTCCCCAAATATTATTTATTTTTCGTTTTTGCCAAAAAAACGAAAATGTTGCGTAAACTTTCAGCTTCAAATCTAAGTTTGCAGAACTCCAGCACTGACCCGCATGGCCAAGCCCGAGGGTTGCTTCGCAAATTGTCTCCAATTGTGCACTCGACTGGCTGGGTAATCGAGGGTACAGGAAAGCCACAGGGAAACCACAGTTGGACCCCTTAAAATCGATAAAAAGTATATATCTTTATTAATGGTAATGGTTTTTGCAAAGTTTCCAATAACTACGACATTGCTACGACATTTAGGGGAACACTAACATTCATTTTAAAATAAATACCTTTGCTAGATCATCTCTAGATCTCTCTGGAATCTTTTTTAAATCTGGATTATAAGATAGTTTATTCATCATGATTTCAACCAATAGATATCCGAATCCATGTACTTTAATAATTACTTATAGGGGAACGACTCTGGGCAGGCAGACAATGGAAGATGGTAATGAAGTCATTGCCCAGCACGTGGCTATGGCCCTGGGATGGGTCTGGCCAGGGGATGGTGCCGGTTGCAGACCAGGCATTGTGCAAGGTTAGGGCGTTGGCTTGACAGAATTTCCAATCGCTAATGATGTTAGCGCATCCTGGCCAGAGCTTGTCGAGTGACGGACTGATTGATTTGTGTAAACTTTGACCGCTTCTCGTGTCAATCTCAGGTCAAATGTGGGGCAAACATCAGTGAGCAGCAACACAGCCAGTTGCCACAGAAATGGGGCATCAACAGCATCACAGAGGAGAATCTTGTCGCATTTCAGACACTCTAGAACCTCAAAAAAGGCATAAAAACCAACTTTTAATATCCATTCTAACATTCTTAATTCTAATTTCTGTTATATATTCTTTTATTTTTTTTATTATATTTAAGCATTTTTTTGTAATAATTACAATTTCCATTATACCTTTTAGCAGAGCATCTCTGGCAACAATGAAAATTGGCGCTTATCTGTGGAAAAAATGGAACCATTGAAGCGAAACAAAATGAATTGAATACAACTTGGCACCGACTCAGCCACTGCGACTGAAGATGCAGCATCAGAAGACAGTCTTGTAGAGCCACCGGTCCCTGCCCTACCCTGCCCCCTTAGCAATTTGTTAAGCTCTGCCGTTGAAGCGAAAAGTGTGACGAATGCGGAGATAATGTGGCAAGCAATTCCAAGTCCGCGGAGAGAAAACAAGCGACGAGCACAATAAACTGTATCCAAGATCTACTTTCATTGTTCTCGGGACTCCAGAATGCTAAGCTGTTATCAAAACAACTTGATTTTGATACGACGACAGATTGCCTGCCACAAGAGTGTGGTTCGCCTTGGACGAGTCTCTGTAATTGGCAGCACCTGGTCGGTGGGTCAAAAGCCTGAAACCGGCAGAAAAGCGTGGAAAAGCGGGAAACTCTCTCTGTATATAAACACATCAAATCGCAGGAGAAGGTGACGAGCGGCGGGGATGATGCCACAAACAATTTTGTGTACAAAAATAAGTAGAAAAATCTCTTCGCTTTTCCTCCCCCAAGCACGGCGGGGGTGGTTGGGTTGGGTTGGTATCCGGCGTCGTTGTCGTTTCGCGGAAAAAACTGTGAATCGCCTCAAAAGGCAACAATAAAAACAAAGGCGACACACGTGACGCACACGGGGGAGCGGTGTTGGGGGTGGGTGGATGACAGCCAAAGGGATGCAATTATTTTCCCTTTTTTTTTTTTTAGGTTTACTCGAACTCGAAACTCACCGACGCCGTATTTGTTGTTTGATGGTATCCACATTTTGTTGCTACTTTGTTAGATTCCCGAAAAAAGGCCACTCCCTCCAGCGATGTCAGCGAGCTCCTCCTTTGGACCAGATTTGCATTTATTATTAGTTATATTTTTTTCTCAGCCAACATTTTCGCACACACACGACCCGCGACACTGAAACTTTCGCTTTTGTTGTTGTTTGGGGACGCCTCTCTCTCTCGCTCGCACTCTTGCTATCCCTCTCACTCGCTCTTGCTTGATTAATAACTACAACTACGCGGAACCACAACACCAGAGATAACTTTGTCTACATTGTTGATTTTGATTTTGATTTTGGATTTGGAGTTGATTCGATGGGAAGGTGGAGTGGATGTCTCGAAGTGGTTTCTGCTGCTTTTGGCCTTTGTTGCCGTTTTGCGTACACACACAAACACGAAGAAAATCAATACGTCGCTGCCCAACTGCAGTCGCAGTTTCGTCACTTTCCTTTACTAATTCCGTCTTGCGACTGTGCTAATATCTTTTGTGTCTCTGCTAATTGCGCTGTGGGCTTTTACGCGTTTTCCGCACTTTTCCGCAATTTTCCGCGCTCAGCTGTTAAGCAGGCTTGCCATTTTGGCTATTTTATTGCCAGATCAAGATATATTCAATCGGCTTATATCTTAATTTATAATACAATAATACCGCGGCAATTTACTTTCTCTGTTTAAAGCATTATATTCAAATATTTAAACTTAAAAACAACTCCCGCTTTGGGAGAGCGGCACGTCCGGACGCGAAGAGTTTTGAAATCGTTTTGATAGCTTTTTAATCGCTTTGATATGGTCTCGATTGTTTTGATATCGGTCAACCTTTTTTTCCAGTGTCCAGTGTGGATGGTATTCTGTAATAACTCTAGAACGAGAGATCCGATTGATATCGGTTTTTTATCGGACGTTGTTTACAGACCTTGCACCGGAAAAAACAATTTATCAGAAAATGATTTTTCTAAATTTAATAATAAAATTTACCTTTTTCCATCAAATGTATATTATTTTTCGGGATTTCCCTGTTTACATAGTTAAAATTTCAGTATATTTTATAAAGATATAAAAATAATTTGGTATTTCTTACATTATGTTAACAACATTGCTGTTAACATCGATTGTTTGGTATTTTTGGGTATTGTATGTCAACTATCTTTTGAATTTTTTCAGGTTTTAAATTGAAAATTTATGAAAATAAACTAACCTTTCTACCTTTATCTAAATACAATTTTTATATATAAATTTTAAGCTTTTTAGAGTGACCAAAAGATAGACAACTCTAAAATATACAAACTCAGAAATCCGAAAGATACAAAATTCTGGTTACACCAACGTCTGTGATAAATATGTGACCAGCTTCCTCTTTTTTTCCATCAGCAAAACCGACTGGTTCAGCGCTGCTCAAAAAATAAAGATTTGAATACCTCGACCAGAGAAATTGCTAAATAATGGTAAGAAAAGCGACTTGCAAGCCCCCAGAGTCCCTAAAAGCTTTTCACATAAAAGGATTTTGTGTGGAAATGGCTAAAAACCTCTGCACGTGGCGGCCCACGTCACATAACCTCACTCTGACCACTGTTTATATTTGCAGGCATCTGCACCCAAGGATATTGAGAAGCCCCATGGCGGCGATTCTGCCTCTGTGCACCGCATCCGCATCACCCTGACCTCCAGGAACGTGCGCTCCCTCGAGAACGTGTGCCGCGACCTGATCAACGGTGCCAAGAACCAGAATCTGCGTGTCAAGGTAAGAAATGGGCTTCCTTCGAGGTTCCAGAAGCCGCATTTACCTGGAGGCTTTGCGTTCCCACAATACGCTCAGCCTAGTCATTAATAAATGCCAGAGAAATTGCTGAATCGGACATTACTTTGGCCCTGAATCTCCTCCAGGACGAGAGTATCACATGGTTCAGCTTACAGCACACCAACTCAACGATGAATTTTGGATTAATCTTTGTTTCCATCTTTTCTAGGGGCCCGTGCGCATGCCGACCAAGACCCTGCGTATCACCACCCGTAAGACTCCTTGCGGTGAGGGTTCGAAGACCTGGGATCGCTTCCAGGTGAGATCAACTTTAGAAATTTCGCGATTACTCTCATGCTTGGACAGATCTGATATCGAGGCTAGGCTCACAACTGCCTTTTCACAGTATCTCTACGGTCCGCCCAGACTAAACGTGTTCTCATAGTCCACTTTGCTGATATGCCTCACAATTTGGCTCTCCGAATTCTACAATTTTACAAAATTAATTCAAAATATTATAATAATTATAATATCGCGACCTCTGACTAATCTCTATACTCTATCGACTTTATTCTAGATGAGGATCCACAAGCGCATCATCGACTTGCACTCCCCCTCGGAGATCGTCAAGAAGATCACCTCGATCAACATCGAGCCCGGCGTAGAGGTTGAGGTCACCATTGCCAACTAAGTTTTTTTTTGCCCCTTAATAAAAGAGAGCAAATTTTTACTGAAATATAATTTATTTACTGATTATTGTGCGGATTCTTGGGGCGTGCGGTACTGGAATGTGTCGGGATATATCCCCGATGTGGTCTAATAGTAGTCTGGAACTGGGGCGCAAGCAATCTTGACAAAGTCTGCGTATCGCACAGTGCTATTGTTGTTTACATTCGCCTCTCGGAATATGTTGTCCACCTCGCGCATGGACAGGCCCTCGCCCCAGTTCTGGAGGAGATTGCGCAGTTGCCTGGCCGATATGGTGCCCTTGTTTTGGGGATCGGCTGCCTTAAAGGCGGCTATCACCTCGTCCGGCAAGCTCTCCACCTTGCTGTGCTGGTGCATAATGTCCAAGAAGTCGGCGAAGCTCATCTTGCCGTTCTTCTGCTTCAGATACGAAACCAGTTCTTGAATGGTGGGAGAAAGGCCCAGGGAACGCATAATAACCTGAATGACGAAATATCCATTTTGTTTACTACCTCTTTAGGGTTGGGAGAAACAACTCACAGTCAGCTCGTCCAAATTGTTGATTTGGCCCGAACGGGCGAATAGATAAAAGCACTCACGGAATTCTGTTGGTAAAAGATAAGAATTTTATAATGAATCATCAATGAGCTACGAATACATACCATCAATATCCTGTTCCTTGAAGTAGCGTGCCTAGAATCCAAAATAGGGTGTAGAAAGTTGCATAAAAATGGTTAATGGGGGCAGTCATGTGGAAAGTGCAGTTAGAAAGAAAGCGTTCTATTTTTTTGACAGAAAACTTAATCTAATATTATAACTCACCATGATTAAGGTTGTTTGAATTTAATAACAAAAACAAAGAGAACACAAGAAACAAATACGCTGAACAGAAGTAAACGAAATTAAATAAATAAAAATAATCTAACAGGTAGTACAGAAGTGTGACCAGACTATAAGTCTATACACCTAAAAAAATCCAATAAGAATAATCGATTGCAATCGAATAGTTTTTCCAATTTTCCGTTTCAAATTCAAATAAAACTTCAGTTTTGTTTTAAAATGTATTTATCCTGCGACACAATTACACAAGTCAGAGCACACTGTTGTATTTAAATATTAAAACAACATTTAGTTATTGTACAATAAAAAATATCTGCTTCCCTCTGCATACAAAATCTGAAACTGCACCTGATGATCTTAAAAACTAAGTACGTCCTCTTCAAACAATTTCTAGTATAGTATAATATGCATGCGAGCTGCAAAAGCTGCGCTAAAAAATGAATTTGTGAACATCAAAAACTAAGAAATATAACTTAAAGAAGCAAAAAGCTAATAATTTGTGTCCAAATTTTTGTAGATAGTCGAAATATTAGTTGAATTTGTGGGTTAGGTATCTGTATCTGTGGTTGGTTGGTTAGTTAGTTATGCGCCGATCTGGCTCTGGCTAATGAGCTCTAAAGCATTTCTCAATCCCGTCTCATATACACACATATTGTAGGCATAAGTACGTCGGCAACCCGGTCTCGTGACTCGTCCGGCTAATGCACATTGATGATGGATTCTCGGCCCTTGCCCACGCCCACCCAACGCACGGGAACACTCAGTTCGCTCTCTAGGAATCGGACGTAGTTCTGGGCGTTCTCCGGCAACTCCTTGAAGTTGCGAATGTGCTCGGTGGATGTTTGCCAGCCGGGCAGCACGGCGTACTCCACCTCGATGGCGCCGAGCTCGGCGATGGTTCCAGGGAAATGGTCGAGCTTCTCACCGTTGGGCTTCTTATAGGCCACAGCCACCTTGATCTCCGGCAGAGTGTCCAGGATATCCAATTTGGTGATGCATATACACGTGTAGCCATTGACCAACGAGGTGTACTTGAGCAGCGGGATGTCTAGCCAGCCGCAGCGCCGCTTCCGCTTTGTAGTTACTCCAATTTCAAAGCCTCGTGTCTGCAGAAGGTCGCCAATATCCTAAAAGAGGGAAAATGTTACATTAAGATGTCGTTTAAATAAAGCAGAAAGAGATCTACTCACATTTATCTGCTCGGTGGGGAAGGGTCCGTCACCCACTCGTGTCGTATAGGCCTTGACCACGCCAATCACTTCACCAATCGTCTGCGGCGGCAGACCCAGGCCGGTCAGCACGCCACCGATGCTGCAGTTGCTGCTCGTCACGTACGGATACGTGCCGAAGTCAATGTCCAGCATTGCCGCATTGGCGCCTTCGACCAGGATGGTTTTGCCGTTGCGAAGGGCAGTGTGCAGGAAGCAAATGGTGTCCTTGACATAGGGCCTAACCTTTTCCGCGTAGTCCTTGTATCGCACCAACTCCGCCTCCACATCCACGTTAATCGATGGGAACAGGCGCACGTGCGTGGCCACAATCGACTTGAACCTGAAGAGTCGAGTTTCGAGTTAAGTTTTAGATTTGAAATATTTATTAACCACTCCTTACTTGTCGCTAAACAGATTAAAGTCGCCGAGAAGTTCGCCAACTCGAATACCGTTGCGGGTGGCTTTGCTGGAGTAGGCCGGGCCGATGCCCTTCTTGGTCGTTCCCAGGGACTTGCCGCCCTTCTCGGCCTCCTGCATGCCATCCACGTGCTGGTGGAAGTCGAAGACCAGGTGAGCCCGGTCCGATATGATCAGCCGGTTCTCCAGATGCTGCAGTCCCTTGGCCTCGTTCTTGAGCACCTCGTCGAAGAGCGAGGGCAGGTGGATGACGACACCATTGCCTGTGGGGGACGATAAATAAATGGTTTTAATTAATATTTTACGTCTCGAGTAAGTCCCCAATGAGCATTTTTTTTAAGTTTTTCAGGTCGCCAGGTAATTGGGTTTACTTTACTCATTACTCTAGAACCATAAATCAAATATTTTCCAAGGAAAGCTACTCAAAAACAAACAATTACGCATTATACTTTCCTAAAAGTTTAAACTTGTTACGAATTGTGTGATTGCCAATAAAAAGTGCTTGAGATAAGATGCAACTTGGACTAAAGCCACCCCATATTAAAGAACCAAAACCAAGAGGCTTCAACAATGATATCTATATGTGAGGACTCTTGGTAATTGCATAAGAGACGAGTTGGCGAATGCATGGAGCACCAATTTTGAAATCATAATACCGAGGCACGCGAGCCGGGGTCGTTTGAATTAAACTCCGAGCGGGTTGGAAATTAAAAATAATAAGTTAATTGCCTGATTAGAATAATTTTCCGCTATATGTGGGTGGGAGAGTTTCTCTCCAGTCCGTATGTCTGCTGTCATAAACGATATCTAGACGGGGAAAAAAAAGCACTCATGAAAGTTTTTTCTCGGCACGGGTGGTTGTGGGTTTCTGATTATCTCATAAATTAGTCTTGTGACAAACAATGACGGTGCGGTTCGTTGCGGTGGTTGCTTTTGGCAAACAATGGGTGGCTCTTGGGCCACCCACAAAAGTCGCCTGCAACATCGATTAAACTTTGAAGCCAAACGGAGAACGCCAGACTGGCAGGACAAAGTTGCGAATTATTGACAAAGACGACCTTGACGGTGACAGTCCGTGACATGACGTCACTCGAGGCACCACCAGGCACTGGGGGTAATAAGCATTTCCCTCTGATTCAATTATCTCGATTGTCCATCTACACAAATAGAAAAACCTTTCATTTTCATGGGCAGCCTGGCTGGGCATGGCTGGTTTCAAAGTCGAAAAACAGACCAACTGACCCAAGTGCCAATGTCAATGGTGCACTAAATCTTGCCAGAAATTCCTCCTCCCATACATCGGGATATATATATATATATATATATATCGGTATTTAGATATATATATGTAGTAGCTGCACAAACGAAGAAAAAGCAAAACAAACCGTGTATTTACGATCTATACTGTATGGGAAAGATATTTTTTGTATAAATTTAAATTTTAGATGAAAAAAAGAATAAAGAAAAAGAAAAGTGAAAAGAAATCGGTTGCTTACTTTCATTGACAACTCTTCTTCTATATTCTTGATTGAATGCTTTCTTGATTTCTTGATATCTTGATTGAATGCCAAAAGATTAGACTTTCACACCTTCCTTGATCCTTGATCGTATATCATAGGTCCTGGTCCTCCCGACTTACCAATCACTGAGATGCACTTCTCGTTGACAACGCCGCTGGGCAGCAGATGAAAGTCGAACTCCGTGCCATTGGCCACAACAGTGTGTCCAGCATTATTGCCACCCTATGGGATAAAAGAAAATATATAGAAAAATGAGTCGAGCAATTCCCAGATATATCTTGATATACAAAATTAGCGTTGTTTGTTTTCAACAAGCCAGCGGACAGCAGCGGAGAAAAACAAAACTTGTGTGAAAAATAAATAAATATGTACGACTCGAATGTAAATCGACTCGAAGCCCAACCGGGTGACACATTGTGGGAACGAATCATTGGACCCCCACGTGCCCACCAATATCAAATGACAATAAACGAAAAAAAGGCTCCACCAATATAGATAATGGTCAGAAAATGTATCCAATGGATTCATAATTTAATGATCTTTTCTTTTCTTTTTTTTTTTTTTTGGCAACTGTACAAAATTTTATATATTTTTTGTTAATCTTACAAATTGTTTCTCTTTTAGCGACGCAAAAAAATATGAAAATATAGAGCAGGGAATTTTCTGGACCTTCACAAATCATTGCTAAAAACCAAAAACAAGATAATCAAAATGTTTGCTCAGTGCCAAGGAGAGGGCTTACGGGTCGGTTATGGTTCTATGATAAGATACGCGGAACTGGAAAGATCGGAGAGTCAAGGCAGAGAGTCCCATACTCCCGGTTACAGGTTCCCAGTTCCGCGTCCACGGCGCAATACGGTATCGGAATCGGAATCACCGAGGGGGCGTGCCAGTCGTGTGACTCAGGAGGGTTCGATAACAGCTACGATTTTCAGATTATTATATAAGGGCTCTGCTACTGATAAGAGGCGACACAATGTTGCACGGAGAGTCTCATCCTCTGCTCTCTCCTGTCCCTGGCATATCGTGCATTGAACCGTGATGGTCCGGTTCGGTTACGGAGCATAAATCAACAAGTTGTTGGTCGAAATAAACAATCCATTAAAGCATTAAAGTAAAACGCACGCAATGGCTACAAGGCGGGTGGTAGAAGTTCATGGTGTCTCCCCCGGAGATCCAAAAGGATTCTGCTGGGATGGGGACTTCCCGGCAGTCGTCGTTCTTGCTTCAATGTAGGCTACAACCTGAGAGAAGGCCATGGAGATCGAAAAGGATTCTGCTGCGATGGGGACTTCCCGGTACTCGGTCTTGCTTCATGGTATCGCTCCCTCGGAAGGGACCAGCCTATAGAGATCCGAAAAGAATCCTCCTAGAATGGTACTTCCCGGTACTCGGTATCTTGCTTTCAATGTTGGCGGTTATGTAAACCTGGCAGTACGCTGAGCAAGCAAAACAGATGTAGATGTGGATGTGTGGATAGGAATTAACGTCAGCGGGGAGAGAGAGATGGAAAACGTGGGACTAAACAGCAGTGGGAAAGAGAGGGTCCGACTAAGTGACGAATTTCGCTGTGCCAGCATTGCTGGCAGACTTTCCGACGGAATAAATAGAGCTGTTTGCAAACGGGCGGCAAAAAGTAGCTAGATACAAACGAATTTCAAAGATACAAATGTGTCTATAAGATACAAACGCACCTCAAAGATACAAATGTATCTATAAGATACAAACGAACCTCAAAGATACAATTGTATCTATAAGATACTCCATGCCTTACAGACTAAAAAAAAAGGCCAAAAACCGGATATATAATGCTGTTCCCCATCCGATCTTCGACTTGGACCAACTCTGGCCGTAAACACGCCATGCCAGCAGCTCTACGGCGTACACACAACCACACACGTGAGGCGAGGCTTGGGGAGACGGGGGAGCGAGAACGAAACTGGGCTGCCCCACACATGCGCCTCTCGCACAGACACTTGGACAAACAGCTCACGGGTGGGACACGGACACGGACACGGACACAGAGACGGACACGGACACAGACGCGCAGCCACATGGCGGGCCCAGAACTGATAAATACAAATGGGTAGGAGGCGAGCATGCGGCGCCCGAAAAGAGCGATAATAGTTGGAGTGAAGAAAATGACGCGTCGCTGGTGAAATACAGAGATCCTGAGAGATGCTTGGCGGGATGTCCTTGAGCCAAGGATGGCAGACATTGATGGTGTGGCGGCTTATCACTTTGCTTACCTGACACCTGCACACGATATCCACATCGGAGGCCAGCATGTCCACCACCTTGCCTTTGCCTTCGTCGCCCCACTGGGCGCCCAGGACAACGGCCACCTTCGACTTGTACATCTTGGTGCGGCCTTGGTGCAGCTGTTCGTAATGATTGCCGTTGATGGCGCTGGATTCTGACATTTTCCCGTAGCGAAGCGGAAAAGCACGGAACGCGTAAACTCGTCGGTCGGTTGCGTCGGTTGGAAAACGAAGAAATAAGAAGAGCCTTTGTATTTTATATATTTCTAACACAACTCTTTAGTGTTGTAAAACTTTAAAAAGAGGCTGCCAAATGTATTTTTAAAAAAATACCAATATATGTTTTATATTTTTATAACCCGCAAGATCCAATATATAACCAATCCAAATTATATTTAATAACTTACCCATTATTAATATATATTTTTCTTATCAAATCTTATCAAAAATATATAATTTAAATTTCAGTATTTTTTAGTTGGCAACTCCAACAGCTGTTTGCAGAAACCGCATTGTTTATGTTGATAAACGGAACAAACCATGTCGGAGGCCGAGGATAAATGCCATTTGTAGGTATTTTTGAAATTAATAAACATATTAAAACATCTTAAAATATTCACAGCTGTCGGGTAGAGCGCTTCAAGTACACCTGTCCCAGGTGCAACGCCTTGTACTGCAGCGTGGGATGCTACAGGTCTAAGGAGCACCTGAAATGTTCCGAGGAGTTCTACAAATCCTGCATACAGGACGAGTTGGCTGGAGCTATAACAACTCCGGAAAGCCGGGAAGATATGCGAAAGATCTACGACATATTAAAAAGAATGCGAGAAACAGATTCCGGCTTTAATCCCAAGGATTTTGATGCGGACGGACTGGAAAACCCCATGGATTCGGATGATAACGATGAACCAGAAGAAGATGACGATGAAGCTGAGGAAGATCGGGTGCCCGGGGAGCCTTTTGAGGAAGAATACGAAGAAGACATGGCGTCCCGGCTCAAAGGCATCGATATCAATGACGCTGACGAGGTGTGGAGCAGGCTGACGGTTGAGGAGCAAGAGGAGTTCCAAAAGCTACTCACAAGTGGAGACATCATGAAGCTGATTCCCGACTACAAGCCTTGGTGGATAATGCCAAAGAATTCCAAGATTGTGGTCATTTCCACGCCGGAGGAAGAGGCCAAGAAGGAAAGTCCCATCCCAGAAATATACAAGAACATACCCAAGTTTTCGGACATTTGCAAAAAGACTCCATCGTCTTGCCTCCACTACAACTTGTGGAATATCCTGAGCGCCTATGCCTGCGTAGTGCGTTTTTTTGGCGGCGAGCAACGGACCAATGCCAGCGAAGCAGTGGCCCATCTGGTAAATCTCAGTGCCACTCTCAAGTATGGCACCAACTTCGAGGATGCTGAAGATGCGATTGTGTCTGTGGAAATGGAGGCAATCACTACGGGTAATAGTGCGGCGGGAGCTGCCGCTGTGGGAAGTGCCGGAGGTGGTACAAATTTTTTGGTGGAAAGCAAGGAGCAGCTGCAGGAGGACGCCCGCCAGCTTATGGCCACCCAAACGAACAAACTAGCCGCTCTCAGCGATGTCCTCCACCTGTTGCAGCAGACTAAGGCGATGAGCAAGAGAAAGAATCCCCAGGAAGCCGAGTTCCAGAAGCTATTCTCCTTGGCCAGTGGAAGCGTGGAACTGAACCGCACGAAACTGTCACAGCTGGTGCGAAAGATTGAGTTTATGCTGTCGTATGTGAGGCGGGAGGATGTCCTTTGAAATAGCTGTCATAAAAATTAAACTTTAGTTTTCCATTACACCTCGGTTTGTTGTTCTGTTGTGTTTGTTGGTTGGCAGGCTGGTAAGATGGACACTGTAATCGAGCCTTTGAGTCTTCTAATGCAATCATTTTGCCATGTAGTTCTGAGTAAGGTATATAAATTATATATTCCCCGCATATTTAATACTATTTTTATTCGTACTTCAAAAGATATACGCCAATTTCTTTTCTATTCACATTTCAAAAACCCAGAAAGCGCGAAAACTGGAACCGCTTAATCGAATACTGGTTCGATTAATTCTTTCGGCGAATTCTGATTACGATGTTTGGGCTTATTAATTTGTTACTTACAACTAAAAATAAATTATCATAGTCATGCTTACTAAATATTTACTTATTTAAAAGCGATCTTGTACAAATACGATCATTTTTGTTAACTGAATTATTTAGTGCTGTAAAATATTTATGTTAACTATCGATCGTTATTTATAGCTAAACACATCAACTAAATTACTTAAATAATGGTCTGATCTCTTAATATACAAATTTGTTATAATTTAGTCTATAAGATTTTATATATTTATTTAATATGGTACATTATCTTATTAAATTTGCTACGATATTTAATTATTTGTTTGCTATCGCGAGAATAACAAATAACGATAAAAACAAGACGCATAAAAAGATAATATCATAGTGATAATATAGACTTTTAATCTACGTTTTTATGGTATAGACAGTGTTTTTAATTATATATTTAAAATAAACACGAAATATATAGAAAACAAATAGAATAGAAGCTAAAGAGATTTCTATCTAAATTTGGCGGGGAACGAGCCAAATAGGCAGGTCTGAGTCGCGATTGGTCGGATACGCGATATTTTCCCAGACAGAAGAAACACATTCGAGAGTAGGTGCTTTTTACGCTATTTTGATTTTGTTACTTGGTAGGTGCTCCTCCGGTGCCCGAATTGGGGCCATTTCCACGCGCATTCCCGTTTATCCAAATTCCGTATATTGGAAAGTGAAACAGCAAGAACAACAAGAAGTAAAACAGCAGCCACACTCCAAACGGACTTAGAACATTTCGTGTAAACGCTTCGTGTAGCTGTAGCGGAATTTCTCCCTGAGCCAATGTGTGTGTGTGAGTGAGGTGCGTCGGTGTGTGCGTGTGGCAACAACATCCATTGGAAATCCAATGGTCAGCAAGTGCTCTTCGTTCGCAGAATTAGTACAGAAAGCTAGAAGGAGGAGGCACTACGCCCCAATCGACCTTATGTAAGGTCTTTCCTGGATAAGATGCAAATATTTACATTACCCGAACGAGAAGTTCAATCTTTGAGATAAAAAAAACAAGTTTCTTGGGTCCGCCAAGGGCGGGGGCAGGTGGCTGCCGCTTATCGCGACGTGTTAGCCGAAAGTGTGTGTATATATATTGGTAGATGCGTGTGTGTGTGTGTGTGTGTTGGAGCTGCCGTAAGGCTGCTTATCTATCTCCTCAAATATGCGAAGTATGCGTCAACCTGTTTGTAAACTTTCTGTTGGGAATTGGAAATTTCTACTCGCGAATTGCAAGCTAAAGCCATGCTAAATAAGTCTATGACACCAGTGGCTGGGATGGCAGCCAGAAAAACCTGATGGCTAACTAAGCACCGTAAACGATGACAACAAATCGCTGACAAATCAAAGCAATGCATCTCTTAAAGACTCGCCCCGCCGTGTCATCAATCTCCGATTGTGTGTGTGTGTGTGTTGCCCTGCTGATAAAAACCGTTATGCTATGTGCATTAGTGTGTGCATTGTTTACAAACAGCTGGGGTGGACGATTATGCAGGAAACTCCTTCAAAGAAGAAGAAAACCGTTTGATAAGATAGGACAAAGTTTTTCTCGAATCAGTCCAGTTTCGTAATGAATCATCCTGAACCACGATAAGCCTTATCAATGGGCACACTTCGCAAAAAACCCTGAAACAGAAATACAACCTCCAAAAATTAAAGTTCTACCTGTTGCTTCAGTGCATCGGAATTTCTTAATCGAAGCGTAAATTAGGCAAACAATCAATTCCAACCGTTCGGAGTACATATTGTTTAGCAAACGATTTGTTGAGCCAAGATAAACACTACACAAAATACAAGTTTGCGTATAAACAAAAGCGTTGTTTATGGCATCGTCTATTTACGTAACATAAGCTCATATATATTATATATTTAATGAATAACTTGTGTGGGTTTGTTAAACTTTGTTTCTAACTTTGATTCACGAATGTCAACAGGAAATGTCCCACCACAGCGATGACCAGCTCCTGCAGGCTGGAAGCGAATCCTTCTGGGAGCCCGGAAACTACAAACGCGCCACAAAGCGAATCGATGATGGATACAAGTGAGTTCTTACAGCAATAAAAACACGACGCAGAGAGAAAAACTTTCATTGACCTTATCGGGCATCAAAAAAACTTTCAATTTAATAGTTTTTCTCTCTGTACAAGCACTTGTCCCGCTGGGTCATTGCCAGCTGAAAGCTGAATCAAAACCCAAAAACCCAAACCGGTTTGCATTATTATGATTTTTGACTCATTCCATACACCATTCTATACGCAGACTCAGCAATGACCTACAGCAACTGATACAGGAGCGTGCCGACATCGAGAAGGGATATGCGAAAAGTTTACGCGCCTGGTCCAAGAAATGGGGTGAACTCATTGAGAAAGGTGAGTGAGAGTGCGGTGTGGCGTGGCGTGGCGTGGGTGTCATCATGTAACCCCTGATCAGGTGCTTACACATGTACTAATTTGCTTGGGTTGTGGGAGGAGGGCAGCCGGCCCAGTCCAGCGGAGCAGCAATTGACCCGCTGGCAGTTGAGGCGTCAGCAGAAGCGTCACGTTGTCTTCCCCACCGCCGCCGGTCTTATTTGCCACATTCTGTACATCATTCTGGCCATTGTTGTAGTTGTTCTTGCCGTTGTGCGATAAGTGGCTTAAGCTATTAATGGCGCTTTTTTTCGTTCGTTTTTTTTTTACCTCGTTTTTGTCAGTACAAAAGCTTCGCACTGTGGTTCGAAAATGCCGGCCCAATTTATTAAAATATGTTAATGAGCCATGAATTGCTTATGGCTTTGTTTATCCGCATATTTTCCAGGCAATAATACAGATTTGTACAGGACAGGAAGCGCTTAGCTTTTCACGGTTAGATGGAAACGATAAAGATATCAAGGAAATCCTTAGGTTTTACCAACAACAACGTCGAAATACATAGTTTATTTTGAGGTAAACAAATAAATAACATCAAAGAGTTTGGTTCTTGATAAGCATTTATTTCTCAAACTACCAATAGTTGAATGATTTGCATTTATTCCAGTAGCTTATCTAGAAAATTGGGGTCTCTGGCCGTTTTTGGCGGATATCCGGGACAGTGTGCGGGCTTCTTCATGAAATGAAATTGAGTACAACAGCGCTTGCAGAGTTGGAAACCGCTTTGCCTCATTGCTGCTGCTGTGACCGACCGCCTCTGCACGGAATTCTTCGTGTCCACTTTCACAGTAACCAGCATTGGGCATTGCAAAAGTGGCTGGTTACCGGCTACCGCCCCCTGACCGCCTCCTCGAGCTTTACTCACTTCTTTTGCTTTTGTGGAATTTGCCTAGCTGCGTCTAGCCAAAGATACAAAGATACTACGCACACAGATACAGATACAGATACAGATACAGATACAGATACAGATACAGATACTTATACAGATACAGATACTAGAAGCAGAAGCAGAAGCGCTGGCCAGTGGCCCATTACCCGGCCCACATCGGAGCACCAAACCGGCACCAGAGCGTCGCTTGAAATGGTTTCGAAAATCAATGCGACGGGAAAATAGAACGAGTTATTTCTGTGCTAAGCGTCTCAATTTCTATATATCTCTGTGTGTCAGACTGTGTCAGGTGAACAGCGCAGGGAGGGCAGGGAATATTAGTCGTTAGGCAAACAAGTTTCGTGCATCGCCAATTATAAGACGACCATCATATAAATTTGATTACGGTGCTCGCTCTTTGTTAGCGCCCAATCAGAAATTCCAAAAATGTGCGGTGTTCCTCGATCGGCACGGCACACCCATACCCATACAAGCTACAAACCCGATACGCTCGCTGGAGCACACTTCTCGATGTATATTCTGCGGCTATAGCTGCGGCGGCTGTGGCTGATTAGATAAGACCATAGACCCAAGGGCCCTATAATGACGTCACCCCAAACGTGGTGACAAACTTGTAATCTATATATAATTGCGGATCGCAATCAGAGTAGAGATTTATGTAAGAATGACACTCAACACTATTCTGATTTATTCCAGGACCGGAGTACGGCACCACTGAGGCGGCATGGAAGGGTGTGCTGACGGAATCCGAACGCATTTCCGATGTCCACATGAAGATCAAGGATAATCTGTGCAACGATGTCAACAGCCAGATCAAGACGTGGCAGAAGGAGAACTACCACCACACGCTCATGCAGATCAAGGAGCGCAAGGATCTGGAGGATTTGTTCAAGAAGGCGCAAAAGCCCTGGGCCAAGCTACTGGCCAAGGTGGAGAAGGCCAAGGCGGACTACCACTCGGCCTGCAAGACGGAGCGCAGTGCCACCAATCAAGAGCGCAATGCTAATGCCGACAGCTCGCTATCCCCCGATCAGGTGAGAATAGTCATAAAAAAATTATGACCTACTTTATTGATTAGATTAATTTTAAGTTCTTTAAACAAAAAAACACACACCCCACAATAAATGATATATCGAGCTTAGAGTGTCAAATTATTTGTTTATTTTATAAAACCAGGTCAAGAAAATGCACGATCGAGTGCAGAAAACCAAAGATCAAGTGCAAAAGTGCCGAGAGAAGTACGAGCAAGCCATTGCCGAAATCACCAAATACAATTCTGTATACATCGAGGACATGACGTCCGTGTTCGACAAGTGCCAAACTTTTGAGAAGACGCGGATGGAGTTCTTCAAAGAGATCCTGTTCAATGTGCACGCCTGTCTGGACCTAACCAAAGTGCAAAGGTATGAATGAATTCTCGAAAAATTGCTAATATGACCTGACAATAATCACGTTTTGGTTGACAGCCTGCCCCAAATCTATGAAGAGTTCTACCACACCATCAACAATGCGGACCAGCAGAAAGACCTCAAGTTTTGGTCAAACAAATATGGTATTAACATGGCTATGAACTGGCCTGCATTTGTGGTGAGTTTATGAGTGTCTTTTGCTAAAAACTGTTAATATATGCTTTATATATCCATAATAGGAATACACGGAAGAGTTCCGTGACATTGCCAAGGGCAACAAATCAAAAGAAGCACTGCCAGCAGCACCCATCACGCTCATCAATCAGCGACCTGTTGCCGAGGATGTGCACGTAAGCTTTGCCTATTTAATACATCCAAGTGAGTGAGAAACTAACTAAGCATTTCGCATACCCTAGGAATACCCCTCAACCAACAGCCTGAAGAAGAACACCAGCACCGTGGGCAGTGCCAGCAGCAGAGCTAGCATGAAGAGCGAAATATCGGCCACCCAATCTTTAGGTACCACATCCGAAGCCAAAGCGTCGGCGGTAGCAGCAGCGACGGCAACGACGGCGGCAACAGCAGCGACGGTGGCAGCTTCGAATCGCAATCCGAGCGTAACGTAAGTTGAAACAGTTTGTATTGTTTTGAATTACACTCGACTGCTCGCCGGGGAGACACGTCGCGTTGAATGCGCTCATTTTCATTGAACTAATTGATTTCAATTTGTATACATTCACATGCAGCAATGGCAACGGCAACGGCAAAGTAGATTCAAATCCGTTCGAGGAGGAGGAGGAGTGGGATGAGGCCGACAACGTGCTGGTGGACAACGGGGAACCGGGCGTGCCGGTCAAAGCGCTCTACGATTACGAGGGCGCTGAGAGTGATGAGCTCACATTCAAACAAGGTGCGTGGCATGGCTAGGGTTGGCGAGGCGTGCGATCCCCATGCCGATGCTAATGCCGAAGCCTACCATATGACTACGTTGCTAATCCCTCTTTGTTGTGCACTTCCAGGTGATGTTTTCGAGAAGCTTGAAGATGAAGACGAACAAGGCTGGTGCAAGGGACGCATGAATGGACGCGTCGGCTTGTATCCGGCGAATTATGTAGAGAACATCGCCGCGTAAGCGTCCGGCAGACGGGCAGGAAGGCAGGCGGGCACTAAAGGAAGTCGTTAAGCAGATATATATACAAGCATATACGTATATATATTTAAATATATATAGATTAACAGCAAAGTTAGAAGAAACGCATCTCGGATTGCGTCTACAGTAAAAGAGTCGTTGATGAAATTATTACCATACCTATGTATTAGAATTGTTATGAGCAATCGCCGATCCTATGCGTTAACCGAATAGTGCGGCATCGATGGAACGATGATGCATTGGATTTTCTTATAAGCAATGGATATATACCGATCAATCAACCAACCTACCAATCAACAACTCACCAACAGTAGCAAAGCGGCCGTTATTGGACCGATATATGTAGAATCATACATAAATGCAAAATATGTAACAGAAAACTTAGTTAAAAGTCGTAAGAACAGAACAATAAGTGTAAACGTGAAATGACATTACAAATTGAATGTACTAAGTAATTTATGCTATGTATAACAAACTAAAAACTAAAACTGAAATGATGTAATTTTTGTCACGATGCGATTGCATTTTACTTCCCCAGTGGACTGGAATCTCTTTTTGTTGCCAGTCGGATCGGGAAGTAGCGAAATCTTTGGCAGATATTTGGATATTGTACATGCATAGCATTTGTAATGCGTTTCTTAAACATTTATAATTTATGAAGTTTTGTGTACATGTACATTTTTAAATGACTTAAATTATTGAAATAAAAACATGAAAAACACCATTTACACTGTGCACTTATTTTTGAATGGATAAAGCGAACTATATAGCTTCTTAAGGGATATTTTCTAAACCATTTTATATCGGTTTATTAATGTTAAAAATCAGTAAGCTTTTGGATCAAGTCTAGCTTTTTTTTTATTATTATTTAAATTTCGATTTTGGATGCTTCATTATATTTTATTAGTGTCTGAAGGAATTCATTCGCGCTTTGCTGTAAGCCAATAATAGAATTATTACAATAGCTTTTTCAATGTCGAAACACCTGAACTTACTTATATATTCAATTACCTAGCAAACCATATTTCGCATCTTACTTTATAGGCACTGAAAAGAGCTTCTTTAATAGAATTTGTTTATTTATCAGTTTTTAAAAATAATATTTTTTTAAAATTGAAAACCAGCTGCAATTCGATTTTGTAGAAGAAATACATTTGTTATTTTTTGTGTTTAGAAATGGCTTTATTATATTTCTCACATTTATAACTTCTTGTTATTTATAAAAAATACAATATCTTACATATTATCTAAAAATATCTTTAGAAAGGTTTAGCTATCTTAGAGAAAAGAAGAAATGGTAAAAAACTATACTTTTTTTTAAGTCTTTTTAATTATTTTTTTCAGATAAGATCTGAGATCGGACGGATCCGAAATACTCTTTTCAATTTTTTATATAGAATCAATGAAGTCTAGCCCCCAAGTCTCGGAATAGTCACGCTTTTTACGAAGCTCCTAATAATAATAATGCACATGGACTTGAGTCATGTCTTAACGCTTGTGCAGTGTGAATTTTTGCACATACTATAGATAATCCATTGTTTAGAACCGAAAAACATGATATAAGTAGAGGGAGAATTTTAAAATGTATATTGCAATAATCCCCCTGAAAACTTAATTTTAGATTTTATATATACATTGGCCAAATATAAAAACTGTTTTTTGTTTGCAGATCGAAAAACAAAAGAACATTTTGCTATAAGAAATAAAATATAGAAACATATAGAAGTAATTGTGAGAGATTTATCTTAACTTTATACAAATTGGTACAACCTTTTAGCAAGCGGTATGACCAAAAACTCCTTCAAAACTTAAATGTATTAAAAATCACTTAACACATCCATCATTCCTTATAGCTTTTTTTATCTTAATTAAAATAAAGCTTTTTGTGGAGCTTGCTACCCCGACTTGCTATTATAATGAGTAGTTATAGTACTCTTTGGAAGCGACGCCAAAACCGCCGGCCAGTAGACGCTTTTTAGGCGATAATACCCCTTGGTGTATTACTGGGGAACCAGTTGTACATAGAATCGTGAATAGAACGGACATATCGGGATCCCAGTCGCCCTCATAGTTGCGCGGAAGTTCTGATATACACAAGTCGTTTTATCATGTCCAATATTAAATATCATATTATACCCATGGACGATCGTCACAAGATCGACACAAATAATAATAATTCCCTGCAGTGGATAGTCAAATTTCTTTTGTGTTTCCTTATGATTTTAACTATAGTGTTTTATACATGGGATCCTGCCAAGGAGATGCTTGAAAGCACCACGCTAAGTTTTTCAATAACCTCGGAGGAAGTCCCAGATCCTCAAAGGGAACCTGTTACGCAAGAACCGTTCTTAAAATCCTCAATTAGTCCTGACATTTCAAAAGAAATGAATGATCCGTTTATAGTACAATCTAATTCAAACTTGAGTGGCCTTATCAAAAAAGGAAATGAAAGCTCCATAGATCTTGAAACGGAGGAAAGTAAACTGAGTTATATGAAGTATATACCAGATGAATTTACACAGGGTCCTCCTGTGAATGGGACTGATAGTTTCCTGAAACTCCAGCCGGATCATGATACTGATAGTGATTTGGAGGAAATTCTACAGGAAGAAAATTTAAATGGCAGTTATCCGTTGGAAACGGAAACCCACGTGAAATACTTCGTTAATAGTCCTCAGTGCAAAATGCTCCAACCAGATCCATTTGCCAGGAATATCCTGAGGATCTACAAAAGAGAATATTATACAGTGTGCGATCATAACCTTGACATGATTACAGTGAACTACAACTGGACGGACAGCACCTACAGTCTGCACAAGAATGAGAGCAACGCCACTTGCTGCTACAAGCAAATTCTGCGGGCAGGAGAAAGGACCCAAGCGGACAAGCACTACACGTAAGTTCAAGAAGCTACATCCAGAGATTGACAATAATCCTGATTGCCCTGGCAGCCTGCATTCTTGCATTAAATTTGACCAGGACTTTGTAGTTCCGAGGGAAGTGGAAGCCATGATCACCGAATGCCGTCGGCCAAAGGCATCCAATGTGTCGCAAACTGATGCCTTTGCATTCGTACATCCTCGAAATGATCCTGCTCGTATGCCCATGTTCCCAAAAGAGCCACAAATTCCGAGTGTCCTGCTGTGGGGCATAGACTCCGTATCCCGGATGAACCTCCAACTCACTATGCCCCAGATGTACAAGTACTTGGCAGGACAGCACTGGTTTGAAATGCAAGGTTACAATAAGGTAGGGTTCTAAAAAGCAGTTTAATCTTCTTTTTAACAGCTAATGAATTTTTTTTAGTAATAATTCAAACGAAAATTTTACTGCAAAATTCCATTAGAAACTTCTGTTATTTAAGGGCTTATGATTCGTCAATACTTATTTAAGTATTTAAAACGAACCACCTCCCTTTTTAACAATATATGTATAACCATATATACTTGTATATTTAAAAGCCCAGATTTCATGATTTTTATTGAGTACATATTTGTAAATAAATAACTGAAAAACTATCTTTTAGATGGGCGATAATACGTTTCCCAATCTGATGGCGGTGCTTACAGGATTCAACAAGTCCTACGCCATTTCCCGCTGCCGGCCGGACGAGGTGGGTGGCTTGGACGCATGCCCGTTTGTTTGGAAGGACTTCAAGGCCAAGGGATATACAACGGCCTTCGCCGAGGACTGGAGCCCATTTTCCACTTTCGATTACCTGATCAAGGGCTTTCGCGTCCCGCCCACGGACGTGTACGCCAGACCACTGGTCTTAGCCGTGGAGAAGGAGCTGCCGGCGACCTATGCCAGTGGAATGCCTCATTGCCTGGGACGGAAGCCGGCTTCCGAGTATATCTACGACCTGGCAGTAGAGTTTACCAGGGTCAATCGGAATCGCACCTTTTTCGGGATGTTTTGGACAAACACCTTCAGCCACAATAACTTCGCCCAGCCATCGACTATGGACGAGCGGATGGTGAAGTACATGCGGACGTTGGACAAGAATGGTGTGATGGATAACACCATCATTATATTCTTCAGTGACCACGGCAGCAGGTTTGGATCGTTGAGAAGATTGAGTAGCGGCTTCCTAGAGGAGCGTCTGCCATTCATGTTCATTCGATTGCCCCGATGGATGCGCGAAAAGTATCCGCACTTTGTGAGGAATCTGGAGGAGAACCGGAATCGCCTTACCTCGCCGTACGATATATACGCCACTTTAAAGCATATCCTGGACCTGGACAAGTTGCCTGAGCAGCTGCCTCGCCCCAAGAGCTGCCCCAGCTGCCACAGTCTGTTTGAGGAGGTGGCTTGGTCCCGAAGCTGCCGCCACGCCGGAATAGATGACCACTGGTGCGGATGTAATAGCTTTCGGCCAGTATCGAAAACCGATGTCACCGCCAAGAGCATATCCCAGCAACTGGTGCAGGCCATTAATGGCTTTTTAGCCGAAAAGAAGGGAGCCAATAAGTGTAAAAAACTGAAACTTAGATATGTATCATCAGTCCAGCAAAGAAGCAATTCAAGTGCCTATCTAATACAGTTTTATACCAATCCGGGTGACGCTTTCTTCGAGGCTACCGCAGATTGGGATGCTGACAACCAGAAAGTGTCCGTCTCGGTGCCCAGCATCAGTCGGTTGGAATCGTATGCCAGTCAATCGCACTGCACTTCGGTAAAGGAAGCCAAGAAGTTCTGCATCTGCTGAGCCCTGCATTTAACCACAAAAAGTACTCGAATTGTATCTATCGGATCTCGTGGCCATTGTTCCTTATCGCTCGGGACCATCTCTGTTCCGGATAACTGGTTGCTGGCAACCACTTCCGCAAAGGTAATTGCTGCCAATGGAAAATTAGTTAACAATTACACGACAATTGGCAGATTCTCCGGTAATTGCTCCAGCTGAGATTGCCAAAGAAAAATAATCGCTCAAATTAGTTCTAATACCAGATTCAGGAAACCCCAATCTTATCATAGAACTTTCACTCTTCAGGTTTAAACCTGCTAATCTATTAAGAGTCTCATTTTAAGATATGCCATAAAAAGTAGGAACAAATAAACCAAAAAACAAATATAAAAATGAATCAATCTCTTTGTGATCAATAAATAGCTAAAAAAGTTAGCAAACATCGACCAAATCAATTTCTAGAGAAGTATATCAGTCAGCAGGTCAGGGTTCCTTCAACATAGCAACAGTTTGTTTCTTTAGAATTTTATCAACTAACTAGGAACTAATTACAAATACTTGTTTGAAACCTATCTTATGAAAAATAGGAAGATTTGCGGGGGGTAATTCCTTTTAAGCTTATGGCATTTTTTAAGACTTTTTGCTCTCAAAACACTCAATAGTAAAATCGATAAAATGCTTCTTGGTTTTGTTTCCAATTTTTATTAGGTAAATAATAATAAAAAAAGACTTTTATGTCAGGAAGTGGTTAACACAGCTAAAAAGATATGGATTGTTAAGGTGGTATCGTCTGATAAGTTGACGAGCCTTTTAAATTTAGCGTTTGTCGTAAATCTCTGATAATAATTTAATGTTTGAGTATTTTAACTTGCAAGGTTTTAAAAGCCGACGACTTTTCCGTCTTCCTTCAGTTGTAATTTCAGTGTTGTCGGCTGTGGAACTATGTTTCAATTATCCCGAATTTCTGGCCTCTACAAATGGCTGGGGTTATGTTTTTTTATTTTGATTATTGTATCCTTGCTGCCGAGTAATCATTTTGTTCCTGGCAACAAAAGCACGGAATTAAAGAAAGATTTTGTTGAAAACATTACCAGGCAATCTTTGCGTAATGGCAGTTTTGAAGTTGGTGATACGGAGGACTTTGATTCGATTTCTTCCTTGTATTTCGTGGAGAGCAGCAAGTGCAAGATTCCCTTTGTGGATCCCTTCGATGCCGAGGCCTCTGCGATTTACAAGCCAATGGTTTTCGAGTCCTGTTCGAACGATTCGGGCTTAGTTATTCCGATTTACAATGAAATCAGCAGGCAATATTTCCTGCACAT
Source organism: Drosophila vallismaia (assembly GCA_035047325.1). Taxonomy (NCBI): domain Eukaryota; kingdom Metazoa; phylum Arthropoda; class Insecta; order Diptera; family Drosophilidae; genus Drosophila; species Drosophila vallismaia. The sequence goes on along the minus strand of JAWNPU010000002.1, from coordinate 1,021,061 downwards.
CAACGAGTCCTTGGCCTCCCAGATACTTAATTCGAGTAATATTGAATACAACTGCTATTACCAGGAGGTGATACGTAATTCGAAACACGATAGCTACGATGTGTGAGTTTTAAGATGTTTCGGTAGATAAATTAAAATAAATCGATTGATTATCATTAGTATGGAAGCTAAGTACTTCTCGCAGGACTTTGTGGTACCGCGGCATGTGCAGGGACTAGTTTCGACCTGCCATCGCCTGGGCAATACCTCTCATATCCTGCAGGCGGATGCCTTTACACTCATCCAATATGCAGAGCCGTCTTCTAAGAACCAATCCTCCCAGGATCCGGCTCGTCGAAAGCCGAGTGTCATCATGTTTGGCATTGATAATCTCTCCAGGATTAATCTGAGGCGCACCATGCCAAAGGTTTACAATTTTCTTACTCGCAAGGGCTGGTACGAAATGCAAGGATACAACAAGGTAAGGTGATGGATTAAAGAATATTTTCCCCTAATTACAGGTTTTATAATGTAATAAATAAATTAATTACTAGATTGGCGACAATACATTTCCCAATCTGCTGGCTATTCTGACTGGCCACAGTTTGGATTCCGCCAAGGACAATATTTGCAATTTCAAAGAAAGGGGTTGCATGGACCGATATCCCTTCGTATGGAAACTGTTTCAAGAGGCGGGCTACTTAACGGCCCTTGCAGAGGATGAGCCCGGCATGAGTACATTCAACTACATAAAACCGGGTTTTGTGGAGCAACCCACAGACTACTACCAACGTCCTTGCCAAAAGGCCTTCGAGGCATTACTGCCTCAGTGGAAGTGCTCAGAATGTTCCATGAAATACTGTATAGGCCGAAGGATAACCAGTAGTTATATTTACGATTTTGGTGCGGAATTCGTGCGTCGGTATGTGGACCAAACGCCCATTTGGGGCCTCTTCTGGTCAAATAGTTTCAGTCACGATAATTACCGGGTGCCCTCCAAGATGGAGGACTTTGTCTTCCAATATCTTTTGGACTTTGAAGCCGACGGAGTTTACGAGCAGAGCATTGTGATATTCCTGTCCGACCACGGGAACCGATATGGAGATTTGTTGGACCTGTCGAGTGGATTCCTTGAGAATCGTCTGCCCACGATGTTCATCTACTTGCCACCTTGGTTCCGAGCTCACTATCCTGAATACACACGTGCTCTCCAATTAAATCAGCGACGTCTCACCTCCAACTACGACCTGTACAACACCCTGGTAAATATCATTGAACTGGGAAATCCGAAGAATACGCCGACCTGGCCACGTGCCGCTAGTTGCCCCAAATGCCACTCGCTTTTCAAGGAGGCGGATGTGGAGCGAACCTGCGAGGATGCCGGCATCCCGGAGCACTACTGCACCTGTGTTCCGTTCAAGAAACTCTCAGCCAAGTGGACTGAGCGGATTGCTCCCTTGGTTATCCGCAAAATAAATGACTACATCGAGGAGCGGAATCTCACTGACGTTTGTGCGAACCTTACACTTTCCTATGTCCACAGGACTGAGATGAAAATAGATCTGGATAGAAACTACCACGAAGAGATGCCCTTTGTAGAGGTGGCTGTCTATCGAACCAAGTTTAAGGTGAAACAGCGAAGTGCTGATTTCGAGGCCACTGTTTCCTTTAACAACGCCACGGAAACCGTGGAGGTGGAGATGCCCTCCATTAGTCGAGTTAGTTCCTACGAGAAAACTGCTAATTGCGTGGAAAACAAAATTGACAAGTTATACTGCATTTGTCTAAGTAGTCTTAAATAGATAAATCTAGAACCTATTTAGCGTTAAAAAAAAAAATAAAACTGGTTAAGATACCATTTAGTGACACAATTGTAAATTTATAAACTCATAGATTAAATGTCATGAACAGAAGATATTCGGGCACTTCATGTACGCTTCTCTATTTTATAAGTACTTGCCATATGCCGGCTATCTAATGATTATTCGAAATTAACAATGAAATTGATACTTTATGAGGCTCTGAATAAGCCACAAGGGTGGCCACAAAACTTGTTTTGCGAAAGGAAACTGTTGTGAAAACAAATTTACGAATCAATCAAAATATACGCGCATCAAAGTATATCAGGCTCAACTTGTTTTCCATCGAAAAGGGGGTTGGAAAGGTTACTGGCATGCGATCTGATAGGATGGGCCAGAAAACATGGCAGCGGATGAGTTCATCGGGAACGGTGTAACGATATAACAAATCGGAAACATTGAGTTATGATAAAGTGTGGACCTGAGACAGTGGAAACATATTACAAAGATTGTAAAATTAAAAGACGTTATTAAATTTATTAAATTCTTCCTAAGATTGTACAATATTTTAGAAATAAAGTTATGAAGTTATTTATTTATTAGTAAATCCATTTAAACTATTAATAAAATGTTGTGTATTCCGATTTCATTGACATGGCTAAGCTAATTAACCTTCTATTTTTTTTAGGAAATCGAGAAACTATCCATAAACAGAAGCTGTTTCCACTTAATGGGTAATCAGAGGCAATCAGTTCATTCAGTTTAGTTGGGTTTTTTTTTATTTCCCTTGCGGTTATAATCTAAAAACTGATAAGGGTAATAAAGAGGGCAGGGGTCTGCTGCCTACCTGGATGAATGGCCGGGAAACGCCTATTAAACGCCTCTCTGCTTCCGAAGGATATTTGAATTGGGATTGGGCCGGTCTCGTCCTGCGAGACAAGGACAACTAAATGTGTACTCCTCAGATGCAAATGGCGGAGCAGGCATTGTGTTTTCCTGTCATAAATAGCCAGGGGATGCGCAACCAACTCTGCAGTAGCACTTTGACCAGCGCAACGATAGGATCGCCAGGATGAGTGATTTCAGCATCGACTATATTTTGAACCGAGCCGGAGACAGATATGTGGGAACCAATGCTTCGCTGGGAGTCCTGCAACGTCTACGAGGCAGTTCCAACTACCATCCCTACAACTTTCAATTCGCCAAGGAAGAAAAAGCTCAGGCATCCCTTCCATTTGCCCCGGAAGAGGGTCAGGTGCCCCTCTACGACTGGCTGCAGTACACCCGCTATCATCCGCCCAAGTTGCCCCGAGCCCTCCGCCAGAATGGCCCTGCCAAAAGGACTCCCGGACGCCTTCCTCGCATCCCTTTCACCCCTGCCCAGTTGCAGGCGCTGGAAAGGGCCTACAAGGAGTCTAACTATCTCAGCGCAGAGGATGCCAACAAGCTGGCTGAATCCCTGGAACTGACCAATACTCGAGTCAAGATCTGGTTCCAAAACAGAAGAGCCCGAGAGCGGCGGGAGAAACGGGAAAAGGACGAGAGCTGCGACTCCACCTTCTCCTCGAACGCCTCCAGTCCGGAACCGGAAATGCTTGTCATAGTTTAGAAGGAACTGTGGAGCAGAGTTCCAAGATGGCTGTTAATCGAATACAAATGTGTCTTCTTTTAAATGTACAAATTAATATAAATAGTTTTAATTTAATGTAATTTTGTAGACTATAATGATAATATATAAAATAAAAATACTTGAAATTTTATACTGAAAAGCTTTAATCTCATCTCTTTGTTTGGATAACTATTATTTTTACTCGTATTTGGCACAAGTTAGTTTTTGGTAATGGAAATCTTTTTCGTTGAGAATCCTGATGGTTTGCTTTTCAACTAATCTTTGCGTCTCTTCAAAATTCCTAATATGTTTTAACGTTCTTCGCTGCATTTTAAAACTGCTTTGAATATTAAAAAAGTTATTATTTTCTAGAAAAAGTACGTTTCTTTGATAAATCTTTACGTAGTTTGTATTCCTATCTTGCTCTGACAGACAAATACAACTCTATAGTTTAATCTAGGTTCTATATGAATTTCACGACTTGTTGAAAAGGATTGTGTTATTTAATATTTCATAATTTTAAAGAGAAAACAGACTTCCGTTGGTTTCCACGGAATTACCAAAATCATACTACCAAAAGGAGATCAAACGTTACCGAAACCTCAGATATGATAAGTGTGTGGCTGAAAATATAACCCATATGGGAAAATTTTGGATAAAGAAATCGATGTGCATGAAAATGAGAAAATTCGCGTGCCGGAAAAACAGCAAACTCCAAAGGACAGACAAGGGGCAGGCTAAGCCGATTTTGCAATTGTTACCGTCGTTGTTTTTATGGTCAAGAGTAATTTGTTTTTCCGCTGCCATTGTTTGTAAACATGCAAAAATATCAGATTACAAAGCGGCATCAGTTCCTGTGTAGGAAAAGCAAAAGAGCATTTCCCAATGCGGTATAGGAGGTGGGGAAAGATGGTTTCCGATGCGTTTCCCGAGTTCTAATTCTCCACAGGGACTGGCAAATGAGTTTACGCAAATCCAAGAGATACCTATAACTAATCCCAGACTAATCCGATCATACGAGTAGGGAATAGCCATAGGATCTGGATCAAAGTGGACAACAGGAAGCGAGGATCGCATGTGCCATTTAGGTATTTAGCTTAAATGGATATCAAGAGCTGGACAATAAAGGGTTAACGATATTGAAGGGGACACATCTGCTTAAATATACGAAACAGAACAGAAATGTATTTAGATCGCCTTGAAAATTTTCCACAATAAACTCATGAGTTTCTTTCGAATATTCAGGCATTCGAAGGATATGGACGAACAATTTAAGCCACACTCATTAGTTGCAGATAATTCGTGCAAATTTGTTAAATCGGCTTATGATTTGCATTCATTGAAAGAATGTTTATGTTACTAATCTAGTCCTGTTTGTCAAACAATGCTGCAATATTTATTCTAATGGCGAAGAATAACACACAGCCCTTGTGTGTAGGGCTCTGTCTTCAAGTCCTTTCTGCGGATCAAACAAAGGACAAGCGCAGGCGCAAGCGCATGAGTTTTATATCCTTTGCAAGGGACATATTCGAAACTGGGTCAAGACAGGCGCGGGCAGACTAGTGGCTGAGGGCTTAACGTAATTCGCATTTTTACGTAGATTGAGGTAATCGGGGTGTTCGAGCTTAGCTGGGCGTCAGCCAGACTGGCATTTTGTGGTCTAGGGTCTACGACCAACGATTTGAATCCAATGAATGAACTCATTCGCCATTTTTTTTATTTGTTGCTGTTTCATTTAACATGGTATATTTTTATGGTTAGTGAGTTTTAGATTATAAATCTTTTTAAAATTTAATAATTTACAAGACCACAGAATAGAAATTTATCAAAAAGAAACAACCTATTTTCCTTCTGATTTAAACTCCCGCGCTACCCAATCTATCTGGCAGCGCCAATTGCTTGATTCAATTGGGTTGGCAGCTCGAAAAACATCGATAGATTTTTTAAAAGTATAGTATAAATAATAAAAAAAATGGCAACAAATTATTTTCAAATAAGTTACAAATTTAAACTAAGGAATTATGTAAGAACAAAGCGAAAAGAAATTGCTCCCGGAGAAATAGAAAAACGTTTGGCAGCCCTGAAAATACCGATAGTTTTGCAACACTGTGTCGGCCATCTTTCTTTTTCGACGATCCGCACATCTAGTGACAAGGTAGGCCTGCGATTTTTGGTTAAAAAGTGGGAAAATGAACCAAATTTATGATAAATATGCTACCAACATGTGTCCAACGGCTTTCCAAGTGAGCGGGGCACAAAATGCCAGTTTACTAACTCACAAAAAAGCCCAAAACGAGTGAATGTATTGACACACGTGTTTCCAGCTGCCCATCAATGATAAGTAATCAAAAAATAATGCACGGCTTATTTGCAGAGCGAATCAACATGCAGCTTTTCGTACGTGGCTTAGAGACCATTCAGGCCTTGGAGGTGTCCCAGGATGCCACCATTGCCGGTGTTAAGGTAAGTGGCGGTTCGAGGTGACAACAAACGGAGCGACCCTAACCTCCAACTCGTTAAAACTGCTGGAGCGCCCGAAGATTGATTAATTACTAATTATATTATATTCCAAATAGAACCAATTCGCCCAGCTGCATGGCTTCAACAGCGAGGAGTTCAGCCTTGCCTGCGAGGGCAACACCCTGGCCAACGAGACTCCCGTGACCGCTCTCAGCTCCTTCGAGTTGGACATCAACATTCCCATGCTTGGTGGTAAAGTGCACGGTTCCCTCGCTCGTGCTGGTAAGGTCAAGGGTCAGACCCCCAAGGTGGAGAAGCAGGAGAAGAAGAAGAAGAAGACTGGACGCGCCAAGCGCAGGATTCAGTACAACCGCCGCTTCGTCAACGTTGTCCAGGGCTTCGGTCGTCGTCGTGGTCCCAACGCCAACTCCACATAAAGAGAAATGATCGGGAAATGATGAACGAGTCGCTATGTTTTATTGCAGAATGATGTTCATAAAGTAATTTCAAACATTAAAAAATACACCCTAATTTCACAAAATGATTTTCAAGTGGTAAAGACGCTGCTCGGTGGCTGGCGGCTTTTCTTGTGAACGTAGAATCGATAGTACCAGAACTCTCCACATCCAATGACAAAGGCCAGCACGAACCCCAGAAGCAGGACCAGAAAGCAGCCCTGCATGTCGTCCATGTTAACTTTGTGGTTCGTCACCTGCCGCAGAGAGCTCTTTCCCGTACATTTGTCGGCGCTGGGAAGGTTCATTTGGTGCCAGCGCTCGATGAAACCCATGCGGAAGAGACTCTCTATGTGGCTGTTGATGAGGTGAAGGTAGGCGCTGTGAGACGGCACTATCATGGCAATCTGCTCGTCCACGAAGCTCTCCTTGCCCAGGGAAAAACGGCACTCTTTGTCGCGCTCAAAATGCTCCTGCACTATCAGTTGCAAGTTAATGCGCCAGTCGATGTTAATTCGATGCCCGTGCTTGACCGCCTCGATGTTCTCGTCCTGGGAGTTGCCATAGACCTGAGCCTCTGACATGTAGTGCTTGAAATCCTCTCGAGTCGTGGTCTGCACATAGCGCTCGAAAAAAGTTCCATTTCGTAGACCATATTGGGCAATTTCCTTGTGGCGGGAGAGCTCATTAAGGTAGTCCACGCCCGGTTGAAATTTGGGGAAGGTAAGAAAGGCTACTAGATTGCCGCAATAGGTGGTAACCAGGACAATAACCACAATCCACCAGAAACCCACTACCAAACGGCCACTATCGGCTCGTGGCAGGTACATTCCTCCTAAAATATTTAGGAAGTGATGCTTAGTTGAAGATTGTCTTGACTTTGAAGACTTACCCTGCTGTAGTAGAGCTCCGAAGATATACCAAAAGCAGCTCTTCAAGGTGGACAAGCCACGTATTTGCATTTCTTCCAGCGGAGCCAGTCGGTTAATGGCATATAGTGTGGGACCTGTGAGAAGAATAATGCCTACCAAACACGCCCATGTCTCTCGGGTAAATGGGGCCGTGAAGAGATAAATGCGGGATACCTCGTCCGGCTGTCGGGTAATAAATGAATACTTCTGCACGCTAATTGGAAGTGTATAGTTAAAGGGCTTCTGGTCGGGCTCATCCACAGTTGCTGCCACAGCAGCCATAAAGAATTGATTGCCTTGCACCATTTCCACTAGGCGGTAAGGAATGCGAAAGGTCATCGAGCCCGACAGTTCATCCTGGGAAAATAGATCTTAAAAAAATCCCTTAGAAATCGCATAATTCTTACACTCTCATTGGAGCTCGTGCTGGTGGTAAACGAATACTCATCCTTCCAGTTGGTGGCTTCGTGCAGGTAATAGCTAAAGTTCAGAGCTCGGCTTAGTTCCTTTAGCAGCTCCATGACAATCCCTTTGTGCTCCACAATGACCCCATGACGATTTTTGGTTAGAATTTGCCAGGGGGGATTCTACGAGCGATTTGAACCAATATATAAAAATTATATTCCTGGTTCAAAGACTCACATGCACAGTCACCACATCCATTGTGATGTTGCGAAAGTGGTGCTCGATATGGGGAAAGGTAAGCTCCTGGCAGACGAATCCTAGCAGAGGACTCCAGTAACCGATGTTGACAAATTCAAAATTTGCGTTCTTGGCATCGCGTGTGGGTGCTACGTATTATTTTTCACAGAAAGATTAGAATATATTAAGTATTTTTCCGGATGAAGCTCTAACCTGCGCGGAACTTTCGATTTTCCTGGCTTTTTCCCCAGGTTATGGATGTTTCAACCCGCCACCTGGCGCAACTGGCACACTTGCTATTGTTCTTGAGGTAATCCTTGAATAATTAATTAAGAGATAGTCTTTTATTGGAGGCACCAATTTTCAATACCCACCTTCATGTACTCCAAGATCTCTGCTTGCTTCTCCTGCTTCGTGTAGCGAATCCACTCCCATTCCTCGTCAGAGATTTCGCCGTAAATTGACTGCTCCTCCATTGTCATCTTGGATATGGCGGTGACCAGAGCCAGACTTACCTCCGAAATAGTACAGTTCAGAGTATCCTGACAATCGGGTAGAGTTTCATTTAGTGCAAAGGCTATATTGGCCCCCTCGTCCAAATTTATAGTCACACTGCCGGCATCAAAGTTACGCCGGAGCTTTTCCAGGACAAAAAACATCCACTGGTTGCCCACATGGAACATGTTCAGTGTTTCGGCAATCTCGATGATGTCCTCGTGGAACTTGGAAATTACCAAAAATTGCTGGTGTTTTAGTTCGTGCTTGGGAGGAGCAAATTGGGCCAAAGCCTGACGAAGAGCAGACCTTTTCTGTTGACCCTTGAGGGAGTCGTTGATTTTGTAGAGGATCAAGGAGATCGGGGTTATATGATTAGTGGTACTTTCGTGTACAATGGACTTGACCAGCACGGAGTTATCATCCACTAATGAATAATTTGAAAAAAGCTATTATTAAAGCTATTATATAGTATGAGTTTAAGTTCCCGGATACCCACATATAGATTGGTCTACAAAAACCACAGCAGTCTTCCAGTTAAGAATTTGCTGAACTTTGGCATCGAGTATGATTTGGGGAAACTCGTCGCCATGATCAACCATGGGGATCTATGAATATTAAATATAACTCTTAATAAGGAATATTATTATTATATTATTATAATAAACAATACCATCAAAGCTCGATTAAGTGGAAGTCGTGGGCAATCAGAATCTGTGATAGCGATCAGGAGCACTGAGGTCTCCTGTGTATTTTTGTAAAAGTTCCAGGTATTCTCGCAGTTTGATACCGTAATAGCCGCCAAGAAATCTATTTTTCATTATTATTAAGCAATAAACTTTAGACTTAATGATTAAAACTCTTACCCTTTTTAAGACGCACAGAATTCCAGCTGAAATATCGGACATTAATGCCGCCATTTTTGAGATTTTCTCGAATTATGTCACTCAGGATTTTCTCAAAATGGGCCATTATATTCTGGCCATGCATGGTCATGTACTCGTGATCCACCACAACAGCTTTATATTCCGTAAAACGACTTAGTCTTGAAGACAAAAGTATCACACAACTCACCTAGAGAGGCGTTGGCGCTGAGAAAAGAAGAAAAGTCATTGGCCGCAATGGGAACCAGGATACAGAGCTGCAGTCCGCAGAGGAAAACGAGGCAAAAGGATGACCGCATAGTTGCAGGATGCCCGAAAGGCGACTGACGAGCCCAAGCTGGTGAAGCTAACGAGGTTACCTCGCACTGATAACACAGGAACCAATTAAAGCAGCCACTTTCTGAATTGCAGCCCTAAGCGTGTGCAGAGCCCATGAAAAATTCATGTCGGGGAAAGTGGAAAAGCGAAAAGTGGAAAACCTGGAAAAGCTGATTGACGGTTTGCGGTTAGGCGTCGACATCACAAACCTCATCAAATGTCAAATCGAACGCAGGTGTTTACCACAAAAGGATATCGGAAAGACAATGGTTTTTGTTAACTTGTTTTATTTAATTGTAAGTATTTTTATGAAATTGTCAGAATTGCCTTTATGAGCGGTAATTACATTTTACAATCTTATATCTTAGGGAAGGATAGTGGCTAGAGGTCTGGGAAATAGAGGGATTAATAGGAAAGTATTTCTAAACTAAGAGTTACAACTCACTTAGGTTAGTTCTACTGGCTAAGTCCGTTGAAAACATCGGTTTCGATTTGCGTGTAAATTGTGTACTGCTTTTTAGGGTTAAGAAAGAGCTTTCGATCTTGTCTTCTGATTTATATATGCTTTAATGTATTTAGTTCTGTCGGTCTGTATATTGATTCCATTGTATATGTATATAATTTAGCTACAATTACGTCTATAGGTCAATTCCCAAAAATGCTTTCAAATATAAATGCAATACGATTTCGTTTTGATTTGTTGCAAGATGCTGCATTGTTGTTCCATTAGTGTATAGGTTAGTGATTAGTACGAGTATGCTTATGAAAGGGAGTATAACCTGTATAAATATATATTTATATATAATATACATATCTCTCGTATGTATCTTGAATGTATATTAATAGCTAGGCTCTCCGCATTTCCGCTAAAAATGTGGTGCTAACATTCATTGGTGGCTCCAGTAAACACTATTGCTGCGTTTCTTTCTGGCTATTGCTGGTGATATATGTTGCTGTTTTTTATGTTCCTTTCTTCCATTGCACTTTCCCGACTCTACTTGCATTTCTGATTTAACCGAACCGAGTCCAACCCGGGACTTATCACCTCCTAGACCCATTCGTCCCGGGTTTACGACTTTTCTCATTCATTTAGTATTGCACTTAGACGCTCCTCCACGGCGACCTTGCGTGACTTCCACACAAACTCGCATACGGCAATGACACAGGCCACGCCCATGCCGCCCATTAGGACCACGAACACGCCGCCGACATTGGCCAGCCCCAGTTCGTTGGCCGCCGAGGATGATTTGGAGGTGTCCACACGACATTTTCCACCGCCGCGCTTCTCCTTCCACCACTTTGTTTTCAGGATGTGGAGCTTGCCTTCCTCTTGGAGTTTCAGTATGACGCTATTGATGGCCGTGCGGTAGGGAGAATCTGTGGATGGGATGTTCCATCGATTACTTCTCAATCAGTCTACAGAATACTTGGGTTTCTACTCACTTGGCGGTGTGGCTATACCATAGCTTTTTGTGTCCAGCATTCCGCCAACCTGTGTCAGCTCGCAGTTTCGTTCTGTCACGTATTCGATGGACGTGGACTCCATCAGAAAAGCATAGGATCCTGGGAAATTACTCCTTGAATAAACTTGTTTCGTTAAATTGGGAACAGCTCACCTTTTCCCTTGGCCACTCGTTCAACGCCCTCACCATTGCTGGCCGTAAAAACTGAAGGACGAGCCGACTCCATGAAGGACCACATTCGCTGATAGGTGGAAATTTTGGAGTCCTGGAAAGGATACGTTATAACAATAAAACTCGGGATTTCTGTTCCAGTATTCTCACTCTGAAGAAAGCTGCTGTACTGCCACCTTTTAAGGCACCATATTTGATCCTTGTCTGCTTGGCCAAATCCTCAGCACTTTCGATGGGCGAGTCCATTCGTTCCACGGTCAAGAAGGCAGCCAAGTTTGCAGTGTACGAAGATATCATAATTAAGGTAAAAAACCACCAGATTCCAGCCACCATGCGGGTTGATAATGCTCTACAAAAATAGATCAATAAGTCTATAAAAAAGCGATTTTAAGGCTAAGAAACTAAATTACTTGGGTAAAAAGTCGCATCCTTGTTGCATCAGTGATCCAATGGCGAACCACATACAATTGAGCAAAGTAAACTGACTTTCCACTTTCTCCCCGTGGGCATCTGTATAAGCTGGCCACTCGTAAGGCGTAAATCTAAAAAATAACCAAAATATTAGTTTTGACTTAGCAGTTTTGCCAATGAAATAACCCACTTGGCTAAGATGAAAAGTAGAACGGAAACACCCAAGTAGGCAGTGGCCATATAGATCCAGACATCCAAGGATAAAGGTGACAGGAAAGAGAACAGGTTCGGCGGCTGCTTGATGGGCTTCCTGTACAGTATGGACACTCCCAGATTCATGAAGGGAGTGGTGAAATCCACGGCCTGTTCTCTTTCAAAAGTGATGGTAAGATCAGCTATGGCCAAGTCTGCGCGTTGCTCTAAAAGCTCTCGAATCATGCCATTCCATTCGCTGGCGGAACAAGATATAAAGTTTATTTGTAATTCATTATTTAGGTCATTGAATTTGCTTACCCTGTCATTTTATTGAGACTGCCATAGCTTCCATCTGGTACCAGTTGGATTTTATAGTTAAAACCCAACGATTTGGAGATTTCGTGAATTAGATCTACGGCATACCCTTCGAATTGATCATTTCCGCTTAGTGGTACAGCAGACTCCTTTCGCATGCAATAGGGATTGCTCTAAGAGAGAAGGAAATATCCAATTTCAATAACCAAATGTATAAAGTATATTTCATTCTTACCAAAATGGTTGTAACAACCAGAGTCTTATTCTTCAGATTCGCCTCAATTTCCTGCTGCTTTTGGCTAAAGGTTCGTGTAAAGTTAATACCATCGGGCAGGGTGGAGTTCCAGGTGCCAATCTTCCGAATTCCAGCTGGAGTTAATTCAACGATATCCAGCATAAAGTCCGTACGGAATCCCTGGTGGTCGAACTTTATCACGTTCGTCAGGCCCTTCATCTCCACAATCTTCATGTAGTTGATCAAACTGAATCCGTGCTGCCAGGTGCTCTGACCATCGCAACTAATCGGGTGGATATCTATCTGCTGCGAGGTGTCCAAGTCGTGCAAGGCCTTGGCAAACAGATGGACCGCATCGTACATAAGAGCTGTTTCCGAGCGAACAGTGGTCAGGTTGGCGGAGCGCAGCATTCCCTTCTCGTCGATGCTCCACTGACGCACTACGTCCGAGACAATCTTGTCGTTTATGAGACGAAAGCCGGTGATGTTGGTGCCGCCGTAGCGAAACTCGTCCAGGTTTACTGTGTGCAGATCCAGAGAAGTGACGAGATAGCTGTGATAGTCACTCATCATGCCTATCTGCTGGGCCTGCTTCAGGACCTCGTGGATCCTTTCCGTGGAGCAGTCAAGTACAATATGTGCTTCCGCCGAATTCTTGATCTGTTTAAGGAGCGGTCTGCAAGAACAGGTAAGTGGAAATGAATAAATTAAATGGAAGGTAAATCATGTCCCGACGGGAGACAACTTAATAAATGCTTAATATGTCTTACCTGTAATCCCCGCTGTCGCTTAGTTGACGCACAGTAATGGGAAAGGGGGTCATCCCGTGGGCCTTGAGTAGCTCCTGCAGTCGCACGATGCCATCATTGTTTTCGTAGATTATGGTGAACGTCTTCCAGCCCCAATGTCGCACGATATCAACGTAAGCCTAAAACCCAACACAAGCGGAAACATTAACAATGCAACAGAGGGTGGGACAACGATGCACCTGCTGGTGCGCCTTTACATACCTTGGAGAGCGTATTAGGGTGCGGATAAAGATTCACCAGACAACTTTCGCGTCTCAGCCGGTAGTCCCAGCGATTCTCCAAGTGGGGAATCTGCAACGAGTGTACATACTCAATAAATGGGGTTTAAGAAAGACATATCCATAGCACTTGGACGTCCTACTTACCTCCATGTTGTCGCAAATGCTCTGAACATGGCTGGCGGTATGAGAAGATTGCGGCCCGAAAATGGCAGCAACACCAATGTTTAATAGGCCACAAACTGCAAGACAAACAAAAGTAATATTTGGTTGTTTGTTGGTCTTTGATAAACTGCTGTAAAATATCTGCGGGGCTGTCCTAAGGCGAAAGTTTAGCCCGCATTTCTGATATCCTTTCCTTATGGCAAATTGAGTGAAACACAAATCCCAAAGAGCTTAAAAGTCGCAAATTGATTTTCAAGTAATGTGCCTGCCATGCTGCCCCCAATCCCAATTCCAATCTCCAATCCCCATTTCCATTCGCAATCCCAGTCCCAATCCCAATCCAATTCGCTCACACAATCTGCTTGTGCGAGGGAGATAATCTCGTGCAGCGACTTGAAGGGATCAAAAAGTAAAAACGAGCCCAAGTAGCGCAGTAATATGCTTGCCTTTGGCTTGGAACTGATGTTCAGTTAGCCTCGTTCGCATATTTAAAATGCACTTCAGTATGACATAATTTCATTTTGTGCCTTTTCGGTCCTGTGCCTTTCAACTTCCCCCCCATCGGTTTGGTTGCTCTGTCTGCCTCCTGTCAGCATCCTTTTTGCCTCATCAAACCCACTAAGCACGTGTAAGTGCAGGTGCTCCCCGAAGGTCTGAGTAACCGGTGATGCGGTTAACGTTCAGTAAGGATACTGCTCGTACGTGTATGTGAGTGTGGCTCGTTACTGCCGTGCTGAAGTGCATTCTGGCAGGACTCTCCGACCATCCAAGTATGCGGCCATCGCGCCACCCCTCCAGGTTTCCAAGGTGTTTTTTCGGCCATGTGAGCATTGGGTCTGCTGGCCAACTTTAGCGTCATTTGTGTCTCATTTATCACAGGATATTCGACAGTTGGCTGGCTCACGTTACACACTTTACGATTCATCTTCAGCTTTTAACGATTATCAAGTGCCAGTGAGGTTTTCCCTTACCGCAGATACATTAAACTTAATATTTCAAACAAGGAACACCCGCAGCTTCACTCGAAAAATTGCATTTTTACGAGTTAATACGACGACTTTTTAAAGGACTTTGAAGTTTTATATAATATACCTAGAAATATCTTTAGTTTCAATAAGAAACTTTGGAAAAACTACTTAACTCTGAACCTCTTCCTGAACAAATTTGTGCATTAAGATACTATGACTATAATAGGTTTGCTATTAATACCTGATTTGACTCTATCGGGTTAATGCGATTTAAAATGCGTTTCGGGCCCTGAAATACTCAAACATCTGTGTATAAATAAACAATGTGCTTTCCCATGTAGCCAGACTAAAACCCAGAAGATAACCCCAAACCCCAGGGCAGCAATTAGCATAACATAAATCGCAAATCAAATGCGAGCACAAACAAAGGGCGAATCAGATGCAAACCAGATTGCAAACAAAAGCGATGCAGATGATGGGGGAGGCTGTAAGTGAACTAAGGCGAAATGAAATATGCATGCCACAGAGTGGCAGGTGAAGGGCAAGGCATGGGAACAGGGGCACTGGGGAATCGGGCCAAGTCACCTGTATCCCCCAAAAAGCACCACTCCACTGCTTCACCACATGGTTCATACTCACCCCTTTTGCCGGCGTGAAAACTGTCGAAAGGCGAGATGCGCTCGATTTGGGCCACCAGCTTGGAACGGGGCAGGATGGAGCGATCGGCGTTGATGCGGTCCACCGCCTGACGGAAGGCCAGCTCCTGGTGGTCATCGGAGGGATGGAAGAGGCCACCTGCGAGTATAAATGACAGATAGATGCACGACATGGTCGTGTTTTAGTAACGATAATGCCTCTAATATTTTGGCCTCTTTTTGCCGGAGGGCTTCCTGCAGTGTTCAAATAAAAACAAACAAAATACCAACACATTCACAGACTCACACACTCAAACACCTTATACACACACTCACTCACACAGCCAAACGCGCTCTTGATTATGACGTGAAAAAAATCGATACGGAGTAAAGATGCGATGCGTACTTTGGTATGATTTTTACTCTGCCTTCAGATACTTTTGTTTTGGGAATCTGAAGGATATCCTAATTGTAGTTAAGTTGCCTACTCACCTATCTTAATGATATCGGGCAGGGTTTGAGCAACCTGACAGTTGCAAATTAATTGTAAGAGCAGCAGCGGCAGGACCAAAAATCGCCTAGACCGCATTTTCCGATGGCTCTCGTTGGCAGTTTCAGGTTTCAATGATTCGTTGTGATACTTTGTGATTTCCTCACTTGTCACTGGGCCTCTGTCTAACCGATAATTAACACATTTTCATAACGCGGCAAGTTCCGCTGTCGGTTTCCTCTGGCCTTACTGTTTATATCTCTTCTTTTATTATCGTTTTGTTTTCTCGAGATGCCGCTCAACCGCTTTCTGTGAGGATGGAAAAGCCACTGAGCACCGAGAGTGGGTTTCGCCTTCTTTTATCCTGTTGCGGACCCCGTGGAATGATGTGGCGCTGTGGGTGGTGGGTGGTGGTATGTGGCATGTGGCAGCATCCAAAAGCCGGCTGACAGTTCCTACATCTGCGCAGTGGATGCTGAGAACTGGACACAAAAGGTTGCCACCCTCCAATGATGAAAGCTTTTCATCCCCTCAAGGTCGTGGTGGAAAAACACGAAAATTCATGCAAAGCTAACTATTTTTGAAAACGCTTTTCGAAGCTTCAGAAAAACTTGGATGTTTCTGGGTCAGTAGAACACTTTAAATTTAATTAAAATAATAATTAAATAGGTAAAAATTCAACTACCATATTATGTAGTTAAGAAAAATAAACTTAAAAGGCTTCAAAATATAATTAATTTCTTTGACTTAAATAGGATTATATTGAAGGGATAATCATTCAGAAGTTAAACCTCATTATTTATAAAAATTTCCTCTTAAGCTTCTTTAATATGCTGAAGTGAAAAGGGATTAAGCACGCCACAAAAGATGACTCCTGCCATCGAATAAAAGGAGTAAATAAAACAAGGAAGCCCATTATTCCCTGGATTCAACTGCAAGGATAATGCAAAATGGCTGCGATGGGTAAATGGCTGCCAATGGCGACTCCAATTGCAGGCGCGTAAATGAGGGAGTATTAACAATTTGACAAACAAAAGAGAGGGAGAACCCATTAATAACACACAACAGCATTTCCGTTTAATACACACACACATGTACAGTTAGTATATATTATGCTTGTGAGTGTGTGTGTGAGTATGTAAGTGTGTGTGTGTTTTCGGCCATAAATACGGAATGTCGTTGCGGGAAAATTGTAGCGAGTCGCGCAAAATATCATCAAGCTTTGTTGCTTGGCAAATGAGTTGGTTCAGATGTACCGGCAGCATACGGTGGGTAGGTACATGTGTGGGAGAAAGCCTTTCTTTTTACACTGAAAACAAATTAGACTTTCTCATACTTTTAATTTAGAGGCTATAGTCAAGTTCCTGGCCTAAATAGGTTTTGTTTAATTGGAAATACACAATTTATAGAGTAAAATATTTACAAACACAGCTTCTTTTTTCTAGGTGCATACTTTTGAATGTGTGTTGGCGTGTCCGCTTATGTCTCTCGTGCCTGTATGTGTAATCATGCATATCTTTGCCAGTGGGTTTTCGGCTAGTGCCTTATTTACATTGGCCGGAAGCTGGTGGTTGTGCTTGTTTCCGCTTTTGTCTGTGCGACTTCATCACCAAACAGTGGCCACTCTTCACCCTCTTCTGTCGCTTTCACTCCTCTCCTGTCCCGGTGGCACTCCTCGGCTTCCTTGGCTGTTGTCGCCACGCGTGGTGGCAATGAAGTAGAGCGATGGGCTGGCTCATTAATTTCAACATAACGCGCACATGGCCAACGAATTCTCCCACCATCACACTCACTCACAAGCAAACATATGCATATGTATATAAATTTCAGACTACGAGCATAGTTGGCTTTCAGCGGTAATTATTTCAAATTAAAGTGAAAGAGCACTTTTCAAGCAGGTGCTCCTGAAAGTATGCAGTGCATTATTAGCATCAAGGGTGCACGGAAAATATTTTATGTGGGTGGAAGCGTTTTTCTCTTTGGGAAAAGTGTTTTTTGGCTCTATACGCTTTTATTAGTTCAAATGAAAAGCTTCTAAAGTAAGTACATTACTTATACGCTGCGTGTTCCAAATTTGAAGATGAAAATCACTCATACGACCCGTCTTGCCTAAAATCTCTACATTTCCAAATTCTTTCGACAGCCTGTCTGTGCGTGACTCCTTTGGTTTGCTCTCCAGAGCATGAGACTGCAATTTGATTCTACTCCTTGCAGTCACGAACCAAGAAGTGTAAGGTCAAGCCAATGTCTGGCTTTCTGACTTTCTTTTTTCTTTGGACTTGTCTGTCAGTCAGGCAGTTTCTTGTCAGGCTGTCTGGCCTTCATCTGTTTGGCGTGTGTGTTGCTTTTTGATTATCCCAATGCGTATAGAAAGCCACAAATGCTGACATGGCTTACTCGTCTGACATTCGGCCCAAATAATGTTAATAATGCAAAATAAGATATACGTATGTGAAGGTTATCCGGCAGACATTGCATTCCAGGGTCAAGAGGACTTTGCGCATTCCACATGAATGTAAATACATTTACTGGCCGTTAGTCATTTCCCCCTTCGAGGGAAAGATAAAAGCGAAATACCAAAAAGAAAATATGTTTGTGGGGAAAATGTAGCCGTTGGTCAAGCATATGCAATGCATTTTCCATGAGAAGCTTACTTAAAAGAATGTGAATGCTGTCCAAGCCGGCTTGGAGTTGCATATTTCTTTTTTGGCATCTGAATTTTACTCGGAATACCACATACAGAATTTCCAGTTGTGCTTGTACTCCATGTTTCGAGTCCACTTTATCCCAGATGGCTCCAAAACAAATTCCCCAGTTTTATTTCAGGATTGTTATTAAAAAAGTTTGTCGTTAAAAGTTGTATTGCCTTTAAAAAAACATTATTTATTTGGATGTTTCTTTGGCTTTTAATTAATTTGAACAAAAATAATATATATTTATATGTTTGGAGTTAATTACACTTTAATTTGAAAGGCTAAGGATTTGCTAAAAGCTTTCTGCTTCACCTGATGGATCTATTTACTTTGCAATTATGTGTTATATAATTTCCAGAATAGCAAGAATCTAGCGAGAAAAAAGTTTGTGTTGTTGGGTAACTAGGTTTTTTTTAGAAATTTAAGGACTCTTAAATCCTTAGTGAGTTTTGTCAGCCAATGTCACGCTTTCCTGGCTCTGGCGGGTGGCATTTGCAACAAAAAATCGACAAAAAAATTGACAAAAACACGCCTAATTCTATGTCAGCTGCTTGGATGCCCACGCTGAAAGAGTCTCCTGGGATTTGGATTTGGATTGGGACTGCGCCCGGGACACGCCCTCGAGCGACCACTACAAATCCTGCGACCTGGGGAGGCTTTGCTCGGCTTTATTGGCGCCTCCAAATCCACTTTGTAAGCCATTCCATTGGTAATAAAGGCGAAAGTGAGTGCCGCTAATATAAAATTGAATTTAAATAAATGGAGTCGGGGCCGTAAAAAGGCCGAAAAGCACCACGCAGACGCTTCGATTCTGATTTGATTTGTTTGGAGGCGCACGCCCAGCACTTAGGCGCCATTTGATATGCAACAATCTTTGCCACGAGGCCGAGGCAGTCGAAAATCGGGAAACGGAAAAGGAAGGAAGACGGGGCATAATCATCTACATCATCATCATCATCAGGCAGGAGCCGAAAAAAACGAGCGGGGCCTACAGGACTCTCGACTCGAGAGCCTGGCAGCTTCGCTTTGTAATAAATCTTTGGGAAAAATGTGGCACGAAATCGTTTTAATTTATTCATGCTACGCGCGTTTGCTGTCGGCAGATTGGGTCTGAATTGGAAGCTCGAAGGTTACTCACATTCGCTGAGCCGATTGTTTAAAAATGCAAAAGAACTGCACTGCACCGACCCTTGAACGTAAACCTAAGGGATATGCACTACCTTTACCTTTGAATTGGCTACATTATGCAAATGGAGGTAACGAATATCCTGAAACCTTCGCTGAACCTGAAGTAGATGTAGTCGCTTTCATTAATTAGGCGACAGCCTGTTAGCCAGCTAATTAAAGAGCCGGCCTACAAATTGGCAGCTTGTGTGGGCCATGTGGGATAGATTTAGGCAATTAGCACTCGCAGCTCACAGCTCACATCTCACAGCTTGCTAACCCTTCATTTCATTTTGTGTGGGTTGGGTTTCGAGGTCCTGGATTTAAGTCCTTTTTGCCACATACCCCATTGGAAGCTGTGCCGACATTTTAAACGGGATAACAGCCAACAGCTTACCTACACATAACATCTGGCCGCGTGTCCTTGTTCCCTTGCTCGCTTCCTGTGATTGTGTAATTTCAGCTCACAAGTGCTGACAACGGTTGAGGGTCTATTAAAAATGTATTATCAGTGTGATTGCTACCAGCTCTTGGCAAAGTGTCAACTGTGTTCCCAGCATATCCTCTCCGCATCCGTGAGCTGTTGTTAGAGCTTAAATGTTTCAATTAGCCAGCGAGGTACCTAAACTCGCTGCTAAATAGTCTCACTTCGCACTTAAATGGATTAAAATTCAGGTGCGGTTTACGCAGAGCGAAATCGATTCATATATGAAAATTTTGTATTTTCTTTTCGTTTGTAACCAATGGTGATCAAGAAGACAAAAAAAAAACATATTTCGGTGGCCACGAATCCTTTTAGCTTGGTCCATGAAAAACATGGATGAGAAAAATTCGAACAGAATTTTGAATATGCAAAACAGAAACTGGGCTGAAGATTTTTCTCCTCAAAATCTGCATATTCATCGCATTGCATTTTGAAAAACCCAAACTACTTTAAAATGCTTTTCAGATAAAGGCTTAAAGCGCTCAGAAGGGAATCCGCGCAACTTTATTCATTCAATCTGTAAAAACAAAGTTTGCATTAAATTCAATCAACACACAGGAAACTGGACTGGACGGGAATGTTTTTGGTAAAGTTTTCGCAATTATTATTTCTGCGTTAAATGCAATTTTTATTTTGTTTGGCTAGCCTGTAGAAAAACTTGTTTTCGCCAGGCTAAAGTTTTTGATTGTCTGGCCAAAACAAGGCATGTGAAAAGTAATTACTGGGCAAGTGTCGAGAGTGTTTGACAGGGTCCTTCGATGGTATGTTATGTTAGGTTTACTCACTATGCCACAGGACATCCGAGTATGTGTGACTGTGGCATTTGGCTTCTGTGTGGCAAAGTTGATCCTTCCTAGCCACATGCTTTACTTAGTTGTTTACTGAACTTGTCAGCGCTGCTTCTGGCAATTTGTTTAATTAAACGCCTGCACAGGATTTCACACTTCCACTAACAAGTGAATCTCTGTAAAGGGAGAACTAACCCAACGTGGAAGAAATAATTGAAATGCCGCTGTCATAAGTAAAGTGACATAATTTTGATTTTATTTGGAATTTTGGTTTTACAATATTTTCTTATCGAGCAGTAACTTTGTTTAAATTGCATCCCGAGGCTTGAGCTGGTTCTTCCATAATTTAAATGCAGCTGTCATAAATAAAGTTACATAATTTTGATTATATTTGGAATTTTGATCTTACAATATTTTCTTTACGAGCAGTAACTAGTTTTTAATTGCATCCCAAGGCTTGAGCTGGTTCTTCTATAGGTACTTTGTATCCTGGGAGTCGTTGCTGCACTATATCCTCATCCATAACCGCATTTTCTAAAATAAAGGCTCCGCTTTCTGGGCACTAGGCTTTCGATTCCCCCGGAATTGAAAGCAGAATGTCCAAAATGCGGAGCCCTCATTTTAGAGCGCGCGGCCAGGATGAGGGACAATGCAAAGAAGGAATCCAAGGTGTCCAAGGCGGTGTGCTGCCCAGTTAACCAACTTAGTTTTAAAAATGAAAATTAATAAAACAAAAAATATAAATAAATAAAATGAAAATAAATAAAATGAAAATAAATCAAATGAAAATAAATAAAATGAAAATAAATAATATAAAGAAAAAACTTACCTATTCAGGTCGGGAGCTGAACTAAAACTGAACAGAAATTATTGCTGACCCGTCTAGGTGCAAATTGATATTTAACAAATTGTTTCCATGGCCAACTTTGTTAAAAAAATCGATATTTGTTCGTGTCTAACTCAGTTGAAAAGCAAAAAGATGCATGAAATATATTTTACACGGCCATCGCTGTTGCCAAACGTCAAAGAATGAAATTTATAGAAGCTTCAAAGTGGGTTATCAAGACGGTGACACCCAAAACAAATAACGAAATAGCAGGAAAATATTTTTTTACCAAAAAAGTAGTTTTATATTTTTATCGATATTAGTGTAAAAGTCGATTTCTAATATATGGCGTACGGCAATGGGCATACGGAATATCTGCACCAAAATCTTAATAATTTATAATTTTTCCCATAAATCCTTAGGAACGCCCTATATGGACCACGGGGATGTCTTTATCTTTGTCAATTTTTATCCGATTCTTATGCGGATTACCTTAAAAGAAATTTGCATTAAACTCTCAGAATAAATTTTAAGTTCGATATTTTGTCAATTTTTTCCCATGGACTCCCCTATTTGGCGCATAGGTCCCTATCTCTCTCAATTTTCTTAACAGAGCCGTGATGCCCCTTATTCTGACTTTTCTATCCTAATTTTAATTATACTAGGGTCGAATAAAGTCTGTGACTTGAATACGCTTTTCTTTGGGCCTTGTCACCCACGGTTTTCCATCCTGTGGTTGTGTCCGGGCCCTCTCCTATATTATGGCCCATATCGTCCTGATTATCGTGTGACAATGAGGCACACAAAATAAAATCAGCATTTTTGCCTTGTCAAGTGTTTCGAACCGATCCGAAGTCAGGACAAAGCTGAGTTCGCTGATATGAAATGTCCTGCAGGCACACACACAAGCAGCCAAAAACAGGAGACGCGTCCTGAAAAGGGAGCGTCTAGGATTTTGTATTTGGCATTCCCTTGCTCATTACCATGACCCTCAACTATTTACATGGCAAAGACCACGTTACCCCCGTTGCCCACAAGCCAAGAACATTGCCGAAACTTTTTTCCAGGCTGGCTTTAAAGGATTGGCCAGTGAAGTGTTGGCAGAACTTTCATGGCTGCCAGAAATTGAAAACTGTAACGACACTTTTTAGTTTCTGGCGGGATGCCATTACTTATAAAGGCCTCAAAAAGTGGGAAAGTGTTTGGGACAAGTCTTATTAAAGGGAAAGTGAAAATGGAATATTTAAGCAGTCGAGCCCGGATCGATAAAATATAGATTGTTTACTTGAAATGTTCTAAATTGTGTTTGGTTATAGTTATTTGTTATGCGGAAATGAGTTTTGACTAAACATTATTTATTTATTAAGTTCTTGTTGTCTAGAAGAAACTTATGTTGTATCTATTCAAAGACCTCACCATTATGTTAAATTTATGTATGGATAAAGTTAGGAATAGGACCCGAAAACTGTTGGCTGGTAACGCCTGGAAAATTCAATTTCGTTTGTTTATGTGCTAGCATCTAATTCAAATGCAAAGATAAGGCACAACATTGTGGAGTACAATAGATAGATACTTCAGCACGATTTCTGGCGGCTTTTCCTTCTCGGTTTCTCGTCCTTTGCCACCAACACTAACACACATCTACACTTTCGAGTGGTTTTCTTTGCCACACGCATATGCTGATAAAGTTTTAGCACCTGAAGGGAAAAAAACTGTGGAGGCTGGAAAACCGAAAAGAAAAGAAAAGAAAAGAAAAGTTTGCCATTTACAGGCCATCAAGGCGGCTTCAATTTCGCCTACCTTCCAAGCCCATCCCCTTAATTTTAGGCTATGGGATGGGAGGGTCCTTGTGTGTGACTTGACTTTGGTCTTTGTTTGTCACTTTCGGCAAAGTTTATGCGCTTTTTACAACGTGTATCCTTTTTGCATGTCGACTTACTGTTTCGGTTCTGCCTTTCACCAGTTTATTGCATCAACAAAAGGTATCTTGAGCACGTGTAAAACCGCACACACCCTTTCGAAGCACCCGCTGAAGAGTGCGGTTGCAAAACTTTGATCTCCTTGGCAGGAGGCTTAATTTAATGTCCTTTTTGACTTGCCGCCGACTTTGTGGCAGCGGCTTCTGTTTTGTTTAAGTTTGGCTTTCGTGTTGTGACACAAACACTGAATTTCAATTATCGTCTGCGGAGGTCCTGGCCAAGGACTCTAGTCTCCACCTGTGTTGGCTTGTCGCCTTCACGCCATTTGGTGGGCTTTAAGCTTTCCACGAACTGCCGAAATTTGAACAAAAATTTATGTGCTCGACGCTGGCCAAGTGTCCTTGCGGGATTTCACAAGCACAAATACAAAAACAGGATACGCAGCCACACACACCCTAGCAGTTTGCACTTTATTTTCATTCAGGGTCTATCGCCGGAGAGCTTATTTGATTCTGGTCCACACCACACCCATTCCCCACCCATAAATATCGTAGGGAACTGTTTGCTTTTGTCCAACCCCGGGGCCCATCTGTCCGGCCGTGCGTCCTTTCTCGATTTAGGCCCAAATATTAGTGCAATTTCCACGTTGACCAAAAGTTCAATTCATTTTGCACAGGGACGTGCCGCCGCTCCTCAACTGTTTTCATAAGAATTTATTGCCTTCTCTTGGAAACTAAGTGGATCAGATTCCTCTTGGCAGCTTTTGGCCCGTGTTGTGTCCTGTGTAATATGCCACAGATTTAGTGCTGCCCAAATTACTTTTTTGCCTTTTGTTCGCCTCTGTTCTGTCTATATTTTCTGTATGTTTTTTTTTCCAACCATTTTGTTGTATCGGATTGAAAATTGAGTTGGGTAAATTCTTTTCGGGGCAAGGAGAAGGCAAGAAAATGACCGGAGACCGCAGACTGAGAGTTCTTAGGTGAGATATTCCCCGGGCCAAATGGTTTCTTATTTCAACGACCGAAAAATAACTTCTTAAAGCTCAAGTGACTTTGGCTTTAGCTTTGAGTCAATAGGTTTATGTTGTTCCTTTGAAATAATTAGGATATCCACCTAATATAGAATTCTATAATTTGTGATAGGCTTGCATAATCTATTCGAACATGTGTTCTTCCCATATGACTGTGGATTTAATTGTAATTAGCAACCTAGGCAAAAACATCTCTATTACACATCATTTATTATTCATATGTTTAGACATTATCTGCTCTGAAAATACTCCCTCCTCTCCACTGAATTAGTGTCCAAAATGTTTGTCATGCGACCACTCCCTGCCTCCTGCTATTTTCAAAATGGTTCTTGGACCATTTGACGTCACTGAAATATATTTATGCACCAGTTTGTTTCAGGCCGAGTAAATGCAATTTGCTGTTTTCGGGTTTTCGGGTTTTGTGGTCGGAGTGCGCCAGTGTAAATAATAATAATGGAAATACCGAATGAAAATGTGTATCAACGTTTTGTGTGTATCTGGGAGTGTGTGTTGTAAGTATTTTGGTATTGATTTTCAGGCAGACAGCCGAGCGAAAATATTTATTGTCAGCTCCTGGGAGCTCCAAGGATGCCAGCCAAGTTTTGCTCAAATTGTTCCCAGGCGGCATTTGACGTTGACGATGCCGGGTCGGGGGTCGGGATTGCGTTCTTCTGGCTGATGTCTCTGAATGCTTTGAGTCGCCTCCAGCCTCCATAATTTCGCTCAGGGTTCTGTCAATACCTTCATTGCGAAATGGAGAATTATAAACGGCGGCACTGGTGAGAGCCAACTATATTGCGTTGATGGGCTCGTAATTACGGAAATGTCCTTGCACACAGCCATTCGCACATTTCTGGGCGCTGACATGCATTAATATTGATTGTTGCTGTCGCTTCAACCGCACTAATCAGTGAGAAACAGAGAGAGACCAACTTGTGTCGGTGTCCTGGGCGTCCCCGTGTACATTGACATTGACATGAGCATCCTTGTCGCTACGTATTTCACAATTATTCGCATCCTTGTCCGCAGGACACAGCCTCATCATCACCTCTCTCCATAGAGGCACAGAAACACACTGCCACAGCCATTGTCATTGTCATTGTCAGCGCAATGAAATTACATGTTACATATCGCATTTACATTGCTGTCATGTAAATCCTTTTGATTCAGTTGTTTGCTTGTTGAGTTTTTCCACGAATGCTCCGATCTGACATAAAATTACCATAATTTTGAATATGTCAGAAGCAGTTATTGAATCAGGCTTAATTACTGAATTAAATGCACTTCTTGATGTCGGTTTTCTAATTTTTAATTAAAATTTTCCAGTTTATTAAGTTAAAGCGGAACTAATTGAACAATTCTGTGCCCCAGTTGCTGACCTCGGAGCAGTGAAATGCCTTTGAGACAGAATATTTTCCATTTTGACATTCATTTCCCAAAGACGACAGAAAGCGTTTTCCATTTTCCGGGACATCACAAGAACTTGACGAAGTTTTAATGAGTTGGCAAATGGAATTGGCAATCCGTAGTTGGGCTGCTTGACACTCGAAGCATGAAATCAAACTAATTAACTCAAAATTTAACATAAACGCTGAGCAAAGTTTTCCCCCCAATGGGACTCAAGTTGGCTTTTTCATGTTATTTTCCGCTCTCTGCACATGATGGCAGTGCACTCCTACACTAGTGGATGATTGCCCCCATCACTACGCCCACCGTATCCGTCAATCCCGTTCCCTGGATAATCCATTACCCATGAACCATCACCATTATGAGGGTAATCCGGCATCAGCACCTCCGCGTTGAATGATAATTCAGTTTTGCCGCCATGATGAACAAATTAAAAACTTTTCTTTTTCATCCATGATCCAGGCAAATGGTCTACAAATTTCTCCCCCGTCGACAAAGTTTTTACTTTATTCCGAAACCGATTTTCGATTTGTTGCTTTTTTTATATCCGGCGTTTTCTTCTTTTGTCTGGGCCATGCTTTTTTATCCATACTATATCTTTATGATTTTAGGTGCCAGGGGTGGAGAATAATAAAAACAGCTTTTGTAGAGCTCATCAAACAGATGAATTGGAAAATCCCTGTGCAAGCTGACATGTGGCATTTGTTTTGGGTGTTTATGGAAATATATGCAATGCTTTTGGGGGCTGTGGAAAACTAAAGAAAAATTCTCAAATACAAAAATATGTATTTACATAAGAGTATTTCTTAAATTCTCAAACAGCTCATCAAACTATTTTCCTTTGATGTCTGTCTAAAGGTAGAAAGATCTAACGGAGTTCCTAATGTTTATTACATTAAATATATTCTATATGAGACTCTTGAAGGGCTAAGCTTCCTTGGCGAATGTCCTTTGGAGCGGCTTCATAAAACCATTGCATAAGTTTCGTGCTTGACAGCAAACTTTGAAGCGTCGGTTTTTATTTCACTTACCAAGCAGTAGAGGACATCCAAAGGAATCCAGATAAGGATACCCACGTACATTCATATGTATGTGTGAGACGAGACGGTTTCAAGCGTATCTATGTAGTTTGACAGTTCGTAAAATCAAAGTTGTGTCTCGCAAAATGTAATAGATTTTTATTGCCGGCGGCAGTGGTTTGCCTCAGCTAGTCACCACTTCCATTTTGTTTGTCAACCATTCCGACTTTCTGGCTCTTTACCACACTCCAACACACAAATACACAGATACACACCCATACCGGCATGATGGCACCTACACAGCTACACTCGAACTCAGAGACAGGAAGAACTTTCCCATTTTGGCAGGAAATGCTTTTAATCTAACAACAAAGTTGCTGCAGAACTTGTCCGCCAAGTTTTAAGGATTCGTTGTTTTTTGGCCGACTCGCAGTTGGAAAATTTCTACAAATTTAACTTGCCCTTGACACGTTGCCAAAAGTGCCGAGAAGGATATAAACGAAATCCAATTTGACTTTCCTCAGTGTTTCTGGCCAAAATAGTAAAAATTGTTGAGTAGTCGACGGGAGAATAAATCACTGGCATTTTAAACGAAAGTTTGGCTAGGACTTGTGTCTGCCCTAATGAATATAATTTCCTTTAAGGCCAGATCTGTCAGCAAAATGTGCATACATTAAACGGACAGATAATATTCTTTTTTTGCTTTAAAGACAATAAAAATTAATTAGCGCGTCACGTCAGAGATTGTGGCCTTAATTATGATGGCCAGGTTCTCTCCCCACGGAGTTTGGCCGAAAGAAATACCAAAAAATCAATATGACAGCCACGGGGGAAAGGAAGGTGGACAGGCTACTCGTCCTTGGTTGGCGGACGCGCTAATTTCAAGAGCCCCGAGCCATAAAACCGTGTTGAGGGAGCACAAAAGCCCTAAAAACCAGCCAGCGCGAACCGAAAGACATTCAAGCCGGGCCATAAGTAGCTGAGGATTAGGCCTGGTTCTCGTCCCGGGCTGGCCTTCTCCATTTCGGTCCACAATTCGCTTTGAATCGGCAACTCAAGATGGGCTGTATATCTTTTAATTAGACGATTTCTCTAGATACTACCAGACCCGCCTCGATTGCGGAGGTATTTTGTCTCGGAGCTCCCCAAAATGGACTTCCAAATGGCATCGCTGATTAATGTCTCGATTTAATGGGGAAGTAATGTTGAATGAGCATCGCAGATATATTCCTGAGGTAAATAATATTTTGAAGATCTCTTCTAGGTTCTTTAAATTTTGATGGGAGTCTAAAATCATTAAATTTTTATTGAACACTCAACTGTAATGGGCGAGGAAAAGGTTTTTAATGAAAAATCAAAAAGCTTGTATAAAGTTTGAGGCTTCTCATTCATTAATTTTTATGACTAAGATATTGAGACTTTTCCAGAGCATCTAGAGTTCGTTTTCCAGGCCCATCATTTATGTTTCTTTGGCATTTCTGTTGGCCCCTTTCTGTCTTGACCTTCGGGGTGTCTCTTTCGTTTTTTGGCTTTGCGCGGTTTGTGGAATAATTAAAATTCAAAAGTTGGCAGCGGCATTTGTGCATTAATAAATTAGTTGAGCCGGGCCACTCGAAGACGCTCTTTCCGGCCCACTTAAAAGTCATGAAAATAACCGAATATGCAGATGAAGTTTAAATTAAATGGGGGACCGTGCCGGAGAAGCAATGTCCAAGTTTTGTTTTCTGTTTTTAGTTGGCCATTTTACGGCTACTTTGGGACAGGATGCATTTGCATTTCTAATAATTGCGTTTCGTGCCTCTCGCTTAGTCCTGGCTATTTATTACCCACTGTGGGAGAAAAGGGAGAAAAGCGAGCAAAGCCTTTTCCATATTTCCTCCTATCCTTGCCTAAACCATATCATACATTTTTGATGGCATTGAAATGGATTTGGTTATCATAAAAAATTTCCCAAGGACAATAAAGCGAAGCGAAACAATTGAAATCTGAAAGGCTTCAAACTGCTTATCGATTCGAATGCTGCCGCTCGCTGGTTGTCATAAAATGCTGAAATTTGTATTAAGGGTCTCTTCTACACCCTTCAAGTCCCGGAGGTTGAGGGTGGAGCCACCCCTTTTGTCGGTTGTCGGGTGAACCTGAACAGCGTCTAAGCGTGCAACCCATAAAGGAAACCTATTACATTTTTTATACTTAATGTGGGGGCATTTAAAAAATATAGGATAGAAGCGTTGTGGTGCGGTGTGGTACGGTGGGAGAGTGTGTAAAAGGATATTTGAAGGTCACGCCTTGATGACCCCGCCGGCCTGCTCGGACCCGATAAGCAGATGCTCCTGGTTATTGATTGACTAGGGAAATGGACCGGAGCGCCGACTGTTAATTGAATAATTTAGGCAGCAAGAGTCGCAAATATGTATATTTTACTTTGATAACCCGATAAACATTGTCGGAGGGCATCATTATCGATGCATTGGATCCATTGGCCGGCGGAAATTTCCTTGCCGTTTCGTTTCGGGCCAGCCGGAAAACGTTAAAATGAACATCAGGTGGGCTCCGGCCTCAGTCGGCTCACCTGCTCGCTGGGACACCGTCCTGGGATCACATTAAATGATTTATTGGTCCTTGGTCTGGACTGCGTGAGTCCCTAAAATTTCATAAATTTCAGCCTGCTGCCAGCCAGCAGCCGCCTGCCTGCGCTTTATGGCGGAATATACGGCAACAAAGTTGTCCGGGTTGCGAGTCCGAGGATATTTTCCGGCCAAGAAAAAGTCAATAAAAATGCTTCTGTACTCTATACTCGTATATATAAAATTAATACATATATATTGTGTATATCACATTGTTGCTGTTCGGTTCTGTTGGTCCATCAGTGGTGGAATACGCAGGGACTTGTTTGAGTTTGCAAATTGCTCCAAAATCAAACATCAAAGTTAAAAGTGCTTATTGTTGCCCTTTCTCTGTTTATTTTTCAACAGTTTACATTGTGTTGTTTCGGGCTAACGTGGCGTATACTTCATTTACCCGATGGCCAGCGACTTTAAGGGTTTTAAATCCATTTGATAAAGTCCTTTGCCGTCACAATCAGCATCGATTAATGTAGATGAAATATTTCATTGGTGAGATTGGGATGAAACTGACGAAACGAATGAATTTAATTAAATATTTGCCAGATATAATCGAATTTCAATTGGAACGCTGGCATAAATTCCATTATTGAATTCTGCCACCTATAATTGAATGTGCATCACTTGTTTGCCATAGCAAATGGAATTATAATTACATTACCAGCTCGACTCGATTTCGATCATTCCAGAAGCCATATGCGACATCTATTTGTAAGCCCTCCCGCTTTTTTCATAAGAAATGCAACGTGTGGAAAATTCAAATTGCAATTTTATGCCGAGCGGAATTCGATAAAACTGTGGATACTATATACTTCTGGTAGAAAGTTTAGAGGAAGATGCCAGGTACCCCGTCTTTTTTTTTTACTTTTATATAAAGTTGTAACCATCCTGCATGCTGCATTTAAAAAGTTCCAGGAGAGATTCCTCTACATTCCTGTTTGCTGCACTTTAAACTGCGCCTTTTCAAGAGCCTTGAGTAAAATCTATCGAAGTTTTGACCAGCAGATTGTAACTATGGATTTTAAATAGCGAATTTCTGCTTGTATATTTGTATTCCACTTAAAAATAGGTTGTCCTAGACCATAGATATAGCTATAATTGAAAACAAAAGGGCCTCCACTTGCCCTTTTTCTTCAAATGCTTAATGTGTCATTTCAAGGACATGAACAAAAATGTAAAAGATTACAGGTTAAAATTATTTATTTCTTATGAATATATAAACAATACACTGCTGTCGCTTACATGAAATATACCGATATGAGTAATTGCCATTAAAATAAAAGGCACTCAAAAGTAAGCTTACCAAACCCCAAATAAAAGAGACTTGAGATTTACATTGCTCATACGCCACGTTGGAGGTCTTAATCATTTATTTTATTCGACTTCCTCTGGCTTCTGTTCAGCGTGGCTGTGATTTATTTTAATTTTCCTGCTTCAAAATAGCGTTAAAACGGCTAACAGAAAACATTTCTTGTGACAAATTTTGCAATTTATGGGTTCTACTTTGTAAATTGTGTAGCACAAGAAGAGAATGTGGCCTTTTTACTTTTTTCGACTTTTCCGCTTTCCATCCCTCGAATGTGTGCGACATGTTTCTGGTTTCCTGGATTTTCATTTTTATGCCGAATGGCTTTGCCAGCTTTTGGCCCGATGCCTTCGTGATTTTCGTTTCGGGTTTCTCACTTTAATTTGCTTTGATTTTGCATGAAATTTCATGCCAATTGGCAGTTAGGCAACTCCCCTTTAACCCCTCGCGGTCACGTCTCTGTTTCGAGTCCTCAAAGCTAATTTGCTCACTGGTAATGCCACTGCCTTCTCTTTTCTTGATTTCTTCCTTTTCTCTCCATGACCGATTCTCTTTTCTCCTTTCCGACAAATTTAAATGCGACTGATTTCCTTTTCCGGTTCCGGAGCAGCCATTTTATTTAGACCTGCGGTTTTTCTGCATATCGGAGTGTATGCTTGTTCGAGTCTGCCATTCGGTTCGTTACTTATTTATTTAGGTTTTTTTCCTGTTTCTCGAAAACGGAAAGTTGGTTGGATTTTTCGTTTTGTCGCAAACGAATTTCAGTTGAATTTCATTCACTATCTGAATGCGAAAGGCAATGAACATTTATCAAAACCTCTGGGCTTGGTTGTCAATGACTTTCAACGGGCTTAAACTCGATTACTTTTTTTTGCTTTTTTTTCATTAAAATGGCTACCCACCGCTCCTGTTTCAATCGCAAAGGCCTTAGCCCTTCTCGTTTTTAAATGCTATTGAGAAATTATTAATGAAGCTATGCGAGCCGAAGGACGAATCAATAATTCACCATCAAAGTGGGTGGCGGTGTGTGTTCGTGTGCGAGAAACTAATCGAATTTATTAGAACGGCAGCAGAATCGTCTCATGGAATCGCCAGCGGCTGTGAGTCCTTTATACTCGTATTTGTGTGTGTCCAACTCTGCTGATGCGGGTTTAGTTATAACAAAGACCGGGCGATATGCCCTGGGCTCATATCCTCAACATTATTGCCAATATTTATGTTCGCCCCGAGTATGCCGAGATATTTTCTGCAACCGCTGGCTTTAACCTCACCAGGCTCCAGTCGAGAATTCTCCGCATGTAAGCATGTGAAAACCGATTAAAGTTTCGCCCAAAGTTTATTAGAAATTACATCTTAGAGTTATGCAAGAACAAAAGGGATAGAAACCGAAGGATGAATATTTCTTGAAATTAATATACAGGCAAGATGACAGCTAAGCTTTAAAAGGAGAATACATTGCCCGGAGAAAACATCTAGGAATGCTTTTGAAATGAAAAATCATGACACTTTAAGAAGGAAAATCATTGAAAATCAAAGAAGATTTATTTAAATTAGTTATTAGAAATAATTCCTTAGCAGGAAAAGGCTCCATACGACTGGGTTTAGTTGGGGGTTACCACTTTAAGATCAAAGAGAACTTTTTGAAGTCATTTCTGCGCCACTTTTCAATGCCATGATAAGCGGCAAGCAAAAAACGCATCCTTTTGTTTTGTTTTATATCGAAAAATTAATTGTCACAAGTGTGGTAAAGGATAAAGGATGGAGGTTGCACAAAAACCAGAAACAAACCCATTGACGTCCTTTGACACAAAGCAAAAACCACAAAGGCAAGGAGTGTGAGAAGGGTCGTGGCACACAGGACATCGTCATTGGCCGTGTCCCGGCTTTCAGCGCGAATGTATTCGTAGTTTGTTTTGTGCTTTGTTCTTTTCATGCCACCATACACACCCACTATACAAAAGGCAGAAAAAAGTAAAATACCGAAAGCATCCCAGGTAATTTCATTATTCAAATATGTGTGAATGGTAGTCGAGAGACAAGAGTGCTGCTACGATGACTGATTGACTGACTGACTGAGTGACAGGCGACTTTGTTCTATGACTGGCACATTGGAGTGGGTCAGTGGGACCATCGCAGGACTACGAATAGACCAAGTGAAGACACCCTGAATTAGGGAAGGCCCGAAGCCAAACGGCAAGCGGGGCAAGAGGTTTCCGGTTACTTCTGTTTCCGTGCCTTGTTTATTTGCACTTCAATTAATTACGCTGTTCGGTTCGGCCTCTCTTCTCGCTGTCTGTTTTTCTATTAATTGCAAATTTCATGCATTCTTTATGGTAATTTAGACCCGGCCAGTGGCCGCAGCTTTTGTCAAATTGTTTTTCGTGCCTCATTAACTGAGCTCCTCTGTCCCGGCCTTCACCATTCTTGCCCCATTATATATCTATCTCTGTTTAGGCCTGCGGCATGGGCGTTTAATTTGTTTTGGACGACTTTTGATTATTTTAGCAATTGAATTTACGGTCGGCCATAAATAAATATATATTACGTGAGACCAGCAAATTTTATTAGCTGTTCAAATGCGTTTAATTTGAATTTAACCATCTGGAAGTCGGAATAATTAATGACAATAAAATAGTGCTTACTGCCCATAGAATTAAAAACGAAAAAATGCAAATGAGCTCGGAATAGAGGTGACCCTGAAGTCGGTGCCTCCATTCGCCCAATCCCGCCCAGCCAATCGGAACCGCTCAACAACCGCAAATATTTTAATCAGGAACGGGTCTTGCCGCTTGAGGAATTTCCACAGTTTGGCCGGATCTCAAAAAATCAAACCCCAAATGAAGATGCCAGCCCACAAACATCCCAAAAACTTCTAGTTCTAATGGGTCCTGATGTTTTTGGCCAGCATATGCCAAGGGTCACAACTTGTTGGGCAGCATGCAATAAATTAGCTTCTTGGCCAGGCCCAAAACGCCCTAAGATTTTCGGTCTTGCCTTTGGAGCCGTTTTCTTTAATTTTCGCCTGCTGTTTTGGCATTGAGTTTGGTTATAAATTTTCTTCGTTCGCTTCATTTATCAGAGAGTGTGTGGCGGTGTGTGTTGTGGGGGCGGAAAATCAATAAACATGTGGCAGGGCTTACACCCGCCGCTGCCAGCCAAGCTCTCTTCCTAATTTCATTTTTGACAGCAATTAATCAGGACCCTGCGCTTGCGTGCAATTAGTGTTGCTATAAAACCCCATAAATTGCTTTACTCTGCCTCCTAATGGCACCTTAAGGAAGAACGACGCGAAAACCCCTTTTACGCGGCGCGTGCATGAAAAATTCAAATCACTTGATTAGTGGCAATTAATTTGGCCAACGCCATTGCGTAAATCACTCAGCCAGCGAAGCAGGGGCCTAGCCCTTAAAGCCTTAAAGGACAAATGAGAGGCCTGTTTATGCCACGATTAAATGCTTAACAACCATCAGCCCGTGACTCGTAGATAGTTTCTTTATCAACATCAAAGGTTTACCTACATGGGGATTACCTTTCCAAAGTCGCGATTTTATCACTGTATACACGAATGGTTGTTAGTTCACAACTTTGTGTCCCAGGACCACTTGTTTATGGCCCTAGTTATGACTGGTGTTAATGGCTCTTTTGCGTGCCCCAACCGCTAGTTGTTTTGGCCCTGCCTATGTTTTGGCCATTACACAACGAGAAAGTAAGAAATACCCTCTATCTATTCGGCAGAAACTCTCCTTAAGAATAGTAGAATGCCTTTTTTTCCAGTGAACCTTTGGCCCGTTCAATTTGTATCTAATAGAATTGTCACTCACATATCGCATACATCTGTGGGATAGCCTTCTCCAGTCCCATCCATCCACCTAGGGTTCTCGGAGCAGGCGACATCACTCACCGCAATTGTGTTGTGTGACAACTGAATTTGTCATTGGCTGCTCAAGTTGAAACAAAGCCAAGGCCAGGCAACATTTCTAATGGCTCGTATTTTCCCCAGGAAAAGCCAGCAACCAGAGTTGAGGTAGGGGAAAATTTGAATTTATGTTAGGGCCAGTTTTCTTTCACACTGGCGGCTTGGCAGCTCTGGCGGCCAGAAAGGGGAGAATATACTTTCATTTGGAGCCTGCCACAAAGCATTTCCGCTTTGTGGCATACACATAATGCAGAAAGCCTGAGCAACGTCTGTGTGTTGTAGGATTGTTTCCCGGGCTCCTGGGCTGTGGTCCTGACAATGAGTGATGTTTTTTTGTGTGTGGGACTTGGTCAACAACAGGAGACAGCACCAGCAACAAGAACAGTATGCGGTATGCGGCATTGCCAAGTTGGCATCATGATGGATAGCCGCATATTAACTGTCTAATGCATATTGCAATTACAGCATTTTGGTGGTCTATTAGTTAATAGCCATCTGGTGTGTGAGTAGTCATCTGAGAGGGCGTCAAGTTATTTAGTTAATGGCCAAATATCTTATCTTGCAAACAGCCAAGCAAGATAATATGTCTAGATAAATGAAGCAATTAATTGCAGACACTTATGCGTGTTGGCGAAATAGTATTGACTGTTCAGTTTAAATTTTGATCTGAATATTCTGTCTTTAAACTGCGCACGCCCATAAAAGGTTTCGCCCCGCCCCCTTACCTTTGGCAACCCTTATTTTCTATATGTCATTTGGCTGACGCGTCGTCGAAGCCTCTTTAGCTCAGTGGTAGAGCGTTGGTCTCGTAAACCAAAGGCCGTGAGTTCAACCCTCACAGGAGGCAGCAGCGTGTAATTCAATATTTTTGATAGCTTTATTCTTAACTTTTATTTAATTATTTTTTATTTATTAATGAAACAATAAAAATAAAAGCAATTCCAATAATTTTAAACACCAATAAGTTTGTACCAATGCTTTTAAGAGTGAGAAGATGAGATGGTGACTCACGATCTTTAAGCTATATTAATTTTTATATCTTACAACCCTTGTATTTACTCTTAAATTTTAGTCTCTTTGACTATTTTAAGCTCTCACTAAACTAAAACAACAAACTTCTCTCATTGCTTTTGCTTGTATAAAGCATTGGGCAGCGGGTTCCTCAACGCCTCTTTAGCTCAGTGGTAGAGCGTTGGTCTCGTAAACCAAAGGCCGTGAGTTCAACCCTCACAGGAGGCAAGTTGAAAAAGATATATATTTTGTTTTTATATTTTTTTTTACTTTATTATATTGTTATACATTTTTTAAAGGACAGAACTTTATGGAGGAATTCCTTTTCTTTGTAATCAAGATCCGATTAGATTTTCTGAAACAAAAATGAGTTCCAAGGCGTCATAGCCATAGTTATTTTGGGCCCTCTTGGCCTAAAGTGTTATTTTATGACTACCATTGCGTTGCGCACGTGTAGGCCTTTAAAACTAACGGCAAATAAGAGTTGTAAACAGGGTTTCAGGACCTCTATGGTGAATGATGCGGTCATTATGGCCATGTAGCTGCGTGGGAAGTTGGCCAAGTGTTGAACATATGTGTACGTGCAATGTATTTTGCTTATTGTCTTGCCTAAAGACACTGTTGCCCAAATTATATCCCCCAAAAATAATAATGAAGTATCAGGAAACTGCAAATTGCACAGAAAGCAGTTAATCTAGTGTCCATGATGGTAATTATCGTAATATGGTTATCATATGGTAAGCTTGTGATTAGATTTTGGTAGATACGAATTAATGAATATCAATATTAAATTAATTGCTCTAACCTTTTAACAATAAAACATTAATTAAAGCATTTCTTGGTTTTTAACATGGGATATTTTATCATAGACTTAATATTAAAGGTTGTACTAAGGTTTCAGATTTAAGACGTCCTTTAAGCTAATTCCCTACGACCTCTGTTGCATATTTATGTATTAATAAGACATGACGATGACACTTTTGATGATGAGGCCTTGTGCTTTCTGTTGGCCTGCCTCCAAGCCTCCAAGCTATATACTTATTTACCTGACCAAGGGACCGCTTTTCTCCGCCGGTTGAAACTAATTGAAAAGGACAGGGTGCGGCAGGCACTGCGAGGTCCTTTTGTGGCCTGATGCCTCCCAACGGCGCCCCAACGGTGCGCCAACGGCTGAGAACCGGGAAAAATGTTAATCAACAGGGCCAACTTGGCTATGGCCAAATCAAATCAAGGTAATTTACCGTAAGAGACAAAAAGGCATCATTCCATTTCCCAGCCCCAGAAATCGACAACACATCCTGCCACCTTTTACAGACACAGAACGCGTGAGTGTACGGATGGGTGTGTTTGTGGGGATGTATTACTCGTATATAAAAATATATACGTATATATATATTATATAAAGGACGAAGTATTTGCTCTGTAATTTATATGCGCAGAGCAGATACCAAAATTCGTTGCTGAGCCAAGTTGCCTGCTGACTTACCTCATTCTGGACCCGCAATTTGCATATTGTGTACATCTTGAGTTCGCACAGTCAATAACTGGCAGATCCCGGCCCTACGCCATGGCTAAAGAAAAACACTCGCTTGTTGCTTAGTATGCAGGTGGCATATCTGCTCATCGGGTCTGTATCCTGCTAGATGATGGCTTTGCTTTTAGGCAGTGCATTTCCGATTGGCGCCAACATTCGCCTCGTCCTGCCCAACTCCCAGCTCCCGGCTTGGCCACTTTTATTGGTATACCTTTCTCCAAAGCTCTCAAGTACACACTTCAACACGCACAAGCATCAAAATAAAGAGAAAGAGGAAAATTGCGAAAAAACAAGAAAGCATTTTCCCTTTTAATTTCAGCATTTCTCAGTAAGGCCCCCTTGCTCGTTGCACGTTTTGTTGCCAGGACCTTTGGCATGCCTCACAGCCCCCCACACAGTCGAGTAACCGACTGTTGCCTGTTTTGAATTTAAAAGAATGAGGAATTGTTCGCTGACTCTTTAATGGTCGCCTTCATTCATCTCTGGCCCCTTAACTCTCTCTAGCTATTTATATATATTTTTGTTCCTGTCAACTTTTTTTCAGCCTGATATTCAGGCTACCCCACAACCCGCTCCAAAAGTTTTGTTTGCCATTGTTTGTCGTCTTATGGTCGGCTGTTTGTTTTATTTTCAATGTATATTTGATTCTTTTATGATTGTGTTTGCATTTGTGTATTTTTATTTGTTTAGCCGTCAATTTTAATGAGCTGTCGCAAGACGAGAGCTGCCAGTTCATAACTTTTATTTGTCGCTATCAATGTCAGGCAATTTGTTTTGCGACCGAAATAATTTATTCATTGAATTTAATAATGCATCAGCGAAAAT
The DNA here is from genome assembly GCA_035047325.1 of Drosophila vallismaia. Lineage (NCBI taxonomy): Eukaryota > Metazoa > Arthropoda > Insecta > Diptera > Drosophilidae > Drosophila > Drosophila vallismaia. Next base: position 982,891 of record JAWNPU010000002.1, on the reverse strand, counting down.
TGTGTGCCATGGTACATACCCTATTAATTAGGGGAGGAGGGCTGTAAAATAGTCCCTCACCTGATGACCCAAAAATTAAGGATACCTGCTTGTTGGTTTCTTTAATTTATTGTTGGTTTTCGCATCTCGAAAGTTATACCTCTTTACATACATATGGTTGCTTAGTTGCACTTTGATAGGCTATATTAGCAGTTTTACTTTGCGCTTCTCTAAATACATTTTACATTTCGTTTAGTTAATTTAAATTAGTTTCAGTTTAATTTAATTAATGATACAATACATTTCCGTTCTTTTAACCCCTTCAATTTTGGATTCAATTACATATAAGACTAAACATTTATAAGATACTTTCAATATCGACAATTGTTTTAATATATATAATTAGGTATGTATATATAGATATATGTATATATCGATTCATATTATCTGTGTAAGAGCCTCGAACTCACAAAGAGAGTCCACAGCGTCAGTATATAATGGAGCTTAATAGTTGCTTTCTTCATGCATATTATTACCACTTTATTGTTAATGATTACCCATATGCAACGCGCCTCATCACCCACAACTCAAGGAATTTCTAGTTTTTACACAATTTTCACGAGTTCTTCAATGTAGCGCATCGGCATTTTTATTCGAGTTTTCCGCCAAATCGTGCAATCGTTTCGATTAATAAATGTTTACATGCGGAAAATGCGATCCAAGATATGTCAGCGAAAATCATTGCAATGAGCCCGCCCGCTTCCAATGTGAATGAAAATCAATAGCAACTGAGGGTCTTCTAAAGTTCAGCAAATTTTGTTTCGTACGTGTTGTATTCCCATCATGATTCTGGAAGTCCATGTGAACGTTTGGCATTTCTCGTTACGATTTTCTAATAAATCAAATTTAAATTGAAGTAATGGCTTTAAATGATGTGCTCCCTAGGGGTGTTCTATCATAGTCACTTCCCACGACCAGATTCCTGCTCCTATTCTACAAAAATTGTCAAGCCACAATCGAAATCCGGCCAAATCGGAAACGCTTTGGGAGGACTCTCTTGCTGCCAAAGGACATATCCTATGACAGGCGTTGTTTGGCTTGTGTGGAAAATGTATTTCTAATATTGATTTGGGTGTTGAGTTTTATGGATTGCGGGCTGTTCTTTTTCTGTCTAGGTCAACAAATATTCCTTGTCCACGTGACGCGTACGCCGTTTATCCTATTTTGCTATACTTGTATGTAAATTTATTTTTGCTTGTAAGTTTCGACTTTTATTAGACTAATAAAACTTTAGATTTACCACTCGTGCTAGGCCCCAGGACCAGGGCCAGAGCTAGAGTTTGGCTGCTTGGTTTTGGTATCTGTTGCTACAATATTTCGTTAGTTTCAAAGATTAACCCGTATTGTTCAAATTGTTCAGTGTTTCAGTGTTCAGATTTAACAATTAGTGTGATTGATTGACCACAAACTATTTTATCCAATGGAAAAGGTTCGCCACATGGCGTAGTTCTTTCCTAATTGTTTCGTTTCAATTTATTTCATTAATTCTGTTCTGGTTTCTGTTTTCCTCGCATTGTGTTTATTCTGGACTGCATTAGGAAAACTTTTTGGCCAATAAAATCTTCGGTTTGTTTTAGTTATCTCCTGCTCTTGTATTTCACTTTTCTATTTTCTATTTCCTTGGCTAGTAAATCCCAATTCGCTGCCATTCATCAAAGACTCTGGTGCACATCTGGTTAGAATATTCGATTGATGGCCCCTTCTGGATTTAATAGTTCGTAATTCGTAACTTAACGATTTAATTAGCCTGCCAATCGAAGGAATAAAATGTAAATTAACACATTTTTACTCCCCCCATTAATTTTTTTTATGTAAGTATGAATCTATTCGTATGTCAACAATTGGCTACACTTGTTTGGTTGTGGATTGTTAGTTAGTTGTACACTTGAAATGTTCCCATTCGTAAATCGAGAGAGGTGGGTTGAAACTCAAACCATTAAATTCTGATTTCGGTGGGATCGCTGCAGATCCCGTTCAAACTTAACAGAAGGATAGATAGTTGGATCGGGTGGGGTGGTCGAGTGGGAGTTTCGCCTTAGTCCCGTATGAAGACGAACTCGTTGTAGTGGTTCCAGCGATTCTCTTCGGTGTCCACGCCCGGCTTAGGCTCCGCCGCAGATCCTGCGGTGCCCGATCCACAGCTTCCGGCCATACGATAGCCGTGGTCGTGCAGGTTGTCGAAGGCCTGCTCGATGAAACAGTGCTTCAGGAAGAATCGCGACGTGTACCGATCTGGGCCGCCGTGATCCGGATCCCGGGACTCGTTCAGCGTGTCGCCAAAGACTTCACGGCACTGGGCCACACGGCCGCAGACCAGGATGCGTGATAGCTTCCGGAACTTGACGTCGGCCAGTCCGTCCTTACCGAATTGGAAGCTGCCCCGGTAGCCGATCGTAATGCATCCTGGTGGCCGGGCATCTCGCTCGCCCCGGATGCACTCCAGCATGGCCTGGAGCTTGAAGTGCTCGGCCTCGCGCTGCAGTCGCTGCCGCTCGCGGAATCCCTCGGGCAGGTGGAGCGCCTTGTCGCGCAGGAAGTCCAGGATGTAGCGGAACAGAACCCCGTCGCGGTCCAGGAAGTACCTCCCCTTGCTGTCCTTGGCCAGGGCATCCCGGTCGGAGAACATTTCGTGCAGCAGACTGGTCTTATCCTGCAGCAGGGTTTCCAGCGTGGTCGTGTAGCTCACGCCGCCGACGTTCAGTTCTACGATTTCTGGCATCCTGAGTCCTGATCGATCTCTGATTAATCGAATTACTCCTCCTTCGATACAAAAACACACATATAGGTTTGGCACACACAACACTCGCGAACTGTGTCCCTGTGCAGGTGAGTCCTTTTTCGGGATTTGTTTACAGGATAACTGCTTAGTCCGCCAACGCGTCCGCACTCGCTCACGTCTCGAATGGAACTTTGAGATACTTTTCACGAAGCGATTGGATTGTTCGTTTTGTTAGTTTGAGAGATAACCCAGCATGTGGATTCTGTGGATTCCACGGTGTGGAACTGTTCCTGGGCCTTTTGGCTAGGCCAAGAACTCTCTGACGCTTTTCACTCGCCCGTTGGTGTACATTTGTGTGTATGCATTGGGGAAAGGGACCTGCTAACTGAGAGAAAGGCCAAGTCCGGAGAGAGTGAGAGTTGTCTGGAACAATCTCTCCTGGCTGCGCACACGCTGGGTTTGTTTTGATATTGGATATTATTGTTTAACAAGTGGTTAAATTTCAAAAATGTGCACGCATATTCCTGGCATATGCGCCTCAAGGGGTGCTCGTCCTTCGCCAGCATCCTTTTTAATTTGATGAGGGTTTTTTCTTCGGGCCCGCAGTGCGTATACTTAATGGCCAATATGCTGGATTACTCTGTGGCAAGACAAACTGTTTTGCCTTATGCGTGAGAAAAGCTGCTAAAGACTGGTGGTCCTTGGCAAACATTAGCATTCTGCGGACGTGCCATGTGTTCATTTTTTGGGCCTTTCACCCGGCCAAAGTTCACAGGGATGTCACAGAAAATTATGGCACATGGCATACTTTAAGGCGTCGCACATAATTTGTGCTTTGGCATGCCAACTATCCTGGGCCAACTTTTCTCCCTTCGAGCCCCCCTCGAGTGGCAACAGGCGGTGACAATTTGACACCGTGACACTGACATTAACATGCCGCAGCAGCACCAGGCCTCCACAGACCCAGCAAATGCAACTGGTTGGACCAATGCCCTGGCCAGTTTTTGGCCCTTTGCCAACTGGGCCACTCTCTTCGGCTTTAAGGGCCACCTCCAGTCCTGCCCTCCTGTCCTACCCTGGTCTGGCCATGCTCGGTTCACCTGTTAGCTGTTTTTGGCATAGCTCCTGTGTTGTGTGAATTTCACGCGTCCTGAAAATAGCCTTTTGCGTGAGACTCGCTGCATTTGAATTAACAACAACGCCAGGGACCGGCCATGGCGAATGGGCTTTCTCTCACTGTCCCACTTCGTTAGCCCTTTGACATGGCCGATAAGAGCTGCAGATACACAACGTACACAGGCTGAGAAATAAGTTGAATTTTAAAAGGACATAGTAAGATAGTTTAAAAGAAATTTAAATCCTTATAAAGTTACTAAAATCTTTGTGAGTCTTTCAAAAATCTCTTTCTTTTAATGATAAATCTTCTTATTTTTACAGTGTACCCACAAATACAAAGATCTACTGCTAATTGCAATGAAAACTTTACTCCCTTGGCTCCCAAATGGCTTTTAGAGCATTCAACCCGCCCAAAACCCCTTTCAGTTTTTTCTTCCTTCCTTGCTCCCATGGCTTACTCCACTCATTTCCGTTTCCGTTCGCTCCTGTGGCCAACCATCACCACCCACTCACGCCTCCCGTTCCCAAGCCACTGGGTAATGCCTCTGCTCTTTATCAGACGCCTGCCTACCCTCCAAAAAGGATTCGCGGACATGAATTTGCGGTTTTTGGCACGCATTAAGATGGCGCAACACTTTACGCGCCATTACGTGTCGCCTGCATTTGTGTGGGTGAGTTACTTTGTATGAGTGTGAGTGTATCTGCCACGGTGTGTGTGTTCGTGATGGTTGCTCTCTTGCGGATTCCGGGGCTTCTGCGAATGTTTCTTGGTTGTCTGGCTGGAGCGATTCAAATAGATTTCGTCTGTGTGGCTGTGTGTCTGGCTGTCCGCCACACAAACAAGAAAACAAACACAAACACCCCCGATGTGCATCAGTGTGTGTGTTTGTATCTGTGTGCTGAAGCACTTTGTTTTGACAACGCGCCAAATTGTCGCCCCACTCACGACTCACGACGACTTCCAGGAAAAGCCGTTTGCAAGCTATTTCTGGTTTGTTTGCATGTTTACCTTTGGGCACTGCCACTGCTTTCCTCGCCCACGAAGATGCTCCTTAATAGGGTGTGTAAGCTACCTAAGTAATAAAGCGTAAAGGAAGGCCCTTCCAGCGCTTTTGTCCTTTTCCACTTCGACCTTGTTGAAAACCATTTAGATGTCCCAAAAATAAACTCTCGCATTCCAACAAGGTTTACCCTCGTGCCAATCAAGTTTCCAGTGTGCAAATTGTGCATTTGATTTCCCTGGATATATTTTTGGCATTGACAAAGCAAACAAAATTGGCACGCTCCGAAAATTCAAAGTCAAAATAAATCAAATCAAATCAGCAACCAAGTTCAACATCATTTAATAGGATTCTGTGTACAGAGGGTATCAAATATTGACAGAACCAAATGGTTTGATTATTAGGGAAATCAAAAGTTTAAATAGATTATCGTTTAAGTCTACTAATTATGTCTGGAATAAATACTCTAGATTTATGAGAATACAAAATTCCTGTTAATTTGAAATTTATCTTCGCTAATTCAATTCCCAATTATTACACTCTAAAGACTCTCAGCTAAGGGTTCATTACCTCTGATAGTCTCTGGTAAGATAAAGTGTCCTATTGACGTTATGAGAAATCAGAATCATAACATAGAATCAAATACAAGGACTTCCCGATCAGACCTTTTTACTAAATATAAAGGTATATAAGCAATGAAATTTCGCTGAACTTTATTTAAAATCTCAACTATGAATATTAAAAACAGTTTATTTAATATAGTTAAAAAGAGTCCTTCGTTTTTCAACATTATGTATTCTATATTCGCAATACCAAAGTCTTAATGAAAGGTTATTTTACTTATGGTATATCTTATAATTTCTATGCCAGACATAGCAAAATAATCAGTCCACCGAATGTGTAGGATCCACCCAACTAATTGCCTTCAGCTTAAGGCGGCTCAAGGTGACTTTAGGACCAACCGAACCCAAGCACTTACCCAATGCTTAGAGTGTCCTAGGTCCTTGCTGGTATTCGTGTGCATAAAGCTAGCGATTTTGCAAGCTTAAAATGCATACACCAAGTGCCGGAATGCGTATCCTCAAGATACATTGACGCCGGTAGATGGTCCTGCGATTGCGAATGCGACAGCGTATGAAAATGCAAATGCAAATGCAAGTACCCGGCTGCTGGGCAATTTAACACCTTTGGAGTGATGAAAAAAATGTCTAGGAGAAGCATAAAACGAGAAAACAAATATACATTTTTAGCAAAACCGAAGCTTTTATGCACTTACTGTTGTATTTCGGTTTCTATTTCTATATTTTAAGCATAAATAAGATATAGCTTGCCGATTACAAGAAATAGAAATCATTAAAAAGGACGGTAAAGGAAGTCCAAGCCATTTTCTATAACTAAGGAATTTTATTTGCCTGTATTTTAATACATCTCCCATAACGTATAATCCTTAGGTTCCCCCCGTTTCCCTTAATTTATAAAGAAAAACTCCAATTCATTTCGTTTCCCCATAGTTTATTGTAAATTGTACATGCTTAAGATATATTGTTTTTTAGTTACATAATTTTATACAATGATAAACCTAATCTTGAAACTGTGTGTTTACGGGACTACGGCCAAAGATGTCACCTTCCCCGCGAGGATTGCTGCTTCACCGTTCTCTGCCACCATGGTCCTGCATTATCCTGGACATAATCATCACCTTCTAGGCTTTGGAACATCTGCGCCCACTAGAATCTGCAATGTCGTCCTTGTTTTCTTCGCAGAACATCCCAGCGAGGAAACCCGAATCTAACGTTGTACTTATCTGTAAAAAATAAGGTATCAACAAATAATGTTATTAAAAGCATGGGGGGTGGTTTATGGGAAAATATTTTTATCTAGGAAGGTCCTGTCAATTCGAAGTTTATTTTTTTAGCCTTTACGAAGTTATTGAGGCTTTTTAACTGTTTTTCTTACAGGGAATTATTCATAACTTTGTTAATATTTGTCTGAACGAAAAATGTTATACCTTCCTGATCTTGTATCTTCGAGCTCTATCATTTTCAATCATAAACTGGAAAACTAAAATCTGACCCGATTTTTGATTTTGCCAAAAATCATTAAAAAAAATTTTTCTCAAAATGTACACTATTTTATGACAGATTCATGAGGATTGAAACACGATTCGAAAACGACATTCCCTTTTAAAATTCGATGCAAAAAAGCTGAAATATAGTCTAAAAGGTGTCTGAAAAATGTCCTTTTTAGACAATTCCATTACTTCTTGGTTTAAGCTTGGCCAACATGACTTCTCAATTCGTTCACAATCGGTGAAACTCAGTAAAAGCCATTTCTCCTATCAGTTAGCTAAACAATTAAATAACTATTTTGTATATCCCTTCAAACTTCCAGCTTCTATCCTTATAGAATTCCTCAATCTATCAGGTGTGACTTAAAGTCGTTAATTTTAAATGTGAAAAAATGCACTTTGTATGCCTTGACGTTGATTTTATTCACTGGTGACAGCAACAGTTTGCTTCTAGGGAACACGCCCGTCCACATGCATTTTTGGCCCCCGGCCCGATCCCCTTTTAGCACACTTTTGACGGCCCTCGTCCTGCCATTGTGTGCGAAGGACATGCCCGAAAGTATGGCATACAAAAACCTTCCGGCATGACTGCCAGCCATGCTTTACACCATGGTTTATATGGGTAAGAGTTGCTTTTTGTAAGAATTTTTACATTTCTGCCTTAGCATCATTATTAAAAATAAGAGATGCTCTGCTACAGTATTTGGTTTGGTCTGGTTTGGCCATGGTTCCTCCTTGCTGTACATGCTCTAAATGGATTATTCAAAGCCTGGCCCATAAATCGTGCTGGGCCTTCAAAAATCCACAAGTGGAGCGCAGTTGCAATTGCACGTCCCTGACAAGAGCAATAACAGCACCACCATTTTGGCCCTACACTGGGAAAATATTGCTGTTCTTTATATATGGGATTCTATTGATAAACTTCTGTATATATACTTTTTGCAATTGTTTCCTGTGCAGCAGCTGGTCGAATGCAATGCAATGAATTTGTTTACAGCCATTGTGCCAGACACTCTGGCCCATTCTCTTGGATTCCCTTTATTTTCCTCTCTTGTTGCACTTATCGATGCTTGTTGCACGTCCATTCCGCCACAAAAAATTTCGCAGAAAAGCTGTTTTCAATCTCTCGCCTCGTGGCTTCCACTGCTACCCAATCCTCTCCAGCCTTTACCACTCATGCACTTGGCTATTTTCGTTTTCTTTTTATTTATTTATGTTAAACCCATCTCTACCCCCATGTACCAAAACCAAGGACTCTTCCCCAAAACAGGATATCTCCCATTGAACCCTGCACCAACCCGCCCAGCCAGAAGTCCAGTTCCATTAGCTGTGGAATCGCTATGGCATATTCTGTGCACGTTTTGTTGCTCTGGCAGATTTATTTTCAAGTTTCCCAACAGTCGGACTTTTGTTTGGCTCCATTTCAGGACTCAAATTGGCGCTAAAAAGGTGAAGCCTTATCTAATTAATCCGGGCTACCAATGATTGGGCTCCAATGGAGCTGAAGTGTGATTCAATTAGAGAAAGTTTTGGCCAAACTTTTTCATTCATAAAATCTTTAGCCAAGCCAAAAATACCCCGGGCGAATTTATCAGCTGATGCCGCATTGCCAGCAGATTGCTTCTCGGCCACAATTTGGTTCACGTCTCTTGGCCATTTTCAATCGTATTCCCGGTCGCGAGTCGCGACGGACGGCCTGCAGAAATATGCAAATTTAGCTCGGCGAACAAAAACACTGAACAATCGCGCAATTAATTGGAAATTATTTCCGAAGCTCAAAGGAGAACGCGAGTGCTGAAAATATTTATGAATTTTTGATTACATTTCGCGACGGCAAAGGAATGCAATTCAGGAAAAAAGCAGACCCACTCGGCGGAGGAGGTCTTCCACTTGGTCTCCTTTTGGTGAATCTTCTATTGGTTTTCTGTGAAGCGGAGCGAACCAATGTGGGTGAGTAGAACGCGATTTTCCTCGCATTACATAAGGAGGAATTCGCGGTGCGGCATTTGCAAATGTGTCATGTATTTTTATGCCGCATACGCACCGTGTGCCATTGGTGGCAGCGAATTTCGCCAAATAAATATAAACAGAAGAGCCAAGCAAAACAAAGAGCCAAATAATGTTTGTTTATATTCGCTCTCTGTAAAGGCCTCATTTACGAGAGCACGGAACCGGATCTAGAGAAGATCTTTCACCTGGCCATTACCAAGGCGAACGAGGAGAACGAAGAGCTGCAGTTCCACGCCGTATCTGCCGCTATTGAGCCGGGAAACTCCTTCGAGACTTCAAAAAAGTTATGCAAAATGCTAAGGGTAAGTGTTAATATAGGTCCGTGACAAAGACCACAATTAATTTGCCCAACATGTTGCCGAAATCTCAGCAAAATACTCCAATTTTCTAGCAAAATCTGGTGGCCGTTTTCGGACCCACCACAAACTTGGCCGCCCGTCACGCGATGAGCATTTGCGACGCCAAGGAGCTGCCCTTCCTGGACACGCGCTGGGACTTTCAGGCCCAGCTGCCCACCATCAATCTCCACCCCCATCCCACCGCCCTGGGCGTGGCCCTGCGGGACATAGTGGTCGCCCTGGGCTGGGAAAGCTTTACTATTATCTACGAGTCCGGAGAATACTTGGCCACCGTGCGGGAGTTGATCCAGATGTACGGCACCGCAGGACCCACTGTCACACTGCGTCGCTATGAGTTGGACCTGAACGGAAACTACCGGAATGTGCTGCGACGGATCCGCAACTCTGCGGACTTCTCGTTCGTGGTGGTCGGTTCCATGGCCACGCTACCCGAGTTCTTCAAGCAGGCCCAGCAGGTGGGACTGGTGACCAGCGACTATCGGTACATCATCGGAAACCTGGACTGGCACACCATGGACTTGGAGCCGTACCAGCATGCCGGCACCAACATCACGGGATTGCGTCTTGTGTCGCCCGAGGACGAGCAGGTGCAGGAGGTGGCCAAGGCTCTGTACGAGAGCGAGGAGCCCTTCCAGAATGGTAAATCAGAGACCCAGAAGATTGTCAAACCCCCAGACAATTTATGCAAATCCTAAATCCGTTCGCATGAGTGAATTTAAATAATTGAATTGCATTTTCATGGCCCCACTCACGCCCTAACCGAGGAAAAGAAATGATAAATGACATTATCCTTTATGGCCACTCGACACTCGCTGTTTCTGCCTCGTCCACAGTGTCGTGCCCCCTGACCAACAGCATGGCCCTGGTCTACGACGGAGTTCAGCTGCTGGCCGAGACCTACAAGCATATGAACTTCCGGCCCGTGTCCCTCAGCTGTAACGATGACAGTTCCTGGGACAAGGGTTACACACTTGTCAATTACATGAAATCTGTAAGTTATTGAATACAAAAATAATATATTAGATTCCTAAAGGAGCAATAGTAAAGAATCTCCTCTCGTAAAGATATTTATCAGTTCTTAAGTTGTCGTCGCATAAACATGGCTTGTAACCAATAAATCCTCAATTTTTTCTAAACGTGTGAATAACTGCCTGATTTTGAATAACTTATGCACCGAGTGCCGGTCCACAGCTCACTCTGAATGGCCTCACGGGTCCCATTCGCTTCGACTACGAGGGACTGCGCACGGACTTCGAGCTGGAAGTCATTGAGCTGGCGGTGTCCGGGATGCAGAAAATTGGCCAATGGGGCGGCAAGGATGGCTTTCAGCAGAATCGCCCGGCCCCGGCGCACTCCTTGGAGTCGGATATGCGCTCGTTGGTGAACAAAAGCTTTGTCGTCGTCACGGCCATTGTGAGTGTGCATGAACTTGACTAAGCCTAGGAGTCCGTCGTCCGGACCTTGACTTGACTCATTCTTTATTCTTCTTTTCCTGCCCATCAAGAGCGAGCCATATGGCATGCTGAAGGAGACCTCCGAGAAGCTGGAGGGGAATGATCAGTTCGAGGGCTTCGGCATCGATGTAATCGACGAGCTTTCTAAGAAACTCGGCTTCAGCTACACCTTTCGGCTGCAGCCGGATAACAAGTACGGTGGAATCGACCCCAAAACCGGAGAGTGGAACGGCATGCTGCGTGAAATCATGGATAATGTGAGTTTCGGTTAGATTAGCATTCATAAATCTAATCGCCTCCAGACTATCCTTTGTCTTCGGGTTTATTGATTTACATAGCGTGGTCATAAATTCCGATATAGTCGTTATCGTTGCCATAAATTCCAGAATATTTTCACTCTGCTTGTGGCTTAAATTGCCCCAAATTAATTCTTTTTATAGTTGAGCGATTAATCTGACTCTGCCCCATGGAGACTCCCCTCCTGCAGGAAGATAAATTGTTTGAAAATTGCACGAACTACCAATGAACAATTTGATCGTTTTAATAAAGTGGGCGAGTAATTAATGAAGCCTATCTTAAAGGTGCCTTATTTTATTATTTAAAAACCTTTTTTCGGAGATTATATGGTTTCCTTTTTCACAGTCAAACGGCTCTTTGTAATAAAAATTAATAATTCATAGACTGGCAATGTAATGTTCAGAGAGCGTATGCGTGATATATAATACATAAAAATTTTGCATAAACACAAACCAGTTTACATTGTGCTTAAATAAATAAAATGAATATGCTTTTATATTTGATTAGCGAGCTGACATGGGCATCACCGACCTGACCATGACATCGGAACGAGAAAGTGGAGTGGACTTTACAATACCCTTTATGAGTTTGGGTAAGAATATCAAGATAATACAAATAATATTATTCACAGCCAATGCTTGCATCTTAGGAATTGGAATCCTGTTTCGAAAACCCATGAAAGAGCCACCAAAGCTTTTCTCCTTCATGTCACCATTTTCCGGGGAAGTATGGCTTTGGCTGGGATTGGCCTACATGGGTGTATCCATTAGCATGTTTGTCCTGGGACGACTTTCGCCTGCTGAATGGGACAATCCATATCCTTGCATCGAGGAGCCCACTGAACTGGAGAACCAGTTCAGCTTTGCCAATTGTCTGTGGTTTTCTGTGGGAGCTCTTTTGCAACAGGGATCCGAGTTGGCACCAAAGTAAGTTAATACCAAACCAGAAATATTTAAATGTTAATTTGTTATTCTTAAGGGCCTACTCTACGCGAGCCGTGGCAGCATCATGGTGGTTTTTCACCCTGATTTTGGTATCTTCCTATACGGCCAATTTGGCAGCTTTTTTAACTGTGGAATCTTTGGTTACTCCCATAGACAATGCCGATGATTTGTCCAAGAACAAAGGCGGTGTGAACTATGGAGCGAAAGTGGGTGGAAGCACTTTTACCTTCTTTAAAGTGAGTTTTACTTAATATTATTCAAAAAACTCATATAAATTTATTTAGGAATCCAACTATCCAACTTATCAACGGATGTACGAGTTTATGCGGGACAATCCCCAATTTATGACGATGTCCAACCAGGAGGGCGTCGATAGGGTGGAGAACAGCAACTACGCCTTTCTGATGGAGTCCACCACCATTGAATACATCACGGAAAGGCGCTGCACACTGACCCAGGTGGGTCCCTTGCTGGACGAGAAGGGCTACGGCATAGCGATGAGGAAAAGTTAGTAACAAAATCTTATAAAAACAAGAAAATATAGAAAAGAAGCAATCCGCAGATTGGCCCTATCGGGACACCCTTAGCCAGGCCGTTCTCGAAATGCAGGAGCAGGGCGTTTTAACTAAGATGAAGACCAAGTGGTGGAAGGAGAAGCGCGGTGGAGGAGCCTGTTCGGTAAGTGTCCATCCAATGCAAAGCCTTCGATCTCTGACAGCTCTGTGGAATTTGTGGGGGTGTGTGCAACACGTAGGACGCGGCCGAGGATGCAGGTGCCGTGGCCTTGGAGATAAGCAACTTGGGCGGCGTGTTTCTAGTAATGGGAGTGGGCTCCTTCTTTGGCATTGTCGTGTCCCTGCTCGAGATGGTGCTGGGTGTCAAGGAGCGCAGTGATGAAAACCAGGTATAGGCCAAATAGCACCTGGCTTTCCAATCGATTAGCCGCAGCCTTTAGCCAGTATTGCACACATCCATACCTAAAAACAAGCACTTTAATTTATCCTGAAAATCGTTTGAAATCCCCAAAAAAAAAAAATAATAAACAGGAAGAGGCCGATTCGGATGCCTCCTCGCTCGGCTTTGCCAATTTGGGTGGCGTCTACCTGGTCATGTTCGTGGGCAGTTGCTTTGGCAGCGTTTACGGCCTGGTTAACTGCGTGGTCAGCATCTACCTGAGCGCGCGTGAGAACAAGGTAAACCGCTTAAATGGGTGGCGGTCTAAAAATAGTAACCAACCGTTTGTGACTAAAAATGGCGGTTGAAAGGTCGCCCTAATCTGAATAACGGATTTGTTTCAATGGCTCCCCAAAATGGACGAAGCGGAGCCAACGATTTCACACAAAATCAAATCATCCCTTCCATTAATATTTAATATCTATTTAACAGTCAAATCATAATCTAGAAAACATTTTTGGAATGCTTTTCTGTAGTTTATCCTTCTGCATGATAAGCTTAATCAAACTGCAAAAGGACTTGTAATTAATATTTGTTTTTCTGGCAGGTGAACTTCAAAACGGAGCTCTTAGACGAAATACGCTTCATTCTGCAATGTTCTGGCAACACCAAGGCGGTCAAGTATCCGAAGAATTCTTCCCGCTCCATAGCCAGCTCGAAGTCTAAGGGCTCTTCGCAATCTGTGGACTCTCTTCCGGATGACAATTCTGTGGCGGAAGTATCTGAGAAGCATGAACGTCATGCCAAAAAGTAAAATTCAGAAAGCTTTTGTAATTTGGTTTATGAGCAGGATTTTAGCCATGTCCTAGTGTGGCTAGGACGAAGCTTTCTTACTAACGAAATGGCGTTTACTTTGGAGACTTATTAAAAGTAAAGTTTCGTTGATTATTTCTATAATGTTCTTCAAGATTTCTAGTATTATAACTTGAACTTATTTCTTGATTTTAAATTTGTTATGCAAAACAATTGTTCAATAAACTGCATTTGTAAAGATTAATAAACTAAAAATAAATGCTTAGTAATTTTTAAAGGTAGCAGAAAACAAAGCGTCATGTTAGAAATAGCTTTTGAAGCTTTTGCAAACCCAAAAGCTAGATGGCGCCAATATCACGCACCAATAAATACTTTAAAAAAAAAACTCTTTAAAATTAAAACAAAGTGTTATTCTTTTTGAATATCAATATATTTATCGATTTCCTCATATTATGTAGTGTCTTGATACATATTTTTTTATAGTAATATATCCAATATATTGGTAATTTCCTTTGCGGAGATACATTTAATCATTTCTTTAGACACTGAGATGTTGAAAAGGTAAAGTTGTACGAAGGTTGTTTTATTCATTTTTGTTGTTTTGTATTTGTTTTGTTAGCAGGATAACCAAAGGCCCAGTTATCCTGTTGATCGTGTGGGTCTGTGTGTATAAATAGAGTATACATACGTGTAGATGTTGTCGATCGTGTATAAGTTGTACAATAATACGAATATCATATATATAACTATAGTTTATGTCTCTGTACTGGAATGCAGCAATATCGACCCAAAACACTGTTTTTGTTTTCAATCTATATCCTATATTGCAATGCGCTTATATTGGCCACATTCACGCACACACACACATATACACCTTGTAATAGATTTTGATTAAACTTCATAACTTTAATACCTGATCATTACAGTTTAGTTTTTAATTAGTTTTTAGCTATAATTGCATGTTTGAATATATCTGTTTTTATCATGTATCATGTATCATGTATCATATATCATGTATCTTGTATCATATATGATGTATTATGTGACTTTATTATTCCGACTAACATTTTTAAATTCAAATTCAATGCTCAACATTTAACTACACAAACAACAAAACGCGTCGCTTAGACTTAATCATCTAAATGAAATTTTGTTTAATTCACTTTAGAGTATGGATTTTTGCATAATTAATCTTCTATGTTCAACGTTCAATTATCTATTTTGATTTATTCATGATAAATGTTTATCTAGCTGATGTACTGTTTGTATATTATATACTTGTATATGTTCTTTTTTTTTTTGCTTCAAAGGCCAGTATGGGAGGCAGGCAGAGTGGGTTTATGGTTTTCTGGTTTAAAACGTTTGCAACTCATTGTCCAGGATATGGGAGAAAAAACTAACCAGTAATCGGGCTCCATGAGGCAAACACAATCGAAGGACTAATTTATGCACTCAATTGCTCTGCGGCCAATGGAATCTGCTTCCGATTAACTTGTATACGGATATGTGTGAGTTTTGGGTAGATATATCATCGGAGTATCGGTGGGTGTGTCGGTAGTGTGTTATAGTTTCAGTGGCGAAAGGCTTTTCAATTTCCACAGGCTTGGTAGAGTGTATAGGGTGAATAAAACAGATTTATCATCTCAAAAAGAATAACTTAAATGGAAATTGCGGATTTTTCCAGCTCTGGTTGAAAGTTGTAAGCTCGTCTAGGTTTTCCTTTTGGTCTTTTGTGCTCAAATGGAATTGTTGGGGGCTGTCTATACGGGGAGGAGGCTAGAAAGCTACTTGGTATATACAACAACAAATACAGGAATACATATATCCCATTTCAAAAAACTTATGGAGTCGTGTTGACACGGCTTGTTGCAAGTTGCCGAGATGGCAAGTTGCAATGGGACTTAAAGCTGAACGTTTCGATACACACATAAAGCATTTGCCTGTCAAAGCCGGCAAGGTCCGAAATTAACAATCAGTTTTGATCTAGGATATGGTGTTCACATTGGTGTTGATTTTGCCTAAAAGGTGTTTAGAGTTCTCACATCGATTGGGAATATTTCCCGCATATTGTCTAACTAGGTAAGTAATACATCTAGGCGTGGGAGTGTTATTTAATAATATAGTTTGATACACTTTGGTAATTAGTATAATGGCCAATCAATCGACTAGAAAAGGATACAAAACCGACGCGTAGTCCAGCCAAATCAAAGAGTCGTTTCCACAAACCTCAGTGCTCCCGTTCAGCTGCTGTAGATAGGTTTTAGTTTTGGCTACTTTCTCAAATATATATTTATAATCCGTGTATATCTAGGCTAGGATAATATTAGGCTCAGTTTAATGCAATACAGTTAATGCATACAAATTACATAAACTTCGGTTCTGCTATACTCGTATTATCGTCTTGAGCATATCGCTTAAAAATATCTTGTGTTTTCTCCTTTGTATTCATAGGTTTTTCTTTGTTTCCTCTCAAAAGTTCATTAAAATAAATGCCTTTTTAGTTTGTTTGCTGGCACTTTAGTGCCGAAGAGTATTCGAGTGTTTGTATCTGATAATGTAGTGTAAATAGTTCCTTGTTCAGTTTGGTGGTAGTGGGTGGGTGATGGTGGGGCTTGGATATAGTTGTAGTTTTAGTTATAGCTTAAGTTTTAGTTTAGTTAGTAGGTTAGTTGGTTAGTTATTTGATTAGAATGTTTATTTGGCTTGCCGTGAGTGTTGGCTAGAAGGGCCGAAAGAGATTGGGCGAAGAGGGGAAAATAAAACAAAACCCCCAATCGGGAAGCTGTTGTTTCAGAAATTTCTAAATCACTCCGGAATGACAGAAACTCGCATGCGAAAACAGCTCGAGGTCCTCGGTCCTTGGTCCTAGGTCCTGCGTATGCTGCTGTTTGTATCGGTATTTGTTTTTGGGCCCTCTCAAATGACACTCATGCGACGCCTGCCATTTCCGGTGCCCTCGGCTCAGTTGGCGTTGGCCAGAGTCTCGTGGCACACCTCCATGTAGTCCGGGTCGTGCATGATGCCCTTTATCATGTCCTTCAGCATTGTGTAGCGTGGAAATATCGGATACATCTTCGAGCTGCCATACTCTTCCTGCCCCCACAAACACCCCCAAACATACAGATGCGGATAAGGATTAACAATACAGTAAAAAGCTCCCAGGGGGCGACCCTGGACATTCGGCTCACCTTCAGCACCCGGATGAGATGCCGCAGACCCAGATACTTTTTCAGCAAGCGGTACAAGTCGTTTATCAGCTGCGTGTTCTCGTGCTCGATCTGGGCCGTTGTCATGTCTGCAAAAAGGATTCCGGACAATATAACCTCTTCTTTCCGGCCTTAAGATATTTTCACTTACGCTCCAGTCGCTCCATGCGCTCCCTTCGCTCGGCCGCCTCCTCGGCCAGCCGGGCGGAGGTCTTAACCCCCTCACCGGACTTCTGGGTCTTCTCCATGATCGAACAGGCGCGCATCACATACGAGGGCACCGTCTCCTGCTTCTCCTGTCGCGGGATGTCCACCAGGGTCCAGTATTGGGTCTCCAGGCGTATCACTTCCTGTTAAATGAATTAAAATACAGGCTGATTGGTAAATAATGGAAATACCCACCTTAATCATCAGCTTGAGCATGGGGTAGCGTTGGAAGATGTTGCGCTGGCTCTTGGAATCGCCGTACTTGTTCATGAGGTTGATCAGGGCCTTCTTGGCCGTTTCGTAGGACTCCTCCAGGCGAAGGCGCAAGGATCTCAGGCGCTCGTTGGTTTCGATTACCTCGTCCCGCGTCATTCCGCTGGGCGCCCCTTCGTCCTTTACATCCTGCACGATTCGCCGCACACTCTGCGTAAACTTTCCGACAAAATTTGTGGTTGCTGTGACGTGGGAAAAAAGATCCATTCAAATTAAATGATTTTCATGGATGGTAATAAAAAATAGTTGTTCGGAAATTGAACGAAACACTGTCATTAATAATTTGGAATGTCAGTAGATACGTGCAATAACCTTTAATTAATCTGCGATTCATGCGGAAATTGTTTGACTATGGGAAAGTCTAACTATTATGCCATGACGAAGTCGCATTGAATAAATAATTTAAGTACTTTTTTAAGTAGATTTTTATATTTTTGCGCTAGTCTTGTGTGTTTTTCCCTTCTTTCCGATATTTTTAGAATATTCTTAGCTGGGAATCGAACTCAGAGTACTTCGCGCGATAAAAGACACACCGCTTAGCACGCACCACCAAAACAAGCAACCATCCACGGGTATCTTTTGTGCGGTTTGCTTCTATCACGGCTTAATTTTGTTAATTTTTAAAAATCCCAATTAATTATAGCATAAATTAGAACTAATTTTTGTAATGTTTTTGTTCCTATTTAGTTTTTTTTTACTAGAAAACTATAAATTTCAGCTTAAGTTATAAAAAATTATTTTTTAAAACTTTGAAGCCTGCCATTGAATTCCTAATTTCAAAGTTCACTTCTCTTGTTTGTTTTAAAAGTAGAATTATTACATTGTTGCTAATGAATTTATCGTGTTCTGGCTTAATATTCTTGAAAGAATTTCATTTGACTAAAACAGTAAAGTTGATTCATTTGCAATTTCAATTTTATTTCCCGTTGAGCAAACACGCCTCCCTTTTCACGATGCCAATAATGTTCTTTTATTTTTTAATGAATGGAAAAACTCCAGAATGATTATGGGCTGCCTGCTTAATGGGCTTTTCATTGAGATGGCGAAAAGTGCAATTAGCATTCGTCATTTTCAGTCGGTTTCTGGGTCCGTAAACTCAAACTGGCGGAACGTGACAGATTTCGGGGCCGTGATTTGTGTTTGGGTCGTGCCTTTCCAAAAATGGTTTTGGTAATGGGCTAGGAGCTGTCTCTGTTGGTGACTTAAAATGTTTCGAATAAGTCGAGCGTTGCATTCAAATGTGCAATGCAATTAAAGCGCGCTTATTTCTAATTAGAGCCTCATCCGACGACCATCTGTAGATTCCGTCAGAAACACTGCCTTTTGCGGCTAAGATGCAAGTTCATTGTCGGTTTCCTACTGTGCATCATAGAGTAGCGGGTGTGTGGTTTCTGTGGAAACCCGCAAGTGCAGTTCCCTGGACTGGGCCAGAAGACTTTGCCCACTGACTATGAGATCGTGTCGTCACAGCCTCAAAGACTTTGATCATACCGAATTCACTATATAGGTAGCTCAGCACCCGATTCAATGAATAAGTTTATTTATATTTTAATTCGGAAGAGAGTAGCGAAGAGAGGGCCTCGTTGGGGGCCGGAGTCTTCGCTCTTCTAGATTCTTCCCAGCTCGGTATTGGCACGAGAGATCGTACGAACCGGTAACGAATTTACCAACCGGGTAACTCAAGACTGACACTGAGAGAGGTGTGAGTATAAGGATGGGTATAAGTATAATTATAAGTTTGTTCGTTTGTTAATTCACATCGGATCGCAGATCGGAGATCGGAGAAAACATAAAAAATAAATGTAAAAAGAATAATTAAAATAAGAAAAATAAACATAAAGAAAAAACGAGTAAACGTGAGCACGATAAATGACAAGCACAAACAAAGGCCAAGTAAATTATATACCAAAGTACCCATGGATACATAAAAACATACAATAAAAAACCAAACATATACACCAGCAAGCCGATCATAAATTGAATTGCAGTTTTATTGGTTTTAATTGCTAAAAATAAGAGAAAAGAATAAAAGATACACAGTGCGAATTTTATAGTGAACTAAGCCCGCGAGGTCGTGCAAGATACGGATAAAACTTCTGAGATACAACTCCTTGAGATACAACTCGAGAGATACAATTCGAAAGATACAAGCTATCAGATAAAGGTAAGTTGAATTTTTTCCCTTCATCACTCTTATCTGTAGGAGAGTTAATGGAAGTTTTATCAGATTTATTAACTCGGCTCTCGACCAGTTGGCTTACGTTTTTTGCCAATACAACAATTTTCCATATAAAAGCGCAATTAAAACATGCTTTCTTGGTCGTGTGCTGATATTTTTACTGTGCAACTTATCTCTATTTACCCAACATTTTTTGCTGATTTGCATAAACTTTCGATTGCCATAGAATATTGTATGTTTAGACTATTATTCCATTTTTTTTCAGAAGTACCACAACAAAGTCAACAATTAAATAGATTTATTTGTTGATTCTGTTCCAAGAAATGCAGCGATAACCTATAACAGATTCTACTGGGAAACTGAAGAGTAAATAAACGATAATCTTTGACTTATTTTAAGGCAATGAGTAGAAAGTAACTAGCTCCAATGTGTCTAGGGTGCCTGGCATCTTGGTTAGATGATATACAAACACGTTTTTATTGCATCGTGACAAGATGCAAACAAATTACAATTGCGGATAAATATCACGACTTCCAGGGCTCATTGTCATTGATCAGAACAGTAGAGAACAGGCCGTGTATGGGGAAAACACCTTTTAGCCAGTTAAACTTGTTTCGCAGACGGAGTGGTAGAGTGCAGAGTGGCCCAGTAGGCTCCTGAAACTGTTGCTTTCAAACTGGAATAAATGAAATATCGGGCGAAGTAAGCCACATAAATAAGCCACTTGCCTCTGGTTCATTGGGACAAAGCATCTTTAAGACATTCGTCTTTTGGGAAATGAAGACGGAATGGAGATGGGCGGTAGAAATGCCTCTCGACCTTGCCACCCACCTCCAATCCGTTGCCAGAGATTGCTTGGCTCGCTCGCACGAACTGAGAGACGACAAACGACTAATGAGCAAAACGGCTTTTGTTTGCCTTTAGCTTAACGCCCTCGACCCCTACCCCTTGTGGCCAAAACACTCTTCGGCTTTTGCTCTTCCAGCGAAGCAGAGTACCTGCGTAAACCGGTTGTTGCTAATTTGGCAAAAACACAAAAAATACGTCAACATATGTATTAAGGTACATATGTTTGGGTGTGTATATTGTCTTGGCTCTTGGCTCTAGCTCTGGGCCCCCAAAATATGCCGTGGCTGTTTGTCTTTTGTGTTTTGGCAGTTTCTTTTGGCCACAGACTGAAAGCGAGGCACCTCATTTGGCCAACAACAAACGAAACGTGTCGTCGTGGAGCGAGCGGAAAGTATCTCAAAGATAAAGACGAGCCGCAACTTTTCGCTTGGCACATAATTAAACCTCTGCACGTGTGTATCTGAATCTGTCTCTGTATCTGTATCTGTATCTGTGATGGGTTATACTCCAACATGTATGGTATGTGTGTGCTTGCCCTTTTGGCCCACAAATATTTCAAGTTCAACCTTTTAGTCTTGTTCTTTTTTTATGGGCTCACTCATTGCTATTTTTTAAACGATGGAATCCCCCGGCGTGCTCACTTTTTGTTTACTCGAGCCCCTATTTACATCGGACTTTATGGTCGATTCCGTTTCTCTTTTAATTTGCCATTTTGTTGTTTACCCATGAGTTTGTTCATGAGGCTTTATTCACTTTATTCCCCGACAATGATTCTTTTTCTGCAGGTTGTGACGTACTACTAGACACTAGGCCCCTTATCGGTCGTAGACTCTGGAAATGCCACAGGTTTCGGTTTTCCAACTCGATTAGTCACTGCACCAACACTGGCCATGAATCTTAAAAGCTTATGACTTTATAGGATATAAATGAACCACTTTAAAAGCGAAAAATCACACGATTCGACGAAAACCAAATGCTAAATCATCTAAATTGTTGCCTAGCAAATGCTCTCTAGCACTAAATGTCCCAAAGCCCTAAGCCACAGGCACGCGCCGACAGTTTATTGCCTGACCTGGCTTTGTCAAATATTTCCCACAAGAATTGTGGTTAAGTTTTATGTGGTTTATGGAAGCATAATTTGTGTCTGACAGCCAGGAAATGCCGTTTACCCAGTCATAGACTGAGATCATAAACATTTCCATATTGTAAATAGAAGAAACCATTACAAATGTGATGCACAGGTGATGCAAACCAGTTGAGAACGAAACAATGACATAAGCATTTGGAAAACCAGTTCGATTTTTTATAGAACAGGTATCCTAAGGCTTCTTTTGTCTAAATTTAATAATTACTTTAAGAAACATGAGGCGCAGTAGCAAGTATCTAAAATAAAAGCTTTCAATTATTCAATTAGTTCGATATTTACTCTTTTCCATGAGAGCGATTTGTTCCAAAGCATTTCATTATCCCGCTTTAATAGGAGTGACAGATTAATCGATTTAATTTGCATGAAATGACGACATAAGCTTAGAAAACATACCTGAAAGTCTCATTAAATATCTTGATTTATATCTTTGTACACCAATTGGTGCCATAAGGTCATAAATCTGGATGGGATTCCAAATAAACAATAATAATAATAATTTCATTTCTTGGCTTCACACTTTGCGTATTACTTTTCTTATTTTTTGTTTACTAATTATAGTATCATTGAGGTGAGGGTGAATTCACAAATTGCTTTAATGCTTTAATAAAAAAAATACAATATATATAAATGCGAAGAGGAAGCTTTCCAGCGTCTAATATAGCGAATATAACGAGTGCCATTGAAAAGATTATCTATGTAGCTTAATTGTATTTCCGCTGGTTAATAGGTGACTTGAAATGGATGCTTTTGGGTGATTTTTGAGTTCAAAGTCCCCGAAAGTCTTCCAAAGAAGAATTTCCAGCAAATTTTGGTCACGCTCAGTGGGCCCGAATGGTTTTGTAATGACATTAAGCCATAAATATGTCACGCGCATGAGATCACACACCACGGACGTCAAATTTCTAACATCTTAGAGAAGCTTTTGAGTGTCTTAATCTTAGTTGTCACTCAAGCTCATCACAATTACCATATCCCATTGTCTGCATTGAAAATCCTGATTGCTAATCACCCAAATTTAAGCTGAATTTCGAATGAATCACACCCCGGCCATGCCGAGTCGATTTTGGGCAGCGATTACCTGCAAAAATCGGGGATTGTTTTCGTCTTCAGAGCTTGTCACTCTCGATTAGAGGGCCAGACCACTGACCTTCCGCATCCCGAATTGAATTTGTATGCCAAGGGCGTGGCCAACGCCCCTCCCATGAATAAACGGAATTAAACGAACGCGTAAAAGGCCACTGAAAAAAAATTACTCATACGACCCGTAGGCCGAATGAACTAAGAGATTTCGACGATTTCACTGCGAAATTATTAAGATTCAGCAGTCTTCAAGATTACTTAGAGGGTTAGCCGTTATTTTGGATTCAGAAACTAAACAAATTTTGTTTCTGTGCAATGATGACGATGCCTCCACCTCGCTAATTCTACCGGCACGTGCTTATTACCACTCCCCAATCCCAACCCAAGCCCAATGCCAACCCAAGCCCAATGCCAATCCTAGCCCCAGTCCTTTGCCCAGGACGCTGTCCCACTCCCGCTGGGGAGTTTGCTCAGCGTGTTTTAATTAGTTGGCCGTGCCAGCAAGGACTACATAGGTTCGCAACTTTCCTACCACGCAGACAAGGCGGCCGAGAACGCTCACTGTTTGACTAATTGGCCGTATTTTTCGGAGGCGCGTGAACAGTCAGCGGTTTCGGCCCAGTCACGCCCCCGTCAACGCCCGCATCAATCATCGGAAAGTCGGAAATTTTGACACGCCCCAGATTTATTGGAATCGTGCAACGTGCCACCGCATCCCACCGATCCCAAGCTGGGTGACAAATGGAAAGTGCATTTTACAGATGAACTTGCCTGTTGGTGGGTTGGGAGCGTTCAGTTTATAAATATTTAATTTTATCTAACAAGAGTCATCTATTGTTTTTCCCCTTTGGCGGCTGAAACGGAGCATGGTGTCAGAAAAAAAAAAACTAAAGCTGAGTAAATATTGTACCTCAAAGCACAAATTCGTGGTATTGTGACATTTCCTCTATAATGAGACGATTGTTTTAAAATGAAAGGAAAATATACAGGTAGGTACAAAACCAACCCGCACTTGGCCAAATCGAACCTGACCTCAACATGGCCAAAACACCTTAATACTGTGGCAGAACCCGCACAAAAGTTTGCGGTCTGATGGCCATCGATGTCCGAAGTCCGGAGACCGGACTAACCAAGTTGTAGCAGGAAGACAGAATTATTTGCCGAATACTCGTAAATAGCTCAATCAATAAGCCTCAACCATTCGATGTTATTGCTGAGGCTAGACCCCGACAAGTTGTTGACTTTGATTTGGCCATAAATTCCCGGGGCCCAAATGGCAGCTAAAGTTTCAGGACCAAATGCCAATTTGTTTGTTGTTAAATTGAATTGAATTGAATCCATGCTTCAATTGGAATTAATATTTGAAAATTACCAGGAACAGGTTTACAGTTATAGGACCTCCTCCTTTGGGTTTCATTTCCGTTTTTTATTTTTAGTGTAAATTTAATATTCACTACGGGCCAATGCTATAAAGCCACTTAATATTTAATGTATGAATGTTTGCGCCGCTTTGGAGGAAGTGCCTTTGAGGGTGTGTGCGTGTGCGTGTGTGTGGAAGGACGAGTGTGTTGTGTGTGTGCTTGTGTTGGTGTTTGCTCGAGCCTGGCATTTTCATTAAAACTTTAAGTCACTTTTGGTGCCGTTATTTGATGCTAGTATTTTGCATTATTCAAGAAACTGCCACCAAACGCCACAGTTGGGCAAACAGTCTAGAGGCAGGAGACATGTATAGACTGCAAATCCTTGCCTGTTGTCCTTGTCCTTACCAAGGTCCTGTCGACCGTAGGCCCGACAGGCAACGCAAATAGACGTGTGCCAAGATATACAAACAAAACGCAAATGCGACGCAAACGAAGCGCAAGACTCAAAGGGCACACATGAGACCCAAAACCGGAGACATCGGATGAGGGATGAGAATAGGGGGATGGGGCGCATCCTGTGTCCTGTATCCTGCAGAATGTATTTTTTGGGTAGTTGATCCACCGCTTGAACTTTGCTATTCAGGACCATGAGTACCAGAAAAATATGTGTACACAAAATAAACAAATATGCAGAGTGACAAAGGACGAGGCGTCCAATTGGAGCCGCAGTTTAGCGGCCACACAAATGCGGAAGCGGTGCGTGGCATGCAGCATCAGCAGTAAGCAACAGTAAGTAACGGCAATGGCCATGGCAGCCAAGATAATGGCAATCTGTCAGTGCTGGCCAAAACTAAACAATGGCCAATAAAACAGGCCACACGCACACAAAAACACACACACCCTGGAACCGACAGGACAACGCAGTCAGTCAGCGAGACAAATTGACAGACAATTTAGCTGTCAATTGTGCGTTCCCTAGCTCAGCCGACAGTTGAACCAACATCCTGGCATTCAACGAATGACATTATTAGTTTCACTCCGAAGCCTGTGAAAAGCAAGGCCCCTAGACAAAGGTTAAGCCCCACCCGGGAGACCATTATTCCAGTATAACAGATATTTTACTCTGGGATATATTTTAAAAGAGGCGGAACTGGGATGGGTTATGGATTTTAAAATTACATTCTATTGAACTTTAAGCTCTTTCAGTATTCAAATAAATTGTGTATTAATTTAGAAGCTCCCAACACTTCTTAGAGCCTAAGCTCTTTGGAATTTTATCATTTTTCTCCCCTAGTCCTGGCAACAAATGCAAAGCACGGCCAAATAAAAACGGCTATTTGTCGGATGACAGTTGAGCCGATGTAAATGCAGAGGAAACAAAACACTGCTGGGGCTGATGGGGCTGCCCAGGGCACAGCGAATCCTGGGTGCTTATGTAAGCAGCCTGTAAGCACAGATGTTTACTTTGGGGCATTTATCATACGCCGCGTGGGCCAGGCGTTGACATAACAATTAAGCGAATTGGCGGTGCTTAAGATGGGCGGACGGGACTGGGCCGAGTGCTGGGGACCTACCTTGGCTGATAATCTATTTTCAGTTATATTTCATACCGGCAGGCTGCCAGTGACATTCCCCTTCCAAGGATTTGCCCTGTTGCCAGGCTGCAACCACTTAAGGGTAGACCGGCTTAAGCCGTTCCTCGACAGTAGTATTTATGCTCCTCCTCGGAGACATTTGAAGCCCGACGATGGCACTGAGCCGTTGAGTGCATATAATTTCGTTGGCTTTGGCTTTGGCGTTGCGCAAGTTTTGCAATTAGAACTGCAGCAAAGTGGCCAAGTGGTTGCAACCAAAAGTGGCGCCACTTCAAGTGGACTTGCCGGGCTTTGGACCGCAAGTACCGAGGGCCTGGCAGCGGGGCAGGGCACTTGTTGTGCCTTTTAACATGTTGATATTGTTCTGTAGAAGCATTCCATTGGCCCATTCCCTTTGAAGCCCGTCGGTATTTTCGTATTTTTCGTTTGTGGCTCGTGACGTTGTCAGATGACAAAACTAGACTGCCTCTGATGTCCCCTGTGTTACATGGAGTCTGTTTTGTGTGTCGGTAAAGTTCGCATGATTGTGTCAGGCTCTGTGTTTTCCGTTGTTATCCCAGCAATGGCAATAGCAATAGCAACAGGGAACAGGACACCATGACAGTTGGGGATCTATTGTTGGCCAATGTCCCTGATGGGTGTTGAAAGCGTTACACATCCTTTACATGGCGAAACTTTTCGATGCCAGCAACCGGATTTTGATTCAGGCCAAAAGGTGAAAGGATAATAAGTGCATTATACGTTTACAATTTAAACGAAACTCTACCCTGGTATATGATTCATTTCTAGAAGTTTTTCAAGGGTGTTCCATTTATTTCCATTTCCCCGAACGGGCTTCCAGAACTTGAAACAAGAACGAGAAAAACATTTTCCATTCGCTTTGTTTCTGTCTGGTTGATGTGCCCCAGTTTGCTTTCATGTGCGTACCGCATAAATTTCGTTTTAGACAATAATAAGAAAAGTTGCCGGCCATTGGCCTGCGGGCCAAGATTCCAGTTAAATGAAAATCCCACTCACACCAAGGCATAAACACAAAAATACGAAATGAAAGGGAAATCATGTTGTATCTATGTGCATCGATATGAAAGTATGTCAGAAAAACAAAAACGTACACAGAACAAAAAAGACACAAACAAAAAAATAGCGAATGAGACAACTGTGACGGCTGGCCATGTTACGCATACGCACCGTTGGCTGGCCAAATCGCATTACGCACTTGGTGCATGTGCGGTGGCAACAACCTTTATGCAGGAAAAAGGTCAAGCCGGCTTAATTACAATACCAGGCCGACCGCCCATTGATTTGCCCATCGCCAGGACATCTCAATTATGCCGGGTTCCACAGGATTGGATCTGGCATGGCATGTCCTGGATTTTCATAAAACCATTTGCATGCTACTGCCATGGCTGTTGCCGGTGCAACTACGTGACTTGACTTGATGTGCGACACTTTGACACTTGAATAGAACTGGGGTTATGCAATACAGGCTGCCTTCTGCTGGCTGCTTTTGTGGCCATGTCCTGGCTTCGGAGCCAATTAAGAGGAACAATGGCCAGAGCCTCAAACGTCGCCACGTGTTGCACGGGCATAAACAATTTATGGACGAATTTTCCCCCAAAAACCAGAATAAAAATAAAGGCAGACCATAAAAGAGCCGCATAAACACACGCCAGAAATAATAAACATTTTTTTCCAGCTTTTTAAATCACATTCTGGGGGATTTTCACTTACAATTTTTCGCTGATCATCACGAGCAAAAGCCAGGCAAGGCGAAGCGGTCCAGAAAGTAACAAAATATAAAAAAAAAAAAAAGGTCAGAGCAAACAGTGCGGATTCAATATGCCACCGATTGAGGCATCTCCTTACCTCGCTGCATGTTTACCCAACTGGTGTGCTCTGTTTGCCTTTAATCGCATCTGCAATGAGTTTTTCGACTTTGATGAGTTTGCTCGACGCCTCCGGACAGTATCCAAATTTCCATATCAATTAGCAGCACTGGCCCTGATCGAACATTTCCGGGTGTTTGCGCAGCTCCACGATGAAGTGAAGTAGGAGTATATCCTCATCTGTATCAATATTCCTATCTAAATCTATTTCTGCCTTCTTACGCTCCTTCAGTCTAAATGAAAGCCTAATGAAATCCGATTTTCCGTGGCACTCTATGAGTTTGCCCGTCATTCGCCGACTGGTCTGAAAAGCAAGGTATCTGCCACAAAGGACCTCTCCT
This sequence comes from Drosophila vallismaia, assembly GCA_035047325.1. NCBI lineage: Eukaryota > Metazoa > Arthropoda > Insecta > Diptera > Drosophilidae > Drosophila > Drosophila vallismaia. Next base: position 955,053 of record JAWNPU010000002.1, on the reverse strand, counting down.
GTCTGGCTCTTTTGGTAGCTTGCCAACGGGAGGGGGCATGCCACACTTGGTTGGCCACATCATCTTGCCCAGGGCTCCTGCTGGACAGATGGACAGCTGGACAGCTGTCCAGGACCGTAGCTGAAATTGCATTCGCCCCGCTGCCGATAAGTTGCTAATGAGTGGTAATCGACGTTCGTATATGTGACCCCTTTTTGTGGCCACTTTGTCGCTCTTGAAACTCAATTTGCCTTTGGTCAGTGCATCGAGCAGTGGTGCACCGTAGGTGCGCTGAGGTGAGAACTGTCAGGACTTTGCATATAATTATTTAAATTATCAATGGACAGAGCTATGGGGCCATGAATAATGCACAAACACATTTGGCTTAATGAAAAGCGTCATATTTAATATTGCTAATGGCAGGCAGCACTAAAAGGGGTTCCCCCAGGCCCACTAAGCCGGGCCAGTGCCTGAGCCAGTGACCCTGGCACCATTCGGGTTTTCTTCACCTGAATTTTGATTCGGGTGGTTGCCCACTCTGGCCAAATCCCCCTCGACTAAATCCAATTAAATAAAGCCGCCAGCTGCACAGCATGCCAAATTGCTGATGTAAAAAGCCCATAGTTTCTGACCAAATTGAATTACTTGTGGCTAAAAATATTATTTCATCGCATAAAATCCATTCGACAGCCCATAGATTCACAGAAACTGCCATGACTGTCACATATTCGTTCCGTTCAAAGGAAAAAGCAATCTAAAAATAAAAAAGAGCACTCGAAAACCAATTAAGAGCCAACACATTCAACGTCCCCCTTTTTTACTGTGTAGGAAAATATTAAAATTGAATATTTAATGGCGATTCCATCAAAAATTCGGAATAAATGCGAAAAGGCCGGAATGCATGTGAGGATAGTAAAAAAGTATTTCGCAGATTATTCATATTTATGATGGGGTGGCTGCCAATTTTATTTTCCCATTTGCCTGCTTTCAATGCTCATTTATACTTCAGCCACTTGTGGATCAATTCATCTGCCTTTTCTGTTCTCCTCTTTTTTTTGCAACAAATTGAGGGTTATTCCCCCAACAAACTTACAATTTCCGTTGGCTATTCACACAATTTTCGGAATCGAGTTTGGTCCTGTTTTTGTATAGCTGTTTCAGGGTTTATGTGGCCTGACCCGATATTTTCAGCTTCAACGAGCAGGCTCAGCAAGCCGATTGCCTTTATGGTTTCGGCCAAGTATTGGTATCTGCCCGGCTGTGTGGCTGTGTTGGCCGACTAAAAATAGAAGGCTCTGGCCAGAGTTAGCATACTTTTATGGGCTGCACAAATGCAACAGGAAGCAGGAAATGTGTTTCGGCAAATTTATTTTAGTTGATTCGCATTGGACTTTGACCTCAATGATCCGTTATCCTGGCATGTTGCAATGTTGCAACTACCGCAAAATCGTTGAGCCAAACATGCAAACAGTTTGGTAATTATTTTGTTAAAATTCAATTATACCATTCGACAGTTCAGGAATTTCCAATTACATTTGCTCGAAATAAAAATGGAAGCTGTATAAAAGCGATATTTATGGTTTATGGGATAGGAATGTATTCTCTGTTTTTATTTTTCAGCTTCAAATTGAGTTGTATATCCTCTTATTTCCGTTTTGCCTGTTTTCCCAGAGGTTTCAAGTTCGTCTCTTGCCTTGTAATTCTACGACTTTGTGGCTTCAATTAGTAGCCTGCAGTGAAACAAATATGCTTTTCGTTTGAGAGAAAGAAGCTTGGAATGTCAGAGAAAAGTAAACATTGGGTCATAGTATATTTAAAAATGATTCAATTAAACTGTAACTGGTATTTGACGTAATTGTGACGAATTTTTCCTTCTTTAGAATACCTGGTTGTCTGACTAATTTTCTTATCTATTCAGAGACACATTCTGGAGATTCTGACTAATTTCCTTATCCATTCAGAGACATTCTGGAGATTCTAGAAGGTATATATTGTATTTATATTGGCAGCAGCTGTTCAAAGTGCTATCTTCTATTTATATTGAGTTGAAATTGCGTGTACTCAGTTCAGTTCGATTCAAACGAGCCAAGTGAAACAAGGCAAAGGAAAATTTCAGAAAAACATTTCATTTCGATTGGACAATCGGTTAGTTCAAAGTTGTACTGTTCAAACTGTGTGCATTAGAATATGAAAAAGCTTAAAGTGTTTATCCATTGTGTTTGGGGTGTGGAGCAAGTTTTTTACGCTTGGAAACGCCCAACTGGGTTATGGCTGAGAACTTTCAACCTAACTGGGACCAAAAAATAAAGAAAAATACGAAACCAAAGAAAAAAGACGTAAATAAAGAATAAAGCCAAGAGCCGAATGCCAGAGAAAGTAATTCAAAAGTTTACCACAGAGCCAAACATGCAACAAAAACCAAGAAACCAAGAAAAATTGAACTTAACTTGATGTCTAATTTAAAACAAACCTCAAAGCCAAGCCCAAGCAAACTGAACCGAGACAGACCGGACCAAACCAGAATCTGATCCCGATCCTTATCCGTATCCTTGTGACGATTTGGGGGCCGAGAGGTCAGAGGCCGATGAAACAAACCGCAACAATATTTACAACTTTCAAACTTTCCAACGTGGTTGTACAATGTTCGCTTTGGTCTTCCTTATTTCCTTCTTTTTTGTGATTTGTTTTTTCCGGTTGGGTCAAGTACATAATTGAGATTGAACTGAAAAATAAAAGTTGAACTAATGCACATTGTTTCCTCCCTCTGCCAATTGCAGACTCGCCAAGACAAGCTGAAGGAGATGAATCGAAGTGCGCTGCCCAGTGGCAGCATTTTCCTGGCCCTGCTTCTCTGTGCGAGTGCGGTCGTTGTCCTTGCCACAGGACATCCTGCTGCAGAGGACGACAGCGACTTGGCCATCATTCCACCGGATGCCGACAATGTGGAGGTTTGTGGATGCCGAAGGATATCCAATCTATTTGTTTAAATTCCCTTAAACTAATCCCACAGATCCATCAAGTTAAGATGGTGGATGGCGCCTTCGAAGAGGATCATCCGGTGATCATGTATAAAGAGGATTTTGTCACCGAAGATAAGCGTAAGTTGATTTGTGGATGTGAGTCCTTTTTCTATAGACTTCTCTAATTTTAGAAGCCAACGATTTAAGAAGCCACCACAAAAAACATCACAAGACCCACCGACACACCGAGGCTGCAAAGTCAGAGGAGAAAAAGATCTACTTCGATTTCCTCTCCGACAAGCCCATTGTCCTTAACTCTGATTTAAAAACGGGTCCTGTGAGCACTCAGGACGCCATCCAGCTGGTGAAGCCCGTCAAGGAGGAGTGGCTGATGAAGCATCCGAAGAAGTTCCACAGCCGGCAGAGGAGACAAGCCTACTTGCCTAGAATTTACTACTCCCATCCGTACTCCCAGAACGATATCCCACCTATCTATTATGTGCCACGGTAGGATGTATTTTTTTGATAACAGTTTGATTAGTCTTTCTAAGACATTTTCTTAATAATTTCAGTTTGCCGGTGGCGGGCAAGAAGCCCACTTTACTGGGAAAGAATCCCTATTGGCAAAACAAAGAAGATCGCCAGCCTGAGAGCGTAGGATCAAGGGACGACTTTCTGCTCCACAACTCCGATCCATCCCAGGCCGATTTTTCGATTTTCAAACAGCCCAGGCCCACTTCACGCCCAGTTGGTAGTTCAGGAGGTGGCAGTAATTCTGTGATTGGAGGCAATCGTGAGTCATCCACAGGTAGGTTTCCACTTTTTAAACACTTCAACTGCCACAGCCTCAACTCCCCATTTGCAAGATAGTGAATAACCACTGGTGACTTTGCTTCCTTAACTATAGAGGCTTCGATCTTTCGCTACCTATACCATAACTATTTGTGATGTATTTGATGTAGGAAGCCCCTGGTCGAGTACCCGCGCCCCGGTAGTGGGCCTGCCGACCCGTAGACCGAGTTCACAGCAGCCTCCAACCAGTGAGCCGAAGGTCTCCAAATGCGTGTGGGCCATCCTGAACTGTTGCATCAGCGGCAGCAAGAAGATCCAGTACAGTTGCTTCGAGGAGTTCGGCTGCAGCGGCGCCTTCTGGGACGTCAATCCCTGCGCCGACCAGGGCGTGCTTGACGGTTCGTTGTCCCAAGTGCTCAACGCCTATAAAATAAACTGATAAGGTCCTGCCCGAGGATCTGCATTCCCGCCACAAACTTAATTTATTTTAGACACCCGTCTAGATCTTAACCATTGCAAACAAAGCGTAATATTCTGTGTAGCTCCTTTTGTTGTACGCTTAGCAATGGAAATTGCTAAAAACTAAACTTGTCTAAATACTAACCGAAATGTGATTATTGGCAAATAAAATTAGTTGTAATGCTAACAATAACAATATGTTTTCAAATTAGTCTGTTCATTCAGCACGCATCAATCCATCATTCATCACATCATGTTCATGAAATCGCAAACTCAATTAAAAATGTTGCTTTTACTTTGGCGACTTGAATATGTTTGCTTAATTGCCAATCGATTGTCCAGTCATGTAATCCGGCCTCAATTCAATTGCAATTACACAATCCCTTCAGCCATATCAATTAACTGGCCAACCAGTGCCAGTGTCAGTGCCAGAGACAGCGACAGAGGCCAGTGGCTCATTGATGGGTTATCTTTTAATTGGCCATCTATTACAGGCCGCAGAGCACAGTTTACACCTGCAAATCCAATTGCAGGATGCAGGACTAGGGGATATCATTACTATGCTGTTTCTCCATAATTGGGCAAATGTCTACACGGCAAGAAAAAGTATTCAGACACTATTAGATAGCATATTTAAGCATAAAATTCATTCTCTCAATGCTGTAGCAACAGCTGCTTGTGTTCATTAAATTCGCCAAACTAGGGGCTGTTGTGCATTAATTGCGGCCCAAACATACCCATTCAATTGGCGAAAACAAGCTCATACATAACCAAGGCACATACTCATATAACCCCGTACTACAAACCCCGAATTACAAGCCCATACATTACAAAACACTGCATTACAACACTAGCACTGGCACTAGCACCAGCACTTGCACTTTGCACGATGGTTTACATGCTGACGCCTCTTAATTGCAGCCGATGGTATCCTGGACGAAGCCTTTCCAGCTGCCGCCTCGCCATCGTGGTCTGCCCCCGTCCGTCCAACTCCTCCAGCCCGACCATTCTACAGGCAAGGTAGGGTTAACCGCACAAACCCGACAGTTGCCCCCCTTTTAACTCGTATCCTTTGCAGACACCGTTCAGTATCCCCAGGAGAATGATTACCAGGAGGGCAGCAAGTGCTACCGTGCCTCGCAGCTCTGCTGTTCGCTGCGGAACCTGGACTCCATGTACGACTGCTTCCATTACCACGGATGTAACCAGAGCCTCTCCAACATCATATCCGGCTGCTCATAGGCTAAGAAAGATTAACTAAGATCGAAGGAGTTATTGGCCTGCCTCGCGTTTTATGTGTAGTATGTGTAGTCCTGGAAAGTTCCTACTTAACTTTCCCCAATATATTTCTTTATATCCAAAACATATCTAGTCAGTTGAATTTCGTTCGCGGATTGCAACAACGGCTGGTGCCAAGGCAGCTTTTGTCCATTCTCTAATAAACGGAAGTAATAAATTATTCAGAAAACTTTTTGCTTAAAATTCATGGAATGGCTTTTTATTTAGTAATTACATTTATTTCAGCTGTAGTGCCACAAAAAATTTATTTCTACCCTGAATCGGGAAAGTTTTAATTTCTATTCTAACTAACTTTCCACAATTAGCGGAAAACGGAAAGCATTGAATATTGCTTTTCCATTTTCTGTTAATGCACTGATGGTGAAACTAATTTCCCAACAATTGATTGTTCCAATTGAAGCTCTTCACTTTTATTACTTTATTTCTTATTCACTTGAGAGTCTAGGAGCTTAGAGGCCTCCACCCACGGGTAACACCTCTCAGTCCTTGGAAAATAGTCTTAGGCAGGACAACGACAGCTTGACAACAAATCTCCGCTGAGTTAATTTGCCAGCCTAATGTCATTTCCCGTGGTCCCGTGGTCCCGTGGTATTCAGGGACCCAATCACAGAACGTAAGGCGATTACGGAATACCACTGTCCACCACCCACCGCCCTTTTATTTTTCGAATTGTATTCGATTGAATGGATCTGCGTTGATGGCCCTTCTTCAAGTATTTTCCAGTGGGAAGAATTCAATGCACGGGTAAATGGAATCATTCTAATTGTATTCGAATTTCCTTCTTTACAGCGTTCACTTTAAAAGAGTTTTTCTGAGTGTAATGAGTACTTACCGCTGCCGCTGTCGTAGGATCGGGTGGTGGAGCCACTCGTGTTGGAGCGCTTTATCTCGCGTCGACCCATGCTGCCTATGGTCTCCTGGTGCTTCTCCGGGTTTGGGGACTGCGGCTTTTGTTGCTTCTGCTGGTGTGCCTGGTGTTTGGGGGATTCTCTGGACACGTGGCACGTGGCCAGTAACGCACAGGCGGTGGAAGCAGCCGCTTTGGCAACAGCCGAGCTATAGTTACCACCGAGTGGGTGCTGGTGCTGGTGGTGGTCCTGGGACTGGTACTGGTACTGGTGGTGGCCGCTCAACGACGGTGTGGAGGCTGCGGTGCGACCGCTGTTGACCAACAACGCCTGACCTGGAGCGGTGGGCGGGAACTCAAAGTAGTTGACCTGCAACTGATTACCAAGCAAATTGATGGCCGGTTTCGTGGCCAAACCGCTCGAGTTATCCGCGTGGCTGGTGTGACTGGAACTGCTGCTGCGCCTGTGCTGGTGGTGCTGATGCTGGTGCTGAAGCGGATATGGGTGCGGATGCTGATGCTGATGCGGATGCTGGGACTGAGGCGGAGTGCTGCTGCCGGCGGCAGCTGAGGTGGAGTTCACCTGGTGCGGAGTGGGCGGCGGCGGGGGGCAGGCGTTGTTGATGCTGCTGCTGCTGGTGGAGGATGATTTGCGCAGTGATGATGGTCTCAACCCTTTGACAGGGTACAATGGGTACTATCGTCCGGCAACGCGTACCCAATCGCGGTGATCACTGTTGTACCAAATGCCTAAAACAGAATAATTAATATTAAATATTTAATACATTTTGATGCAGAATGAGAGATTTTAGAAATCTTTTACGGTATTCCGCTCAAGAATCAGATGATAAGGATCTCAATACGTACACAGCTCGATGTATTTGAGGAAATCAGTCATAACTTTGTTAATACACCTCTGATCAGCGAATGTTATACCATCCTGATCTTGTATCTTCGAGTACTATCATTTCTAATCAAAATCTAACAAACTAAAATCTGACCCATTTTTCGTAAATTTTGAAAGGGGTTACATCACGATTTTTTCAAAAATTGCAAAAAAAATTTCTGTTTTGATTTTCTAATCTGTTGATGCAGATCGATGGGGAATTTAGTTCTGATTTATTAATGGTATTCCGTTGGGAAATCGAGTAAGAATTAGCAATAATATTTAGAAAAAACCTAAGCCAAAGGGCGAAAAAGGGCATTTGGGCTTGTCCGCGATTTTTCAAACGATTTTATTTCGATAAATTTTAGATAACTTCGTCAATACGCATCCAATCGGCAAATATTTTACCTTCCTGAACTCCAATCTTCGATTACTATCCTATTACTAGATTTATATTGAAAATATTACATTTAAACTTAAGTTAAAGAGCGAGAAAAGACCATTCGGCTGTATAAGTGATATATGAAACGATTTTATGAAGATTATGCTTATATTTTATTTAAATCTTTACTAAAGATTAATAACAAATGAAATTTCGATTCCTAAATGGTATTCTGTTTTAAAATCGAGCGCAAAATAGTAAAAATATTCACAAAAAACCGAAGAAATAAAATAGGAAATGTACATTTGGGGTTAAACGTGATTTTAAATCGATAAATTTAAGGAAAAGAGCCATAACTTTATTAATAGAACTTCAATTCGCAAATTTTTTACCTTCCTAGACTTGGATCTTCGAATACTATCATTTTACTAGAATATTATTAAAAATATTCTTTTTAAATTTAAATTAAAGGGCGATAAAATGACATTTGGCTATATACGTGATATTCGAAACGATTCTATTAAGTTTATGCTTTTATTTAAAAATAATATTTGACAAAGATTGAATGCTAATGAAGCACTGATTCATTAGTGGTATTCCGTCGTTAAATCGGATGAAAAATGACCAAAATATACATTGAAAACAATGTAAAAGGACGAAAAATATAATTGGAAAGGATGAGCAACATTCGACAGGATCTCAATACGTACACAGCTCGATGTATTTGAGGAAATCAGTCATAACTTTGTTAATACACCTCTGATCAGCGAATGTTATACCTTCCTGATCTTGTATCTTCGAGTACTATCATTTCTAATCAAAATCTAACAAACTAAAATCTGACCCATTTTTCGTAAATTTTGAAAGGGGTTACATCACGATTTTTTCAAAAATTGCAAAAAAATTTTTTGTTTTGATTTTCTGATCTGTTGATGCAGATCGATGGGGAATTTAGTTCTGATTTATTAATGGTATTCCGTTGGGAAATCGAGTAAGAATTAGCAATAATATTTAGAAAAAACCAAAGCAAAAGGGCAAAAAAGGACATTTGGGCTTGTCCGCGATTTTTCAAACGATTTTATTTCGATAAATTTTAGATAACTTCGTCAATACGCATCCAATCGGCAAATATTTTACCTTCCTGAACTCCAATCTTCGATTACTATCCTATTACTAGATTTATATTGAAAATATTACATTTAAAATTAAGTTAAAGAGCGAGAAAAGACCATTCGGCTGTATAAGTGATATATGAAACGATTTTATGAAGATTATGCTTATATTTTATTTAAATCTTTACTAAAGATTAATTACAAATGAAATTCCGATTCCTAAATGCTATTCTGTTTTAAAATCGAGCCCAAAATAGTAAAAATATTCACAAAAAACCGAAGAAATAAAATAGGAAATGTACATTGCATTCCTAGGGATTTTGCAATTTTCATGAGAAAAAATTGGAAAAAAATCAAAATAAAAATGACCTTGTAGATTTAATCGAATATCAATAGAGAATCTATCCACAAAACTTTAAAGGTGTTCCTTTCTAAATTCGAATACGTATTGGCAAAGATATGGAGATTTTAGTGGGTCATATTCGGCGTTCCAAGGGATTTTGCAATTTTTAAAGGGAGTGGGAAAAAATAGACAAAAAATTTAATCTGAAATTTATTCTGAGATTTTGATGCAGAATTATAGAGAATGAAATCTTTTAAGGTATTCCGCTCAAGGATCGGATAAAAATTGAGAAAGATAGAGACATCCCTGTGGGCCCTATAGGGCCTTCATCGAAATTCATAGAAATGTAATAATATTTCAAGGTAATGCGCTTTTAAATAGCATATAAATTCGATAGAGTCATCGGTCGTAGCTTTGTAAACAATTTTTAATCAATAATTTGTGCTGAGGTATTTGTAATGGTAAATTAAAACTTAATTCAGCCATAATTTATCAACTCGTACCCTGTCTTGCCCAGACTCTGTCCCTTATGGGCAACCACGAAAATTGAGGACAACCCGGCGGCGTAATCGTTATTGTAGCCCATCGATAAACGGACATTAACTGCATGCAGGACACAGTGCCGAGGACAAGCAGACTCACTCTCACTGACTCGCACACACTCGTACACGCACGGATTAAGGACAAAGTGCACTTAAAGCCAACTCCAGTATCGACGCGTGTCCGGCATGACAACGCAGATTGCGCATACGCCCCGTTAATGTCCGCCATTAGCAGCGCCATTTGGGACAGCAGCACATGAGCATAGTCGGCGTCAATTTTGGCAAATATTTGGCACATGAAATCATTTTGCGCTAATAAAATTTTACGCCCCCTTGGGCGGTCCATTGATTTCCTGTAAAATGCCAGAGACCACAGGAACTGACCACACACTAGCCGGAGCCGAACGGAAGAGGGAAGCGGAGTCTCCGGCCACAATAACCGCATAGTAATCGCTTCTAATGGTTCGCCGTTAAGATTTACATCGAAAGCCCATTAATATCCATGTTCGGCATTGTAAGGACTCGAGGATTAGGCGGAGCTTGGCAATCAAAATTGATTAAGTCGCGGCGACAATTGAAAATTAAATGAGTCGCATGCATGACCGACTTTTTCCTGGAGAAACCCAATTAGGGCGGCGCAATGGAAAGCATAAAGCAATTCAATAAATTTCTTGGCATAACTTTTGCTGAAATAGTTATTTCCTCGAAGCTCGTAACTCGAAGTTTCAAGCTCGATTCCCTCGTAAATCAAGCGAATGCAATAGGAGCCAAGACAAGACAGCGCCACTAGAAATCAATGCATATTGAATTAGGTTGGAGATATATTGGAGGAATCTGGTCTGTCCCAGTTGCCTGGCTACCGCTCAACAGGTGCTTCTCCGCCAGCTGAGGGCAAAATCAATTGATTAACTGGGGAGCTTCAAATCGAATCAGCGGCAGTTCATGTGGGAAAGCCCTTGAGTTTGCTGTAGAGGGACGGGCTGGAGGATGCAAATGAAATTGCAGCTGCAATAAACTGGTTTGACACACTATTAAATTATGGCCCGCATGAGGGTCTCAGGTGGCAAATCAGCAGACGGCAAATAAGGAAGATGCCCGCACAAAGGCCGCGCAGCTCGAGCCCGAGCCGGGGAAATGCAATTTAATTTAATGGAATTCCTAGCCATCCCGGGGCAGGCAGGACACCATCCTCTCACACTTCATCGGTCAGCATCAGATGGCTCTGGCAAGGTCGATGTTTTCAAAGCAAATACAAAGCACAGAAGTGCTGTCATCGTGTTCGGTTTCCAAAGAGAATCGCTAAATGCCAAAGCCTCATTTCGATTTAATCTTTATTGGTCTAAGGTTCCGGGGAGTGTCCAGCTCTTTAAAAGACTGTGTTTATTTTCCCTCTTAAACCGATTAAAAGTATTTAATTTTGTTCAATTTGTGTAGGGGAAAGTTGAGCTGCAAAGGTTGCCTTTCCAAGTGAAAAACTCTTTCTCTCACATGTGGCATGTAATCGGTCTCGATGTGAATTACCATAATACGACACCAGAAAAGGACCAGGAAAAGGCAGCCAGCACGAAGCCAGCTCAGAAGGATATCCCTGCCCTGTTCAAATGAATCTCGGCTTGTGCCTGGACAACTGAAGCGTAGACAAGGAGCTGATTCAGATTTTTCTGTTATTCTGTTTCTCTGCTTTTCTGTTTTATGTTTCTGCTTTTATTTTTGTTCACTCGGCACCGGAGTGGCACAGGGATTAAAGCGTCAAATTGTTAGACAAGTTCTTGGCCCTGCTTTTGTTCGAGGACGCGCAGAGGACGCATAGATCAAAGCCCGCTGCATATATGCATACCACGTTCGTGTGTACACACTCTCGGATTCTCCGGATAAGAGTCTGTCCGGACGAGGGCGTGCATTGACGTGGCTTAAGCCCACGGGTCTGACAATGCCTTTTAATCAATTCCCCGAGTCGTTCCATCAATAAACGGCAAGCAGGCCGGATGACGTGAGTTTCCTTTTTCGTTTCCCGGCTCGTCCTTTATTTTTCCTATTCGGCATTTTTCTGGTTGCTTTTGTACGGATCCGGATGCGAATGCGGATGCGGATATGTCAATTTTTCTAATGAGTTGGCAGAAATAAAAACATACACAGCCCGGACCCTGGGCTGCACTCAATTTAAAGTCGAAACGAACACCTGGCTGGCCACCAAAACACACCCATACCCATTAGATTTGATGGCTGGGAGTCCTCAGTTCATAATCACAAGCAGACGCCCACCTGCGAAAATGGAATTTAATTTGCTAATACGCTCCGTTGAGTGGCAAACAGTTAGTAGAGGGGGAGGTGAGGCCATGACTGCCAACTGAATTAAGGTAGTCAGGTGAGACAGGCTGACTATGATGGGTTTTTTGGGTAGCCGGTTTTTTTGCAGAGCCTGCGGCAGAAATTGTTGGAAATACTTTGCAAATCGCTTCTCCAGCCTCTGGCCAAAATCTACCATTTCCCTATTGCCCAGACTTTAGTCATTCTCGGCTAAAACTTGGCTTTCACATAGTTGAGTTGGCAGTATGGCTCTGGTCTGGGCACTCACATAGTTAAGCCAATGTAAACTTTTTTAATTTGCAATAATAATAAAAAATTCCGTTTTCGGCTGAGAGGCCGAGCAGAGGCGAGCAGACTGCCAAAGAATTTTCAAAGCCAGATCCCTGTCCCAGGACCAAATAATTCAACAAGTTTTATGCGCTACCATCGTCATCATCGCCATCGGGCTGTCATCGTGCTTGTCGGGCTTCAAAATATTTGTGGTTGCCTGTTTGTGTTTTACGGCATCTCGCACACATGAGACACACCCCGTCACATCCTGGCGCATCCTGGCACATCCTGGCACCTCCAGGCGGGAAGCAGCCCTGACTGGATGTCCCAGCTTAATCCCCGACCAGTCGCGTAGTTTAAAAACCCATATTGATTTATGCGCCCGAGTTGACTGGCTTTACTCTGAAGTGGTCGAGGTATTCAAGCACCTGTTTGGAAATTTATTCAACTCGCAGCGAACTAGAAAAGGATGCTCGGCCGAACTGCGACTCTATAGAGAATCGAATCAATAATAGCCCCGAACCCAATCGACTGCAAGGCCATCCATCCATCGAAGTGTCCCGATTTCATTCAAACTTACTCGACCCGAAATGGAAATGGCAAAACTTAGCTGCGGACTAAACAAATAGTTGCATTGCCTAAGCCGGGAGAGCTTGACCTGGGATCGCCCAATAATCCGGAAAATGTTTCTGACTGTTCCATTAGTCCTGCGTCAGCTGGAGGCAATCAAAGGGTTTGTCTTTCTGACTTAAGCCTGAGACCTTTAAACTGACACAGACGAAGACGCCACAGGTCTTCACCTTCAATAAAATGCAGCTAAGCAGGAACACCTCAGGCACTCAAATTATGTCTGAGAAAAGTTTGGCTCTTGAATTTCGGATATTTTGGTGGAAAAGGAGAAAATTCTCTTAAAGATGTACAGAGAAATAAACGTCCTGATTGAAATAGGAAGCTTAAAATAAGCTAGAGAGTCATTTCATATAAATATTTTCCCTCAGTGGCCCTTTTGTTTGTTGCTGTCATTCGTTTAGTCCCCAAATCGATTATCGCCCATGAAGGGATATGTTTAGTACTAGGATGAGGCAAAATGCCATCGCAGCAGGGGACAAGGACATCCAAGTACGACGAACCAAAAAGCCACCGCTGCAGCGAGTAAAAATGGCAACATGTGGTTAGACGAAAAAATAGATTGTGCGGGCGCGATATGGCTTATACCATCGAAAAAAGCGACTGAGGTATTTAGCCCGAAGCGGCGGTTTTTCCCTTGATTGTCGGCATCATTTTGTAGTTCTACAAAAAAAGCAGCTTGATTGAATGAGTGTCCATGCGTGGGGGCAGGATCCTGACACCGGAGTGATAAGCGTCCGTTTTGACACGCACTCTCCTGCAGCCTGGTGGGAGGTCCTTTTTGCGCACCTGCGGCCACCGGCAACTGCATCTGCGGAAGTTCAGCGGGCCACGTTCCCACGTTTGAACGTCAGTCTGCCGGCTGTTTGCACAAGCCGCATATGCGAACACAAACAGAATCCCAGGATAATGGTAAAAAGTAAGTGATGAACCAGGAGATACCCTAAAGGTACATTTTCCTACCAGACCCCCTATATAAAAAGCTAGTAAAGGATATGCAGAATTACGCACTCCGAACGAAGGACTCTATCTCTACTGAAAGGACATCAGATGATTTCATAAATATTGTTAGCTTTCATAGTTTTTTTTTTCACAAGTACCCCCTACATTTATGTTTTAATTTTTAAATTAGATTTCTAGCACATTCCTTTGAGGGCGGAATATAAAAGGAATCCTTTTTCCAACACCCACCGCCCACAGGCACCGCCCACACCCCGCTGACCCTAAATAAAGTGTGCCACATAAACAGAGGAAACACCAGCAGATGGAGGGAAAAAACTGTGCTGGGAAAGTGACTGGCAAATGCCGCGAGTTTAATTAAAACTTAATGAAATGGAGAGCAATACTTTTATTGGCCATTTGCATATGAGTTTCTGAATTTATTTAGTTAACATTTTTTGTCGAGGTGCGTTTGTAACACGATTTGTGTGTGCAAACATGGTGAGCTCGCAGCTTCACTCTGTGCTCTGTTAGTTTAGGGTCGGGCTTAATCAAATTAAATAAACCCGCTGGCAGGATAATGCAAACAACAACTGGAGCACGAGGCGGCAACATTTAAAGCCGCAAATAATTGCAGCGCTTAAATATCAGATCTCACTTGCAGAAATTTGTTCCAGCTGTGGATTCACTTTGGTGCAAAAGACTTCGATTTGCACAAAACTACAACCCAACACCGACACCGACACCGCCCACCCATCACACCTTCTGGGCAAACAAGTTAATTGAATTTACAAATTGTATTTTCATTGCAGTCGCCCAATGCCAGGAGCAGAGGAGGAATAAATGACAGCCACCATCGAATTCGAATCAACGGCAACATAATACGTATACTTTGGTAAATTGTTTGATTTTAGGAATACCTCCTGCGGCCAAATTCCAATTATTATTTGCCCATCAAATTTAGACATTGTGTTAAATAATTACAATGTTGATTTGATTTAAATAATGTAATAGTTGCATTCTCTGACTGATTAAATTCTTACCTCGTTGATGGTTTAATTGTTACATTTCAGTTTAAAGTTTAAAGCAAAATACATTGACATGAAGACTTTAAAGGCAGGCAATGAGCTTCTGCATTTGCCATTTAATGAATTTCAGCATAAATGAGACAGAAATCCGTCGGTGAAAGCTGCCAAAATCACATTCCACATTAAATTCCCACTGGGATACAGATTCTCTGTTTTTGCTGGCTGATGCGAACGACTTCATTTCAAGGGTTTAAAGTGGTCGTTGCCAGGCAAAGTCAAATCAAATTTCATGCTCGATTTACACGTTTTGCAGGATTCTGAATTATTCAACGGGATAAGGGCAGTGCGTGTGTTTAGGTGGCTGTGTGAGTGGGCTTTATCCTGCGCATGTGAGTTAATTACTCCCCCCCAGACCCATTCCGAAACGTATTTCCAGCTTTTTAGCCACGGCTTCAGCTTCTGCCTGAGTTGGCAAGGCCAACACTTTCATTGCTATTTGGCGGGCATTGCCTTTCCTTTCCTTTCCTTGCCGAGAATTGCGAGCTGCCTTTCCATTTCCCTTCCTGCATTAACTTCATTATCACTGCACAGCAATTTTAGAATACCTGCTGCCCCAGTTGTGTGCACGCCCCTTCTCGAACATAAAATATAATGCGCGGCCCCTTTACTTTTTTTCGTCCTTGTTCTTCCCCCCTACCCAGTCTCCAACTCCAGAGTTGTTCCTGGGAAAACAGCTTTGGAAAATTTGCACGTCATACGCACACAACGCTTATGAAAAAAGGACTCGGGCTGGGTCTTTGGAGAGGGGCGACTGACAACCCTTTTTCGCCACTGCCACTGCCACTGCCACTGCCACTGCCGGGCCGTTTTATGTGCATTTTAAGCGAAGCGAGCAGAGCAAAGTTTTACGTTTTACGATGTGTTTTCAACAGTTGGTACGTGACTTTTCACAGAGAAGCCCAGTTGACGCCACCGATTTTTAGGGAGTCCAAAGTCAAGTCACAGACCGATAGGGTCAGTCAACAGTTGGCCAACACACATACGAACGCTGCGATCGCACTCCTATTAATTGCATGTGTGGCCAAAGTTAGCTCTGACATGAACATGGCAGCTGGCATGCAGGCTCATGGACAGGCGAGGGTGGGTTCTGGGTAGGTCCTGGGTGGCTCCTGACCGGAGGCGAGGACATTGGCTGTAATCGTAATTGCTTTTGCGTAAAATGTCTAAACTGTGTGCCTCGCAAACCACACAGGCCCTAAAATCGAGCTCGGCATGCACAGAACAAAAAAATTAGGAAAGTCCTTTGATAATTTCAGGCCTTTAAGGCAAAGGAAACTTGGTTTTGCTTCATGCTCAAAGTATTTTCAGGGAAATTCTTCATTTCAAAATGGTTTTTCCAAATAAATTTCAAGTGTACCTATATCGCAAACATTTTTCACCCACTCCCGAGAATCGCTTCACTTCGTAACGCCCATTTTTGCACACACATTGCTTCGTTATCGTTCACATTGCATTATGGTCGACAGGCAAAAATTGACCCACTTCTGGGCAATGTGGAAAAGGAGTGCACCACAACGTAAATCCACTTTCGGTGGCAAGGCGTGTAATTAGCCTCCGTCCTAGTGGCAAACGAGAACCAATTACAATTTCTATTTGCCGGCTATAAATCAGAGCTGCAACAGGCACAAAAAACACAACCTAATGCCAGAAATGGCAGCAAATGCCAGAAAGAGCCAGCCAAATTGCTGCCGCAAATAAAGTGACCAATAGAGCACTCCAAGGATAACAAAATGTCACAAAAAAAAAAAAGAGAAATTAAAAGGAACAAATGGCAAGCGCTGCAAAAACTGCAACTTGCCCACAAATGTATGCTGTGAAAAATTTTCATTTCGGAAAGGACCAGAAAAAACCACGAAGAACAATGAAGAGGGTGGGGAAAAAAATAAAGGGAATTGCAATATCCACTTTGGCAATGGTTTTCGGTACTTTTGCACGAAATTTGAGTGCGGCCACCGAATCTGAGTAAAAACCCGAAAAATTCGCAGAAAAAAAAAGGAAACCCCCCATTAAAGACAAGCCGGGACAAGCAAATGGATGTGGCTGTAGTTTACTCCGGACTCCTGTTGGAGGGGTTTGCAAATAGCAAAAGGAGGACGAAATGTTGCGCCAGGATAAGAGAAGGATCGATTTAAGAAAAAAAAACAAACAGAGTGCCAGAGTGTGGCAAAAAAGTATCAACTGCCAGCATCCGTGTCCGTGTCGCCCCAAAACGAGTGCGAGTGAGTGCCATAGAGTGGTGTGGAGTGTGTGTATGAACTTGAAAAGAGAGTTTCGTTTGAAAATGTCAGCCGGCAGACACTCACGCACACGATATGGAATTGATGTAAGTAAACCGCTGCAATGCCAAGAATTTTTCCATAAGCCTCTGGCACACAGCGCTTTCAATTTGTCTAGGACCGAGCATTAACAAGGATACTCTTCCAGGGGCTGTCTAAGCTAACTAAAGTAGTTTTAAATTTACATTTAATAAAAATATAGATATATAGAAATTTCTATCAATTTCCTTGCTTTGTTGGTTCTAGGAACGAACTTTCTTTAGAGCAATTTATTCTCTATGAAAATCAAAGAACTATTTCTTCACAATAAAAAACTCCCATAAATTGATTTGATTTGGCGTTCAGGTGCATGGCAAGTTTATATTTTTTCTGCCAGCATTGTATGGGAAAATCAAGCTGAGTGCTCCATCCGCTTTCAAAAAGAAACCTTTAGCCGCTTTTGCAGACTATTTACACACGGCCGTTTGAACAAGGCAGGGTGTGGGTGTGTGGTTTTGGGTTTTTCTAAGACTTTCCCCCACCAGACGACAAAGTGTTTGCTTACAAAACTTCACAATTTGATTCCGGGTCCGGGTCCGGGTAGGAGGTGAGGTGATGGCTGGAGAAACGATTTTTATTTTCAATTTTCTTTGTCGAGCACATGACAAAGTGCCATCAACAAGCGAGCGAGGCGAAGCAACGCGTTAAGGGAGCAACAAATATCTGTATAAATGTATATGGGCTTGTGGCTATGTGTATGTACATGTGTGGGAGGCTGGCTGGGTTATGGGGCGTGGCATTTGCCTGTTGAAATATTGCAACCGCTGCCAATAAGCGAAGAAAGGATAACAAAAATTGAGCGATGTGTCTGCCGCAGCCACGGATACAAGTCTAATAAGGACAACATGAACGATACGTATTGTAGACAGATGTGTCCTTGTCTTTATAACTGTATACTCCCATGTGTGTGTGGGAGATCCTGATACTCGTATTGATAAAATGACAAATATGGCTGCCATCGTCTTGTGGGCTGTGGATTGCCATCGCAGTCGTGGTGTGAAATGCGATGAGAGCCATCGGAGGTAGCAGTTTGATTGCCACCTCATCACTGTCATCGCAGGATCCAGTTGGGCAAGGTGTCCCTGCACATTAGGAGGCATTTCAAAATGACAAATGGAAGCATCTTTTTCAACATAAACTTTAACTACAAGGTTCACTTTTTGCAATCCTGTTCAAATAGTTGTGTGTCCTTTCCATCCTTTCGTCATAATTTATGTATGAAAACGAAGGCTTTAAAGTGCTAATTAAACATACAAGCAAAGCTCATTCGCATTCCTTGGCTGCTGCATAATTTTGAAATGGTTGTGTCCATTTTTTTGCCTTCGTCCTGTGTCCTGTTGGCCACTTGTACTGTCCCCGCCACCCATACACCGTCATTACAGCTTGTAAGTGCTCATTAACATAAGCCGCTGATGCCGTTGTGAGCATTGTTGTCGTTCCGGTTGCTCCACGGACTTTTGTTTGCCTTTTGCCGGAGGAGTGCGCATTGCGCAGTCGAGGGCTCGGACTTTGGGCTTGGGACTCACGCTGATTGTCGCATTTAAATTAATTTTAATAAAACGAACAAAAAGCAAGAATCAAGCAAATTATAGAATCAAAAGACACTGGCCCATAAAAGTAAACAGGCCAGGCATGGCCTGGTTGTTTGTTGTTGTTGGGTGGATATGCCGAAAGCCCCGAATATAAAAGTTAAATTAAAAAATAATATCCACAGAGCAACGACAATGAAAGCGACGGCGTGGCAGGCAGTGAGGCAGTGTGGCACGGCGGCGAGAGGCGGCAAAGGCGAACAAAAATGCGAATTACACATAAAAAGCCGCAATTGAGTTTTTGGACTTGTCCCCTCCGCTCGGGACAAACCCGGAGTGGAAAATCGGTTGGGGAAAACTCCATACAAATATATGCGTAAATCTCAACGAATTTCATGCGACTGACGATGCGAATGGGCGGTGTGGGTGAGTAGGGGCGTGGCGGTGTGGGGTATAGCTACCAGCAAATACAACAACCCGAAATGGGAATCCAAATGAGCAGCAGTGGAAAATAAAGGCAAATAAAGCGACAAAAGGAAAGGCTCTGCCGAAAGCAGAAAGAAAAGCGTGTCTCGTAAAATTTCCAAAGACACTCAAACACACACACACACACACACACACATGAGAGGTCCTGCACATCTGGTTGGATTGGTGTGGGTGGGGTGGAGAAAGTCTTAAAGCAACCGCTGCATTGTTTCATTAACTTCGTCCTGGAAATGTGCGCTTTATCCCCTCTGTTCTCCGCTTCCTGCCAACATTTTATGGCCCCCTTCGTTTTTAAACCGAGATCATTGAACGCTTAACTACGCTTCCCAAAAAACACCAAAGAAGTTTGGATTTAAAAAAGATTATAAAAAAGATTTAGGCTTTAAAAACTCTTAATGTAGATTTTTCAAAGAACTGATATCCTTGCTAGACTAAAATGATTCCCAGGACTCTGTAATAATTTGTAACAGTGCACCCGATTAACCCCTGACATTTTCTGATGATTTACACCCAACAAAACGCTCTGGCACTTCGTTTGTTCAGCACAATTGTAAAAAGCTGATGTACACACGTGAACAAAATATATATCCTTATTTTTTTAGAGGCTTTGAATTTTCTTCGAGTATATTTCGGTTAAGCTGGCTCGCATTTTGAGTTGATTTAGTCATCACTCGCTTAGGCGAAAGTCTCGTAAATCTCCGTAAAATGAGGAAATAAGTTGTAATTGCAAAATCTTTATCGCTCCATGAAGATAGTAAAAGGCATTGGGGGTCCTCGCCTCGTCCTGCTAATTAGTAAGCAGAAAAAGTGAAAAGCCAGAGCCTGGCAGCTTCGACTCATCTTAATGAACTTTTCCAATTTTACTTTTCCCACTCGGAGCCTCGGAGCCTTGAAGTCTTGGAGTCTTGGAGTCTTAAAGCTACTTGGGTATTGTGCTGGCAATGATGTTGGCTTTCAATCTGGAAATCATGGAGATGGGGAACCGGTAGGTAGATGAGTCCCTTTCCCCCACAACGATCCTCATTTTCATGCACAATTACCGCCCGACGACGGCAAGTTTTCAAGGCCGCTTTTAGCACGTAAATTAATGTTGTTCCGCGATGTTGTGGCTGTTGCTCAACTCAACTTTTGTTTAGAGTTTTTCTAGGCGGCCAACGGGAAACTTTTCTCGTTTTTTGCTTTTCCACACCGCACTTTTTCTCACACGATGCCGCGATACTGTTGTAACTCGGCAGCGAGTGCCAAGAACACACAGAAGTGTTGCCGTGTATGTCCTTACTCTTTTTTGTGCTTTGTGCAATCATCAACACACACACACACACACCCTGCCAATGTAGTGGCACTCCCCCACCCTCACACTGGCGCAGCGGAAAGTAAATAGAAAGGACATTAAGTGGCGTTAAACAGACGCTCATGCAACAGCCGCAACATGTGAAGTGGCACGTCAGGACATCGGAATATCGGGTTGAGAAAGGAAGACAGACCAAAACGCTTTTTTATGAGAGCAGGTTGATTGGGAAACACGTTTATTAGCCAGACATTTTTAGGTTTTTACTTATAAAGTTCTCCTTTTTCCCCTTACTTGTAATGCCCTTGAAATGTCTTAATGTCGGGATTCTCTCCTTGATTACCAAGTACCCTGATCCTGTCTAACTTGATTATCTTTTTCCAATATTCCTCAGTGCACTTACTTATCATTTTATGCCGCTGGGCGGTCCGCGAATACCAACGCTAGGATTAATCCGCTCTGCTGCTCTGTCACCCGAAACTCCGCTTGTCACTTTTTACCGGGGATTCGATTTATTACTTCGCGAAATGGTCAACACAAATTCCCCGGAATTTTTGCTAAATAACTTTAAGGGGATCCGCCTGCTCTGTTGCTTCTCCGGTGCCGATGTGTTACTGCTCCAACTGCTCCTGCTACTGCTTTTGCTCCTGAGAAGAGATGTGCTGTTTTGAGATACGTTTTTTGCCGCGTTTTTATACCCAAGGACCCAACCAGACGAGGACTGTCGATGAACTGTGCGTCCAGCAGCTGTTGCTGCTCCGGCACGGCTGTTATACGGGCCATAGTACAGTTTTCGCCGACTCCTGCCGACTCCGAGGATGTCCCAGGCACAGTGGGCCGCATCCCAGCCAATTCACGCACACACGGCGTATGCGCAATGTCGAAAGCCGAGAGAGCTAACGCAGCGGCGGAGCAACAATTTGTTGACGAGTCGGGACAGGCAGACAGACGGACGGCAGGACGGCAGGACGACTGACAGACAGACAGGCAGTTTGCTATTTGTTATACGGCAGACAGGCAGCAGTGTCCTGTCCAAAGGCAAGAAATGAGACCGGAAGCAAAAAGTCAACGCGATAAGCAAGCAGAGGCAGCCAGGCAGCCAGGCACCAAAAAAGAAAAAAAGAAAAGGACCAAGAGGAAAGGAGGAAGCTTGTGCTGCAAATTCCTGCTGTCTTTTATTGGTAATGCGAAAATACGAGAGCAAAGGAAGAGCTCTCACCTTTCTTTTCCCCCCTATCGTCGGCCTCCTCCCCCAACTCACCCAACTCGTCAGGGAACAAAACTGAATTTTCTTTCACCTTTCCTGCAACATTAGCATAATCGGAAGCTGGTGCCGTGGAAATTGAGTTGGAGCTGCGCCACAAACTTACTCCGGGCTGGCACACGCGGCGTATGCGCAATGTGCGGCAACAGTTGCTCCACCCCGCCACCCCGCCATCCCGGCAACCCTCCCTCATGTAGACAGGACTTAATAAATATGCATGAGCTGGCAAAGGGGTTTCAATTAAATTTACTGAAATTGCGGTTGACGGGGGGAATCGGAGTGGGAGTCGGTCTTGGACGAGGTCAAGAATTTGCATGCAAATATTTTCGGCATTTCCGGCAGAAGCAGCAGCGTCAGGTCCAGGGAATTTATTTGTTTTTTTTTTGCATTTATTATGAGCGTAAGTACAAAAAACGACGCAAATTAAGACGACGGCTCCCGGCGCCGGGCTCCCTGCTCCCTGCTCCGGGCACGACCCAGTTCCGTGATGCGTGCCCGGAAAGTGTTAAATTGCCAAATGAACTTAAGCGAAACGAGCATGAAAGGTGGCCCAGAACGGGAGCAGCTTTAATGGGCAGCCTCCTTACAGGATACTCCCGATTCCCGACGCCCGACTAGGAAGCCCAAGGAGGAGGGTGGCTCAATAGTAGAAAGTGGAAACTGGGGTTTTGGTCGAGCAAACATGAACGAAAAAACATGAAACGTGCCCTGCCTGCTAAGGACATTCATTACGCAAGAAATGAAGCTGCCGCATGCCGTACTGCTGGTCCTTTTCCCCTGCTACCCTGCCACCCTGCCACCATCATCACTATAGTAAGAACACCCCATCCTGGGCAACTGGGCAATGCTGCACGCCTCCTATTGAATTATTCCAGTTTTATTTCTCGCCATTTGCAGCTCACGCACCAAGCTCACCGAGGCGTCTGCCCGGAGCTGCTGCTGCTGCTGCCAAATCGGAGCTGACTTCTGGCTCTCGGCCAGGTTGTTGAACCACAAACACACAGCCAAGGCACACACAGCCAGGGCACACCTGTTGATTGGGCCTTTCAGGTTGTTTGAGGAAAGGCCAAAGCTAAACCCCAAGCCAAGGGCAGAGGCAACAGAGGCAACAAAGGCAACGCGATTTCCTCTCGGCTTATGTGGGCTCAGTTTTGTAGTCGAGCCGGCTCCTTCTAATGGCCAAGGGATATTGAATCGATTGATGGCTGGGTTGGGTTGGGTTGGGGGAGGGAATTGGGGATAAAATGGTGGCTGGCAATGGTGGCAGAGAGGGGCGGGAACCACAGCCCTTTTGGGGTTGGGGCTTGTTGGCGCTCGTGTCGACAACAATTGATTCCAAAATATTAATTAACCGGATAAACCAATTGAGGTTTTTGTAAGCGGCCCAAATGAGAGGCAAGGGACCAATAAAGCTGCCTTGGGAAATACAAGAAACTTTTCACTCTAACATTTTTCTTCTTTGCTTTTAAATAGGTCTTGAAATTTTTTGAAATTCTTAATTAGAATATAAAACTTCTCTAAAATTAATAAATTAATAATGTTAAAAACAAAAACTTTATCATAAACTTTAAAACTTTATCATTTCCTACACTTATATTTTTATAAATATTTTAAAGAAAAGTATTCCTAATTATATAAATTTAAGTACATCGAAAATGAATTTAAAATCTAATAACGAGAACTGCTTTACCGACCATTATCAAGCAGTGCTTCACTCTGACTCTGGGCTTTGATATTTTCAAAAGCTTATTAATTGAATAAACCATCCGGAATTTGTTTGTTTTATTGTCTAATGTGATATAATAGAAATATAATAACTATATAATATAAGTAAAGGTAACTTAAATAATTAAATACTTTATTTGCAAGATTTACAGTATTTGAACATTTGCGGGCTCATCCAGCAGTGTGACCACGTCAAAAAATACCTAAACCACCCCTTAATAGACTTGTTATAATAAAAATAATTGTTATTTAATAAATGCACTACAAAATTGGGTAAAATGTATTCCTATACGAAAAACAAAACTCTTAAAAATTTTACTTTATTAAGGTGACAAAATACATTTAATACCAGATATTGGGCGGTTGCATGTGAATGAGAGGGAATATTCAACACTTCGACAGGACATGCTTGACCTTAGTGTGACCAAGCCATATATATTAACACGTTTATTTTCAAATACAAGAATTAAAAAAAAAAAAATTATATAATATAAATTATATAATATATATAATTATATAATCATGTGTAAAACCGATTGGGTAAAGGCAATTGGAACAAAGCGGAATGGGACTTGGGACCATACCCAACATGTTGCAACGAGTTTTAGTGTTGCAAAGCGAAAAACAGTGCTGCCAATTCCGAAAAATGGGCTGCCAAGCTGTTTTTGAAAAGTATATATGTATTTACGAGTAACTAACATGGCGCTAAGGTCGGATTACGAGGTGAGCTCCCGATTTAAGCCTAAATTAGCACCGAAACTAAGTTAATTAATTGCCAAAACCGAGTCAGTGCAAACAATTAGGGGCTGTGACGTCTGGGCTGCGAAAAATAAGACCAAAAGTAACGGTCGCTGAGTGCAAATAGATTGCTACGTCGCGCTGTGAACAACAACAAACGCTGAGCGGGCGTTTTTCAGGTGGGAAAAAAATCGAGAGCTGCGACTGTGTGCGTGTGTATCTGTGTGTGTTGTGTGCGTTCTGCTGTTTGTTTTGTTGCTGGCCCCCCAAAAACAACAACAACAACAACAACAGCAATAAAAACAACGATCCAACAAAGCTACTCCCATTCCGGCGTCGACGTTGACGTTAGCGTCGCAGCACCGGCGACGCCCTAAGACGCTGCCAAGTTTTATTAATTTGTTTTCGGTCCCTACCCCCGCCATACCCTAACCGATAGAAACTAACTGACACAGAAACTGGGTGGAGCTGAAGATCCATTTTGTAATTAGAATTAGAGGCTAATCCTATTGGATGGGCCTAATCCGCTGGCTGAGATCAATAAAATCGGTTTCTATTTCTTGCTTTCCTTTGGCCTGGAGTTGCTTCTAATGAGTGGAAAAGAGACTGCGCGAAACCCTCTCTTCCAGGTGCCTCTCAGCGGCGCCTTTGAGCCTCTCTCTAACGCTCTCGCAACCTTCCAGGTGTGCTTCGTGCTTTCCATTCGGCGCTCGCCTCCAAGGCTTTCCACTGGCTTCCACCGTGTTGTTTCTGTTGTTGTTGCCTGCTGGCGATTAACCCTTAGCCACTGGCATGCGCAATCTCCGCTTTCCACCGTTCCAGTAATCCAGCTTTCCATTCAGAATAAAGCTTTCTTTTCACACAGCTGGAAATTTTCCAATTTTTCGGCTTACATAACCGGTGCCAGTGCTGGTGGAGCCTGCTGGGCCGGCCCCCCACCCCCCCTCTCCGACCACGCCCCGTTGCCCAATCTTCAATCCCCAATGTCCTCGCATATCGCATATCGCAGATTTTTATTATTGGAATCTCGAGCACTAGCCAGAATCTACCCCTCGGTAGCATTTAAATAGGTTCAGATTTATTTTTCTTCTTTCCGGAATACGGAATCGGGAAACCGGAATCGGTGTCATTGGGGCGAGACATGCATTCCCGTTATACACTTACGTAAAAAGGCGTACTTTTTCGCATTCTTTGCAGTGTGACCCTTTTCCCGCCCCACCAGTTACAGTTAATTACACCGCAAACGCTAATGAGTTTCGTTTTGGGGCTGATGTTTCAGTATTCCAGAGCTCCCGTTAGAATTCTAGGGCTAGATAGGTACTACCACATCAGCCCTATTTCTATTGATTTCTAAGGCTTGTCTAAGGGCAGGGCGGTTACGCAGACACACACACACACACACACATCCATTGTCACGCACACACAGACAGCTGTCAGCCTGAAAGTATGCAAAACTATCACAAGGCACAGTGGGACAAAAATGTGGGACAAAGCTTTTATCTTAAAACATAATTATGTATCTGAAGTAACTCAGCTTTAATGTATCTTAAGTATCTTTTTTTTTATATATAAATTTTAAGTTATTTCCAGTTTAATGTTATTTTAAGGTTAGTTCTAAGACTTAATCATCCACTGTGAATATTATATTATGATTTCACGCTCAAGATCCGCCTAGAAACCCTCCTTTGTGGCCCCCACTTTATTTTGTATCTTGTATCTTGTATGCTGAGTCATGCGCCTTCAATTGAAGTCAATTTAAAAAACGCAGAGAAAAAATCAAGAAACTACAATCTGATCTGCCTGCCAGCCCCGTGATAATGAAGTTGTCTTTCTCGCGGAGTAAATGATACGAAATCGAGGGCCAGCCGAGACCAGAATTCCTCATTTTCGTATCTGTATCCAAGCGGTTATCAGTCCGAAAGGCAGAGATAAAGTAATTAAATGTTTATGACCAAACAATGGAGAACGCAATGACATCGTGGATGTCAAGTTGCAGACTAACGCTATACTATATATAGACTCGACTCTAATAATCAGCATATATATATATATATATATCACATTCCTGGATACACCTATGGCTGTATGTTTCCCGGTAATGGGGTAGCACCTGCAGGGGACGGGCCTCCGTATTGATGTCCAGCTTTTAGACATTGCCATTGCTATTTTGTAGTCTTAACAATTTAAAAGT
Organism: Drosophila vallismaia; assembly: GCA_035047325.1. Classification (NCBI taxonomy): domain Eukaryota; kingdom Metazoa; phylum Arthropoda; class Insecta; order Diptera; family Drosophilidae; genus Drosophila; species Drosophila vallismaia. Next base: position 928,685 of record JAWNPU010000002.1, on the reverse strand, counting down.
TTATCGTCTGGCTATAAAAAGCGACAGGCACAGCGACAGTAATTACAACTGGAAAATACCAGAAACTCGGAAAGCGTCTGCCGCGAGGTGGTGGCTTGCTGGTGACTTGCTTTCGGCGCATGTCTTTAGCCGGTGGGACAGCAATCAAAGCGTGCCAACAAAATAATATTGGCCAGTTTAATTCAATTACACGCCAATAAAAATCTAATCAACTGACAATGGCAAAAAGTTTAAGCTTGAAATAGCTTGAGACACTTGAGCAAAAAGTTGATCAAAGATACAATTTAAATATTTCATCATTCTTCTGAGTAATGGAAAAGTTTTCTTAAAGATACGTTTTTTCTTTTTTCTCTCTCTGTATAGTTGAAAATTAGCGCTTTGTCTCGTTGCTTGTTTGCTGCCACTTTGCCACCATCGAAAATATACAAAGATTGCACTTGACAAGGACTCCGATTTGTTTCGATTCGGTGCGATATTCAACACCCTCGTCTTGCGTCAATGGAGAGGGCTTTAATTACTACCATTGCATAACCATTTGGCAGGGGTTCAGAAGTATCTGTATCTGTATCTGTATCTGTATCTGGCTGTGGGCAGTCGCTGTATTTACCTTTAGTCTACTTATCAGATAACAAAAGCAAACCCAACACTTGAAGATTAAACCCGAGAAGGGGACGTTGATTTATTTTCGTTTTCATTCGATTGTCCATATTTTTTGGGTTAGTGAGTGGCCTTTCGGTTTCTACCTGGGACCGAGACCGCGACCGCGACCATCGATCATTTGCGATCGTACGTCATGGATTCTTCCATTCCTAAGCTCCATTCTGAGGGGTTGTTGAAGCTTTAAGATGAGAGGGTTGCTTGAAAATTAGCGAAACATTGTAGTTCAAAGGTGGAACTCTGGTTTCTCACCGGTTCAAACGGGTTTCAAGCCGAAAACCAGATCTTGCCAGACACACAAAGATCGTCCCTTTGTTAGTCGGTAAGCAATTACCACAATTACCCAAACGAGAGCATTGTGGGAGGAAGTAATCGAGCTGAGATTAAGGCGGTTTCCTAAGGAAATGACATAACGTCGAGTGTTTAACTTCAAGAAGCATTTGCTTTCCCATAATGAATAAACACAGCCGGCCTTGCTGGATATTCGAGTAAATAAATAAATCCCACTCGAATTTGTTCAATTTGGATAGGTCTGCTCCGAGATTCCTCTAGCTCCTCCCCTGCTGGATACTTAAATATAAAAAAGAATCGTTTTCAAACATATTGCCAAGAATGTTTGCGATTTCGAAATGTGTATGGAAATGTTTTAGAAACGTTTCTAAGACTGACAATTGAAAGATTGTTTAAATATCTTGAAGAAAGTCTGCGAATCTCAATCTCAGTGTCTGCGTTTGTATCTTTTCATTCGCACTTTGTCCGTCAGTTGGTCGCTCCTTAAATCGTCATAATAAATTTTTATTTAATTTAATGCCTCATATGTGACGACAATATCAACAATTGCTGCTATATGGGGGTGCAATACAATCGGCCTGCCTGCCCGTAATTTGTTTTAATTTAAATACAATTTAATACACGCTGTTGACGTTGACGTTGACGTTGACGCTGCCCGAAAGCCAAGTACTGGCTTTTGCTTTTGCAAATGCAAACATATTAAAGTACTATAGCGACCCAATGCCAATGGACAATGTTTGCCCAGCTTTTTGGCAATCGAGTTGTGGTGCGGCGTCTGAAAATAACTCGAAATCGGGCTCGAATCCGAATCAAATTATCGCACTTTTCCATAATGACAAATAATGGCTGCAAATAAGTCGGGCAAATAAATAGCCCGTCGACAGGTGTAATTGGTTTTGGGTTCGCGGCACTTGACTCGAACTGGTTTGCGTCGTGACCAGGTGAAGTGCGTCAGCAGATAGAGCTCTGTCGTGATGGTTCCGATAGCGAACGGATACCTGATAACACACCAATCAGTGATAGTCAGCGCTTCGTCAGTCGGTATTTCGAGGATCGCTGCCTGGCAACCTTGAGGTGGAGCTCTGTGAGGCATTAAGCTCTCTACCTCAATTGTGCATCGCCTCGATCCCACTGTATTCCAATTAGACGTGCCAACGTGCCACAAATCGCCGCCCTGGCTGGCTGGCTGGCTTTGACTGCTGCCGCTTAAGTAGGTTAGCCAGCACGCTCTCAATTGGTTTTGATTTGGTGCCAAGCGGTTCATTGAGCGGTGGCGCGTGTCAGCCTGCCGATGCACCTACCTTGTCCACCTACCCAAGACGCAGTCCACCTGCCCACATGCCCACCTGCCAGCCAAAAGGTGACACCCCTATCGATTTTGGGTCTTACATGGTTGCCAGTTTGCATTTCTAACTCACAAGAGGAACCAATTGTGATCGATAAATATCAATTTTTATGATAAACACATTTTTATCAAGCTCAGTTACTCATTCATGTATAAAGTTACTTCCCATTCTGTTTTTAATTTGTTTTTAAAGAGCTAAAAGCTAAAAAAGACTTTTTATAGGAGGATTATATGTTTATTACAAATTACATAAATATGCGAGTATTCTAACACTCGAGTTGTTTCAAAAAACTGATAAGAGCTGAAAAAGTTGCCAACCCATCATTGCTGTTCGCGAGCCACTCTATCAGTTGATTTTATGGAGATGAGCTGGCAGCTTCTTTGGAATAAGGTTTCAGAAGACTTGGATGGGTACTGCACATCACCCTGACTGCTCCCTTCGATCCAGACCCTTCGACTGGAAAGCATCCCAAATGCAAGTGACAACACGCGCTGAATGGGCCTTAGAAAACGGCTTTCGGCTGTCGGGGAATATACTAGATGGGGGGCTGCTTTACTTACTTTATTATTATGTATATTTTAATTTTGATTAGAATTTATTGCTCCATTTTCGGACGAGCGGTCTCCGGTCACCGGCGGTTCGCATTACCCAACTGAAACTCAAAGCCACAGAGCGTATCTCTGTATCTGTATCCGTATCTGTATCTATGAGATACGATGTGATAGATGCGACGGGCTAGGCATGGGATGGGATGAGCTGTATCCAAGACTTCCCGCCCACAACGATGCAGCCCAGCCCAGTCAGCTGCTGGTCGTTCCCGCAAACCATGAAATCGGATTCAGAAGGCGGATAGAGGATGGGCAGAGCCAGAGCCAGAGCCAGAGCCAGAGCCAGAGGCTTATGCTTTCCATTTGCTCTACTAAATTAAACGTGGAATAACAATTGGTTTTTTCCGGGGCATTTCATTCAATGCTCTGTTCGCCGAGAGATGCCAGTGACTTTCCTTCATCTCGTTGTCGCCGTCTAAGGTTTTTCTCATCTTTTTTAACTACTTTCGAGGACCACAGAATGGGGAAGATGGAGGAGATGGCTTCTTTACAATGCGAATGGCGCAAATTAGACGAGCTATGCTCGTAAATCTATTGTCACAAACGCCTACGAGCAGCAGCTACAGCGGCAGCGGCAGCGGCAACAGAAAATTGCTTCGAATGGCATCATAGACTAGAGTTAGTTACCGACTTGGGTTTCTGACTGAGTTTACTCGTTGCCGAATCGTGATTTTCTCTCTTAAATGCCACAAGAACAATGATACATCCCGAGGTGGCAGATATCGCGACAAGTGCGGCTCGCATAACCGTTGTAATGAGGCTGCCATTCATGACAGCGAAAAGTGACCCACGTGGGGGGCTTGACGGGTTGACGGGGGTCATACATTTTAATCAATGCTCAAGTACAATCCGACTACCGCTGCCGCCAGCTGGGATGCCAGCCGCAGCCATTATGCTGCATTCGGTCTGGCACTCTGATTTCCAGGGCCCAGGTCATGAACGACAATGTTATGTAACCGGAGCGAGGTCCGCCGCCCACTCCTGGCTCGACTCCGGCTACCCATCCGGGGCAATCTCTGGTTTTCGCCAATGGCAATTAGCGTTTGGGCCAAAGTTTTAGCTATTAGCTGCCAAAACGAGCTGCACGTCTAACCGCATTTTTTCAGATGCAAAAGTCCAAACGCAACTACTCCAAAGATTCGGTTTCGTAACAGCAAAAACCAAGGCTCAACCAGGCGTTGGGGTTTCTTGATATTATATTTACGTCAATCCCTTAGTCTATAGTTTTCCAAGAAAACTTCCAGATGTCGTTTATTGACACTAATTTTCTAAACATACTAAAAATATATTTTTCCTTAAAACTTAATACTGGAACCTAATACTGGGTACTGGATACTGGGTACTGGGACTGGAGCTGAGATTCCGGATGGATTCGGCATCTGGGGCTTGTTGACTTTGACACCATGCAAATTGGTAGAGCCATCAGCGGTGCTCCGCTTATTGATTTTGCCTAAAAGTCATAATTGCCCGAGTAGGAGACCCTTTTTGTTCTGGCCAGGCTGTCTCTCCCTCTCCACTCTTTTAACCGCATTCATAATTTGCGTATTGATTTTTCAAAAGGGACAGAGTAGAGCTGAGAACCCGGAACAGGGGAGGAAGCCACGTGGCAACCAAATTGAGTTGTTCCCAGGAATATGTTGGATTGACTGATCGATGACTTAGTTGAAATGCAATGACTGTTAGGCCGCCGTCTGGGGACGTCACCGAGTGACCGATTGGGGGTTGGAACCCAATCCCCTTGGCCAGCTAGGCCAGTAAGCCGGCACGAGTTGCTCTACCCCACATACAGGCAAACACGAATGGGTCATCACTGTGATATCTGGCCAACAGTTTATAACTTTTTTATAGTATATACTATATTTATGTATCCGAGTGTGTTTGGAGGCCATTTGGCATAGAGGGAGGCATTCTCCGATTCCATTCTCCATTCCGGTTGCCAAGTGTTTTCTGTGTTTCTGTTTTCTGTTTTCTGTTTTCTGGCGTGTCATTACATAACTTGATGTTAAAGGCAAAACTTTTCCAGGCCAACATGGTCACTTGACTCGGAATTTGTTTACTTATTTTGTACGCCCCGCCTCGTGCAGCCAAAGTTCATTCGGACAGGACACTCCTTTGGCGGATATCACCAGCGATTGGATTATTTGATAAAACGTGCCCGATTCCGAATCTAGAAAATCTAGATGGTTTCGGTGGATCGATAGGATTCACCTCCCACCTCCCACCTCCCATCACCCATCACCCACCTCGTGTTCCAAATCCCAGAGACACAAAGTTTTTCCACTGCTTTAGCTAGCACCAAGTCTTCTATTGATTTTCCGACCGTGTTCTTGGCACAGAGCGAAAAAATCCTCAAACTTTGTTGTGTAATGAATGATTTATAGCTCGAGGTTTGAGTCTTTAAACTTGTCCTTGATTTGTAACCGAAAAAAATCATTAGATAATATCCTTTCTCTCCGTGTACCTACCACTTACTGCTGACCAATTTCGTGTCCTTTACATGCGAGTATTCGTATCCCTGCGACCTTTTGTGTAATTAAACTCGAGTTACTGGAGCCCCCAAAATAGACTCAAGGTCCAATAGGAAATCGCCTGAGTCCTTAAGCGCCACTAAAGGGGATGGTTAAGGGGGGTTGCCACTCTTGCCTCCAAAATGTGTTAAGTAAGCAGAAAAGTAAGACACATCCTTGCCTCCAATGTGGAGCTCTCGGTTTCGCATGAGTATATTGAATATGGGATCATGGTTTCGCTAACGAGTCACATTGATTTACCAATTTTTGGGGATGTTTTCTGCCTCCGCCTCCAGGGGGGATGTGGATGTGGAGGTGAATAATTGACATCTGCTGGGGACTGGCAGAGTGACGTCACCAAGGCAAGGGCTCGATGATAGTCGCTCCAAAATGCCAAAGTTGTTGGCCTGCCCTTTTTTTTTTATCAGAAACGCTTTGTTTTCGTTATACAATTTATGTAGATTTTTGCTCGTTCTCTGCTGCTGCTTCTGCTGCTGCTTCTGCTGCTGCTGCTCCCCTTTTGGGCTCCCCATCTCTCTCGCCTCTCTGACTGACACACATTCCGCTGCTCGGCTGCGCTCTTCTCTGCTGCTTGGAGCTGCGCAGCCAACCCCTAAGCTGGCGCTTTTTTCTCGTCCAAGTCCTCCCCCTGGCCAGCCACCCGTACTTCTCTCTTCTAGCGCTGCTCCAGTTTCGAAGTTGCCAACCCCCCCGCGGGGGCCACCCCCTTGTGCCTGCCTCACTTGTCACACTGCCATAGATTTTTCGGATTTCGGCTGGAAAGCTCTCAGCCATGCCGATACACTGTGCACTTTTGGCACGAGGGAGCGGAAATGATGGGGAGAGCAAGGCAGAAAGAGAACTGGTGTAACATCTGCTTACAGTTGGAGAAAAAAGGGGGAGTAATTTAGATAAGGAAAATCGAATTATTATAAAAAAAAAGAAAGTTTTTTTGGAAAACAGAATTAAAGATTAGTCATACCTTCCTGCTGGACGGACAGGTGCTTGTGTAATCAAGAAACAAATTTTCTCTGAGTGCACCTGCTGCTGGCGAAAGCTTTTCGCTGCGAAGACAGCACAGCGCCAGCGCCGACAGAACGTTCTATCCGAATCCGAAGGCATAACCACTCGCGGCGGGCTGAAAAGTTTCAGTCGAGCGTCGTTACCGAACTGGGAAAGTCGGTCCAACAGTAGTCCGCAGCTCGCAGCTTTCTCGTCTTTGTCGGGTGTACAGTACAGCTTGCTACTACCGCCCGCCCTACCGCCCGACGCCCGCCGCCAATCGCCCGCTCCCCCCGGCGCTGGTGTGCCCGCTGCTCTGCTTACACAATAACTGTGCATCGATTGAGTCCAGCGAGGAGAAGATAGCAGAGAAAGCAGCAGCAGGACAACCGAGTCCGAGCTCGATAAAAAACCAAAACTAAAAAATATATATTAAAAAAAAATAAAATAGATTAAGAAAGCAAGCAAGGCCCTGCGTGTGTGGTGATCAGTATTCGTTCAGTTCGAATCGTATCGTATCGAATCGGTATTAGTGCAAAAACAAGTTCAATACTGCTAACGGGGTAGTTTTCTGCGAAAGCCCCCAAAACAGAATTCGCAACGCAAAGTGCAAAAATTGTGTAATAGCAGCCGACGTGTAAAAGGTAGAAAAAAAAAAAAAAAAAACAGAAATACGAACAAAACCCCCCCACAACCCAAGAACTGAGAACTTTCCATGTCTGCCCGACTGCAGCGCCCACCGCCCAACGCCCAACGCCCAACGCCGCCCACCAACGTCCTTGTGCGGAATCGATTTTTCTCAACTTCATGCCTGGCCTAACGGATATATACCAGTATTTGTAACCAAGAGAGAAAGAACTGTGTTGGGATCCAAAACTGTGTTGGGTTCGAAATTTCTCAAAAATCGTTTGAAAAATTGCATTTTTCGAGAAGTTTTCGAAACATTTTTTGAATGGGAGAGTGACTGTCGGTGTGTCTGATTTTCTCTGTGTGTGTGTTGTCTGCTTGTAAGAGATTTTTTCGTCTGCAAAAATATTGTTTTTGCTAATTTTTGATTTGGCATTCAATTTGGCGTTCATGGCAAGCGAAAAAATTAGAATGAGCGCAAAAAAAAAAAAAAAAGACGCATTTCCTCTACTCGTCTCGCCGCCGCCGCCGTCCCTCTGACGTATCTGGTTTTGTGGCAATGAAATCGTTTAGATTCAATTGTCGCGATTTACATTTTGGAATAGCAGTAATTTCCTGGCCACCCCACACGAGTGTGGATATAGCCGCAGCCCCAGCCCCAGCCCTAGCCCCCCTGCTGGCGATTTCATAATTCCAAACGGCAGCGGTCCAGGCGAAAGAAAAGTGGGGCCGAGCTGGAAAATGTCTTGGAAAGGCATGAGCTTGCGCGCCCCTAACGGGAATCGCTCTCACTGCGCGCTTTTCCCTTAAGCTCACTTTCGCTCACTTTCGAAATCGCTCTCTCTGCCTCTTATGCCGTTATTCGGCAGTGCAGTTTCCAGCCCGCCTGCATTTCCACATACGCTTTCCCGTGACTCCCGTGTCCTTCCAGCGGTCCACTTGCTGCTCCACCGCTTTCCAGCGCCCGCGTATCCTTACGATTGTTGCATAAGCTCAAGCTTTAACATTTTCCCTTTTTTTTTTCTTTTTCTTTTTCCTAATTTCTCATTACAGTTAACTGTTTTAGTTTTTTTTACCCTTTTTTTTTGTTTTAATTGTTATTTGTTAAGCGTTTAAGCGACATTTTTGTCGGCTGAACAAGTTTGAACAAGAACCGGCACGCCGCATCATGAGTGCTCAGGTGGGTAATCGAAGCTGACGGACGACCAGCTCGCAAGCGCATTTCACATTTCACATTATTTACGTATCCAATCTAGTCACCTATAATTAACGCTGACTGCATCAGGCATGATTAATTTAAGTATTTTAATATTATTTTATTGTAGAACGACATATCTTGATTGCATAACCCTTGACAGCCCTTGACAGGCAGAGTCTTTTGTCTTTGTCTTGTCTTGTCATTACAAGAAGAACCGTAGTCTGTACTGTAGTCTCTGATAAGAATGTGTCTGAAAACAAGTTGAAAGTGGAGTCTCCTCAGTTCATTAGCGGGTTGTTGCTAATATTATTGAAAAAACGAAATCTCAGCCCGTCTGGATTGGGCGATAAAAAACAAGATGAATCAAAATGCATCTCGATTCGACAATCAAAAAACTGGTTTTGTTTTTTGTCAATTTTCGATTGACAGAATCGATCGATCGGAAAAAAACTAAAAGCTAGAGAGAACAGTTTCGATTTCCGAGGCGAGTGCATTGTGTTTATTGAATTCCGTGTTCCATGTTACACCTGTTCTGGGAATCCAACCGCTTCAATCTAGTTCCAAACTGGTTCAAACCCAACTTGCACTCACCTGTAATTCCGAGGCCTTGTGACAGCGATTGAGGCGGTTTAATTCGCTGATTTTTCGGGTTTCGGTTTCGGGTTTTCAGATGCGCCCGCAAGCTGCTTACACGTTTCCCAGATACTTTTGCATTGATTGAACAATTAGCGCGTCAATCGTCTGTGCCCGGACCGCCTGTTTCTGGCTGTTTTGTTGTAAATTGATATTCAAGTTCAAATGCCAAATGGTTTGCGGCAAAAAAAAAAAAAGCACAGCTGGAGCGCAGCCACAGATACATTTGTATCTATTCGCCTAATTGGCTCGCTAGCTAGCAGTTCGCCGGCTTATGTAAGCTTTTCTGTGGCCCAGCCATTGTCGCATTTTGATTTATATATATCGCCTCGATCTCCATCCTGGACCCTAGATGCTGTGATTGTGCCCCTGCCCCAGCCACTGCCACTGCCACCGACTCGGGGGCATTGTTTCGGATCAATTGAAGCATGAAAAGCGCGATTAAGTTGAATTAATTTGTTTAGGAAAATTCAAATTAGCGCCATTGTGGGAAAGTCATGGCTACTAATTGTTTTTTGCACACTCCGGTTAGGTTTTAGTATCTAAGTTTAAGTCTAATCTAAGTTTAAGCGATCGAACTAACCCTAATCTATATTCTTAATCCCTGGTATGCTCCAGATTGTCTAGCAGTTAAGTGAAAGACAGAGCGAGGGAATCAAATAGAGAGAGCGAGAGGGAATCACACGACGATAGCCGCCAAGAAAATAGCAAATCAATAGTTTTCTTGCCACACTTGCCACAGTGCGTAAGCCAAAAAAAATATATATGTAGCTGTACTGTCCTCATTTGAACCAAAAAAAACCTGTACACTTTTATTGAAATAAATAAATCAGAACCGAAAAAAAAAACCAAACAAAGCGTACAGCGTATACACACAAAATTTCTCCTCTCAAGAAATTTGTATTTTTAATTAATTTTATTTGATTTGATCGCTCGCTCCCTCTCACTTTTGCATGGCCAAACAAAATGCGATCTTGTGTTTATATTGCATATCTATTCAGTTCCATAGTGTATGTTTGTTTGTTTGTGTTTTTTTTTTTTTGTTGAAATTAATAATAATAACGAAACAGAATAATGAATAACGAATAATAACGAGAATAATGAGAATAAAGTGAGTCACGGGGCAGAGATAAGGCTGTTTCGATCCCGTTGAATCCCGAGGTCGGACTGGAAAGCTTTCCCGCCCTGGAAGTCTATGTATAACTAATGATTCATTGTCCTTTTTGGGAGCCATCACCCACCAATTTTTGCGCTGAATCATCAAAACAAATCGCTCAAATTTAGTCCTTAGAACTACAATATGTATTCCATAAGTTAGTCATAGTCCTAGTCTATCATATACATATATTTATTTACGTATTTTTGCATTTTGTTTATGTTCTATATGTTCTGTTCCCGTTTTTGATTTGTATCTTTTATTCGTTTATATGCTCGTTTTTCGCCCGTTTGTTTGCTCTCGCCCCATCATCGACATCATCAATCAAACAATCAAACAAACAAACCAAATCGACCCACCGCGCACCACAAAAACCACAAACCACAAACCCCAAAACCCAAACCGAAACCGTAGCAAGGGAGAACGGACTCTTATCGAGTCGCCACGGTTATAGCGACCGATGACGACAATCGCACAGCCGATGGTCACTACAAGGTAAATCGAATTTTCCCACTCACTCGCCTATATATAATATCTCTCGCCTACATAAGTACCATATATAATATATCGTATAATACATGCATATATGTATATAGTATACCATATCTATATGTATCTTTCATATTTATGTTTTTTTTTTACTCTTTTCGAATCTTTCACTTTTCACACTCTTCGTGTTTTTTCGTGATTTCGATTTTACTAAACGACATATACTAATCGACATATACTAATCGACATATTAAGCGAAATAGTAACCGACATATTAACCGACATACTTACCATAATATCTACCGTATTTATGTTCCTTCACTCTTTCACTTTTCACACTCTCCGTGTTTTTTCGTGATTTCGATTTTACTAAACGACATACCAAACGACATATACTAATCGACATACTAAGCGAAATACTAACCGACATACTAAGCGACATACTTACCATAATATCTACCATATTTATGTGTTTTCTATTTTCACCATGTTTTCTATTTTGTTTCGCCATACTAAGCGACATATGTACTAAACGCCATACTAACCGCCTATCTAAGCGTCATACTAACTGCCATACTTACCATAATATCTACCATATTTATGTTTTTTTACTCTTTTACCTTTCACACTCTCCGTGTTTTTCCGTTCTTCTGATTTTGTGCCGCCATACTAAACGACATACCAACCGACATACTAACCTACATACTAACCGCTATACTCTAACCCATCCATGCCCCGTTCCGAAATTGCATTTATTCTGTATTATTAATTATTTAGTATTTGGTGTTATTAACCGACGTACTAATCGACATACTAATCGACATACCAACCGACATACTATCCCATCGGTAATATCAATTATTCTTTATTGTTTATTTTTTAGTATTTTCTATTTAGTGTTTAGTATTATTAACCGACATACCAACCGACATACTAACCGACATACCCCGCTCTGTAATTATTCTTCATTCTTTATTATTTATTATATATTTTTTTTTGTAATTTATATATTTGGGCATCCTTCCAATGGCATTTACCGAGCGCAGTTGACATTTAGCTTAAATCAGAAGAAGAAATCGCCGAAATGTTTACAAGATCTAAAAATATGACTTTTCCCGGTGTACGAGTATGTGTTACCATGGTCAATAGTATAGTTTCTATGGCTATTTCATATTTTGTGGCAACATGGTCTATTTTTTGTGTATTTTTTTTGTTTTTTTTTTCATTATTGAACAAGAGTGTTCTGCAGATTTTCGAAAAAGATTGAAAACAAGCATTACTTTTATTGGTTTGTTTGCTTTTTTTTTTTTATAGACATATTCTGTTTTATTTTTCTCGCGTTGATTGCATGGCAACCCCCCAACAATGACGTCAAAGGAAAAAGGCCAAAAGAATTGCGCGTGCTTATAGATACTTTTTAAAGATAGAATGCCAGACACCAGACAGCTGCTTTGCTCAACACATATATATATGTATAATATAATATATATTTTATATCGCTTTTTTTTTTTGCAAATTTAAAGTCCTCGCGAGGTCAGTCTGCATAGTAATCGCGTATATTTAGACGCAGTAGTGCCGCAGTGGACCAAAGTAGAGTTTCATTCAGTTTTTTGCCAATTTATTTCCGTTTTTTTTTACTTTTAATTCCCTTGTTTTGTAGACGTAACACACATTATATATTATATAGAGAAGCTTTTGTATAATTGCCTGTCCCTGTCGTTTGTTTGGTGCACCTCAATCCAATTTACGTGCTCTTTTGGCCCCGATCGGCGGAGAGCATGCCATAGATTACATTAGCTTTAGAGCCCCCAGATCGTTTCGAATATTCTCACGCTCGCACTCATTTCGGAATGGGTTAGACCTCATTCGATAATAACCCCAAAGGCAAAGGGTAAGTTTGGGGTGGGGTTACCCCGCCAAAAGGGGTATCTTCAGTGGTAAAAGGTTTAATCGGTCGTAATCGTAATCCTTTCACTCTTTAAAATAACCCAAAAACATCCTCTCGTAGTATGGCTAATCCCAGGTCTAATCCGGGCATGAAGTAAATCGAAATATGTGTCGGCTTTGGGGTCTATCGCTGCTGCAGTTCCCTTATCCAAATCTCCAAATAACAGTGTCCTTTTTCTCGCCCAAACCAAAAAAAAAAAAAAAAAACAGTCAAGACGCAAGATGCCGGCCAAAGCAGCTAAGAAAGAGAATTTGGATGATCTCAAACAGGAGTTGGATATCGACCATCATAAAATCTCTCCTGAGGAATTGTATCAGCGCTTTCAGACACATCCCGAGAATGTGAGTTTCGAATTCTTCTCAAAAAACTAAAGAATTTTTATTTAAATTTTTTATCCCGAATGGCAAACAGGGTCTGAGTCACGCCAAGGCCAAGGAGAACTTGGAGCGGGATGGTCCCAATGCGCTGACGCCACCCAAGCAGACACCCGAATGGGTCAAGTTCTGCAAGAACCTGTTCGGTGGCTTCGCCATGTTGCTGTGGATCGGTGCTATTCTCTGCTTTGTGGCCTATTCGATCCAGGCCAGCACCAGCGAGGAGCCGGCCGACGATAATTTGTATCTGGGTATTGTACTTTCCGCTGTCGTCATCGTGACGGGCATTTTCTCATACTATCAGGTGGGTGTCCTGCTGCTCCTTAATACTCCTTTTCAGTTTTTTTTTAAACGCTTCTACTTTGCTTTCTACTTGTAATTCATTCTGACAGGAATCGAAAAGTTCTAAGATCATGGAATCGTTCAAGAACATGGTACCCCAGTTCGCCACCGTCATCCGCGAGGGCGAGAAACTCACGCTGCGCGCTGAGGATCTCGTCCTGGGCGATGTCGTTGAGGTGAAGTTCGGCGACCGTATCCCCGCTGACATCCGCATCATCGAGGCCCGCAACTTCAAGGTGGACAACTCGTCGCTGACCGGCGAGTCGGAGCCGCAATCGCGCGGTTCTGACTTCACTCACGAGAATCCCCTGGAGACCAAGAACCTGGCCTTCTTCTCCACCAACGCCGTCGAGGGCACTGCCAAGGGTGTGGTCATCAGCTGTGGCGATCACACCGTTATGGGCCGCATTGCTGGCCTGGCCTCCGGTCTGGACACCGGCGAGACACCCATCGCCAAGGAGATCCACCATTTCATCCATTTGATCACCGGCGTGGCCGTGTTCCTGGGCGTCACCTTCTTCGTGATCGCCTTCATCCTCGGCTACCACTGGCTGGACGCCGTCATCTTCCTTATCGGCATCATTGTCGCCAACGTGCCCGAGGGCTTGCTGGCCACCGTCACCGTGTGCCTGACCCTCACCGCCAAGCGTATGGCATCGAAGAACTGCCTCGTGAAGAATTTGGAAGCCGTGGAGACCCTCGGCTCCACCTCGACCATCTGCTCCGACAAGACCGGCACCCTAACCCAGAACCGAATGACAGTCGCTCACATGTGGTTCGACAATCAGATCATCGAGGCCGACACCACCGAGGATCAGTCGGGTGTTCAATACGATAGAACCAGCCCTGGATTCAAGGCGCTCTCTCGCATTGCCACTCTCTGTAACCGTGCCGAGTTCAAGGGTGGTCAGGAAGGTGTGCCAATTCTCAAGAAGGAGGTCAGCGGCGACGCCTCCGAGGCGGCTCTGCTCAAGTGCATGGAACTGGCTTTGGGTGATGTGATGAACATCCGTAAACGCAACAAGAAGATTGCCGAGGTGCCGTTCAACTCGACTAATAAGTACCAGGTGTCCATTCACGAGACCGAGGACTCCAACGATCCACGCTACCTGCTCGTCATGAAGGGTGCCCCCGAACGTATCCTGGAACGCTGCTCCACCATCTTCATTAACGGCAAGGAGAAGGTGCTCGACGAGGAGATGAAGGAGGCCTTCAACAATGCGTACATGGAACTGGGAGGTCTGGGCGAACGTGTGCTCGGCTTCTGCGACTTTATGCTGCCCTCCGATAAGTATCCCTCCGGCTACAAGTTCAACACCGACGACATCAACTTCCCCATCGACAACCTGCGCTTCGTCGGCCTCATGTCCATGATTGATCCTCCGCGTGCCGCTGTGCCCGATGCCGTGGCCAAGTGCCGCTCCGCCGGTATCAAGGTCATCATGGTTACCGGCGATCACCCGATCACTGCCAAGGCCATCGCCAAGTCTGTCGGTATCATCTCCGAGGGCAACGAGACCGTCGAGGACATTGCCCAGCGCCTGAACATCCCCATTTCCGAAGTTAATCCCCGCGAGGCCAAGGCCGCCGTCGTCCATGGCGCTGAGCTGCGCGATGTCTCGAGCGAGCAGTTGGATGAGATCCTCCGCTACCACACCGAGATCGTCTTTGCCCGTACCTCGCCCCAGCAGAAGCTGATCATCGTCGAGGGTTGCCAGCGCATGGGTGCCATTGTGGCTGTGACCGGAGATGGTGTCAACGATTCCCCTGCCTTGAAGAAGGCCGACATTGGTGTTGCCATGGGTATCGCCGGCTCTGATGTGTCCAAGCAGGTAAACTTTCGTCTGAATCTCGCACAACAAATACCACAAAAATTGGTTATCCATTCGGCAAACAATATGTATTCTCTGAAAAATCTATTTCAATCAAAAGAAGAACCCCTATCCCACCTATATATTTCAATATAAATCTTGATCTCTTACTAGTTAATCACAGCATGTTGATTGCGATGATTTTCTATATGTGTTTTCTCGTTTCTGTGAGTTTCTGTGAACTTTGACCTATTATCATTTCGATTTCTAATTGTTGTGTTGCGCTGCTCGCGATTATGCGATTATGATTCGATCTTTGGAATAACAATGCGATATTCCGCAGGCTGCTGACATGATTCTGCTCGATGACAACTTTGCTTCGATTGTTACTGGTGTGGAGGAGGGTCGTCTGATCTTCGATAATTTGAAGAAGTCCATTGCCTATACCCTGACCTCCAACATTCCCGAAATCTCGCCTTTCCTGGCCTTCATCCTCTGCGACATACCACTGCCACTGGGAACTGTGACGATTCTGTGCATCGATTTGGGTACCGACATGGTAAGTTTTGACCTCCAACCCCCCCCCAAAACCTGAACCTCAATAAAGTTTAAAGTTAACTTTGCGATTA
Organism: Drosophila vallismaia; assembly: GCA_035047325.1. Lineage (NCBI taxonomy): Eukaryota > Metazoa > Arthropoda > Insecta > Diptera > Drosophilidae > Drosophila > Drosophila vallismaia. Next base: position 913,067 of record JAWNPU010000002.1, on the reverse strand, counting down.
AGTTAAATGTAAAAGTTGTAGTCCTCCCTCAAAACTTGGTTAATTGTTAAGAACTAGACCTCTTTAACATTGAGAATTGTGAATTGTGCGGCTGAATGCACTGGCGAGCAGATTCCAGCCATTTCGCTGGCCTACGAGGGACCCGAGGCGGACATCATGAAGCGCCGGCCACGCAATCCGGATGTGGACAACCTGGTGAACGAGAGGTAATCTAGGAAGGAGCTGCCAGTTCCAGTCGAAGATCATCGCCAGTGCTAGTCTATTGAGTAGTTTAAGTGCTCTTACTCTTACTCTTACTATATATTTATCCATCACAGTCACAGCCATGTCCCGAATTCTAGCTAAGCCAAAGCCTGACTGAACTTTATGATATTTTGTAAAACCGTTGCTAATGTTACCACCTGCCATAATCCAATACTTAGGTGCCAGCCATTTCATTGGCCTACGAACACGCCGAAGCCGATATTATGAAGCGTCCGCCACGTGACCCCTTCAACGATAAATTAGTGAACTCAAGGTGCCAATCAAGTCAATTTCTACCCCACACTAAAACCACACATACTAAATCACACACACACACACACCCCACCCACCACACTAATCTCAACTACTAAAAATAATTAAAAAAAAAAAAAAACAAAAAAGTCTGAACGTAAAGATAATCAAGCGCAAATCTCGCAAAAGAGAAAAAACTATATAAATATAGCATATGTCTTATGTGTATGTGGCTGGATTGTAACTAGCATAAGTTGGCCTAAACGAAAAGCAGCGCAACCTACTAACAAGCAATGTTGCCACGTTTATGGCTTACTAACTACCAACCTTACTATTAAGATTGTCATCACTCCCACATGGCCCACTGGCCACTGGCCACTGGCCACCACACCGGTTTTCCTTTCTCAGGATATCAGAAATCTGTATCATCTCTGTATCATAAATGCATTCGGTGGAGGATCGTTGCCCATTATACATACCCATATTTTTTACTATATACATACTATACGATATATCCCCCCCCTCTTCACAATGCATCTGTTTTGTAAAGCTCTCAGTTCCAAAGTACGATCCCAAGCATTAACCCGATTACCTGTCCCAAGTTCCTTTGATAAAGTTATATACAGAATGTATACATCCACCTCCTACCAACCTACCTGCCTACCTGTACAATTCAATCCGAAATCAAACCGATTTTAATACAATATATATCCAATATATTATCCCAATCGAATACCAAATACCGAATACCGACTTCATCCGCCATAATCTAAACGCTCTAAATGTTAATTGGTGTGCGTCGTAATTCGTTAATTTTTCACCCAAAAAAAATGTATAAAAAATAAACTAAAAAAGAAAACCACCTTAACATACCGCTCACTATTTTCATTTTGTGGTGTAACAAACACTGAGTTAACCGTAAGATCCACCACTCGACGTTATTTGAATTAAATTTAGATTGAATTAAATTGATTGGCATTTGTATTTGGATTTTCGTTTTTCAGTTTGTAAACTTTGGCAAAACAATTTGATATCGAAATTATCGATTGCACACGATTGGTAGCAACTAACCCAACCTAAAAACCAACCAAAATTCAAACCAAAATTTTATTTTTATTTTCTTTTCCTGATTTAAGTCGAGAAATCACATTGCCTTATGTTTAACTCTGTTCGTCGCTCCACTTGTCAAGAACTGTCCCCTAGGTCTCTGCAGCAAACTAAGTTAGCTCTAAGTCGGGTCTTTAAGTCGTAACTATGCATTCTAGATTTTAAGCTATATATTTAACTGAACGAGAGTGGTCAGTCAAATAGGGATTCAAAAGGATCCTTTATCCTAGAAGCGGAGATTCAGAGTTTTTGAGTGTGTGTGTACCCTACCCCTCAGATGCAGAAGAAGAAAGAAAGTCAAGGCGTTTATGTTCCCACAATTTATCGAATTTAATTTCAATTTATTTTTTCCACTTCAACTACCAACTACCACCCGATAAACCAATCGACCAATCGATCAATCGACCCACCGAACCGATCCGCACGTTTAGGTGCCAGCTATTTCCCTAGCTTATGAGACGGCTGAATCCGATATTATGAAACGCCAGCCGAGGAATCCATTCCAAGACAAACTGGTCAACGAAAGGTAAAGTTTCTCTCAGCTGATCAACATTAAATACAACATCAACCTGAACAAGCCAACAACCAATCAATCAAAAAAAACCAAAAATAAAAAGCAAGAATCGAATTTTTTATCAACGTGAAAGTCACGAATCTGATCGCAGATCGCAATTTAAGATCAAAACAATTCTGCCTCTTCTGCAACTCTAGCCACCACAAAAATAAAATCCAAATCCAAATCCAAATCCAATTTTTCACGCCATGAAAAGCAAATTTGAATATGATTAAAAACCATAATTTTGAAACTCTGGCCGGCCAATGATCAAAGACCGCTTTCTTTCTCTCTACAAGTCGAAGATAATTCAATCATTTTACTCTCTATTTCTCTCTATTATATATCCGCTATATCTCTGTCTTTCTATTACTAACTAAAATATTTTTAAATAGCTTAACTATTCCTTGGTTGAATGTTGATTATTTGGAATTAACTCCACAAGTGTTTTCCATGTTTTGTGTTCAATGTTTGATTTGGTAGCTTTTCGGTTCATTTATTTTACTTCAATATATAAACCAGATTCTCCTAGTCTCTGATAATTCCGTTCAGATAGTAAAAAAAAAAAAAAACAAAAAGTAAAGTTTAAAGCGTTTAGTAATATTGTCTTACACATTACTATATTCTATTTCATCGGAGACAATTTTTAATAAGCTATTCCTAAGCACTCACTCAGATATGGGGCTGAAAGTCCTATGGTTGTCATTTACTTTTTAGTTTCTTGAAAACGATTTTAATAATATATATTTTTACCTTAATTTATCCTCTATATATTTATATACTTTCTGTGTATGGAACTGATTTTTTAAACTAAGCAATATATTGCATTGTAAATCGTATTTATATGCATACCTCAAATCTATTTTTTCCGCATTGATTTTTGCCAACTTTTTCTACCCTCTGCCCTCTGCAAATAAAACACCATTCGGTGTACAGTATTAGAAGATCAAAAAAGTTATTTTTGCACTTCAATTAAATAGACATTTTACACTGAATCGGGATATTTTCCAAATCTTTTCTAGCTGCCAGCTAGTTTGCCTTTCCTTTCTTCCGCTTAGTTTTGGTAAACTCTCGCTTTCTTTCACTTTCTTCTCTCTTCTTCTCCAATCTCTCAAATCTCCGGCATTGAAACGAATTTTGTATAATATTTTGATCTTTTTGAGAAATAGGCTTTCCACCATATATTTCTATCCCCTAATTATCTGTTGTTTTTGATTTATGTACTGCGATCGTTTAGTTATGTGTTTGATTAGTTTGAAATCTTTATTTTTTGAGGTGCGAAGGTAAGTGACGACCAAAAGAATTCTTGGGATTAAAGACTGACTCGGAACTATCCACATTTTAGATCTTAACTCTATACTAGAGCAGGCGTAATTTTAACTTAGCGAGTCTGTATATTGTATCGATCTTATGTACTTCTCTACTTATGCTAATCTATTATATCGGTAGAAAATTTTCGACTTTTCGACATCACCAACTTCTCATTCACGACTCTATCCTATCTTAGATTCAAATCGATCCATTCCGCACATTCTATCAATCAGGCAAGAGTTTGTGTACCCTCGATCTCTCAATCAGTCATTCATTCAATCGTCTCCTTTTGAGTTGTAGTTGACCGACACTCACATAAAACCAACTACCATTCGAAACCATTCGAATCGAATCAAATAAAGACACCCCCAAGGCCAAAATTGTCCATTAGTAATAATAATACTACATTTGTAACAAAAACTTAAGCTCTAAGCCATTCTTAAACAACCCCGAAACTGCCCATTCAACAACCTACTACCTACTGTTTACTATATATACATAAATATATATATATATATCTCGATTTTATTGTTACTGGGTGCTCTATGCTCTTGCTGCCCTAGCTTAGTTTTAGCTTCGTAAGTTCGCGGGAGCTAAAAAAAAAAAAAATTATAATCCGAACACAAAATACTTAATACTCTTTCAACATGCAACAAGAATATACCCCATGATGGTAACCCCGACTCCTATCTATAATTCTCTGTCTATCTTTAATGATCTATTAGCGATTATTAATTAGCGTATAAAGAACAAGTATTTATTATTCGCCCGCAAGTATATATTTATATGAATCTTCTATACAAATATTATTCCATATATTTGTAAACTTAATCGGATTTTCCTTTTGTATTTCCCAACATTCTTTCAACTCTTGTTATGTCTTTCTTTTGATTATCAAACAACCAACTAACAAAACTTGCAACTTGCAACTTGCACAAATACCGATAACTGATAACTGATAACCGATAAACGATAACCGATAAATAACCATAAATATTGCCAAAAAAAAACTCAAGATTCCGGCCATTTCACTCGCTTACGAGCAAGCCGAGAGCGATATTATGAAGCGTCAGCCGAGAGATCCGTATCGCGACAACTTGGTGAACCGCAGGTCAGGACAAACTTAACGCTAAGGTTTAATATAAAAAAAAAAAAAACCAAACAAAAATACAAATATCCAAGTGTTAACCATTCTTTAGTTGATTAGTTAAGAACTAGAAAATGAACAAACATGCAACCATCTTTTTACGTTACCAACTTTGAAGTTTGTTTGATGTGTTGTGGTCGCGTTTCTTGCATCGTAATTTGGCCAACAATCAATCCTATATAGATCAACCGATAATAATTCATAATTCGTAATTCCTTATTAAATCGATCGACCTGAACTGAATGCTAAATTCTAAATTTCATCCAGAAACTTTTGCGACTGTTTGTTCGTTTGCTGATGCGTTCCTGCGTTTTTCTTTGTTTCAATTCCTTCGTCTCAAAACACACACACACACACATTCGAAAGAGTTTACTGTTATCTCAAAGGTTTTGTGTTTCAATGTGACCTGTTCTCCTCTTTTTCATTTCCGTTTCCGTTTCCGTTCTCAAATCTCAATGTGGAATGAAATTATCTTTCTTATTTATTGATATAAAAAAAATGAAAAAAAAAACAAAGATACTTTATCAGTTGTGTTCTATTCTCTTGAAATTCTATATTCTTTTTGTCTCAAATGTATCCCTCACTCAAATCCTTGACTCTATGTGTTTCAATTGTTGGTGTGTTACTCGCACTACGATCTTCGATCCTAACACAGATTTAGGAACTTAAATTATTAAACAAGTATCTGTTCTGCAAAATGTATTTTTAAAAAAGAAAATTCGCCCAACAGCTGCTTCCTAAGTTAGTTCAAAGAAAAACGCTCGCTCGCTCCAACGCTCGCCTGCATAGAAACCCAAACAAAAAACACCCACAACAAACAAATGACATTAACCCATTATCGACAAACAAAAGACAAAACAAAATATCAAAATACATAAAAACAAAAAAAAAAAATGGAAGCTTCCGCTGTTACTCTTAGACCAGTTAGTGCGTTACTTGTAGTTGAGTTTGTTTCGAGCCAACAAGAAAACCGAAAATCGCTTCAGTTGTGTTCTAGATCTAGACACCCACACAATCGTTATAATCAAATATACAATACACAATATAGAGACTCGTACCTCCCAGAATCTGGTTCCAAGTACCAAGTCGCAGTAAGTCTGAATGTGAGGGGAATTTTAACAAAACTGGCAATGGAGATTTATTTCCTCTTGATTTCTTGTGTGAAAATCTCATTTACGTGTTTCTCTCTGTTATGTTTACTATAAGTTTATGTTTAAGTGTAATTTTATTATTGCATTTATGTGTTATGTTATTTTGGTTCGAATCTTATCCCCTCTAAAAGTAAGTAAACGAAGAGGTTGGAAAACCTATTCGACTTTAGAGCTAAACAGCACGCTTCCACTGTATTGCATGTTAATTAGTTAGTCCTGTATGTCCTGTATATATATATATAGCTGCATGTTCAACTAGCCTTAACAAATAATGCGAGTATACTTAGCTTCTCACATCCACATCCAAAATGCCAAATATAAGAAAGCCAAACAAAACCAAGAGAAAAATTTAAACGATTCTGCGCCCTCACGCTTTTTGCAGAGCATTAAACTAGTACGATTTGCTTTTGCGCGCTCTTCAGATGAACAAAATTTTCAAAATTCAAATGAGTTTCGCTCAGACACAATCCACGCTGTATAAAGTAAAGTCAAACACCATTAAATCTCAAAAACGATAAACATTCATTTGCTTAAACAATCCATACAACGGGCTTCAAGGTAAAGTGGCAATCTAACACCGAATCTAACAGACTAACCTCGAGTACCGATTTTGTACTCGGATCGAGGACTGCACAAGACGGATGCGGTTTTTGGGCAGGGTTTTTGTTCCATCTCCTGCTCTTCCTCCTAAGTGTTTTGTATTCTTTTTTTCTTCACATAAATGTGTTGTTTCCTTCTACATCTCCCTCTGTACAAATGACAGATTCATTTCAAAATTTCCCTTAATTTCAATCCTTTGATGTAAAAACAAAAACCTTGGCCAACCCGCGCATGTTTTAAATGCTGTCCGATGCCCGAAAACTTTACCAATAGCCAACAAGCCATAACTTGAAGTGTCTTGCGTCCTGAAAACAAACCGAACCCAACACAAATTTAAAAAAAAAAAACGTTGCATGCTTTTGAGCGCCAACTAACGATATCCTTTGTTTTTCTTCACTCCCCCATCAAACCCCCTGCCTCGTTTGAATAACTTAGGTTGATTTCGATGGCCTATGGACAAATTGGTATGATCCAAGCTGCCGCCGGTTTCTTTGTCTACTTCGTCATCATGGCTGAGAACGGATTCTTGCCAAAGAAACTGTTTGGTATTCGTAAGATGTGGGACTCGAAGGCTGTCAACGATCTAACTGACTCCTATGGACAGGAATGGGTAAGCTATTGGGATATCCTTTTATTATATTTTCTTAATGTATTTATTATTTTCTAAGACCTACCGCGACCGCAAGACTCTGGAGTACACCTGCCACACTGCCTTCTTTATCTCGATTGTGGTTGTGCAGTGGGCCGATTTGATCATCTGCAAGACGCGCCGTAACTCCATCTTCCAGCAGGGCATGCGTAACTGGGCTTTGAACTTTGGCCTTGTCTTTGAAACCGTGCTGGCCGCGTTCCTTTCCTACTGCCCGGGTATGGAGAAGGGTCTGCGTATGTACCCCCTGAAGTGAGTAATCCTAAAACATACGAAAATATATTGTAGATCGCTTTGCTAAACATGAAATATACTTTTCTCATAGACTCGTCTGGTGGTTCCCGGCTATTCCATTTGCGCTGGCCATCTTCATCTATGACGAGACTCGTCGTTTCTACTTGCGTCGCAACCCCGGAGGCTGGTTGGAGCAGGAGACATACTATTAAACGCCTACTTCCACACCAACACACACACACACAACACATGCCCACACCAACACCCACACACCTACACACCTAGACACACACAGTTACACCTACAAACAACCATGCAGAGCAACAAATAGTAATGTTTATGAACCACAAACTCCACAAAAAAACCACAGTAATAGCAACCGCAGCAGCAGCCACAGCAGCAGCCGCTGCAGCAGCAACAACGGCAAAAGCAAATACAAAAACAACAAAAACAACAACAACAATAGCTACTGCTACAAAAAGCTACAGCAAGAACATATTACAATATATTTTATTTTTTTAATTTAATTATTTAAAGTAAATCGAGGAGAAACAAAATGCAAGCGATAATTATTTTAAACGTTTAAGTAAATTTAAATTATAAATTAAAGCTAAAAATAAGATTTAAATAAAGTATAAAATGAAAACAAAACAAAACAAAAGCGAACAAACAATTTCGAAGCAACACCAACAAACAAAACCAACCACACAACCAGAGCTAACTAAGCGATTTAAAAAAAAAAAAAACGAGAAAACATTAATGACAACCACATGTTTTTAGTAAAATTATTAAAGTAACGAAATGGATAAACAGATTATTTAAGCAAAAGCTTATTAAAACAATAAATACCAGAACAAGAAAAAGAACCCGAAGTGAGCATTAAGTGCCGCAAAAATACCATAAGAAAAGTCACACACACACACACACACACTTACACACTAAACACCACACTCTCTTTCACAGTTACACTCACTCACACTAGCACAGACAAAACACACACCGATACACAACGCATGACGAGACAAAGTATATAAGAAGTTTAGAAAAATTATAAAACGAAGCGTAAATAAAGAAATTAAAACAAAAGGAAAACAAAACAATGAAAACCTTAGAGTAGTTACCAAATAAGCCGTGAAGAGTAAACCCCAATAAAAAACCAAGAACAAACAAAAAACAAATACAAAACAGAAATTAATTTGCAAAACTTGTGTGTGAAAACGCAGCTTAGCGCAGAAGAACAAGAATAACGAGAAGAACAAAAAAGAGCGATAACGAAATATATAGATATATATATATAAACAGAAAAAAGAAAAAGAAAACCAAACCAAGCGACACAAGGAATATAATTGTTTATATATATACACAAATATATTATATGAAAAAAAAATTTGATTATATAAATGGAGCTATACAATACACCAAAAAAGTAAAGAATCCAAAATCGACCGATCTGCGACGAGTTAAATTTGCAAAATGGCCGTTTCCGGCTAACGGGTTCCGAGGATCGAACTCGTTGGATTAATTGGCCGCTGGTCTGCAGCAAAAAATTTGTTAAAAACTAAAAAACCAACTAAATGTTTATAAATAAACCCCCTTAAACCAATTGACATGCAATATTATGCTTTGTGTGCATTTAAGCCCAAAAAAAAAAAACAAAAACAAGTGCAGAGATACGGAGGGGTTAAGACCCCCAAGATCGATATCGATCTACCGTTACCGATACCTAAGCCCAGAACAACTAAAAATTAAAAAAAAAAAAACATACGAAATTAAAACCAGAAAAAAAAACACCCACAAAAAAATAAATGTTTGTAAGTTTTACACGGCACAGCGCCCCAAAATGGGGCAAGCCCAAGGCAGTATTGTGTTTACTTATTCTTTGATTGTTTTTATCGCTTTTCCACCTACCACCTACCACCCTGCCCAACACCACCCCCCAATTACACACACACACACATACAAATAACACACACACACACATTCGTGCAGAGACAGTAACGGACTAACGGTTGAACGGTCAGATTGTTGGCCACGATATTGAAATTCAACGAATTCAAAAGCTTTGCATTACCGTTATGAAACTGAGTGAGGCAAAAAGTGGGACTGGCAATGCCGCAGACCGCTGGCTAATTGAGATTTGTGAAAAAAATTGATCAGAGGGCGATATTCGCCTTTCAATAAGCCAGACAGTCGGCTCGACGGTCGGTCGGTCGGTCACACCCTTACACTGAGCGAAAAAAAAGAAAGACGCTAACACGGACGTACGGCGAGTCGGTAACTGTAATTCGCTGCTGTTTTTGTTTTCCACTTGTCTTGTTTTCTAACTTAGTGAAGATGATCATTAGCATTGAAGATAACGATAATTATGGCATGTTAGTTATGAAAGTAAAATGAAAAACTAAACAAAATTATTATTATTAGTTGTTAACAAATTATATTGAGTAATTAATAATATTGATCGATGGATGCTGATGTGAAGGAGATATAAAACTAAACTAAAACAAAAAAACGAAACAAAATAAAACAAAACAAAACAAACAAAAAAATGAAAACCAAACGAGGACAAAAGCAGAAAACCGAAAAAAATAATTCATAATATGGACTACAAATATTTATAAACAAATGCAGAAATTATATAAACGTTTGATGGTAATAATTGATGGTAAAAACAAAACGCAAGAACTTGAAACAAAAAAAAACAACAACAAATTTGTCAAGAACACGCAGAAATAACAATTTGCATGTAACAACAACAAAACAATGAGTAAACATTTTTAATTTTTTGTTCTTTCGCCCTCCGCTGTAAATGTATTTGTAGATTTAAACAATGATTAAAATAAAAAAACTACATAAATAAAACTTAAACAAAGATTGTATTTTAATTGGACATCATTTTCAGGTTCATAAATCCAATTATAAACAATGTTTTTTTTTTTTTAATATCGGCAATTAATGAATGAAATCTTTCATGAATTACTTTACTGCCGTGTTGTACAGTCATATTCGTTAAAAAATCACGACTTTTTATATTCACAAACAAACTGGAAATAAGACCATAAACATAAATATGTACAGATATTGCTCATACGCCCGGTGAGCCCCTGCCGAATGATGAGTTGAGTTTCTCAGTTCGGAATACAAATAGAAAAGGCGCACAGGGGAGAAAAATTTAAGCAATATAAAATAGCAGGGAACGGTTGCAAGTACACACACACACAGTGAGTGTGTGTGTGACGTATTTATGGCTGTATTTACAGCTATGGCTGGCAGTGTTGCTTCTTTCTGGCCGCCGCTTCTGGTTGCTATTGTCGCGGCATGTCCCAGGGTCGCCAGGGAATGGGGGAGGTCGCCGCGACAGAGGCGGCATTTGGGTCTTATTAATTTCCGTTTTGCTTATTTATTTTTACGACGGTTCGCACAGCTCGCCGTTTCGGTGTTTCGCTGTTTCGGTGTTTCGCGGCCTGTCGGGGTCCCTTAAGCAAACGCAGACGCCAACGCAGAAAATACATTTGTTTGGGGGTCCTACCTTTTGACGTTATAGCTATACGCTTCTATTTTAAAGACGGGCATCTACAATGTGGCTATACGCTTCTATTTTAAAGAGGGGCATTTAAGATCTTTTACTTAATTTACCCAATACAAAAGCCCCAAACAATATGTTCGATTCCAAAGATTAAATCATTTCCCTACAACGTTTATAACCCCTTAAAGCTGGACCTATAATTTATTGTTAGTAAGTTATTTACTCATGACAAGCTATGAATGCGCTACAACGTGTCGTATACTTAATTTTGACGTTAATATTTACAATTTATTAGCTTTATGCATACATCATTAGTTACTCGACCAAGTTTTCTAGCCCAGAAATTATTACCCATTTGCATGTTCTTTGAGAATTGTTGATATATTGTTTTGGGCAAAGAGTAGGTGAATGCCGAGAACTGCCGAGCTGGAACTTTTTTCCAACCGACTTAACACGGGCGTCAAAAACTTACGCGCTTGCTTGTCTAAGACATCCCCCATGTTGGGGCTGGGGGACTGCACCGGGCTGGGAGAGAGTGAAAGAGTGAAAGAGGAGAACTGGAGCCATTGCTGGAGAGCAACGGTTGTTATCGCCTGGCCAGTGGATGTGTTCCATTGCCAGGCTGTTCCTTATCCTTTGCACTCTGCACTGGCCTTATCTCTGGCCTCTCAATTGGGCACTTCGCCAGCCGTTCGGCTTTGGATCGGGTCCGTTCGGCAGCTTTGGCCGCTTCGGCCGCTATGATGGCGGTCGGCAAAGTATGGCAGTCGGTTAGCGGTTCGCAGGCAGGTGCCGTTAGTCTTTCATTATCCGGCGCTCGAGCGTGTAACGTTTTTTTCCGTGATTTCCACACGCAGCAATAACAACAACAACAAAAACAAGAACAACATCTAGCTAAATAATAATACCAACGGAAGAGAACAGCGGCAACGGTTTTCGCTGTGCTTCTCCTATTTTAAGTGCCGAGCGTTTTACTATTTTTACTACACAGCCAGCCACACACAGATACACACACACACACACACACAGTCGCATGTGTGTGTTGGATTTTGGTGTGCGTTGAGTTAGAACCGTCAACCAGCAACAACAACAAACCAAACACGACAACAAATTCGAAACAAATAACAGACAGTGTTAAATGTTATTGAAATGATCTTCCATAAATAAATTCTCAAAAATATCGTATAGTCGAGGGGAAAATAACGAAAAACGAATAAAAGAATTTTGTAATTAGGCTTCGAGTAGGAAAAATGTGCACCGCGCCAGAGACAACAACAACTGCAGCAGCAACAACGATTTCAAGCCGAAACTAGGCTAAATATCTTTGCATACTTTTGGGAAAGTTTTACTGCACACACACACACACACACTGATATACCGGCACACAAAGGACATAGCGGCAGGACCTGCGCCTGCGGTCGCCGACATTTGAACCTGTTTTCTGACCGCCGGCCGCCTCTTTTCACTTTTGGCAACGACCAGCGACCAACGACCAACGACCAACGACCAACGACCAACTGCAGCTGCGGCTGAGCTCGAGATGAAAATGTGCAATAAAGTGGCAGAGTTGAAAGAGGATAGCTAAAAAGGATAACTGCACATACACACAGATACTCACATACACACTCACAGTCAGACACACACATACAGAGAAGGATAGCGAGGAGAAAGAGTTCAGCTCGGTTCAGAGTGGTTCAAAGTGGTGCAGTTCAACAGCCTCCGGGTTCGTGGCAAGCGCAACTGCAAATTCGGCCAACAGCAGCAGCAGCAGTGGAAGCAGTGGCAGCATCGTGTGCGCATCCTGTGTGTCCTGTCCTGTCCTGTGTGGCTGTGTGCGTGTGTATCTGTAAGTTGCAGCAGCAGCATCTCTGCAGCGTCGAAAATTGTGTCAGCATCAGCATCAGCAGCAGCAGCCTGGCGCCTGCATCTTCGATTGCCGGTAAGTCTACCCGATTATGCATTTTTCTAGCTTTCTTTCTAAAAAAGTTACGCATACGCAACGTTGTCTGCTTCACAGGGTCTTACCTTGACAACGGCCTGTCCGTGACAATTGTCAGTTTGTTTCCCGTTTCGCTATCGATTAAGCTCGACGAGGCCTCGTTTTTGTCTGCGAATTAGCGGCCAAGCGGCCAAGCGGCCAAGCGGCCAAACGGCCAATTTCTGGGCCAAGCATATGGCTTTGTCCACCGCCTTGTCTTTGCCGTTCTTCTGCGACGCCTAATTGAGTCTTTTGTGCGACTCAAAAGACATGCAGCACCCAACAAACCGTTAAACAACAACAATGAACAAAAAAGAGAACGAACAAAACACAGGGAAAGAAAGTAAACAAATGGAAAGCGAGTCCTTGCTTACTGACTCCTTCAAAAGTCACTAAGCCACTTGACTGGCTCTTTGCCTGTTTTTTTTTTTTTCGTTTTTCCAGCACGTTTTTGTTCCTATTATTAGGCGATGGGCGGTGGTTGCGTGGGTGGGCGGTGGGCGGTGGCATTTGCCTTTGTCAATCGCCTGACATTTGCTTACAATTTGCTTTCAGTTTTCAACTCGCCTTCTTGCGTCCCTTTTGAACAAATAAATATCCTTTCATTCATTCTCATTCACTTATTTATTGGAACCCTTTCACTCCACACAATTGAATCCCTGAGGGGTTCTAGGTTCTAGGTTCTTGGAATGGCCTTTCGAGATGGTATCTTATCTAAATGATGGCAATTAACCAGCTAATCAATCCACTAGCCAAGCATCATCATGACTCTCTGCTTCCGATAAGAGCCCACATAAGCAGCCGGTCGAGTGAGAAAGTTGGAGACTAGCCGTGGATAACACGGGGGGCTTTCAACAGGGGGACAAAAATTAATTTGCAGCTGTTTTCAGGTGCAATTAAAAGCTACAAACCACAGCCGAGCCGCAACACAGCTCAGCGGTGAAAACTGGTCGCTTTAAAGGCTTAGAGAGAGAGAGGAGTGGCAGGCACTCAAAGGCTTATGACTTGCATGTGGCATGTGGCACATACAAACGAAACTTTTTCATATTTCGTTTTGGGGAACTAAGTCGAACTTTTGCTGGCTAACGAAAAAAATAAACCGCGCACATGTGTACAGAAAAGAAAACCAAATGGAAGAAAACTGCAAATAACAAGATTTGGTCATGTTTGATTCATGAAACTGCCGTGGCAGGACCTCCTTCTCCCCTTCCTGCCACTCCTACTGCGCCCAATTGAACAACAATGGCGGAGTAAACACGGAGAAAGTTACAGTTGCTGCTGCTGCTGCTGCTGTTGCCGCCATGGCAACCGAAAGCCAGCAAACGTCTGACTTTCGCACAATGCCATAGAATCATCCATAGAATCAGCTATAGAATCAGCAGCTGCTGCAGTTGCAAAACGAAAAAATCCTTTTGGCTTCCCCGAAAAAAAAGGAATCCTGTCGGGTGTAAAGTTTATACTGGACTCGCATTCTGCAGACTTAATCATACGTCTGACAGTAAAAAAAAGTAGCCAGAATGTAGCTAGGAAGGACTCTGCTTGCATAGAGCATCAAATTGCGCATACGCCCCGTAAACCGCTCCTGAAAACCGGCAGAAAATCCGAAGGCGATTTGATTAAGGGCAGCCAGCCATAAAGTACGTTGAGTAATGATGAAATTCAAGGCTTACCCTAAGCCAGAGCCAAGTCGAGCATAAAATGCAAGCGGCTTTCCAAGCCAAGCTTTTTCTTTTCCCATCAACTGGGAGCGTTTGAGGCAATTAAATTCCGACTGTGATGATGGACGGAATACGACGGCGGGAATATAAATTAAAAGAGATAAAAATTCCATAAAGATGACAAAAAATCAGCCAAATACAATAACAACAACATTTGAAAAGGGCGAGCCAGAAACCATAAATAAGGCAAAAAAAAAAAACGGAGAACGGTAAAAGAGATTCACAAAATGGCGGCAATGGCGATGGCGATGGCGATGGCGTTGACAACCAAGCCTTAAGTCAGCTTTTGTGGCGCTCGGCAAAGCTTGAGGCAAGCGAAACAAAAGACGCGCGAAAAGAACAAGATATTGGGGATATCTAAATTACCGTTGTCACGCACCTAAGCACACACACAGCAAAAAGCACACACACACACGTGTGTATGTATGTATGCACATCCTGGAAAATGTCGGAGCAGCAACTGGCATTGTGTCAGCACGGAAACCAAAGTGAAAACCTTTCATTTCACTTCTCTTCCTGACCCACCACCCATCCATCCCTCCAGTGACTGTGCGAACAAACGCCAAGGAAATGATAATTTTCCGCTTAACAAGGACATTGCAAAAAAAAATAAACCAAAGAAAATCTGTCATACTCAGAAGTAGCTGAAATTCAGGCATGATATTCATTTAAGAATCCTTTGGAGAATGTCCTTTTTTCAACAACTTCTTATTAGCTGTCAAAAGCTTAATGCTTTTGTATCTCAAAATACAATCAAAGTTAATCATAGATGTGCGTATTTTCTCCCTCTGCATATAGACATCCTTGGAAAAGGACTTTTTGAACGTGTCTCGACATGTAGAAGAAATGGAATTGAAACGCTTTCAATTAACTCTTCGAACTTAATCTCTGTCACATTAGCACGACGGCGCATCCTTATTTCAATTAAGTGGAAGTGATGTGTGTCTGAAATATTCATCAAGGACCAAGGATTCGCCCTGCCCTGGCCTGCATAATCAGATGCGTTACGGTGAATAATTCAAAAGTCTTAGGGGAAAGGTTAGATCCTGTGAGGCGTTTAGCATCCACACATGCCTGCCCCCGATCGAACTTAATTTCCATTTCAATTTTCATCCATTCATTGAGGTCCTTGCCAGCCTTGGTTCCGGGCCAAAAACTACTCGTACACATCCTCGAGATAGTCTTGGTAAGCTATGGGGCGCCATTGGGGCTTTGCCCTAATGGATTTCCAAGGCGGGGCATAACAATTTGTTTGTGAGCCGAAACTGTTGCTCCGACCGGGAAGCCTGCCACAAGGATTATTACGATGATAAGGATGGCGTTGATGGCGATGATGGCGCTGGGATAATGTGATTTTTTTGCAACATCGTTGCCGTTTTCATGCCAAGGCAAGCATACAAATTACATGACAATGCCGAAACTCTGAAACGGTCCTTTGGACAGTGTTTTGGCAGAACAGAAAAATGAAATCACTTGGCCAAATGTTTGCTCTGCTGATTGGCCACGACTTAATCAAGGACTGCGTCAGCATTTTCATTCGTTGAAAGATTGATTGATTGATGCACTGCCCGATTGCCTGGACAAACATCTGGTCACCTATCCAGCCATCCATCAGATGTCCTGCCAGCGACACACACGGCAAATTGTCGATTTCTGATTCCAGTGGCAACTCTTTGGCGCAGTTAAAGTTTTCCTCCAACTCGGTAGCCCAACCACAGGCCAAGTTTGCCAACAAATAGCAAATAGTTTGTGCAGCAACTCCTTCCGCTAGAAAAATCAATACCATTCCCTGCCACATACCCTGCCACGCATATTTATGCGACACGCAGCTGCTGCCCCCAAAAACTTCTGGACTCTGGACTGAGCCGGAAAGTGGTAATAATGTGACCAAGAACATGCTTAAAATTCCTTATTTAAATTCTCAACTCTGCTTAAATCATAAAAGTGTATTTTAAAGCTAATAATTGTTGTTTTGAAACTCGTATATTATCCGTTTTTATCGCTTTAAGCTAGATTAGCGGGCATTGTTAATTATTATTTATCACGTCGTTTTTGTGTTTGAGATTCGCTGTAGTGGAAGAGATATGATTGTATATATTTGACTTGACAACTAGCATTAACTTCGTCTAGATGACTGCATATATATAGTTAGTTTTTTTTTCCTGCTGTTCTACGACAATGGAAGCCCCACAAGAAAACGCTATTAGTCAATACCGGGACGTGACTAATGTTGAGCCAGACGGGAGCCGCACGAGCTCGAGAGGAGCTTTCTAGGAGCTGCAGAAATCTGCAGAATGATGATGACATTTTCTGACATTTAAAGTTCAGGCGATTTGAAATCAAATCAATGTCAATGCCATCGATGCGATGGGATGCGTTGAAATGTGATGCCGTGGCAGCCTTGATTGCATTGCCGCCTGACTGGCATTGACCAGCGAGGCGCGTTCTCGCGGCCTGCGGCCTCTATGGATCCTCATAATTGACAGATGAACCGATGCAGCCGCGGCTCCAACTAACTGGGCTAACACTCGCACCCCCTTAACCGGCGAGGTACGACCTGGATTGCGTAGTCTACTTTCAGGCGGGTTGCTTAAGAGCCGTTTCCGCTTCTCTGCTGCTTAGTCAAGTGGCTTAAACACGCCTGAAACACTCTGAAAAGGTTATACTGAGAAAAATAAATGATATTCTAAGAGAACTACTAGAGAGATTTATATCCTGGACTCTGAAAAGATTTCCTCCTGTGCATTTTCTAAACGCCAAACGTTTAAATCTTAAATCAGAGCTCCCTCCACCCTTTTGCGTATCCTTGTAAAAGTGTGAAATAAAGTTATAAATAAATAAGAATGCTCAAAACACACACACACACAACCTGGCATAGCGACAGACATAAAAAAAGGATATTGTTAAATAATAAACAGTTTACGCTCTGACAACACACAACAGGCGTGAAATCGCAAGGCGGTAGGTGGGTGTGTGGCCGTTCAACTGTCAACACAACATGATACACATCTGCGCCACACACACACACGCATATCAGATAAGGACACTCTGCCACACTCACAGGACACGGAGAAGTTTTGCGACAAGAAGGCATTTCAAATCGACGACTCGCATAACGACCGTCATCAAACTGGCACAGTCAGAGGAACAGCAACAAGGACACTATCAAAATGTTGCCAATAAACGGAAGGCACAAAAATATGCTGACATCCTGTGTCTGTGTCCTGGCAACTGCTCCCACACGATCCTACATTATACACGTCATTTTCCGTCACCGTTGTTTGTAAGGACTGTCAGGCAATCCCTTGTTAGCATAACGAATCCAAATACCTTTGTCTTGCCAGCCTGACAAATCTATGGTAGTCCTTCCCCAACCATGCCTGACAAGGATATTACCATTTAGTGAACCGAAAATCAAAGCTGAAATGGATTCAAAATGTAGTAATCTTATCGGGCTCTGGTTGCTGTTTGCCAGGCTTTGTGATAAATAATTAATTCGTCAATTGTTTCGCTGACCGAAAACCATGACGTTTAGCCAGTTAGACAATAGCCTTTTTTTAGGGCTCACTATCCGTAGATGGTAACTGAAAGATAGGCCTTGTGACGCGAGACCCGTTAAGAGTCTGTCCTCCTTTTGATTAGAGACTGGATCATATAACACTACTGACTCCCGCAACTTAACAAGAACATCAAGATGAAGGGTAGCTATCAGCGTAATTGCTGTTGAGTTATCGCCAGTTATAGCCACGGAGCCACGATTGTATTTCTCCTATCGAGTCGCCGTATCTGAGGCCGCTGCGTGCGTCATAAAAAATAGAGAGCATACGAGTATACTAAAAAATATATTATATATATATATATAAATATTATATATATATGCATGGACTTGGGCGATCGTGAAGGGTGGTTAGCTTGAGATATCTGCTGGCAAAGTGGCGATACGATTGGGCAATGCCAACGATCCACATGGCACGCGATCCCAGTGCGAATGCGAATCGGCTCTGATTTATACTTCATGAATATTTCAAAATCGAAACGAAGCTGACGCCTTAACCAAGAGACACACACCGAAAGGACCCAGACCGGACCCCAAGGTGAGTCGCCGCACGCCCCTAAACGCCCGCCCGAACCTTATCTCATCGCTGGTGCCGGTGCCGGTGCCAGTAGAGCTGTCAGCGGACTTTGGCAACTGGATGAGCGGCAGCTCAGTTGCTTGCCAGGAAGCAAGCGAAAGCCACCGACCGACCGGCCGGAAGAAACTATGCATTGTCACGTCTGAGGCGAAGTCTCCAGCTCCGGCTTATACAGTTACAATCCGAAACCAGACTCCAGACTCTAGACTCCAGAGCGCTCCAAAGCAAGGCCCACAGTGAGTAGTTCCCCCCAACTATTGTATTGGCTTAAGAAGCTGCCACATCTTGCAGTAAGATGTAGGTAGTTCTATTATTTTGATAGCAGGTGTATTTGTTGCGGTGTCACAGCGACATCGCTCGAGTCGAGATGTGGAAATAGAAAAATGCGCACGAAAAGCCGCTTAGTCGACGGAAAATATGCGAATAAATTATATGTGGTGGCCACCAACCAGACGAATACAAAAACGAATACGAATATACGAATATACGAATGTGAATAGGAATAGGAATATATATCCACCAGACGAGTAGTAGATAAAATGCTGTAATCCTCACATGCCTAGCTGGCATATTGCGAATCTGGGGAGCATTTTCCCCCTTTTGTTCGCGATGAAAGTGTTCTTGAAAACAGCAACCGTGTGCTTGCAACAAAATTAGCCAGATCTTTGCTTGGCTACCAAAAATGATTGCCTGCATTTTGTTAAACTTAGCCAAAGGCCGCAGACAATAATAAACAAACCAGAAAATGCATTGCACAAAGTATGAAAAAAAAAAAAAATAACCAAAAACCTCAAATTTACCAAAAAAACTAAAAATTATTAGGGGAAAATTTATCATTGCAAAGATATTAGACCTTTAATTACATGATGCGCCAGTTCGAAAGAAGATGTTTTATTAAAATAACATCATTGAAATACTTTCATGCTTGTCTTACAATTAAACATTGTGTTTTTTTTTTCGATTGTTTTTTGATTATTTTTAGATTATTTTTAGATTGTTTTAAATACAAGTATGCCTTCTGTTCTGTAGTTTATGAATCCGAAAATCTTTTCAAATCAATTTGCCATTGTTTTTGGCATTTTACGCATAATGGATAAACATTTCGATTAGGTTTTTTTAGAAACTTTACGTAACTAAAAAACAATAAATAGACTCTCTTTTGTATTTATGTATAAATATGTTTCCTGTTAAAAGCATCGAACTCTGCCCCATTCACTTTTCGACACTCTGCAGATGCTCTGGTAATTTCTTTTTTTTTTTTTTTTCAACTAAACTAATTTTTTGTCATATTCCGCCCAATTTCGCCCATCGTAGGTGGGTGGCTGGCGGGCTGGCAGGCTGGCGGGCATGAGACAAAGGCAAAATAATTATGAACCGTTGGGGGGACAGACATGACTTTTTTTTTGGGGGGGTTCAGAAAAAGAGAGAGACCCCAGACCCCAGACAAGACCAGACTAGACGAAACGAAACGAAACGAGTGGAGAGAGTAGAGGAGACCAGAGGAGAGAGACAGACAGGTGGCAATGTGGGGATACTGGCGGAGGATTAGTCGTGCGTTGGCTGCCAAATACGATTGCGATTGCGATGGCGATGGCGATAGTGTTTGGTGAACAAAAAATGGAATTCGAAATCTGTGCCAGGCGAACGGGGTGAACTTGGGTTAAATATAAACATCTGAAACGGGGAACTCAGAGTTAACAGGCAACAGGCAACAATTTGATTAACTAGAAACGGTCGGTATTCAGTATTCGGGTGGCATGGGGAAATGAGAAATGGGCCTTGAACTTGTGGGTTGGCGGAAAGATGTAACGAGGAACAAAAGTAAACAAATTGCTGTTCATTCGTTCGATTCATCGCACTCTCCTTGTTTCTAATTTTTTGTGTCTAATTTTCTATTGCCATTTGAATTCTCATCATGCATCGCGGTTCTCATTTCTATTCCCATACCCATTTCTATTTCCACCTTCATACTCTTTCATATTCGCTCAGTTTCAGTCGCAATCCTTGGTGAAACGCGGCGCGTTCGATCGCCAGCAGCCAGCAGCCAGCAGCCAGACGCTCGTTTATTTCATTTTTTTTTTTGTTGTGTTTTGTGCTAATTATAAAAAAGTCGCCGTTATTTTAGTTTTAAGCAGCATTAGCTTGATAAATTCGATTAAGCTGTTTAAAGAAATGTAAGCAGTGTGCCCGTGCCTCGTCCCAGGGAAAGCTTTCTAATTAATTCCCAATCTCTTAACTCGACGTGCAACAATTTTCCAATAATGGCCAAATGCAATTTACCGCTAGAATGGAAAATGGAAAATGGAAAATAGGAAGTGGGAAACCGGGCAACCGGGCCAAACAGGAATCAGGGAAAACATTGGAACGCCTGCCTGCCCCCCAGCTGAAGCAGCATATGTTCTCGGCTCCCAGGGGCGTCTGTTTGTCTGTGCTCCCCTGCTTCCTGCTCATCTTCACTAGCTGCTCCCCACTAGCTCTCTTCTTTCTCGCTCACCAGCTGTTTTTTATCTCTTTCAAACGGTCCCCCCATATCATTCCTCCTCGCTCTTTGTCTAGCCCATCTACCATACATATAACGGTACTGCTGTCAGCTCTTGTTGTAATTGCTAAATTAATGTTGATGATTATCTTAGAGCAGCCCCTTCGCCATAAACCATCGGGCATATTGATTTATTGGATTTTGAAGCCAGTGCCAAAAGTATTTAGTGAGAATTTACCGCAACACTAAGCTGTAAATATTCCATAAGGTACCTACCTATTTGGGGAACTTTTTGCGTCACTTCTTGTCATATATCAGAAAAGGGATTTATTCTCTAATCAAATTATTTTCACGAAATAACAGAAGTATACCACATAATATTCTCCGCCATTTTATCATTACACGAAAGCTTCGATAAATATCGCTGACCGTTATGAAAATATTGTACAAAAATTTTCATCAAGTATACGCCATGTTGTCCCCTTTGAGGCGCCACTGCTTGGCAATCTGTCACTTTTCTTTCCTATTTGTTATTGCACATTTCTCCACATTTAACGGTTTCTTTTTCCCGTTATTTATCTATAGTCTGCCTTGTCAGTCACTTGTTGGCTTTTTATTGCCATCCAACATTCATGGGGGACCATGACCATGTTCCTCGCCCGTTCCCATTCCCATTTCCGTTCCCATCTGGTTCCGGTTCTTATTCCCGTTATTGACATTGGCGAATTATGTATGCACATTATCGATTTTTGGGAATAAACGCCCCCGCCTCAATGCAGTGCAGCTTTGCGCTTTACAATTTCATTTGCAGCCAAACTTTCTTCACCCGAAATTTCATTTCATGTCATTTCTGTTTTGGATTTCCTCGGAAAATGTGAAAATTTTTTACTTTGTTTGGCTCTGTAGTTTTCAGTGCCCTGGCGAAATTTATAGCTGCATTTTTGTTTATGTTTTATGCTGTCTATTTGCGTATTTAATTTCGTTTTCGTGCAAATACACAAAACAGTTGAGTTGCCTGGCAAAGCTCAAAGACACAAGCGGTAGGGAAATAAGGCGGAACAAAAAGAAATAATAAAAACAGAAACATTAGAAAACATTTCTGGTCAATTTAGCAAGACCCTGGCATGGCTGAAAATACTGCAAGTTAGTTCTTTAAAATAATTATATTTTGCAGTATTTTTTATAATAAAATTAAATAGATAAAGGACCCTTTTAAGGATTCATTTGTTGTCTAAATTACTTTTATTATTGAACCTTTTTTTTGCTATAAGAGACTTCCTGTGGCAACTATTTCTGTGATTCTGCAACCTTCGCATTGGCATTGCTTGGCGCGTTGGCGACACCACACTTGTGATGCAATGCGACCGAAATAGTCAGCACGAGAATAGGTCTTTGAATAGGAATTAGAATAGGAATAGGAATTAGAATAGGAATGCTCTTTTAATAATAAACCAAAGACAAGCAAAGACAAGACTCATGCAACGATTACTTGTTGTCTTTCGCAGGTGCAGCGGCCCAACTGCGTCACAGTATTGATCGAGAATGCCTCCTCGTGGTATCAACATAAGGAACTAGCAACCAACTAGAGGCAGCAGGAGCACTACCAGCACAAAAACCACAGCCAAATCGAACGCAACAAAGCTTCCAGAGAGAGAGACGCGCCAAGAGAAGTATCCAACTGAATCCAAACCAAAACTAATCTGTAGAACCAGTTACTAGAGACGCCATGCAGCTGCTCCTGAAATCGATCTTCACCTGCGCACTATTCGTGATCTTCGTTTACGCCACCGCCCAGTCGCTGGCCAAGGTGCAGCAGAACGATGAGCGGTACACGCTGCTCAATGGGACGCGGAGTGGGAGTGGGAGCGGGAGCAACTTGAGTGGCCAGGACCACTTCCTCAGCCGTCGGCTGCGGCAGGCGGGACAGGGCGAGGAGGGCGACCAAGGGGCGCCGGTGGAGATCGACGACAGGGACGAGGGCGATCCGCTGAAAGCGGCCGGTCCGGAGGTGGAAGAGCTGCGCGAATGCAGCGAAGGCCTGGTCCTGCCCCTGTGGATGCCGCAGCGCAACATTTCCATGGGCGACCGCCTCGTGCGCGGCTTTGTCTATTTCCTGCTGCTGATCTACCTGTTCGTGGGCGTCTCCATCATTGCCGACCGGTTCATGGCCTCCATCGAAGCCATCACCTCCATAGAGCGGACGGTGGTCGTACGTGGACCCCACAACGAGAAGCAGGTGATGCACGTGCGCATCTGGAACGAGACGGTGGCTAACCTCACGCTGATGGCCCTGGGTTCGAGTGCCCCCGAGATTCTGCTATCGGTGATCGAGATCTATGCCAAGGACTTTGAGAGCGGCGACCTGGGACCGGGCACCATTGTCGGATCGGCCGCCTACAACCTGTTCATGATCATTGCGGTGTGCATGGTGTGGATACCGGTCGGCGAGGTGCGGCGCATCCGCCATCTGCGTGTGTTCACCGTGACGGCCGCCTTCTCCATTTTCGCCTACGTGTGGCTCTGGCTCATCCTGTCGGTGTTCACGCCCGGCGTCATTGCTGTGTGGGAGGCCATTGTGACGCTGCTCTTCTTCCCGCTGACCGTGCTGTGGGCGTACATTGCGGAGCGGCGGCTGCTGGTCTACAAATACATGGACAAGAACTACCGGGTGAACAAGCGCGGCACCGTCGTCGCCGGCGAGCACGACCAGGTGGAAATGGATGCGGAGAAGGGAGGCATCAAGGCCTCGGCCGCGACATCCTCATCGCGAGGCAACGAGGCGGAGGCCTTCGACGAGGCCCGCCGCGAGTACATCCATGTGCTGTCCGAGCTGCGCCAAAAGTATCCCGACGCCGAACTCGAGCAGCTCGAGATGATGGCCCAGGAGCAGGTGCTGGCGCGGAGCAACAAATCGCGCGCCTTCTACCGCATCCAGGCCACCCGCCGTATGGTCGGCAGCGGCAACCTGATGCGCAAGATCCAAGAGCGGGCCCACAGCGACCTAACCGAAGTGAAGGCCCAGCTGCACCAGAGCGACGACGATGACTGCGACGAGCCCACCCGCGCCTACTTCGAGCCCGGCCACTACACCGTCATGGAGAACTGCGGCGAGTTCGAGGTGCGTGTGGTGCGACGCGGCGACATCTCCACCTACGCCACCGTCGAGTACGAGACCCAGGACGGCACTGCCTCCGCCGGCCAGGACTTTGTCGGCAAGCGGGGCCACCTCAACTTCCCGCCGGGCGTCGACGAGCAGCGCTTCCGCATCGAGGTCATCGACGACGACGTCTTCGAGGAGGACGAGTGCTTCTACATCCGCTTGTTTAATCCTTCCGACAATCTTAAGCTGGCCGTGCCGCAGATCGCCACCATCATGATCCTCGACGACGATCACGCCGGCATCTTCGCCTTCACAGACTCCAGCTTCGAAATCTCCGAGTCCGTGGGTCTCTACGAGATCAAGGTTATGCGATACTCTGGAGCCCGCGGCAGTGTCATCATTCCCTACTGGACGGAGGGCGTCTCCGCCGTCGGTGGCAAGGACTTTGAGGAGACACGTGGCGAGCTCGTCTTCGAGAACAATGAAACAGAGTAAGTTTTTAAAAGTAAAGTTTTTAAAATAAGAAAGTAGACATTTAAGAAGCAATTTAAGGCGAAAAGCCAAACATCAAGGTAAGTTCCCATCAATGTAATTTTAATGAAAACGATTTCATGGGCAAAGCCCGCAACTCGGTGACCCAAAAACCTTTATTTTGATCGAAAATTGGGTCGTGTTGTACCCAAAACATGGCTTTCCCAAAGTTGCGAACAATCGATGTCACGCAATGCGAATGGTATCCCGGCTGTATCTTTTGGCAAACTCACAATTTCCGCCTTGGGAATAGGACAGGTCGACGGTGCGTGAGAGAATGGGTGGCGAATCGATTAAAGTCGGAATAATTGGAGCTTTTAATTGCCACCTCTGGTGGCAGCTGGTGGAGTTTCGCGAAGGTTATCCTGCTGTGCCGGTGGCTGACTGCCTGCTGGGCGGCATCCCTTCCAGACATCAACACCCAACCGAAAAACGCCCCAAGTTGTAATTAATTTTGCAAAATTTATTCATTTTGACAAACATTTCGGGCGTCGACAGGCGAACTCGGTTAACTGCGTTTGCATATGTTTTTGCGGTTTTCATGGGCATGTCCAGAATGTCCGCAATGCCCCAAAACACGCAACTTGGCCACACATATAGGAGGACAGCGAGTCTATTAAAGTCACTCTATTTCAGGCCAGGACTCTGGCCTTTGAAGATGATTTATGGCCCCGGAGAATGGCCAGCATATGTTGGGCATTAGGCTGGACGAAAATCTGGTTCAGTTTGATGGCAACTAATCATGATTTACTTTCTGACTTAATTAGTTCTAGACTGGAACTCTTACACAGGGATAAAAGAAGGGAAAAATAGATGAGATATTTATCAAAGTTGTCTAGAATATTTCTTCCAGTGGAAGCGAATGTCTTTCCTCCTTCCCACAAAGGTCCTTTTTTGTCCTATCCCTGAGGCTGTTTCGCGCTCGAAATTGTTTCAAACATGCCGCATGAATTTTTGAGCCTGTCTGCATTATTAAGTAATAATGTAACGAAAGCGGAACGGAGCGGACAATTAGAGGCAGAGGAAGGATCTCTGTTGTTTCAACGGGGGAAAACTTACAGGAATTAAGTGGCAACGACGCCGTGCGGCATTATTTCCCTGCACGACTTGGGCATGTCCTGGTAAAAACGCTCCCCGAGTGCTCGTTAAACTGGTGCCAGAGTCACTGCTTTAACCGGTTTCCCAATGACAGTTGGAATACTTTTTAATGTCCGTGTTCCTGCTGTAGACGTAGCCGTAGCCGTAGATGCAATTATTTTGGCAACTTTTAAAACGTTTCATTGTCGCCGGTGCTAGTGCTTCTGGCTGAGTGAGTGCACGTCCTTGCCCGGATCCTGGCGGGCCTTTTGTGTAGCGTTTACAGCCACTTAAGTTGAAGGGAATGTTGTTGAATGCCTTGCGGTGCCATTGGTAATAATGTTTGTTTTAATGCTGCCAGTTCTCGTTGGCGCAATGGCCCAACTCCCACACACATCGATGGCATCTCCGGGACACTGCCACACGCTATCGCCCAACTCCTTCGATTGCCATAAAGTAGGACTCCTCGGACTCTTTGGACTCTTTGGATTCTCGCAATTAAACGCTTTTTGATGTATTTTTAAATGGCCATCGCTTTAAACTGACCTAAATTAATTTTCTGGCCAATCTACGGCTTTGATGTTGATGCGTTGTGCTGGGGCCAGCAATAAATTTCCTTTTCGCCGGTAGGCCTGCTCGCTTTTCACTTTAATGAAAATCAAAATCCGCTCCAGCCCGGCTCACAGTCGGTTTGGTTTTTTAGCGGAAATGCGCAACAGCAGTAGCCATGTAGCCATGTAGCCGGTCGTCATAAAAAACAGCAGCAGCAGGAGCACTGGCAGCAGGAGCAGTTGTTGCCATAAAAAAAAATCTGAAGAGGCGTGTGGAGCCGAGGGAGCTGGGCTGCAAAGTGCCAACACTGTTGCATAAATTTGTATAATCTGCTCGGGGGCTTGGGGGAGTTGTGGCAGTTGGAGGCATTTAGATTGAGTTATAGGGCCTTAAATAACCAACACTTGCAACGCTGCAGACTGAGCAAAAAATATGTATTTGTGGTGGCTAGCGAGTAGTGGGAGTCCTGCGCCACTTTTCAGATATGCCCCACGGGGACCGAAAAGCACGTTTCCATTAGTTAAGCCAGATAGGTTTTCCAGACATCTTTTCTGTGCGTGGCATTTGTTAATTAGCCGTAATTTAGGTGGCTTGCCACATGGCCTAAATGATGCTTCCTAGCTGCTTCCCCAGACCAAGAGAGGGAACGCGAAATTAAGGATTCACTTTGAGAGCTCAAGACCCTTGACTCACCTTCGCGATTTTTATGTCTCACGGATATAGGAAAGTCGGAGAACATAAAAGTCAAACGAGCACTGTACAAAAACTGTGTAGAGATACGAGCAAATATTTTATGAAACACACATAATCTAAAATTGAAATTTATGCTATTTCCAGAGGGGCATCCAAACCAACTTACAAGTTATCATCGTCGTGTGCGGCTTTTGCTTTCACTTTTCATGTAGCATTTCCTGTGGCCGTTGGGCAAATTCCCGGAATAGCCCAGCTGCTTAACTGACTGACAAGTAAGCGAAGTCTGCCTAAAAGTGCTTGTCTTGGAGCGTGCCTCCCTTTGTGGCAAGCTGCCTAACTGCCAGCCATTTCCCATCCATGTGAGCGTGAAGCGGGGCAGAAACCGCAGTATCGGAGGCACTCAGGCGCTCTCCAAATCCCGGCTCGGTTGTCAGGACTCTGCCAACCTGGGAACATGTTCTGTATCCTTGCGGGAATATTAACCGCGTCAGTGTTGCCAAAAAGGCCAACGAAATCGGTTTCGAAACTTGGCTAAAAACCGCATAAATATATTTGTTGGAATATAGTTTCTAGCTTTATTTATTTGGCTAGAAAATCGGTTAGCACACAGTTTGGCCAACAGGGACTTCTAAAAGCCTTGATACAAGATACAAGCTGCGGCTTTCCTTGTGTCTTCCCTTTAAAACGCCCTCAAACATAAAATTTATTTACGGCTTAAAAGACAAGTCGGATTTCTGGGGATGGAAAGCAAATAGGGTATCTGCCATTCGATTGGTCCGAAGGGCCAAAGTTTCTTATTTGCGATTCAATTTGCTTTGGGGCTCGTCCCGGGTCCCGGGTCCCGTCTTGAGTCTCGTCCTGGCATATAAATTACCAAAAGGACGGCAACAGGCAGCAAGTTGTCCGTCTGTCTGTGGGTCGGCTGTGGGTCCTAGCCAATGTCAATTGGTTGTTGGCTGCGGAGTTGATTCTTGGGCTTTGGGTTGCTCATGTTTATCTGGATGTCGTTAGCATGAACTGTTCCACGCCGGGATCATCAGGAAGAACCTTTATTTTCGGTTACTTTTGTTTTTATTGGCCTCGTTCTCGCGCTTGTTGTTGTTCTATTATTTTCATTATTATTATGACATCAGAAGGAAAAACAAAAACAAGGCCCACCAGTGGAACATCATTATTATCCAAGGGGCATCTGTTGCTCAAAAGGGGTTTCTTAGCCACCTTGGAAACCTGTTTCCCCTAAAATCTTTAAAGAGTGATTTCAGTGAAAGTAATAAAATAGCGATTTGGCTGGTAATTGCTGCAGAAATTTAATGAAATCTAGCCTCCATCCTCCATCGTCTTCCGGGAAAGTTTTCTAATAACAGGAAAGTACTGCTGAAAGCAGCATTAATTTTGGAAAGCAATTTCCCAGGCTTAAGTACTTTATCCAGCTTCAATTATAAAAATGTTTATTTTTGCAAAATGTCAAGCTCGCCTAAAGGTCAGAGATCCATTTGTTATTCTTAAGCACGATTAAATTATGAGTTGATTTCTCTCTCACAAACGAGGTGCATGTTGCGCTGTTGTTTGCATTTTGTGGCACATCAATCTGAGGCTGATTTATGTTTCTGAAAAGCGGCAACTCAATAAGCCAACGAACAACTGACGGGTAGAGTACAAAGCATACAGTTTGCAGCCAATGTCAAAGGTCAGGCAAGGCAGGCTGGCACAAGCACAAGGCCGCCTAACCGCAGATGCACACCATCCTTACACACACACCTCCCACACACCATCCCTACACACATGTCAAAACCAATTATGACTCGTGGAGGACTCGTGGAGGGCACTTTGATCTCAACGTTCTCGTTTGCGTCTTCATTAAAACGTCACCTTAATGTGACTCATGGCAAGGACCCAAAAAACAAGCTAATTATGGTTGGCTTCCATTAAAAATAATCTGCCCGAGGAGCCACTATCTCCTTGAGAGAGAGAGAGGAGAACCAACCATCCAATTAAGAGTGCACCATAAAGTCGTATCCTTAAGAGCCCGGTTAATTGGAAAAACTGGCATACTCCATTCTGGTTTAGAGGGTGCAGTCTGAAAGCCACTAAAGGAGCGATTGCTAGGCTCCTTGGATTGCCTTCCACTCGATTTGCATTCGATGAAAGGGAGAAAGGACCTTGCTGGTTATCAGGAACTCAACCCGACTTCTTCCTTATTAATTGTTCATTGCCTCGGCGTGGCCTTTGTGTGGCAGGAACTTTTCAAAGTCCCGTGACTCACAAAGGAGCCGGGAAGGAGCTAATGAATGCCGCTCGGACCTTTGGCGGAAAACTTTGCCTTATGAATCCTCGGCTCAGTTAAGCAATTACTTCAACTTTTGCAATTACAACTCAATAAGTAGGTGCTTATGGTCTTGCCCAGCCTTTGCCTGACTTTTTCTTTCTTTCCATCAGTTTTCCTTCAGTTTTCCTTTAGTTTCCTTTAGTTTCCGTCATATCCGTCGAAAATGTTTACTTTACGGCCGTTTAATGAATGAATTATTACTCATACGACATGGCGGCCGGGCCAGCAGCTAGCATCTGGTTTCGCCCCTCGGAGCACAGAATTGTCTAAATAAAAACATCAAAACCGAGGGCACCGCCACCGCCACCGCCGATGTGAGTTTGTTTAGTGGCTTTACGACCAAATCTGGCCACTTGCACACGTGCTAGCTAGCTGGTGGGAGATGAACTTGTGTGCGGTTGCGGCCAATTAAACGTTAATTTCAAATTCCAGAAAAACATCTCACGTTTATTTACTCTGGGAAACTTTTGTCATGGTCAGCAGTTGTTGGTTTTCTGTGTGTTTGGATTTTTTTTTTGGCCAGAAGGAAAAAGCTAATATAGAAACAACAGAATCAGTTGATTTAATTTTGTGTTTTTTGTCGTTTTACAAAAGATGATGATTAAGTTTCTATCGAAAAATACAAATTCAAGAGCTTTTCAGCTTTACAAATTTAAGGTTTTCTAAAAAACTTTAAACACTAAACAGCGGCAAACAAACTGGGGTAATATAACATGGAATTATTTTGTTATCCAACATGACAGGGTTCCCCATGACTCTCTGGCGACACGTGACTGGGGCCACAGGGGGCCAACCCCTGCCACTGCCACTGCCACCGTCACCGCCTGCTCCTTCCACCACCTGCATGCCACACGGCAACCAAACCCTAACCCGCATTTAGCTAGCGGGTTATTATTTACTCGATTCGATTGTCGCCATTGTCGTAGGGGCAGATAGTGTCGTGGTTGCTGCTGTTGTTGTTCATTTCGCGCCTCAACAAGTATAATTTGTTGTCTTTGGCAATGGGTCTCTGGCTCTTTGTTCTGTACTCATTTGTGTCGGACAAATGCATTTAATTTGCTGCTATCAGAGTTTCCGAATCGCTGATAGACATTCCTAGACCCTGAAGGTCTTTAAAACTTCAACTTTAAGGCTCTGCCAAGGAAAACAGCATAGTTACCTCTTTCGGGAGACCTCCAATCCTGCTAGATCGTTGAAATGTTTGCCAAAGTCAAACAAATTGACTTTATGATGGACTGGCTCAATTAGGGCTCAATTTAAGTGCCAGTCTAAGGTTCCTTTTACTCATTATAGGAGCAGTCTAGAACCACGATGAACTTTCCAGCTTGCCTTGGATATTTTTAATAAATTTTAAATGAGCATCGCGTTTAGTCCGTCAATATTTGACAGCCTGATAGACTGATGTAACAACAGCAGGGACAGCCCCCTCGAGTGGACTTTCGAAAATAAACACAATTTCACAACAATTTCGATTTCAATTTATTAAATTAAGGCTCTTGACTCGTGACCTTTGTCCCGGGCCAGAGGCAAAGGCGGCTCCTACACGAATCCTTGCTACAATAAATGTATAACAAACACGTCTTGAATGCAGAAATATTAATTTCAGACCCAGGAGAGCACTTTCCTCGACGGTCATTAACGCAACAATCATTGGTTAGCACCTCTTGAGCAGCGAATTCCTATCGCCATGCTATCGAGATATGCAGCGTCGCGATAATTTCTACGTGCCAGACCATTTACGATCAATTAAATTGAATTCGGAAACTCTTTTAATTGAAATCGAGCGACAACTGAAGGCCAGTCTGGCAGCAGTAGTCGGCCAGCGGTAGTCGCTCTTAATTGAATTCCCCAAAGTGGCAATCAATCTGGCGCCTGGAATTTTCTTGTCCGACCTCCGCCCGCACATCCTTTTGCATTTTTCCCTGGAAATTCCATTAAACCGACGCCTGACGCCTGACGCCTGACGCATTTATAATTATTGCGATTAGGAGGCAGAGAATTATTAATTGACTGACCAGCCGCCGGGGCTTCAAATTTAATGGATGCATATCGCATTCGAACACCTGCTTTTGATAGAGACATTGCATTGGATTTTCCACTTTGCCCGAAAGCTATTCTGTCTCGATTTTTAGGTTTCCCCCATTTGCCGCAGTGTGGCACAATGAATTCCGATCCGCGCCCAGGTGACTCCGACGTTTCGCCTTGAATTGGAATTTAAAATTCAAAACCTCAAAGGCCACACGACTGCGTCCCAATAATATGATATGCAGCAGCAACGCGTCATTCAAACAAAAATAAAAGAAATACAGAACCCGAGTGGGTGGCGGATTGGGTTCGGTTGGGTTCGGTTGGGTTGGGGTTTCCCCTTTTCAGATGGGAGTCCTCTGTCTAACCAACAAAAGGCACAAGTTTGCCGAAGCGGGCAATTGGGGGTTTAATGGTTAGTCCCGGCCCCAAAGCCAGGAACTTTTGCTCTCCTCATTGCTATGCAAATTGCTGTATTTTTCTTTAATTTTATTTTCAAGCAAAAGCAAAAGTTGGGAACCCAGCAGGTCCCTCCAGCCAGGCTCCTGCGCTGACTAAGTAATGCTATTATGTGTGCTTGACCATATGGGTATTCCAGAGGATAAAGGACTCGGTCCTGGAATTGGGTAGCTCGAAAATGCTAAACCAGGAGGAGCCTGGACAGGTAATTGAGCCGCTTAGAGAAGCCAGGAGCTGCCAAGAGCTCCGGAAGCGGGCCTTCCCTACGGATTATTAGCCTCAGGTCTGTGCCTGACGGTGAAACAGACACGTCCTGTATGTAAAGGTGGCGACTGTAATCGCCGGATTACAAGCTCATCTAACCCAATTGTCGGAGATAGGCTTAGAGGAAAGTTGGAATAGGAATTGGTTAAAATCCTCCTACACTCCATCAGGATCTCTAGGCCAGAACATGACCCTTTACCTGTTGGTTAAGCTTGTCTTTTGGTCAAGAAGCAACAGCAACTGAGTCTCCATGGCTTTGACCATGTCACTTGCCACTCGTTGCTGGCCAGACTGCTTCGTTCTTGGCCCTCTGGCGTGTAGGTTTTGCAAAATCAATATACCCGTTCGATGGATTAGATGCGGGTGCCTTTGGCCAACTGTGGCTAACAATGGTCGTTGCCATTGAAATCAAACGGCGGAAGTGGTTAGGGCACAGGCAATAGAATCAAATTAGCATTGAATGCCAGGGCAACCCAACCCAATCCAATCCAAACCCAACAAGACATAGTTTCTATATAGTTTTTGTCGGCATTGTTAGCCCTGTGAGGCAACAAGGGGAAATGAGGACGTGGCTCACGCGACACACTAACATGCGGCAGAACGATATCCGTATCCGTCGCCGAAGCGTTCAATAGAATCGGAAATTGAGGTGGAAAAGCTCCGACATTCGTCGAATCCTTTTCAACGGCCAATTTTATGGCAATTTTTCAAAATTACTCAGCCCAGCGATGACGCATGTCGAGTAATTGTTTTAATTGCCTTTGCCATTGATCGCGTATGAAAAATTGTGATTGCAAATATGCAATTACAAAACTGGCGCTACACGGAGTCTGTTTTCTAATATCTTTAATGGCTCCGCCGCACGACCCATAACGTGGCAATTTGCAAATTTCCACATTTTCACATTTTCACATTTCCAAGGCTCTAAGACATACTTTCTCCTCCAAGGACCTCTGCCCCGAAAGAAAGTTTTTGGCGTGCGCACGCAAGGGAAGCGAATAAGTTACCAAAAGTCAAGGGGCAAGGCACCTCTCAGCAAAGCAGCTCTCACATCAAAGCCCGGATGAGTTTCAAACTGGGAATTACGAGGGCGATGATGAGAAACAACTGGCTAGGGACCCAGAAGGGTAACCCAGTTAAGAATTCTCCTGGAAAGTCGTCGCTTTAATTCAATTTGCAGTTTGCGTTCGCATAATAAAGTCAAGTGCAGGCGAATGCAAATGCCGCTTGCTTCTTGGCTGGATTTAATGAGCTTCAAAACTTAATTGTTATGGCCAAGCGGCATGGCACGCCATTGCCTTTCTTGCCTTCCTTCGAGTCCTACCGACTGCACATGGTGGGCCCGTCACCAACGCAGGAGGCGTAAGCCATCATGTGGGGAATGGTGTTCTGCTCGTACACCCCGGTGAACAGGTGCGACCAGGGACCCACAGCGTAGACAGGCACATCGTCGCCCCCGTGGGAGTCGTTCCCCATCGGCACTCCAGAGGGATACTCGGAATCGCGGTCTTCCTTCACCACTGTGGTGGGGTCCTTGCGGCTCTTCTCATTCGTGTCGTAGAAATGTGTGTAGCTGGGACCGTTCGAATAGCTCAGGATGGTGTAGGGCAGGTCATCTTCGGCAGTCTCCATGGCCATGCCAAAGATATCATCACCGCGATTCTGCAAGGAAAAGAAAGTTCAAGATAAGAAATCGATCTGCAATCATTAAAGATGTCCTACAAGGATATAGACATCCCAATGAGCTAGTTATACGGATCTAAGGGACTTTCTAAGGGATTTTTGAAGGTCACTTCTAAAGTATTTAGACATAAAATAGCTTCCAAGTAACAGTGTAAAAAACAATTTTGAGGTCCTAATCTCTAACTATTTTATCTCTAAGCATTCTCAAGCTCTTTTCCAACGATCAAGTGCATTAATGATTAGGGGGATTCCGACTCGGTGGTCCTGGACATGTCCCAAACGTGGCCTATTAATGGTCTACTTGAGATTGAAACGTGCTGATAAAAAGCAATATAATCTGTTTTAAAGCCGATTGTTTTGGATAAGAGGTTGTAAAACAATTACTTGGTTAATTGAACTTTAGAGTTGGAAAGCCCATAGGGTTATTTTTTGCAATTTCAAAGGATACAATCTATCCACTTACTGCATATCCTGCGTAGGTGAAGACGTGAGAGTGATCCGCTGTGACCACTATCAGGGTGTCGTCCTCGCTGGTCAGCTCCCTGGCGGCGGCAATGGCGGCGGAGAACTCGACGGTCTCGTTGAGAGCCTGTCGAGCCTGGTTAACGTGGTGGGCGTGGTCAATGCGTCCTCCCTCGATGAACAGGAAGTATCCCTCATCGCTCTGCCTCATGTACTCGATGGCCTTGCGGGTCATCTGCTCCAGAGTGGGCTGCTGGCTGTCGAAGCTGTTTTCCATGCGGTACTTGAGGTGGTCGTCGTGGAAGAGTCCCATTAGGCGATCCGTCTTGGTCAGATCCACGGCATTCAGCTCATCGAGGTTGGTCACATAGGCGTTCTTGTCGCTTTGGGACTTGAACTCCTGGATGAGATCGAGGTTGTCGCTGCGTCCGGTGAAGTGCTTGCGTCCGCCGCCCATGATGAGCCTGAGCTTGCTGCCCACCTTGCCGCGGGCGAGCTGATAGGCGATGTCCTTGTAGTCGGTGTCCGACTTGCAGCGGTCCCCCATGTCCGAGGTGCCTTCCCAATCGCGCTCGGAGGTGTGAGCGTAGACGCCGGCGGGCGAGGCATGGGTCACCCGGGTGGTGGTCACCAATCCAGCCCACTTGCCCGCATCCATGGCCCACTTTGCTATCGAGTCCACGTGGTTGTTCTCGTCCATCATGGTGTTGCAGTCCGAGCGGGGCACCTGGCCATTGACTCCGATGGTTCCCTGCTGAGCCTTGACTCCGCACAAATAGGCTGTAGCTGTGCAGGCCGAGTCCGAGACGATTTTATTCACGGAGTAGGTCTTCGAGAATCCGGAGTAGGGGAAGTTGTCGAAGGAAAGCTTCTTTTCTTCACCTCCCAGCAGGTTTCGGGCGGACGAGGTGGTGGTCACACCCATGCCATCGCCCAGGAACATGATCACGTTCTTGGCCTGCTTTCTGTTCGGCTCGGAAGCCAGTTTCTCCTGGACAAACTTTTTGCCCTGATCCTGCCAGTAGGCATTCGTGTCCTCGCCCTCGATCACACGCAATGTCCTGTCCTTGGGCTCTGGGAGATCAGGGTGCATCCTGTGCTCATGGCACTGCTCCTCACTGCGACCGCACTCCGGCGCCGCCCAACAGGATCCAACCAGCACAAGGATAACGACGAGAATAGCGTTTGAACCGCGGAACATTTTGCTGAAGACTGACTTGGCTTCCGAAGTTCCCGGCACTTTGTATCGTCGATTAGTTGGAGATTCGATTGGGATTCCATTGGCTTGCGATAAGATACACTAAGTGGAGAATTGTAAAACCGCTTAAATCTAAAACGCCTCTTAAGCCACTTAATCCGTTGATATTTCCATAAAGCAGACTCTTGAATCAACACAGAAAATAATATCAGGAAGCTTATCAATATTAGTTTTTTACCAAAGTTAGTAATCGTTTTTTGTTGTTGGAAAACAAATATTTTGTTTAATATTTAAATCACATTTATTATGATTAAGACAATCATTTTGTGGAACACATGGTGTGTCCCTCACCCAGACAGGAGGCATAGGCCATCATGTGGGGGATGGTGCTTTGCTCGTAAACTCCCGTGAATAGATGAGACCAAGGACCCACGGCATAGACTGGAACATCGTCGCCACCATGGGAGTCCAAATCGATGGGTACTCCGGAGGGGAACTCGTCGTCGTGCTCTCCCTTCACCACCGTGGTGGGATCCTTGCGCTCCTTGGTCTCTGTGTCGTAGAAGTTCTCGTAGCTGGGTCCGTTGGCATAGCTCAGCACCATGTAGGGCTTGCCGTCGTGTCCTGTCACAGGAGCCTTTCCGAAAATGTCCTCTCCGCGGTACTAGAAAGACGACAAAAAATAAGCAATCCTTTGTTTGTTTTTTTCTTTGAGCTACCTACCCCATAACCTGCGTATGTAAACACGTGGGAGTGGTCCGCAGTGACCACCAGGAGGGTGTCCTCCTCGTTGGTCAACTCCTGGGCAGCGGCAATGGCATTGGAGAACTCAATGGTCTCATTCAGAGCCATCCTCGCCTGGTTGATGTGGTGGGCCTGGTCAATGCGACCTCCCTCGATGAACAGGAAGTATCCCTCGTCGCTCTGGCTCATGTATTCGATGGCCTTGCGGGTCATCTGCTCCAGCGTGGGCTGCTCACTGCCCTCGGTGGTCTCCATGCGGTACTTGAGGTGGTCCTCGTTGAAGAGCCCCAGCAGGCGGTCTGTTTGTCCCAAATTAACGGCATTTAATTCATCGATTGTGGTGACGTAAGCATTTCTGGTGCTGGCCGACTGGAACTCTTCGATGAGGTTGAGGCCATCGCTTCGCTCTCCCCAGGACTCCAGGCTGGCATCCACGAAATGCTTCCTTCCACCGCCCATGATCACCTTCAGCTTGCTGCCCACCTCGCCGCGGGCCAGCTGGTAAGCGATGTCCTGGATGCCGGAGTTGGCTCCACAATCGCCGGCCACCTCGGCGTCGTTCTCCCAGTCCCGTTCCGCGATGTGAGCGTAAACGCCGGAGGGCGAGGCGTGAGTCACGCGGGTGGTGGTCACCAGACCTGCCCACTTGCCGGCATCCAGGGCCCACTTGGCAATGGAGTCCACGTGGGTGTTCTCGTCCAGCATAACGGTGCAATCGGTGCGAGGCACCAGACCGTTCACTCCAATGGTTCCCTCCTGACCCTTGACCCCGCACAAGTAAGCCGTGGCCGTGCAGGCAGAGTCCGGAACGATCTTATCCACGGAGTAGGTCTTCGAGAGACCCGAGTAGGGAAAGTTCTCGAAGGAGAGCGCCTTCTCCTCGCCACCCAGAAGATTTCGCGAGGCCGATGTGGTGGTCACACCCATGCCATCGCCCAGGAAGAGGATCACGTTCTTGGCCTTGCCCTTGTTAGGCTCCGATGCCAGCTTCTGGCGCACAAACTGAACTCCGTTCTCTCGCCAATAGTCGTTGGTGTTCTCTCCCTCGACCACTCGCATCTTCCGGCCAGAGCTTGGCTCCGGCTCCGGCAAATCCGGATGCATCCTGTGCTCATGGCACTGCTCCTCACTGCGACCGCACTCCGGGGCCGACCAGCAGGAGTTGGCCAGCAATAAGACGACGACAAGAATTGCGTTTAGCCGGCGGAACATTTTGCTGAAGACTAACCCGGACAAGTATCTCCCGCACTTGGCAGGCCAGGACTATCGGCATAGATTCAATTCGATTTGGCAGCGATAAGATACGATAAGGAGCAGGCGTTTAGATTCCATAAATCTCATCCAATCTAACGCCAATACGCCATCTGATTCCCTTAGTCCAGGCGTAGACTTTTACTTTTCCAACGTATTTACGATGGCCAGCGACAAATTTTATACATTTATTGGCCCAGCTTTGGTCGCGAACTTCAGGGCACGTGAGCGTTGCCCGATACTCCTCGCCTTTGGTCAAATTCCAAGGAATTACGGGAAACCCAATGACCATCATGTAATCAAGCCGGGAAATCTGACGACGAGAATGGCACGTGAATGGGTTAATGGTTAATGGTTAATGGAAAAGACGGAAACTCGCGGCAGGCACCGCATTTCACATTTCACATTTATTTGGACCCATAAAATCCGGGTCATAAACAGGTGACGGTTTCGCGAGCCAGTTTCCCTCCGTTTTTAATATCCAGCTGAGAAATGCAAAGGCATTGAAATGGAAGAAAGCAGCTGCCAGACGAACCATCCAACCAACCAACCAACCGCCACTCCCCAAAGCGAAAAAGGTTAAAGTTGAGTTGGCCAGAGCTAGAGCCGAGTGCGAGGGGGGGTGCGCTGTCGACCTTGGTTTGCACTTGGCCAAAGGAAAAGTGGCCAGCCAGAAAGCAGAGCCATGGCGAAAAATTGCAACTGTTGAATACACACAAATCTTAAAGGTTAACCTCCTCGTGTTTGGACACTCGAACTTATCGCTATCGGCGAATAAATGTTTGCTGAGTCGCAGCGCAGCCAAACAAATTGTCGATATTTATGCCTAAAAATAATCAATTCTTAGAATCAATTATAAACTAAATCACTCGGGATTACAGTGGCAATAGCGTGTTGACAGAAATCCAGACCATAAATACAAGATAACAAAGAATGAAGTTTTAAGAAAACGAATTATAGATGGAATTTAGATTCCAAGATTTTATCTTCAAGATGAAAAGATGTTTTCGTGTAACTAATGTATACTGTGCTAGGAATGGCAAATGCTCTACACACATGAATAATGCTGATATTTATGTTCGTTCACACACACACACCCGGGGCGTATACGTAATTTTTTTCTATTTAAACAACCCAAAAGGGAGGAGGGGAATCGGTGTCGCTGTGTAGCTAATGCTGTCTAATAAATTCGGAGCTCTGTTTCGAGTGTCAAGATTGTGGCCATTTAGCCAAGGCAAGGGCATTAATCAAAGTGCCCGAGGTGTTTGGTTTATTTTGCAGTCGATTACACACCCAACCTTACACACTGTATCGCACTCTATTTATTGACTTGGCTGAGAGCTAATCCCGCTGGCTTAATCCTTTTGCAGGAAATGCATCGAGATCCTGATTCTGGAGGAGAGCAGCTACGAGAAGGATGTTACCTTCAAGGTGCACATCGGGGAACCACGGTTGGCGCCAGGTAAGTTTCGTTTCGATTACACTCCGATTCTGCTCCCTGACTCCTGCTCCCCAAATACCCAAACCAAAGAGTCCTCATCCCAGTCCCGTGAAAAAACACAAAAAAAAAAAACAAAAAACAAAAAAAGATAAAAAGCCCAGCTAGAAGTGCACCGAAGATGGCACGAGTTTTTTATCTGTCTTGTACAGTGGACACCCTGGACCA
Source organism: Drosophila vallismaia (assembly GCA_035047325.1). Taxonomy (NCBI): domain Eukaryota; kingdom Metazoa; phylum Arthropoda; class Insecta; order Diptera; family Drosophilidae; genus Drosophila; species Drosophila vallismaia. The sequence continues at coordinate 873,958 of JAWNPU010000002.1, read as the reverse complement.
CCACCAAGAACACTAACCAGGCAGCATCCTCACTTTCTTCCAATATTTACATCCTTCTCCTTTCCCGAAACTTTTCCTGGAAACCTTTTCGTTTTGGGCTTCCTCGCTTTGACCCAAAAAATATTTAAATAAAATAACGAAACAGAAAAACCGAAAACCGAAAACCGAAAAACAGATGGAAAAGCCGAACAACATAAAACTTCAACCGAAAACATGAAACTTTGTAAATGGAAAATTCCAATTTGAATTGAAAAAAATTGTTACTTGATATTTCTTATGTCTTTTCGCATCCTTTCGACTCATGGGTTACTTTTTATACTTTTTGGTCTTTTAATTTGTGTTCTTTATGCTTCTAGATTCCACTCACTACTGTAAGCCTTGAATTGTGCATTAATTAATTTTATTTTAATTGAACACGAAAGCGCAAAAATGGGGAAAAACGGGAAATTGGGGTAGAAACGTGAAAGTTCGGTTCTCGGCCTCTCAAGTTGCAACAGGAAATGTTGCCACGTCCTTTTATTTCTCTCACCGAGTGCGGAAATTGCGGGCAAAAAAGTGCAAATTCATTTTATTCGTTTACCCTTCTATTTTTGTTTTTTGGGAACCCCCGGAGCCTTAAACAATAGCCTTAATTTAGTTGCGTATTTTGTGTTTATGGTGTTTAGTGTGTGTTCCTCAGTTACCCCTCTAGTTTCTAGTCCTTGTATCGAATCCCTGTTATCCTTACTGTGAATATTTGTTTTAAGTTGTGATTCGGCAAAGGGCAGGAGGAGATTATGATGTACGATATCTTGATTTTTATGTTTTGATAAATCACCGATATTAGAGACTTTAGCATACCCCTCACTCCCTCATGTGGAATGATATATCTATCGACTAGCAAACTACGTAAACCCATTCCCATTCCCATTTCCATTTCCATGCAATCCCATCCAGCACCGTCCAAACACCAAACAAAAACCACCTCCAGCAGCACCACTCAGAATCCAAGTATCAATATCCGTTGGTCATCGAAACATTTGCTTGTGACTAACCTAGGCATTGCCATTGCTCATATAACTGTTTATCTAATCCAATCAAAATAATCAAACGTAATCCAATCGTACCTCGGTATACGCCAAATGACACACCAAATGACCATGTTTTGTACAATCCTCCTCCTCATCACGCAGATGACATTAATAAGGAATCATTTTTCAATCGATTTTTTGGTATGTAAACGTCATCCTCTATCGTCCCCCATATCGTTCCATATCGATCAACAATTTCAAGTGTTCAAGTGTTCAGTTAAAAGTGAATATGCAAAAAAAATAAAAAAATCCAAAAGAGGCCATAAAAAGATTGCAAGAAATGAATGCGACATTTTCACTTTCACATCCTTTAGTTATTGATGAATTGTTTTGGTCATTAACCCACACGTCGTATACATAATCCACGTTAGTGTATCCGTATTCTGTATCTGTATCTATGTTAGCGCATTTTTTTAGCTGTGTATATCTGTGTGTCTGTACAAGTGCATTTGGATCTGTGTCAGCATCAGCATCAGCATCAGCATTTGCATTTGCATTTAAACCGAACAATTGCGCTTTTTTCGACGCAGCAGCCACGCACTTGATAAACGCAAGCTTCAAGCTTCCTGTAAAGTAAACAAATTATCTAAGAAATGTGAATAAATACATACACTTGGCAAATATGCACACTTCGTCTTCAATTAAAAATAAAATTAGTCGCAGGGACACAGTTATTTGGTAATCCTTTTGGTTAATGGTTAATCTCTATGCTCGGCGGACATTTGTATTACGCGCTTGTGCCCGCTCCTCCTCTCACATTGTTGTGAATCGCTGCTCGAACCCGATTTGAATCGATCAATATCGGTTAATCACCAATCAAAAAAACCGCCTCTGTAAGTAATATAAATACTCGTACTCGTTTGAAACATGTAAAGGCTGCGTACCCAATGCTTGATCAATTTTGAGCATTTTGTTTGTTTTTCGTCTTTGTTTTTATTTTTTTGTTATTTTCTTATTTTTTATTCGTATCTCGTATCTGTGTGTGTCTGTTAGCGTTTAAGGCAGCATTTTTTTATTGATCAGGTTCTGATTAAAGTTCAATATATGTCGATTTTTGTATACGTAATTTTGCTGTTTTGCTGTGTGTGTCTGTGCGCTGTTATCCTGAGAAAACGAAACCAAAAATTAATTATCCTATGCCCGGCTTATCAATGGCTAAATGTAATTACCCCAATAATTAAAAAAAACAAAAAACAATTGAAATGCCACCGCATATTCGTTAACTGAATATTTAGAAAGTGATTGTTGAAGCAATATCCAACATGATTGAGAACATTTAACAACGATTTTCTGAACTCTACCCCACTATAACCACCAACCACCATCTCACCCACGTACTTGTCATAATGTCGATTGTCGGTTGTCGATGTGTCTATAGAAAAACACGAACACACTGGAGATCCCACTCGTGAGTCATCAATATCTGGGGGACCTTTTTATATATGAATTTGTGACCTTATGCATGCCTGGTTCTGTCATTCTGTCTATCTTTCAATATTTCAATCTGTGCTCTGTCTTCTTCACCCTCTGACCTCTTAACTTTGCAGTATGCTTAATATGCAGTTTATCAATTTTCATTTTTCACTCAATTGCATCCTAATGGCTATTTAGCATAAACGTTTTGCAAACTCATTGAAACGCCAACAGACAAGGAGGAGTGAGCGAAAAATTTCTAAACAAGGAATCCCATTCAATGATTTTCGATTTGTGTTTTTACAATTACTCCCCTCCTTCGGTTGGCTTCCATCGTCTATATTCCTCCCTATACAAGTATAAATATATTGTTTTATTTTTTTTTAATTAAAACCCGCATCCCCTGCCCACCACCATATGCTTTTAATTAGTTTCCAACTAATTGCGAGCGTTGGCGTGTGTGTTTATTTATTTAAGTGCAAAACTCTCGGCTTTAACCTCTGTCTTGGTCTATGTTTCACCAGCTGTCCCTACCTTACTATATGTATCACACCCACAATTTCTTTGTGTCAATCTATAGTTGTCCACGTGTCATGTATTCATAAGATATTCTTACTCTTTTGTGGGGTTGTGGCTGCATGCAGTACAGTGACACTTGACTAGACTCTAACCCGAATCAGTAATATCTAATCTATCTGTTTAACCCGGCCCAGACGATGAATTGGCAGCCAAAATCCAGGAGGTGGAGAGGAAGTCAGTGCAGGACCTGACCGAACTGGATCGCATCCTGTTGCTGAGCAAGCCCCGGAACGGAGAGCTGACCACCGTGTATGTGCGCATTCGTGAGAGCCAGGAATTCAAGGTGAGTGTCCAGGGTCTCGTCTTCTCAGGGTCCATTGCTTCAAGCACAATGCAAATGAAAACCAATTCAATTCATTCGCCAAATCCCAGGACTCATTTACAATGCCAAGTCCAAGTGAATGCGTGTGTGAGACAGTCTTACACCTAATGATTTCCCCTTTGGGATGGAATACATCCTTGGGATGGGTAGCCCAGGGATGGACTGAATGCGTGTCCGTTATCCAGTCGCCAGATCGAGTTACCATTAACCGCTCAGGTACATGGCAAATAAGCACCTAATTGTGTGCAAATCTCCAAATGACATGTTGAGTGCTCTGTTTGCTTAGTGTCTGTGTGCGTTTTATGGACACAGTCGGTGGCGTATACGTAATGTGAGCCCTGGGACAAGTTTGCCCAGAGTGAGGTATTTGGTTTAATCTAATATCGGGGGGACTCACTGTTGCTTTTTATGGAAATTATTCTGCATTTTATAACTATTATTTCTCACAATACAGGCTACGGTGGACAAACTGGTGGCCAAGGCAAACGTTTCAGCAGTTCTTGGTACATCCTCTTGGAAGGAGCAGTTCAAAGATGCCCTCACCGTTCTCCCATGTAAACCAGCAGCTCTAAAGGACCAAGTTTTCATTAAAATAATGGAACCTTTAATATTCCAGCCGATGACACTGATTTCGAGAACGATGATGATGTGGAGGAGGAGGTGCCCAGTTGCTTTAGCTATGTGAGCCACTTTGTCTGCCTCTTTTGGAAGGTGCTCTTTGCATTTGTGCCGCCCACAGGTGAGCATCCATCCTGCATTGTGATCCTGCGGGTATCTAAGCAACCCTTTATTGCAGATATTTGCGGTGGCTATGTGACCTTTGTGGTATCGATATTCGTCATTGGCGTTATCACCGCCGTTATTGGAGATGCCGCCTCTTATTTCGGCTGTGCTCTCAACATCAAGGACTCGGTAACCGCCATCCTGTTCGTTGCTCTCGGCACCAGTATACCGGGTAGAATAGCATTGAGTCCTCAGACCGCCTGTAACTGATACCTGATTTGTCTGAAATTTCATTTTTGCAGACACTTTTGCGAGCATGATAGCAGCTAAACACGATGAGGGAGCCGACAACTGCATCGGCAACGTCACGGGCAGCAATGCGGTTAACGTGTTCCTGGGAATCGGCTTAGCCTGGACCATCGCAGCCGTCTACCATAGCTCCCATGGCCTGACCTTCAACGTAGAACCCGGAACGTGAGTACCTTTTGTTTTTGTATTAGAAAATTCAAGGCATAGAGTTTTCATTCATTTATTTTGTACCCATTAAGATATTCTTAACTAATACAATATTTAAATAAATCCTCTCTAGAATCGGCTTTGCTGTGGCGCTTTTCTGCGGCGAGGCTTTGATTGCCATCCTCATCATCATGGTTCGACGTTGGACCAAGAGCATCGGAGCCGAACTGGGTGGTCCCACGATTAGCAAGTACATCAGCGCCGGCATCCTAGTATTTCTATGGGTCTCCTACGTGGTCATCTGCACACTGGAAGCCTACGATGTCATCCAGATCTAAGGAGCTCAACAATCTGCATTGCTTTCACTTCGGCGTTGGCTTTGTTATTTGCATTGGCGTTGAATTTTCAGCAAAGTATCAGCAAAAAGTTGGAACACGTTTTGGGTAGCTAACTGGCCGCAAAATGCGAAATGCGAAATGCGAAATGAGATGCGAGATGCTGCAGGAAGCAATTTTTATATGTAAACTAATGGTGTATATGGGCGCTCGGCGATTATATACACATATATATTTATTATGTAAAATTTATGTTAATACTAAAAGTAAAATTGTAATGTTTAACTAGGTTTAAGTCAGGCTTATATATATATAAAAAAAAAATATTTTCCGATTATTATTGTCTTTATTCATATTATGAATTGTAAATACAGAAAGGCTGCCACGGCTCAGCAATCTTGTAATTGTAAACGAGATATCATTCATTGTTATGCCATATATACTTAATTTTATTATTAAAATACGATTATATTTATTATGTCATTCTGTGTACAACTTAAGTCATTGTTGTTGTTTGTTAAAGCTGTACTTAATCCACCCAAAAAAAAGTTAAGAAACCAAAATCCAAACTTCAAAAACCAAAGAAAACAAATATCGGAATTGGTTAAAGGTTTTTTGAATTCGATAAATGTCTCTCCATCTGCCGAAAACCATTGTTAATTTAATACATGTGTAAGTTTTAGAAGAGTCGAAAGTTTTTAGCCAACATGAGTCGTACCCCAACTTAGCCATCTACTGCTACAAATAATGAATAATAAATAACTACAATACTTTTTACCAAATAGGAGCCTCCACTGCAACTAGTTCTAGTCTAGTCACTCTCACTATCGACACAAAGTCCAAACCACTAGTTACGGCATTTTCCATTAACTTTGACCAAATAGAGCAAATGGCGGCACTACTTACTACCGATTAGCAAGAAAGACCACTACTCGGACGTGAATAGCACTAATCAATTTACTTAAAAAAGACTTTCACTTTGCTTATGTCGCTGTCAGTGATCGAAGGCGGAAATCGATCGGAAATCGAAATAAATCGAAATCGAAAGTAGATAAACTACTGGATATTAAGGAAAACACCAAAACAAAGCGAAACCAATTAACAAATACGAGTACATTAAATGAATGCGAAAGTAACTAAAATTGATGATCATTGTAATCAAAATGTAATGAGCAGGTACATATTTTTTGTATAATGTTGTACTATTTTTCATATAGCAAAATTCTAGAAAATTAATGATGGGAGTGGAAAGAAATAACCTAATGATATTTATAGCCACATGCATAAATTTGTAATATATATATATATATATTATATATTTGGGGGAACTGTACGGGGACTGTACGGGGAACTTGAGATGAGAAAACTACGCCAAATTTAGACGTAATTGATAATTAATAATTACCGCATATATATAAATATGAAAAAAATGAATAAATATACAAATCATGGATAAATAATGTATTAAATTATATTGTCAATGTTTACGCTAGATATTTTAATTAAATTTCTTTTTAAATTTATTTCAATTATTGCCTTTTCATTTACAATTTTCTACCTGAAGAACACAGGGGACGATATCAGAGATTGTCTTTAAGTATAGGGTTTGTAGATCGACAAAAAGGAAGCATACATTACGGCAGTTAACAGACCAGGGGTCAGGGATTGAGGCCATATTTCCTTGGCTAGGAAACCAATATGTTTGTCAGTAGAGAGCCTAGTAGGGATAATGCGAATTATGATTGAAATAGTGAAAGTGCCGAACAATATAATGCAAAAGATAACCAGTAACGATATATACACAGAAATACAGAGAATTATCTACTATAGACGATTATCTTAAATGGCAAAGGCAAATAAAACGATTAAAGTGCTTCCGACGTAGGATGTAGGTACTTATAAAGATCTTCGAATAGGACGAGGATCTAGAGCAGATTTGGGCAAAAGGATTATTGGTTATATTCATTTATTTTCTTCTCATTTTCATCGTTTTCAGTATTTCCCCTTCGTTAATTTTCAACTCTAAATTCTAATTTTCAAATCCGTTCTATAAATGTGCGCTAGTTGATAGGATTCGAATCTATGTGTTTTAATGCGAAAACCAAACAATTAATATGTATGTGTATTGTACAATATTAATCATTTGTTATTTGTTATCGTGTATTTTCGAATTAAAATTATACCTGCATTTTTACCTATATATATATTTCTGAATGTGATTTTAACCAAACCTAAACGTCGTAAAAGTCGTGCATTCAGAACGAACAATTTATGAGTATCCAAACCAAGAATTATACGAATAATCGAGTATATCGAATACCACATATGTAGTCTGTGTAGCATATGCTTGAAGAGGATCTAGATCTAACCGTCACACATTAACCAAAACTTTTCTCACTCTCACTACTTTATAAGAAAATACCCAAACGAAAGCTAAACATTTGAATATATAAAAAAGTACTCGCTATGAGATCATACTCGAAACCTAACCTTAAGCCAGCAGCGGGAATGATAGAATAAAGAATGCTTATCCAAAATGAATAGAGCCTAGGGCATAGAGTTACTGGCAACTTTCAGCAGTGCTGAATACGACGTACTTATACTAATATGTATTCCATATGCATGTTTACCAAAAATAAAACCAATAAACTACACATTAAACCAAACGACTCGACTTCTATGCTTTAATCTTTATATCCTTCCAGAGGACATTACCTGTAAGCAAACCTGTATAAGCCTCGTACCTGCACAACCCTCGTACCTGTAAAAGCACCGCCACAACACCGACCTTCCCTTAATTGCTAATAAAAAACACCAATTCCAATTTTTTTCTTCCAAGTTTATTGTCATATTAAAATTCTTAAAATATTGTTTTATTTTGAGTTAAATAATAATCTATTATAATATAAAAAATCCTACAAGTATGTGGTCAAAGTACTGCGGTCAAAGATGTCAACTGCGTCACGGGGATTGCTGCTTCCCCATTCGCAAAGCCAGCAGATATTTCATGGTTCTGCATCATCCTGGACATCACTTTCAAGTCGCTGGATCATTTGCGCCCTCGAGTATCTTCATCATCGTCCTTGACTCCATGGAAAGTTGTACAGTTTTAAAGGTTATTTTACAGGGAATTTTCCATAACTTTGGTAATACTTGCCAGATTGCAATATGTAATACCCTCCCGATCTTGTATCTCTGAATACTATCATTTTCTATCAAATATTGGACAACTAAAATCTGACCCGATTTTCGAAAATTTTGAAAGGGATAACATCATGAATTTTGCCAAAAAAATCAACAACAAAATTTTTCTCGAAAAAATTTCTCGATTTTTCTCGATCTTTTATAGCAGGCAAAAATATGGCAACTTCCCGTATTTTACAATTTAAAAACAGTTCAATTTATCTATCAAATGGTTTTAGCTTAATTTGTTCATCTCAAATCGGTGAGAATTATACCTTCCCGAATTTGTATCTTCGAGTACCATCTGTATATCGTATATCTATCAAGCGTACTCCTTTAAAACATAATTTAAGGGGCGCCAAAGGAACATATGGGCGCAAAGGCGATGTTTGAAACGATTTTATAAAGTTTACACTTCGACTAAATATAAATCTTTTATAATGATAGACAGCCAATGAAGTCCCCATTCTTTAATGATATCTTGGTACAAAATCGGATATGAAATGGCAAAAATATCCTTAAAAACTTAAGCAAAAAGATGAAAAAATGAGTTTTTGACAAGTGGCAACTTCCCGTATTTTGAAAATCTAAAATTTCCATTTTTAGAACAGTTTTATTTAAATATCTGAACTAATTCGCTACCGATTTTAAAACGAAATGCCATTTTGGAACCAGGGCTTCAATCTTCTTAAAACTGCATCGAATGATCGAAAAAATCAATCAAAAAAAATATGGTCGATTTTTGAAAAAATCATGATGGTACCCCTTTAAAAATTTTGAAAAATCGGCTTAATTTTTTTTGTTTAGTTTCTCGGATGCTTTGATGCAGATCGGAGCGGACTAAAGCACTGATTCATTAATGGTATTTCGTTTTGAAATCAGTTCGAAATCGAATAAAATATAAGCTATCAATTGGTTAAAAAAGTGAGCTTTTGACAACTGTCAACTTTTCGTATTTTACAATTTAAAAACAGTTCAATTTATCTATCAAATGGTTTTAGCTTAATTTGTTTACCTCAAATCGGTGAGAGTTATACCTTCCCGAATTTGTATCTTCGAGTACCATCTATATATCGTATATCTATCAAGCGTACTCCTTTAAAACATAATTTAAGGGGCGCCAAAGGAACATATGGGCGCATAGGCGATGTTTGAAACGATTTTATAAAATTTACACTTCGATTAAATATAAATCTTTTATAATGATGGACAGCCAATGAAGTCCCCATTCTTTAATGATATCTTGGTACAAAATCGGATATGAAATGGCAAAAATATCCTTAAAAACTTAAGCAAAAAGATGAAAAAATGAGTTTTTGACAAGTGGCAACTTCCCGTATTTTGAAAATCTAAAATTTCTATTTTTAGAACAGTTTTATTTGAATATCTGAACTAATTCGCTACCGATTTTAAAACGAAATGCCATTTTGGAATCAGGGCTTCAATCTTCTTAAAACTGCATCGAATGATCGAAAAAATCAATCAAAAAAAATTTGGTCGATTTTTGAAAAAATCATGATGGTACCCCTTTCAAAATTTTGAAAAATCGGCTTAATTTTTTTTGTTTAGTTTCTCGGATGCTTTGATGCAGATCGGAGCGGACTAAAGCACTGATTCATTAATGGTATTTCGTTTTGAAATCAGTTCGAAATCGAATAAAATATACGCTATCAATTGGTTAAAAAAGTGAGCTTTTGACAACTGTCAACTTTCCGTATTTTACAATTTAAAAACAGTTCAATTTATCTATCAAATGGTTTTAGCTTAATTTGTTTACCTCAAATCGGTGAGAGTTATACCTTCCCGAATTTGTATCTTCGAGTACCATCTATATATCGTATATCTATCAAGCGTACTCCTTTAAAACATAATTTAAGGGGCGCCAAAGGAACATATGGGCGCATAGGCGATGTTTGAAACGATTTTATAAAGTTTACACTTCGATTAAATATAAATCTTTTATAATGATGGACAGCCAATGAAGTCCCCATTCTTTAATGATATCTTGGTACAAAATCGGATATGAAATGGCAAAAATATCCTTAAAAACTTAAGCAAAAAGATGAAAAAATGAGTTTTTGACAAGTGGCAACTTCCCGTATTTTGAAAATCTAAAATTTCCATTTTTAGAACAGTTTTATTTGAATATCTGAATTAGTTATACCTTCCCGAATTTGTATCTTCGAGTAAAAAATGGCAAAAATATCCCCAAAAATTTAAGAAAAAGGATGAGAAAATGAGTTATGACGCACATCCCCGACCTCCCCTTAATAGCTAAGAAAAAAGTCAAATTCAAATTGTGTTCTTTCAAGTTTATTGTCATAGTAAAATTCTTAAGATAATGTTTTATTTTAAGTTACATAATTATATATAACAATATAACTAATCCAGAAATTTTGTGTTCACAGGACTGCGGCCAAAGATGTCAACTTCGCCACGAGGTACGCGCCACGAGGATTGCTGCCTCCCCATTCGCTAAGCCACCAGATAATTCATGATCCTGCATCATCCTGAACATCACTTTGAATTCGCGGGATCATTTGCGCCCTCGAGAATCAGCAGCGTCGTTCTTGATTTCTGTGCAGGACATCTCAGCGAAGCAGATCCATCCAAAGTTATACCCATCTGTAAAGAAAGAATAAATAAAAACGTGTTACTAAAAGGATATACCATGTGTTTTTATTTAGGGGAGTGTTTTTGGGAAATTATTTTCATCGAGGGAGGTCCTGTCAGTCCAGAATTTGTTTTCAAGGATCACATATAATAATAATTTTTAAAAACAAATATTTTATCTGCTAAAAAGTGTCGTAAAAATTTTGTATTTTTAGGAATTGCCGCAAACAATGGTTTGAACTTGGTCAACGAGGCGTTTTAAAGGTTATTTTATAGGGAATTTTCCATAACTTTCCATAACTATTAATATGTAATACCTTCCCGATCTTGTATCTTTGAATACTATCATTTTCTATCAAATATTAGACAACTAAAATCTGACCCTATTTTCGAAAATTTTGAAAGGGGTAACATCATGAATTTTGCCAAAAAAAATCAGCAAACAAATTTTTCTCGATTTTTAGGTTCTTTTATAGCAGATCAATGGAGATTAAAGAACTTATTCGTATACAGAATTCTTTTCCTGAATCTGATGCAAAATAGCTATTATATTGGCCAACAACTGCTGTAAAGGCTAGCATTTTGTGGAAATTCTGTCCTAACTTAGTCAAAGATGTTTTTTAACTGCTTTTATTACGGAAAATTACACATAACTTGGCTAAAACTTGATAGATTGCAAAATGTTATCTCTTCCCGAATATGTATCTTCGAGTACTACCTAAATATCGTATATCTATCAAGCGTACTCTTTAAAAATATAATTTAAGTGGCAAGAAAAGAACATATGGGCGCAAAGGCGAAGTTTGAAACGACTTTGTGAAGTTTACACTTCGATTAAATATAAATCTTTTATAATGATGGGCAGCCAATGAAGTCCCCATTCTTTAATAATATCTTGGTACAAAATCGGATACGAAATGGCAAAAATATCCTTAAAAACTTAAGCAAAAAGATGACAAAATGAGTTTTTGACAAGTGGCAACTTCCCGTATTTTCAAAATCTAAAATTTCCATTTTTAGAACAGTTTTATTTGAATATCTGAACTAATTCGCTACCGATTTTAAAACGAAATGCCATTTTGGAACCAGGGCTTCAATCTTCTTAAATCGATCGAATAATCAAAAAAATCAATCAAAAAAAATTTGGTCGATTTTTGAAAAAATCATGATGGTACCCCTTTCAAAATTTTGAAAAATCGGTTTAATTTTTTTTTGTGTAGTTTCTCGGATGCCTTGATGCAGATCGGAGCGGACTGAAGCACTGATTCATTAATGGTACTTCGTTTTGAAATCAGTTCGAAATCGAATAAAATATACGATATCAAATGGTTAAAAAAGTGAGCTTTTGACAACTGTCAACTTTCCGTATTTTACAATTTAAAAACAGTTCAATTTATCTATCAAATGGTTTTAGCTTAATTTGTTTACCTCAAATCGGTGAGAGTTATACCTTCCCGAATTTGTATCTTCGAGTATCATCTATATATCGTATATCTATCAAGCGTACTCCTTTAAAACATAATTTAAGGGGCGCCAAAGGAACATATGGGCGCAAAGGCGATGTTTGAAACGATTTTATAAAGTTTACACTTCGACTAAATATAAATCTTTTATAATGATAGACAGCCAATGAAGTCCCCATTCTTTAATGATATCTTGGTACAAAATCGGATATGAAATGGCAAAAATATCCTTAAAAACTTAAGCAAAAAGATGAAAAAATGAGTTTTTGACAAGTGGCAACTTCCCGTATTTTGAAAATCTAAAATTTCCATTTTTAGAACAGTTTTATTTAAATATCTGAACTAATTCGCTACCGATTTTAAAACGAAATGCCATTTTGGAACCAGGGCTTCAATCTTCTTAAAACTGCATCGAATGATCGAAAAAATCAATCAAAAAAAATATGGTCGATTTTTGAAAAAATCATGATGGTACCCCTTTCAAAATTTTGAAAAATCGGCTTAATTTTTTTTGTTTAGTTTCTCGGATGCTTTGATGCAGATCGGAGCGGACTAAAGCACTGATTCATTAATGGTATTTCGTTTTGAAATCAGTTCGAAATCGAATAAAATATAAGCTATCAATTGGTTAAAAAAGTGAGCTTTTGACAACTGTCAACTTTTCGTATTTTACAATTTAAAAACAGTTCAATTTATCTATCAAATGGTTTTAGCTTAATTTGTTTACCTCAAATCGGTGAGAGTTATACCTTCCCGAATTTGTATCTTCGAGTATCATCTATATATCGTATATCTATCAAGCGTACTCCTTTAAAACATAATTTAAGGGGCGCCAAAGGAACATATGGGCGCAAAGGCGATGTTTGAAACGATTTTATAAAGTTTACACTTCGACTAAATATAAATCTTTTATAATGATAGACAGCCAATGAAGTCCCCATTCTTTAATGATATCTTGGTACAAAATCGGATATGAAATGGCAAAAATATCCTTAAAAACTTAAGCAAAAAGATGAAAAAATGAGATTTTGACAAGTGGCAACTTCCCGTATTTTGAAAATCTAAAATTTCCATTTTTAGAACAGTTTTATTTAAATATCTGAACTAATTCGCTACCGATTTTAAAACGAAATGCCATTTTGGAACCAGGGCTTCAATCTTCTTAAAACTGCATCGAATGATCGAAAAAATCAATCAAAAAAAATATGGTCGATTTTTGAAAAAATCATGATGGTACCCCTTTCAAAATTTTGAAAAATCGGCTTAATTTTTTTTGTTTAGTTTCTCGGATGCTTTGATGCAGATCGGAGCGGACTAAAGCACTGATTCATTAATGGTATTTCGTTTTGAAATCAGTTCGAAATCGAATAAAATATACGCTATCAATTGGTTAAAAAAGTGAGCTTTTGACAACTGTCAACTTTCCGTATTTTACAATTTAAAAACAGTTCAATTTATCTATCAAATGGTTTTAGCTTAATTTGTTTACCTCAAATCGGTGAGAGTTATACCTTCCCGAATTTGTATCTTCGAGTACCATCTATATATCGTATATCTATCAAGCGTACTCCTTTAAAACATTATTTAAGGGGCGCCAAAGGAACATATGGGCGCATAGGCGATGTTTGAAACGATTTTATAAAGTTTACACTTCGATTAAATATAAATCTTTTATAATGATGGACAGCCAATGAAGTCCCCATTCTTTAATGATATCTTGGTACAAAATCGGATATGAAATGGCAAAAATATCCTTAAAAACTTAAGCAAAAAGATGAAAAAATGAGTTTTTGACAAGTGGCAACTTCCCGTATTTTGAAAATCTAAAATTTCCATTTTTAGAACAGTTTTATTTGAATATCTGAACTAATTCGCTACCGATTTTAAAACGAAATGCCATTTTGGAATCAGGGCTTCAATCTTCTTAAAACTGCATCGAATGATCGAAAAAATCAATCAAAAAAAATTTGGTCGATTTTTGAAAAAATCATGATGGTACCCCTTTCAAAATTTTGAAAAATCGGCTTAATTTTTTTTGATTAGTTTCTCGGATGCTTTGATGCAGATCGGAGCGGACTAAAGCACTGATTCATTAATGGTATTTCGTTTTGAAATCAGTTCGAAATCGAATAAAATATAAGCTATCAATTGGTTAAAAAAGTGAGCTGTTGACAACTGTCAACTTTTCGTATTTTACAATTTAAAAACAGTTCAATTTATCTATCAAATGGTTTTAGCTTAATTAGTTTACCTCAAATCGGTGAGAGTTATACCTTCCCGAATTTGTATCTTCGAGTACCATCTATATATCGTATATCTATCAAGCGTACTCCTTTAAAACATTATTTAAGGGGCGCCAAAGGAACATATGGGCGCATAGGCGATGTTTGAAACGATTTTATAAAGTTTACACTTCGATTAAATATAAATCTTTTATAATGATGGACAGCCAATGAAGTCCCCATTCTTTAATGATATCTTGGTACAAAATCGGATATGAAATGGCAAAAATATCCTTAAAAACTTAAGCAAAAAGATGAAAAAATGAGTTTTTGACAAGTGGCAACTTCCCGTATTTTGAAAATCTAAAATTTCCATTTTTAGAACAGTTTTATTTAAATATCTGAACTAATTCGCTACCGATTTTAAAACGAAATGCCATTTTGGAATCAGGGCTTCAATCTTCTTAAAACTGCATCGAATGATCGAAAAAATCAATCAAAAAAAATTTGGTCGATTTTTGAAAAAATCATGATGGTACCCCTTTCAAAATTTTGAAAAATCGGCTTAATTTTTTTTGTTTAGTTTCTCGGATGCTTTGATGCAGATCGGAGCGGACTAAAGCACTGATTCATTAATGGTATTTCGTTTTGAAATCAGTTCGAAATCGAATAAAATATAAGCTATCAATTGGTTAAAAAAGTGAGCTTTTGACAACTGTCAACTTTTCGTATTTTACAATTTAAAAACAGTTCAATTTATCTATCAAATGGTTTTAGCTTAATTTGTTTACCTCAAATCGGTGAGAGTTATACCTTCCCGAATTTGTATCTTCGAGTACCATCTATATATCGTATATCTATCAAGCGTACTCCTTTAAAACATAATTTAAGGGGCGCCAAATGAACATATGGGCGCAAAGGCGATGTTTGAAACGATTTTATAAAGTTTACACTTCGACTAAATATAAATCTTTTATAATGATAGACAGCCAATGAAGTCCCCATTCTTTAATGATATCTTGGTACAAAATCGGATATGAAATGGCAAAAATATCCTTAAAAACTTAAGCAAAAAGATGAAAAAATGAGTTTTTGACAAGTGGCAACTTCCCGTATTTTGAAAATCTAAAATTTCCATTTTTAGAACAGTTTTATTTAAATATCTGAACTAATTCGCTACCGATTTTAAAACGAAATGCCATTTTGGAACCAGGGCTTCAATCTTCTTAAAACTGCATCGAATGATCGAAAAAATCAATCAAAAAAAATATGGTCGATTTTTGAAAAAATCATGATGGTACCCCTTTCAAAATTTTGAAAAATCGGCTTAATTTTTTTTGTGTAGTTTCTCGGATGCTTTGATGCAGATCGGAGCGGACTAAAGCACTGATTCATTAATGGTATTTCGTTTTGAAATCAGTTCGAAATCGAATAAAATATACGCTATCAATTGGTTAAAAAAGTGAGCTTTTGACAACTGTCAACTTTTCGTATTTTACAATTTAAAAACAGTTCAATTTATCTATCAAATGGTTTTAGCTTAATTTGTTTACCTCAAATCGGTGAGAGTTATACCTTCCCGAATTTGTATCTTCGAGTACCATCTATATATCGTATATCTATCAAGCGTACTCCTTTAAAACATAATTTAAGGGGCGCCAAATAAACATATGGGCGCATAGGCGATGTTTGAAACGATTTTATAAAGTTTACACTTCGATTAAATATAAATCTTTTATAATGATGGACAGCCAATGAAGTCCCCATTCTTTAATGATATCTTGGTACAAAATCGGATATGAAATGGCAAAAATATCCTTAAAAACTTAAGCAAAAAGATGAAAAAATGAGTTTTTGACAAGTGGCAACTTCCCGTATTTTGAAAATCTAAAATTTCCATTTTTAGAACAGTTTTATTTGAATATCTGAACTAATTCGCTACCGATTTTAAAACGAAATGCCATTTTGGAACCAGGGCTTCAATCTTCTTAAAACTCCATCGAATGATCGAAAAAAACAATCAAAAAAAATTTGGTCGATTTTTGTAAAAATCATGATGGTACCCCTTTCAAAATTTTGAAAAATCGGCTTAATTTTTTTTGTTTAGTTTCTCGGATGCTTTGATGCAGATCGGAGCGGACTAAAGCACTGATTCATTAATGGTATTCCGTTTTGAAATCAGTTCGAAATCGAATAAAATATACGCTATCAATTGGTTAAAAAAGTGAGCTTTTAACAACTGTCAACTTTCCGTATTTTACAATTTAAAAACAGTTCAATTTATCTATCAAATGGTTTTAGCTTAATTTGTTTACCTCAAATCGGTGAGAGTTATACCTTCCCGAATTTGTATCTTCGAGTACCATCTATATATCGTATATCTATCAAGCGTACTCCTTTAAAACATAATTTAAGGGGCGCCAAAGGAACATATGGGCGCATAGGCGATGTTTGAAACGATTTTATAAAGTTTACACTTCGATTAAATATAAATCTTTTATAATGATGGACAGCCAATGAAGTCCCCATTCTTTAATGATATCTTGGTACAAAATCGGATATGAAATGGCAAAAATATCCTTAAAAACTTAAGCAAAAAGATGAAAAAATGAGTTTTTGACAAGTGGCAACTTCCCGTATTTTGAAAATCTAAAATCTCCATTTTTAGAACAGTTTTATTTGAATATCTGAACTAATTCGCTACCGATTTTAAAACGAAATGCCATTTTGGAATCAGGGCTTCAATCTTCTTAAAACTGCATCGAATGATCGAAAAAATCAATCAAAAAAAATATGGTCGATTTTTGAAAAAATCATGATGGTACCCCTTTCAAAATTTTGAAAAATCGGCTTAATTTTTTTGTGTAGTTTCTCGGATGCTTTGATGCAGATCGGAGCGGACTAAAGCACTGATTCATTAATGGTATTTCGTTTTGAAATCAGTTCGAAATCGAATAAAATATACGCTATCAATTGGTTAAAAAAGTGAGCTTTTGACAACTGTCAACTTTCCGTATTTTACAATTTAAAAACAGTTCAATTTATCTATCAAATGGTTTTAGCTTAATTTGTTTACCTCAAATCGGTGAGAGTTATACCTTCCCGAATTTGTATCTTCGAGTACCATCTATATATCGTATATCTATCAAGCGTACTCCTTTAAAACATAATTTAAGGGGCGCCAAAGGAACATATGGGCGCATAGGCGATGTTTGAAACGATTTTATAAAGTTTACACTTCGATTAAATATAAATCTTTTATAATGATGGACAGCCAATGAAGTCCCCATTCTTTAATGATATCTTGGTACAAAATCGGATATGAAATGGCAAAAATATCCTTAAAAACTTAAGCAAAAAGATGAAAAAATGAGTTTTTGACAAGTGGCAACTTCCCGTATTTTGAAAATCTAAAATTTCCATTTTTAGAACAGTTTTATTTGAATATCTGAACTAATTCGCTACCGATTTTAAAACGAAATGCCATTTTGGAACCAGGGCTTCAATCTTCCTAAAACTCCATCGAATGATCGAAAAAATCAATCAAAAAAAATTTGGTCGATTTTTGAAAAAATCATGATGGTACCCCTTTCAAAATTTTGAAAAATCGGCTTAATTTTTTTTGTGTAGTTTCTCGGATGCTTTGATGCAGATCGGAGCGGACTAAAGCACTGATTCATTAATGGTATTTCGTTTTGAAATCAGTTCGAAATCGAATAAAATATAAGCTATCAATTGGTTAAAAAAGTGAGCTTTTGACAACTGTCAACTTTTCGTATTTTACAATTTAAAAACAGTTCAATTTATCTATCAAATGGTTTTAGCTTAATTTGTTTACCTCAAATCGGTGAGAGTTATACCTTCCCGAATTTGTATCTTCGAGTACCATCTATATATCGTATATCTATCAAGCGTACTCCTTTAAAACATAATTTAAGGGGCGCCAAATAAACATATGGGCGCATAGGCGATGTTTGAAACGATTTTATAAAGTTTACACTTCGATTAAATATAAATCTTTTATAATGATGGACAGCCAATGAAGTCCCCATTCTTTAATGATATCTTGGTACAAAATCGGATATGAAATGGCAAAAATATCCTTAAAAACTTAAGCAAAAAGATGAAAAAATGAGTTTTTGACAAGTGGCAACTTCCCGTATTTTGAAAATCTAAAATCTCCATTTTTAGAACAGTTTTATTTGAATATCTGAACTAATTCGCTACCGATTTTAAAACGAAATGCCATTTTGGAACCAGGGCTTCAATCTTCTTAAAACTCCATCGAATGATCGAAAAAATCAATCAAAAAAAATTTGGTCGATTTTTGAAAAAATCATGATGGTACCCCTTTCAAAATTTTGAAAAATCGGCTTAATTTTTTTTGTGTAGTTTCTCGGATGCTTTGATGCAGATCGGAGCGGACTAAAGCACTGATTCATTAATGGTATTTCGTTTTGAAATCAGTTCGAAATCGAATAAAATATACGCTATCAATTGGTTAAAAAAGTGAGCTTTTGACAACTGTCAACTTTCCGTATTTTACAATTTAAAAACAGTTCAATTTATCTATCAAATGGTTTTAGCTTAATTTGTTTACCTCAAATCGGTGAGAGTTATACCTTCCCGAATTTGTATCTTCGAGTACCATCTATATATCGTATATCTATCAAGCGTACTCCTTTAAAACATAATTTAAGGGGCGCCAAAGGAACATATGGGCGCATAGGCGATGTTTGAAACGATTTTATAAAGTTTACACTTCGATTAAATATAAATCTTTTATAATGATGGACAGCCAATGAAGTCCCCATTCTTTAATGATATCTTGGTACAAAATCGGATATGAAATGGCAAAAATATCCTTAAAAACTTAAGCAAAAAGATGAAAAAATGAGTTTTTGACAAGTGGCAACTTCCCGTATTTTGAAAATCTAAAATTTCCATTTTTAGAACAGTTTTATTTGAATATCTGAACTAATTCGCTACCGATTTTAAAACGAAATGCCATTTTGGAATCAGGGCTTCAATCTTCTTAAAACTCCATCGAATGATCGAAAAAATCAATCAAAAAAATTTGGTCGATTTTTGAAAAAATCATGATGGTACCCCTTTCAAAATTTTGAAAAATCGGCTTAATTTTTTTTGTTTAGTTTCTCGGATGCTTTGATGCAGATCGGAGCGGACTAAAGCACTGATTCATTAATGGTATTTCGTTTTGAAATCAGTTCGAAATCGAATAAAATATACGCTATCAATTGGTTAAAAAAGTGAGCTTTTGACAACTGTCAACTTTCCGTATTTTACAATTTAAAAACAGTTCAATTTATCTATCAAATGGTTTTAGCTTAATTTGTTTACCTCAAATCGGTGAGAGTTATACCTTCCCGAATTTGTATCTTCGAGTACCATCTATATATCGTATATCTATCAAGCGTACTCCTTTAAAACATAATTTAAGGGGCGCCAAAGGAACATATGGGCGCATAGGCGATGTTTGAAACGATTTTATAAAGTTTACACTTCGATTAAATATAAATCTTTTATAATGATGGACAGCCAATGAAGTCCCCATTCTTTAATGATATCTTGGTACAAAATCGGATATGAAATGGCAAAAATATCCTTAAAAACTTAAGCAAAAAGATGAAAAAATGAGTTTTTGACAAGTGGCAACTTCCCGTATTTTGAAAATCTAAAATTTCCATTTTTAGAACAGTTTTATTTGAATATCTGAACTAATTCGCTACCGATTTTAAAACGAAATGCATTTTGGAACCAGGGCTTCAATCTTCTTAAAACTCCATCGAATGATCGAAAAAATCAATCAAAAAAAATATGGTCGATTTTTGAAAAAATCATGATGGTACCCCTTTCAAAATTTTGAAAAATCGGCTTAATTTTTTTTGTTTAGTTTCTCGGATGCTTTGATGCAGATCGGAGCGGACTGAAGCACTGATTCATTAATGGTATTTCGTTTTGAAATCAGTTCGAAATCGAATAAAATATACGCTATCAATTGATTAAAAACGTGAGCTTTTGACAACTGTCAACTTTCCGTATTTTACAATTTAAAAACAGTTCAATTTATCTATCAAATGGTTTTAGCTTAATTTGTTTACCTCAAATCGGTGAGAGTTTTACCTTCCCGAATTTGTATCTTCGAGTACCATCTATATATCGTATATCTATCAAGCGTACTCCTTTAAAACATAATTTAAGGGGCGCCAAAGGAACATATGGGCGCATGGGCGATGTTTGAAACGATTTTATAAAGTTTACACTTCGATTAAATATAAATCTTTTATAATGATGGACAGCCAATGAAGTCCCCATTCTTTAATGATATCTTGGTACAAAATCGGATATGAAATGGCAAAAATATCCTTAAAAACTTAAGCAAAAAGATGAAAAAATGAGTTTTTGACAAGTGGCAACTTCCCGTATTTTGAAAATCTAAAATCTCCATTTTTAGAACAGTTTTATTTGAATATCTGAACTAATTCGCTACCGATTTTAAAACGAAATGCCATTTTGGAATCAGGGCTTCAATCTTCTTAAAACTGCATCGAATGATCGAAAAAATCAATCAAAAAAAATATGGTCGATTTTTGAAAAAATCATGATGGTACCCCTTTCAAAATTTTGAAAAATCGGCTTAATTTTTTTTGTTTAGTTTCTCGGATGCTTTGATGCAGATCGGAGCGGACTAAAGCACTGATTCATTAATGGTATTTCGTTTTGAAATCAGTTCGAAATCGAATAAAATATACGCTATCAATTGGTTAAAAAAGTGAGCTTTTGACAACTGTCAACTTTCCGTATTTTACAATTTAAAAACAGTTCAATTTATCTATCAAATGGTTTTAGCTTAATTTGTTTACCTCAAATCGGTGAGAGTTATACCTTCCCGAATTTGTATCTTCGAGTACCATCTATATATCGTATATCTATCAAGCGTACTCCTTTAAAACATAATTTAAGGGGCGCCAAAGGAACATATGGGCGCATAGGCGATGTTTGAAACGATTTTATAAAGTTTACACTTCGATTAAATATAAATCTTTTATAATGATGGACAGCCAATGAAGTCCCCATTCTTTAATGATATCTTGGTACAAAATCGGATATGAAATGGCAAAAATATCCTTAAAAACTTAAGCAAAAAGATGAAAAAATGAGTTTTTGACAAGTGGCAACTTCCCGTATTTTGAAAATCTAAAATCTCCATTTTTAGAACAGTTTTATTTGAATATCTGAACTAATTCGCTACCGATTTTAAAACGAAATGCCATTTTGGAATCAGGGCTTCAATCTTCTTAAAACTGCATCGAATGATCGAAAAAATCAATCAAAAAAAATATGGTCGATTTTTGAAAAAATCATGATGGTACCCCTTTCAAAATTTTGAAAAATCGGCTTAATTTTTTTTGTTTAGTTTCTCGGATGCTTTGATGCAGATCGGAGCGGACTAAAGCACTGATTCATTAATGGTATTTCGTTTTGAAATCAGTTCGAAATCGAATAAAATATACGCTATCAATTGGTTAAAAAAGTGAGCTTTTGACAACTGTCAACTTTCCGTATTTTACAATTTAAAAACAGTTCAATTTATCTATCAAATGGTTTTAGCTTAATTTGTTTACCTCAAATCGGTGAGAGTTATACCTTCCCGAATTTGTATCTTCGAGTACCATCTATATATCGTATATCTATCAAGCGTACTCCTTTAAAACATAATTTAAGGGGCGCCAAAGGAACATATGGGCGCATAGGCGATGTTTGAAACGATTTTATAAAGTTTACACTTCGATTAAATATAAATCTTTTATAATGATAGACAGCCAATGAAGTCCCCATTCTTTAATGATATCTTGGTACAAAATCGGATATGAAATGGCAAAAATATCCTTAAAAACTTAAGCAAAAAGATGAAAAAATGAGTTTTTGACAAGTGGCAACTTCCCGTATTTTGAAAATCTAAAATTTCCATTTTTAGAACAGTTTTATTTGAATATCTGAACTAATTCGCTACCGATTTTAAAACGAAATGCCATTTTGGAACCAGGGCTTCAATCTTCTTAAAACTCCATCGAATGATCGAAAAAATCAATCAAAAAAAATTTGGTCGATTTTTGAAAAAATCATGATGGTACCCCTTTCAAAATTTTGAAAAATCGGCTTAATTTTTTTTGTTTAGTTTCTCGGATGCTTTGATGCAGATCGGAGCGGACTAAAGCACTGATTCATTAATGGTATTCCGTTTTGAAATCAGTTCGAAATCGAATAAAATATACGCTATCAATTGGTTAAAAAAGTGAGCTTTTGACAACTGTCAACTTTCCGTATTTTACAATTTAAAAACAGTTCAATTTATCTATCAAATGGTTTTAGCTTAATTTGTTTACCTCAAATCGGCGAGAGTTATACCTTCCCGAATTTGTATCTTCGAGTACCATCTATATATCGTATATCTATCAAGCGTACTCCTTTAAAACATAATTTAAGGGGCGCCAAAGGAACATATGGGCGCATGGGCGATGTTTGAAACGATTTTATAAAGTTTACACTTCGATTAAATATAAATCTTTTATAATGATGGATAGCCAATGAAGTCCCCCTTCTTTAATGATATCTTGGTACAAAATCGGATATGAAATGGCAAAAATATCCTTAAAAACTTAAGCAAAAAGATGAAAAAATGAGTTTTTGACAAGTGGCAACTTCCCGTATTTTGAAAATCTAAAATCTCCATTTTTAGAACAGTTTTATTTGAATATCTGAACTAATTCGCTACCGATTTTAAAACGAAATGCCATTTTGGAATCAGGGCTTCAATCTTCTTAAAACTGCATCGAATGATCGAAAAAATCAATCAAAAAAATATGGTCGATTTTTGAAAAAATCATGATGGTACCCCTTTCAAAATTTTGAAAAATCGGCTTAATTTTTTTTGTTTAGTTTCTCGGATGCTTTGATGCAGATCGGAGCGGACTAAAGCACTGATTCATTAATGGTATTTCGTTTTGAAATCAGTTCGAAATCGAATAAAATATACGCTATCAATTGGTTAAAAAAGTGAGCTTTTGACAACTGTCAACTTTCCGTATTTTACAATTTAAAAACAGTTCAATTTATCTATCAAATGGTTTTAGCTTAATTTGTTTACCTCAAATCGGTGAGAGTTATACCTTCCCGAATTTGTATCTTCGAGTACCATCTATATATCGTATATCTATCAAGCGTACTCCTTTAAAACATAATTTAAGGGGCGCCAAAGGAACATATGGGCGCATAGGCGATGTTTGAAACGATTTTATAAAGTTTACACTTCGATTAAATATAAATCTTTTATAATGATAGACAGCCAATGAAGTCCCCATTCTTTAATGATATCTTGGTACAAAATCGGATATGAAATGGCAAAAATATCCTTAAAAACTTAAGCAAAAAGATGAAAAAATGAGTTTTTGACAAGTGGCAACTTCCCGTATTTTGAAAATCTAAAATCTCCATTTTTAGAACAGTTTTATTTGAATATATGAACTAATTCGCTACCGATTTTAAAACGAAATGCCATTTTGGAATCAGGGCTTCAATCTTCTTAAAACTGCATCGAATGATCGAAAAAATCAATCAAAAAAAATATGGTCGATTTTTGAAAAAATCATGATGGTACCCCTTTCAAAATTTTGAAAAATCGGCTTAATTTTTTTTGTTTAGTTTCTCGGATGCTTTGATGCAGATCGGAGCGGACTAAAGCACTGATTCATTAATGGTATTCCGTTTTGAAATCAGTTCGAAATCGAATAAAATATACGCTATCAATTGGTTAAAAAAGTGAGCTTTTGACAACTGTCAACTTTCCGTATTTTACAATTTAAAAACAGTTCAATTTATCTATCAAATGGTTTTAGCTTAATTTGTTTACCTCAAATCGGCGAGAGTTATACCTTCCCGAATTTGTATCTTCGAGTACCATCTATATATCGTATATCTATCAAGCGTACTCCTTTAAAACATAATTTAAGGGGCGCCAAAGGAACATATGGGCGCATAGGCGATGTTTGAAACGATTTTATAAAGTTTACACTTCGATTAAATATAAATCTTTTATAATGATGGACAGCCAATGAAGTCCCCATTCTTTAATGATATCTTGGTACAAAATCGGATATGAAATGGCAAAAATATCCTTAAAAACTTAAGCAAAAAGATGAAAAAATGAGTTTTTGACAAGTGGCAACTTCCCGTATTTTGAAAATCTAAAATCTCCATTTTTAGAACAGTTTTATTTGAATATCTGAACTAATTCGCTACCGATTTTAAAACGAAATGCCATTTTGGAATCAGGGCTTCAATCTTCTTAAAACTGCATCGAATGATCGAAAAAATCAATCAAAAAAAATATGGTCGATTTTTGAAAAAAATCATGATGGTACCCCTTTCAAAATTTTGAAAAATCGGCTTAATTTTTTTTGTTTAGTTTCTCGGATGCTTTGATGCAGATCGGAGCGGACTAAAGCACTGATTCATTAATGGTATTTCGTTTTGAAATCAGTTCGAAATCGAATAAAATATACGCTATCAATTGGTTAAAAAAGTGAGCTTTTGACAACTGTCAACTTTCCGTATTTTACAATTTAAAAACAGTTCAATTTATCTATCAAATGGTTTTAGCTTAATTTGTTTACCTCAAATCGGTGAGAGTTATACCTTCCCGAATTTGTATCTTCGAGTACCATCTATATATCGTATATCTATCAAGCGTACTCCTTTAAAACATAATTTAAGGGGCGCCAAAGGAACATATGGGCGCATAGGCGATGTTTGAAACGATTTTATAAAGTTTACACTTCGATTAAATATAAATCTTTTATAATGATGGACAGCCAATGAAGTCCCCATTCTTTAATGATATCTTGGTACAAAATCGGATATGAAATGGCAAAAATATCCTTAAAAACTTAAGCAAAAAGATGAAAAAATGAGTTTTTGACAAGTGGCAACTTCCCGTATTTTGAAAATCTAAAATTTCCATTTTTAGAACAGTTTTATTTGAATATCTGAACTAATTCGCTACCGATTTTAAAACGAAATGCCATTTTGGAATCAGGGCTTCAATCTTCTTAAAACTCCATCGAATGATCGAAAAAATCAATCAAAAAAAATTTGGTCGATTTTTGAAAAAATCATGATGGTACCCTTTTCAAAATTTTGAAAAATCGGCTTAATTTTTTTTGTTTAGTTTCTCGGATGCTTTGATGCAGATCGAAGCGGACTAAAGCACTGATTCATTAATGGTATTCCGTTTTGAAATCAGTTCGAAATCGAATAAAATATACGCTATCAATTGGTTAAAAAAGTGAGCTTTTGACAACTGTCAACTTTCCGTATTTTACAATTTAAAAACAGTTCAATTTATCTATCAAATGGTTTTAGCTTAATTTGTTTACCTCAAATCGGTGAGAGTTATACCTTCCCGAATTTGTATCTTCGAGTACCATCTATATATCGTATATCTATCAAGCGTACTCCTTTAAAACATAATTTAAGGGGCGCCAAAGGAACATATGGGCGCATAGGCGATGTTTGAAACGATTTTATAAAGTTTACACTTCGATTAAATATAAATCTTTTATAATGATGGACAGCCAATGAAGTCCCCATTCTTTAATGATATCTTGGTACAAAATCGGATATGAAATGGCAAAAATATCCTTAAAAACTTAAGCAAAAAGATGAAAAAATGAGTTTTTGACAAGTGGCAACTTCCCGTATTTTGAAAATCTAAAATCTCCATTTTTAGAACAGTTTTATTTGAATATCTGAACTAATTCGCTACCGATTTTAAAACGAAATGCCATTTTGGAATCAGGGCTTCAATCTTCTTAAAACTGCATCGAATGATCGAAAAAATCAATCAAAAAAAATATGGTCGATTTTTGAAAGATCATGATGGTACCCCTTTCAAAATTTTGAAAAATCGGCTTAATTTTTTTTGTGTAGTTTCTCGGATGCTTTGATGCAGATCGGAGCGGACTAAAGCACTGATTCATTAATGGTATTCCGTTTTGAAATCAGTTCGAAATCGAATAAAATATACGCTATCAATTGGTTAAAAAAGTGAGCTTTTGACAACTGTCAACTTTCCGTATTTTACAATTTAAAAACAGTTCAATTTATCTATCAAATGGTTTTAGCTTAATTTGTTTACCTCAAATCGGTGAGAGTTATACCTTCCCGAATTTGTATCTTCGAGTACCATCTATATATCGTATATCTATCAAGCGTACTCCTTTAAAACATAATTTAAGGGGCGCCAAAGGAACATATGGGCGCATAGGCGATGTTTGAAACGATTTTATAAAGTTTACACTTCGATTAAATATAAATCTTTTATAATGATGGACAGCCAATGAAGTCCCCATTCTTTAATGATATCTTGGTACAAAATCGGATATGAAATGGCAAAAATATCCTTAAAAACTTAAGCAAAAAGATGAAAAAATGAGTTTTTGACAAGTGGCAACTTCCCGTATTTTGAAAATCTAAAATCTCCATTTTTAGAACAGTTTTATTTGAATATATGAACTAATTCGCTACCGATTTTAAAACGAAATGCCATTTTGGAATCAGGGCTTCAATCTTCTTAAAACTGCATCGAATGATCGAAAAAATCAATCAAAAAAAATATGGTCGATTTTTGAAAAAATCATGATGGTACCCCTTTCAAAATTTTGAAAAATCGGCTTAATTTTTTTTGTTTAGTTTCTCGGATGCTTTGATGCAGATCGGAGCGGACTAAAGCACTGATTCATTAATGGTATTTCGTTTTGAAATCAGTTCGAAATCGAATAAAATATACGCTATCAATTGGTTAAAAAAGTGAGCTTTTGACAACTGTCAACTTTCCGTATTTTACAATTTAAAAACAGTTCAATTTATCTATCAAATGGTTTTAGCTTAATTTGTTTACCTCAAATCGGTGAGAGTTATACCTTCCCGAATTTGTATCTTCGAGTACCATCTATATATCGTATATCTATCAAGCGTACTCCTTTAAAACATAATTTAAGGGGCGCCAAAGGAACATATGGGCGCATAGGCGATGTTTGAAACGATTTTATAAAGTTTACACTTCGATTAAATATAAATCTTTTATAATGATGGACAGCCAATGAAGTCCCCATTCTTTAATGATATCTTGGTACAAAATCGGATATGAAATGGCAAAAATATCCTTAAAAACTTAAGCAAAAAGATGAAAAAATGAGTTTTTGACAAGTGGCAACTTCCCGTATTTTGAAAATCTAAAATTTCCATTTTTAGAACAGTTTTATTTGAATAACTGAACTAATTCGCTACCGATTTTAAAACGAAATGCCATTTTGGAACCAGGGCTTCAATCTTCTTAAAACTGCATCGAATGATCGAAAAAATCAATCAAAAAAAATATGGTCGATTTTTGAAAAAATCATGATGGTACCCCTTTCAAAATTTTGAAAAATCGGCTTAATTTTTTTTGTTTAGTTTCTCGGATGCTTTGATGCAGATCGGAGCGGACTAAAGCACTGATTCATTAATTGTATTTCGTTTTGAAATCAGTTCGAAATCGAATAAAATATAAGCTATCAATTGGTTAAAAATGTGAGCTTTTGACAACTGTCAACTTTTCGTATTTTACAATTTAAAAACAGTTCAATTTATCTATCAAATGGTTTTAGCTTAACTTGTTTACCTCAAATCGGTGAGAGTTATACCTTCCCGAATTTGTATCTTCGAGTACCATCTATATATCGTATATCTATCAAGCGTACTCCTTTAAAACATAATTTAAGGGGCGCCAAAGGAACATATGGGCGCATAGGCGATGTTTGAAACGATTTTATAAAGTTTACACTTCGATTAAATATAAATCTTTTATAATGATGGACAGCCAATGAAGTCCCCATTCTTTAATGATATCTTGGTACAAAATCGGATATGAAATGGCAAAAATATCCTTAAAAACTTAAGCAAAAAGATGAAAAAATGAGTTTTTGACATGTGGCAACTTCCCGTATTTTGAAAATCTAAAATCTCCATTTTTAGAACAGTTTTATTTGAATATCTGAACTAATTCGCTACCGATTTTAAAACGAAATGCCATTTTGGAATCAGGGCTTCAATCTTCTTAAAACTGCATCGAATGATCGAAAAAATCAATCAAAAAAAATATGGTCGATTTTTGAAAAAATCATGATGGTACCCCTTTCAAAATTTTGAAAAATCGGCTTAATTTTTTTTGTTTAGTTTCTCGGATGCTTTGATGCAGATCGGAGCGGACTAAAGCACTGATTCATTAATGGTATTTCGTTTTGAAATCAGTTCGAAATCGAATAAAATATACGCTATCAATTGGTTAAAAAAGTGAGCTTTTGACAACTGTCAACTTTCCGTATTTTACAATTTAAAAACAGTTCAATTTATCTATCAAATGGTTTTAGCTTAATTTGTTTACCTCAAATCGGTGAGAGTTATACCTTCCCGAATTTGTATCTTCGAGTACCATCTATATATCGTATATCTATCAAGCGTACTCCTTTAAAACATAATTTAAGGGGCGCCAAAGGAACATATGGGCGCATGGGCGATGTTTGAAACGATTTTATAAAGTTTACACTTCGATTAAATATAAATCTTTTATAATGATGGACAGCCAATGAAGTCCCCATTCTTTAATGATATCTTGGTACAAAATCGGATATGAAATGGCAAAAATATCCTTAAAAACTTAAGCAAAAAGATGAAAAAATTAGTTTTTGACAAGTGGCAACTTCCCGTATTTTGAAAATCTAAAATTTCCATTTTTAGAACAGTTTTATTTGAATAACTGAACTAATTCGCTACCGATTTTAAAACGAAATGCCATTTTGGAACCAGGGCTTCAATCTTCTTAAAACTGCATCGAATGATCGAAAAAATCAATCAAAAAAAATATGGTCGATTTTTGAAAAAATCATGATGGTACCCCTTTCAAAATTTTGAAAAATCGGCTTAATTTTTTTTGTTTAGTTTCTCGGATGCTTTGATGCAGATCGGAGCGGACTAAAGCACTGATTCATTAATTGTATTTCGTTTTGAAATCAGTTCGAAATCGAATAAAATATAAGCTATCAATTGGTTAAAAATGTGAGCTTTTGACAACTGTCAACTTTTCGTATTTTACAATTTAAAAACAGTTCAATTTATCTATCAAATGGTTTTAGCTTAACTTGTTTACCTCAAATCGGTGATGGTTATACCTTCCCGAATTTGTATCTTCGAGTACCATCTATATATCGTATATCTATCAAGCGTACTCCTTTAAAACATAATTTAAGGGGCGCAAAAGGAACATATGGGCGCATAGGCGATGTTTGAAACGATTTTATAAAGTTTACACTTCGATTAAATATAAATCTTTTATAATGATGGACAGCCAATGAAGTCCCCATTCTTTAATGATATCTTGGTACAAAATCGGATATGAAATGGCAAAAATATCCTTAAAAACTTAAGCAAAAAGATGAAAAAATGAGTTTTTGACAAGTGGCAACTTCCCGTATTTTGAAAATCTAAAATTTCCATTTTTAGAACAGTTTTATTTGAATATCTGAACTAATTCGCTACCGATTTTAAAACGAAATGCCATTTTGGAATCAGGGCTTCAATCTTCTTAAAACTGCATCGAATGATCGAAAAAATCAATCAAAAAAAATTTGGTCGATTTTTGAAAAAATCACGATGGTACCCCTTTCAAAATTTTGCAAAATCGGGTTAATTTTTTTTGTTTAGTTTCTCGGATGCTTTGATGCAGATCGGAGCGGACTAAAGCACTGATTCATTAATGGTATTTCGTTTTGAAATCAGTTCGAAATCGAATAAAATATAAGCTATCAATTGGTTAAAAAAGTGAGCTTTTGACAACTGTCAACTTTTCGTATTTTACAATTTAAAAACAGTTCAATTTATCTATCA
The DNA here is from genome assembly GCA_035047325.1 of Drosophila vallismaia. NCBI lineage: Eukaryota > Metazoa > Arthropoda > Insecta > Diptera > Drosophilidae > Drosophila > Drosophila vallismaia. The sequence continues at coordinate 843,577 of JAWNPU010000002.1, read as the reverse complement.
AATGGTTTTAGCTTAATTTGTTTACCTCAAATCGGTGAGAGTTATACCTTCCCGAATTTGTATCTTCGAGTACCATCTATATATCGTATATCTATCAAGCGTACTCCTTTAAAACATAATTTAAGGGGCGCCAAATAAACATATGGGCGCATAGGCGATGTTTGAAACGATTTTATAAAATTTACACTTCGATTAAATATAAATCTTTTATAATGATGGATAGCCAATGAAGTCCCCATTCTTTAATGATATCTTGGTACAAAATCGGATATGAAATGGCAAAAATATCCTTAAAAACTTAAGCAAAAAGATGAAAAAATGAGTTTTTGACAAGTGGCAACTTCCCGTATTTTGAAAATCTAAAATTGCCATTTTTAAAACAGTTTTATTTGAATATCTGAACTAATTCGCTACCGATTTTAAAACGAAATGCCATTTTGGAATCAGGGCTTCAATATTCTTAAAACTGCATCGAATGATCGAAAAAATCAATCAAAAAAAATATGGTCGATTTTTGAAAGATCATGATGGTACCCCTTTCAAAATTTTGAAAAATCGGCTTAATTTTTTTTGTGTAGTTTCTCGGATGCTTTGATGCAGATCGGAGCGGACTAAAGCACTGATTCATTAATTGTATTTCGTTTTGAAATCAGTTCGAAATCGAATAAAATATACGCTATCAATTGATTAAAAATGTGAGCTTTTGACAACTGTCAACTTTCCGTATTTTACAATTTAAAAACAGTTCAATTTATCTATCAAATGGTTTTAACTTAATTTGTTTACCTCAAATCGGCGAGAATTATACCTTCCCGAATTTGTATCTTCGAGTATTTTAATCCGCTTTAAATCGCATATTTCTATGAAATGTCTTAAAATAGATGCATTTCAACGTTATATATTAGAGTTAAAAAGTTTTAGATATCGCTTTTCGTCCAAATATTCCTAAAGAGCGAGTTTTAGGTTTTCAGTTTGGCGAAATGCCATCTTCCCATTCTTATCTTAGCCAACTGCTACGCAAATAAATATTAAATAAGTTAGAAGAAATTTGAATCATTATCCCGCATAACTCATTTCTTTTCTATAACGTAACAAAAAAACATTTTAAAAGCTTTGTCTCCGCCCGAAGTTCGCTTTCTTTTTTGTATTGTATAATTTTCTTTTAATTTCCGTAATATTTTTCATTTCCTTGAATCATTTCTTATCGTTATGCGAAACTGGGGGAAGATCGCTTGTTATGTAATGCCCCAAAAAAAAAGCTCTACTAGATAAGGAAGCTGCGCGAAGTGGTGACAAAAAGACGGAGAGATAAAGTTGTTTACAGGAATCCGAACACAAAGACTATAAAGCCATAAAGCAATGTAGCAATCCCAGCTGGAAGCTAATTAAAGTTGCAACAAAACAAAGGCCAGTCACCAGTTGTCCGTCAGTTGTTCTCCACGGAGCAGTTCCCAGCGAATTGCAGTCGGCAGCGTGGAGTGTTTGCAATCCCGCAATCAGTTTCCCAAGTGGCATCCAAGTACTTTAGGATACCCCCTATAGCGCACCAACATTTTGGTATCGTTTCGAGTTTGCTTATAGAGAGGAAAAAATTGTGGAATAAAGTGAGTCTTCAAGTGAGTACTGCAAAGTAGAATTTTCAATTTTTTACATACATATTTTCTAAACAGAGACCCTTTTCTCAGGCATCCTGCAAAAACAAGCAATCCTTTTTCCCTCAAAGAATACCCAGTATTTAACAAGGCAAATATGTCCTGCAATGAGAAAACAGCGCTTCTGGCAACACAGCAAGGACATCATCACCAGAAACAACAGCACATTATTGTCCTGCCGTCTACGCTCAAAGATCCAGAGGATTATGAGCCCATTTACACAACGGCAGAGTAAACGCTTATCCTCGCATTTCATTAAAAGGAATAACTTAGTTACACAGCATTTTGCTTTTCCCTATTTTCCAGTTATTCCTACGGCCTGACACTGGAGGAGTTGTTGCCCTTTGCCCTAGATCCCTGGTGGAGTAAAGTGCGACGGCTCTGCTTCGGGGGCTTAGGACTCGCCTTCCTGCTGACCCTGATGTCCGGCCTGGCTCTGGCCTATTCCGGCAATGTCTGCCAAGCGAACAGAGCAATTAACGGCAACGGCAACGCCACCGCCACTACGCTTCCCGTCCCAGTCGCTCTGTCATCGAATGAAACCATCACCAGTACCACTCAGTTGCTACTGGCCAGTTTGTAACCTTCGCAACCGACTAAACTGAAAAGCTAGTGACGATGCTGCAATCCCCCACGATGAATTGCATCAGCCGCACGCACAAGAACCATTTGTTTGGTTTGCCGGGTGCACTGCATGCGGATACGGATGGGTGGTGATGGATGCGGATTTTACACTTTACCCCAGTTACTAAGTGTTTACGCCGTAGATGCGATAAGCCATGTTCTGTTGCTCGGCGGAACCAATTGATTGTGTGACAATTGTGTTTGTTTACACGTCGGATTTAAACAGTCGTCATTATTCGTTATCAACTGAGTTACTTTCTTAAACTTTAAATTCATCAAATAGATAAACCCACCAAAACGTTATGTTAATTTAAACTATTAAATACAAGCCCTCGTAACAGAGCTAGCAAATGAGAGATTGAATAAAATAAAATAATCATTTATGTTCTCCATATGAATCTTTGCTATCTTGCAATCATTATCAACTTTGGCACCAAAGATAATTTATTGTTCCCTATGATTTTTATTTATATAATATATTCTAAGCAACATCGTCTTGTTTTTATCAATATTCGTTAATCAACATGTAGCGTCACATTGGCTGTTTTATGTTCCTTAGAGGAATTCTTGGGAACCACCCTCACCGAAGTGGATGCTCTGCCGATTCCCGACCGATGAAGCTTGGGCTCTTGATTGGATTCCAACCAGGGTCCAAGATCGAAGTGAAATCCTTGGATGTCCTGGCAGCTCATCTGAGGGTTTCCTTTCTCTCGCAGACGCTGCATGACATGCTGACGCATCCGTGTTATTCCATCCGAATTTCGGCAGATAATGGCGGCCAAGCTGGTTTTATAGATCTCCGCCAATTGGGCTGTCAAAAGATTTTTAGTTTTGATTAACACTGGTACATCTTACTTTAAAGACACAAACCTTTGGTAAATCTCTGAGGTCCCATCTTCCGCTCATACCAATGTGAGTCGCCCAGCTTGATTCGCAGGAACTGATCGGAAACCATGCAACTAAGAAGCGGTCCAAAAATGGCTCCCTTAACGGGAGGCTCACTAAGAGCTCCCGTATACACATCCACATCCTGGGGAGATCTACAGAAATATAAAAAATTTCCTGAATCATTTTTCACAGGACTTTACACCTTCCCAACTCACTCGTATATCTGTTTTATAGAAACCAAAGTGGCATTATCCACAGCCAGGGCCATCTGCTCCCACGTATCCACTGGTGGAAGCCGACAATGTCGACGGAAGACTGGATACGAGGGAATCCCGTGATCTCGCCCCCTTTGTATATTCAGGGACACCAAATCCAAGCCGCACAAAGGAACCTTGTCCTCAGGGGAGCCTTCGAAAAGCTTCTGTGTAACCTCGATCGAAAAAAACCGATCCACCCTCATTACGGGCGTATTCGCCGCAGTCATTAGGGCGTGGTCAATTCCGTGCTCGGCCCACAGCGTGAAGGGATTAAAAAGCATCTTATGCAGCTCCACAGCCTCAGGACTGCTGTTGTCCCGGGAGACATTGAACAAGCCAGGTAGAAGTGTATGCGCAAATCGAAAAGCCGCGGCAGCGAAGCAATTTGCTATGCTGGGGTCCACTTCCGGGTCATAGGTGTCAGGTGCATCAAGATTATCCTTCTGTGGAAGGAGTCCCTTGGCCTCGCTTAGATTCCTTCCCAACAGGACAGGCAGGAACTCGTTGTAGGTGATGTGGGCCATTTGGGCGCCGAGAATCTTACGGGCCTCCTGGTACACACGCTCGTCGTCCCAGTGGGGATTTAGATCCTGCAGACCCTGCGCTAATTTGTTATGATGCCTGGCCCATAATAGGTGCATGGAGGTCAGCAGCAAGTTCTCATTAGCCCGATCATCACCGGACTCGAAGCAGTACTTGCCCTGCCGGGTCATTTGGACTCTGTTGCAACCATCCGCCGGATTCGAGGAGATGGGAAGCAGCTCCCGACCATCGTCTGTGATGTACATCCGTAACGATCCGTTGATGAAGCTCCGAAGCTGGCTCTGACGTTGCTCCAGATTACCGTATACCACAGAGCCGTCCAAAAACGCTGTCGCCTGGTTTAGTTGCATTCGGGGACCGAATCTTCCCGTGGGCGCTGGAGCGGATCGCACGAAATTCATACAACTGATGTTATACTGCTGATAGTACGGATCATCGGGAAGAATTTCTACAGGATAGCATTCTGGGTGCTGCTTCCTCGTCTCTGGAACACAGCAATCAATGGACTCGCCCTCTTGTGAAGTGGTTAAGGATGTGGCTGTGATGTCGTGGTCCATGAACTGCCCAAAAACCGCCAGCATCACGGTAAAATTTGAATCCGTTGCGTAGCTGGAACGATGGATCTTCAGGGATACTTGGCGGGCAGGTGGCAACCGGCGCCGACCATGGTGACTCTCCCGAGGAGCCGCAATTCCGTCGGCGTAGTCCGGGGATACCATACGGCGGTAAGGAACCATGGAAGCTCCAAAAGTCCTTGGATGCTGTTTGTTGTTGCACACACCCGTGGACCTCCTGTAACGAGCATTAAAATCGCAATCCAGCCGCAGGATTGTCGGATCCGGAAGGACAATGCGTGGTCCCCAGCCAATATTGCTACGTCCCGGCTCCTTTGTGTAATTGAATCTCTTGGCAATGTCCATGGTGGCCTGGTTTTCCACATAGCCGCGCCTAGCCAGTTTCCTTGCCTCCGGATTAGTGCTCAAGGAGCGATAATGCCGGAAGGCGGGTGTATTCACCTCGTTTGGCTGAAGCCCCTCCTCCAGAATTTCCCGATCCCCCAGGGCCTTGATCCCGGCACTTACCGCCTGGGCGCCCTCCTGATGACCTAGGGCAGCCTGTTTCAGAGCCCAATCCGCCGCCGGCTCATCTGGTAGCGGCTGGTTTGTTGGAAGATCCCCATCAGTTCCATTGACCACGAAGAAAAAGCTGGGACTTCCGTCGGCGCCACCAAGCGAGTCGCTGAAGACCAGGGCCAAGGAAAGGGCGGCAATTACAATGACACTGCGGGCGGGAAAGTGAAATCACTATGTGGTTTGGCACATTGTGGTTAGCGGCGACTAAACGCTCACAATGGGCAGACAAGAGGTATTAGGTTGCCAAAGTGGTGGGGGGTTGGGCAATAATTTTTCCAATGCTTTAAGTTTCACTTTTCTTATAAGTGCATAAAATACTTGTAAATTAAGGACCTATTCTTTACGTTAAATGAAGCAAGATAAGATAAATTAACGATTTTTTACGGTTTCGCACAAAAAAACTTTTAAGAAATTAGAAAAGGATGGGTTTTTCATAAACGAATTAAATTATTACTTAAAATCCTGGACTTTATCCTTAAAGAACTTCCCCTTAGTCACTTACATAAAGGTAATGCCCATGCAACACTGGAACTGCCGCATCTTGTTGCGTCGCGAACGCGGAGAAACACCACCGGGAAAAACGCGGTCGGGTCCTTGATAGGACCTTGTCGGCTCAGGCGGCAGGACAACGTATCCGGAGCCACCCGCTGTTGCAGTGAGCGGTGTTGTTTCGTCCGTCATGATCAGAGCTAGACTGATGATGCGCCCTGGCGGCGACTGCAACCGGGGGCGACTGTAGAGTTGCGACTACACTTGGCGGGCTTCCTTGGCACTCCGCTCGCCACACTTCACGTACTTTCGCCGGCAGAGCGGCGCAGTGACAAAGCAACTTAGTTTATAATATTTTATAATGCCAGCGTTTGACCGGCGTTGCAACAAAGCAGTCAACTATCCCCCAGCCAAGAACACACCCATCATCTTGAACTCTTAACATAAGCTTTAATAAACTAGCATGTGCAACGCACAGTTACATCTCCATGTCGTCTAGCTGTCTGTACATTTCTGCCACATACTCGTAGGTCAGCTTCAGCAGATACTGAAACGGCTTTTTCAGAGGTAAATCGCCCAGCTCGACGCTCTCCAGGAAATCCTCCATGGGCGGCAGGAAGCTCTCCGCCTCCTGCCCCATCACCTGCGATATTTCAATTATCTTAAAGAAGAGCAGCCTGTGCATATATTCCACGCCATTGTTTGGGTCGTAGTCAGTCCAGTTATCCCGCTTAATGGCAGCGCACCAGATCTTGTGTCGCATGTCGTAAGGTTGCTCCACATAGCTGAGCAGTTCCAGGGCCTTTCTGAACTCTGTTTCGGTCGCCATATCATTTTCCTCAGCGATAAACATCTGCAAGTAGGAAATTAAGCTTGAATAATCTAAACCAGAAACAATTTGCAACTGGTCTTACATTGATCATCTCCTCTGCCTTGAGAACCTTCTGCTCCGTGGAGTCGAAGCCAAAAGTCTGCAATATGTCATGGCCCAAATGGGCCTGATATTCGAGCAGGCCCAGATCTGAATTGATCTTGTCCACTTGGGCTGTCAAATCCGAATCGGGAGCCGCAAATGCAGCCAACTTGGCCAACGACAGCATTGACTTCTTGCGCGCCACAAACTCTGTTTCACACTGGCCCAGCTCGTACAAAACCTTGGCCGCCCGCTCGAAGTCGCCGTTGAAAATGAGCTGAATCCAACCCAGCGATGGATGGTCGCGCATGAACTGAGCCAGCGCTGTCTGGTTGCCCTTGAAACGTTCGAAGACCTCTCCGTGCCGGTTCTGGCGCAAATGCCAGTTAATAGCAAATTGGGAAAAATCAAATTCTTCATATTGGCTGGTATAATCATCCAGACGCTCTTTGTCTTGCGTCTCGTCACAAATGATAACTAAGCTCTGGAAATCCAGGTACTTTTCAGCCAGCTTAGCAGCATACTCATACTGTCGATCTTTGACTAGAAAATAAGTTTATATTTAAACTTAATATAAACTGGGGAAAAATGTAAAATATTTACGTACTTAACAATGAAATTAGCTCTCTCCGCTGAGCCTCGAACTGCTGCTGCAGCACATTAAACTTCTCTGAGTCTCGCACGCTCTCCAAGTAAGTTCGGCGACCATCCAGTACCAGATCCACCATCTCGAATATTTGCTGGTAAAGCAGATGCTTCAACTCCGTCTCGCTAACGCAGTGGCCGCCATAACGCACACTTATATCGATGAGACGGGTTAGGGTATCCCGGACGCCGGCATTGCCCGCCATCGCTGTCCAGGGAAGATTCTCGAAGGACCCTAACTTTTCGTTGTGCAGTCTGAAGCTGTTAGCGTGCTGCTCCCTATGACTTAACACCTGTCCCAGCGTGTCCAGCACAATGGAGTTAATGTCCGTTATGAAATGAGCAACAGACACCGTGGTCTGACTCTGGGCAGCAATCCGATCGTCGGCAATGTCAGCAAGGGCCTCGAATACATACTGGAACTTGCACAGCTTTACGTAGAATATATCTTGGTTTGTCAGGCTACCCTGTGGCTTCTCGTCCCACACGGCAACGGTGGCATCAATGGCCTCCTCAATTAGCTTGGATAGTTTGCTTTGCAGAGTTCTCAATGCTATTGCAGCCACAATCTTTTCACCAATATCGGATAGTACATAGCTCGTCGGCTTTAGGACATTACTTCCACAGGGTATGGCATTTAACTAGTATATAAATAATATATTATTATATATTATATTATTATTATTAATATAAGCGCAACTTACCTTTTCCCAAATGCCAATGGAATGCAAAAATGCTACAAAATGTTGGAAAGCAATGATCTTGTCCCTGAGCTGATTGATGATTTGCATAGAACGAGAGCTTCCCAAGGCATGCCGACTGCTCTCCTGATCAGTTACGGTCTCCTCCCAGCGGGGATCGGCTATGGGCAAGTCTTCGGCCAAGTCCTCAGCTATGGTGATTACAATTCTGTCCAACTTGTACGCATCCAAAGGTGCTCCACTGCGATCGACCTCAGAGACGGTGCGTATCATTTCGCTGACAATGGTTTTGGCCATGCTGTTGTTACGTTTTAATTGGTAGAGAAAAGCAGCCTTCAACTGGCCCACCTCGTCGCTCAGTTCGTTGTATATATCATCCGGATCTAGCTCAAACATGTGCAAATTATTGGTGCTTCCTGAAAGTCCGCTTTGATCCAAGCCACCGAAGCTGGCGTTGAAGGAAACGGGAGCGAACAGGTCCGGTGTGTTGCAAGTGCTCATGTTCAGCAACTCTGTGCCATCAAAATCACCCGGCGTGATGGAAACCAACCCATGGGTACGGCTAAAGAACAGCGGCAGATGACTACAGATGGCGGCGCTCAAAATTCGATCGTCGTGCAAATGAAACTCGATCTTCTCGGCATCTAACTCTGCTGTGGGCACTGAGTTAGTCAAATGCAAGGGATACACTACTTTTGGTGTGTATAAGTAAATGTGACCACTGCCCACTACGAAACGTAGACTCAAGCAATCCTCCTCGGACTTAGAACTATAGAACTTGGTTATTTTTAGAGGAGTAAAAGATTCGAGGACCACGCTCTCCGCCTGTGGACTGGTCACCGCTGAAATGATTTTAATGGTTATACGTATATTTCTAAAATATTAAGGTCAATCTTACCAAGCGCGTAGCACATTTGAGGAGCATGAGCTGCATTTACAGCTCCCGCCAAAATGTACGACTTATTTTTGACTACATGAAAATCTAGCAAATGCATATCAATCTCGAGGTTATCAGCCGGCAAGCGCACATTCCAAAACTTCTGTTTAAATTCATCGCGTATTCGCCGCACAATTTCCGTGTCTTCGTAGAGGAGGTTTTCGGTATTACCCTTGTTGCTGAGAGTCCAACGTTGAATCGCTCTGTCGGAGAGCACAGCCACTATAGTTCCACCATCTGGAGAATTGCTTTCGCAGCATATACCTACTAACGCCTGAAGACATTTAAAAGTTATAACGATTTACTTAGTTCGATTAGTACCGCTTCCCACCTGATCTTTGTCTCCACCCGTATTCACGCCGATTAAAATTGACGCAAATTTTTTGCCAAAACCACCCAAAATACTGGTTGCTGGCTTAATTGTCTTATGATGGAGTGTGTAGCGTCCGTTGGTGAGCCCAACACGAAGGAATACCAAATTGCAAGTACTTGTTACAGCCAAATATCCCTGCTGCGTAGGAAGATTCAGCAACTGAACGAATTCCTGGCCAGTTAGAATCGAAAGATCAACCGAATTCCCGTCGTGGGCAATGGACGACCAGTAGCGTACATCGCCAGTGGCCGAAACGGCTATACAGGAGGCCATTTGCTGACCTTCGGTTTGAAATACGCTAATCAATTCGCTTTTGTGACCCAGGTCGCTATACGGGAGGGTCAACTCCCGACATTGAGCCAGGCCGGCACCTCGTCGGCCTGCGGGTTTGTTAGCACGAGGCGGCGATCCTGTCTTGCCTTGATCTTTGTACTGCCAAACTAGGAGACGGCGGCCTTGGACAACCTAAATGAAGGGAATATTTGAGGTTATTGCTGGAATTTATTGCTTGAAAGAAAGGTACTTGCCCAAGCCCAGCCATTTTGTGTAACTTTGGCGGTCACTGTTCCAGATCCTGCGCCTGCAAAAGTCAGTGCTTCATTCACCACCACGGGAAGTGGGTACCCATAGCTCTCCACCACATTGTAATCCGAGCGGATTCCCGGGATGGACTGCGTGGAGCGCACAGACAGACTGTGGCGACTGGAAAACGAAGGTTATTAATATTCCATGTCATGTAAGGATACTTTGGACTTACCTGTTGCTTAGGGCAGTCTTTTTGAGGTTTGTAGACAATTGAACACTGCTGGCGTTACCGCCAAAAAAGGATTTTCGCGTGCTGTCCGCCGCAGGCCCTGTTGGCATGCTGTAGCGCCGCAGTCCTGGAGAAGACTCCCTCGATATTCCGTAAAGCTGCTTCTGCATGTTTCTTTCCATTTTCTTGATCCGGAGTAAATAAATAGGACGTTTAACTACAAGTTAAATATATTCGCGACAGTAAACAATTTAGCCGGCATATGGTTGAGCCGATAACGATAACACTTCGGTGGTGGGCTGATAGTGGCAGCAGTATCGATAAAATCAGTTTGAAGTCACCTGGCAATTACTATTCGAAATAGTTATTAAAAATATATATTAAAATGTTCGTATTAATTCACATTTACGTATATTACTGAATTAAACTTGAAACGCCTTTCGAATATATTGTGATCAGCTTCGTGATCCCCCGTTTTCCATCTCTATTTGAGGTCGCACCAGAATTTCACATAATTTGGTAAACAAAACGAAAACGCTGGTTTAAATGGCCACCTGGACACAAAATGAGCCAACTGGGGTCACCAAACGAAGGCGCTGGAACCTCGAAGGTAAATTCAAAAAGTATAGTCGATGGTATAAGCCCTGAGTCCAAATTTTACTCTCAGATCGGGCGTCTCTCAACAAACTTAAGCATCACATAGCCGAGGAGGGATGTCCTCAGACACAGTACGACCTGGCCAAAGAACTGCTCCAAAATGCCATAGGTAAGCAATTTTCTATGAATTCTATCAATGTCTAATCATTTTGTTGCTGTACAGAACCCAACATTGCCAATGGAAACCAGAACCAGAAGGCTGTTAACTGGCTGGTTAGTGCCGCACACAATGGACACGAGGAGGCCGCAAAGTTGCTGCAACAGTGCTACAACAATGGAAGTGGTATTACGCCAGAGAACGCGGACGAGGTGCGCCGATGCTTGGCCATGACTCCGGGAGAGCGGGCAGCCAGAAAAGCAGCCCGGGAGCTCTTTGCCTGTCTCTCGAACGGCAACGAGCACATCACGCCCAAGCAGCTCGAACGCAAAATGAGACGCATCTACAATATGCAACGCAAACGTCGTCGACGCGGTGAAGATCGTTCTTCGTCCAGTAGCGAAGAGGAAACGGAACGTGAGTCGGAATGTGAACCACTTGAAGACAGCGCCATCATCGGCCTTTCCAATGTGGGGCGACGACGTTTTATAACCGAAGATCATTTGGTTTCCGCCGCTTCCAACTACAGTGCAGGACAAATGCCTAGTGTGAACGAGGCGCTGATCCTATCCGTTCCGGATCCACGGAGTCTAGACCATGTGCCCTGCTTTTACCGCATGATATTCCACCCGCTCATCTTCTTCACTCTCCTGTACCACCGCCTGCTTAACGTGATTGTGTCCATTCCCAACGTCATACCTCTGAGTGTACGCTGTAGCGTCCTGGTGGCTCTCTCCTGGTGGAGCAGCCGCCACACGCTTCCCTTAATTAGCTACTACCTCAGTTTGGGGGTCATGGTCTGGGCTACCTGCAAGATGCTAAAGACCAAGCAGCAATTCGTTGACTTTCGGATCTGGTCGGGTTTGTTTCTCAGTTACGGTGATCACAATATCGAACCGGACATCGCGGAGCAAAGGTTCTTGCGGAACAACATGAAGCCGTATCTGTATTACTTTTGTGCCTTCATTTGCAACCTAATTGTGTATCCACTGGTCACGGACGCCTGGCTGCCGCACTCTGAACTGACCATTCTTTCCGGGGCATTTACGTTCCTTACCATGGGAGTGGGAATGTACGCTTCGTCCCATCTCATGCCCGATTGGCTGGTGATTGTGTCCTTTGCTGTGAACGTCCTGGCCAAGTACCCCTACGAGATGGATGAGGTAGTCTCCACCCGCTGGCGATTCCTGGACCTACGTGTACCCACTTTCTCCTCGTTCGTCATAGGAAATGGCATTGAATTTTGTCTTAACTGCCGGACTGCTTTGTACCTCTTTATACCTGTGCTCCTGGTTCTGATGGCCAAACGTTCCCGTTGGCACGGCGTGTATACCTACCTTATTCCGCACTGCGTAACCCTCAGCTGGCTGCAGGTGTGCATCGTCACTTCGCAGAGCGCCACCATGTTTGGGGTCATGCGAGCGGCCCTAGGCCTGGCTGGGATTGTCCTGTTCCTGCCACTATTTGGAATTGTCGCCCTACTCGTTCCCGTCTTTGTCGCCATCGATAGTCTGGGCCTGGCCAGCGAGCAGCTCCGTTGGGGCAGCACAGCCATCGCCTGTGGTGTGGTGGTGGTGCTATCCTGTGTTCTTGCTTTAAATCGAGCCACCCAGAAGTATATCACTATGCTACAGGTCTGTTTCATTACGAAAAATAGGTTTTAATCTTAAATTAATCCCAAATATTGTCTTCTAGCTCATTATGGCCGTAACCACAGCCTGTGTACTGGTATTTCCGTACATGACATCCAACTTCAAGGACACACCACGTTTCAATGCGATGCCCAGGGCAGGACTTCGCCCCCTCTCAGAGGTGGACACCCTGGAATGGGACCGTTTCCACTCCCTTTGCGCCCAACCGGTCCATGAACAACCAAACAAGATTAAAACCCAATTACGATGCGCTCACCTAAATGGAGTACCTGTCACCTGGGAGGGCAGTGTTTCCAAAGTAGAAATCTCCAAGGTAACCAACATGCTTGAGGATGTGATCTCCAAATACCTTCCCGTGTGGCTGGCTAGAGTTATACGATGTGTCTACGGGGAGAACATTTCCCAGCACTTCCAGTGCGATCCCAAGTCGGATTCTCAGTGCGAGGAATGGCAAAGAGTCCTCAAAGCGTTAAAAGCGGAGAGCGGAAGTTGCACTCTTCAGCACTGGAATCGCTACGAATACGAGCTGCTCTTGAAAGTCGGCACCCATAAAACAAGTCGTCTTTTGGGCCGCTCCACCTCCAGTATTGTTATCCTGCGAGCCCACCATGACTTTGGAAACTTTACCAGACGCCTCAATGCAGGCGACACTGTTCTTTTCTATGGTACTCTGCAAAACACTCGACTTTTATCCGATAGCGTGCAGGTGCAGCTAAAGACGATCGAGTGTGTCGACTGCCAGTCCAAGAATCTGGGTACGGCGAGCATTGAACGGGCTGTGGCTGCCTCGCCAATGGATGCCCGTCTCCAGGATTTGATGAGGGGCATTAAATATTTGTTAAATGCTTTGTTAAACCCTTTAATTACTTTTAAGTAAACTAGGAGAGATTTTCTCGAATAAAATACCATAAAAAAGCTTCAGACAAATTCTTAACAGAGGTTTTTGTATACTATAGTTTCGTTCTGTTTCAAGTCTGGTGAAATATATATTTCTTCCCGCCTTTAAATGCATGTTATAAATCAAGGCACAAACATTTTCTACAACATTATAAGAATTATATTTTAATCAATAAGTATCAAGTCGGAATCATCCTCTGTGATGGTACATTCGTCTCCAGACAATTCCTTTTGATAGACGATGGTGTCGTTGGTGGATATTACATGTTCATCCAGGTCCGGTTCTAGTCGAAATCTTTGCGGACCTGGTAGACATTTGTTAACCATCTTAGCCTTGACTGCGGCTGCGATTTTCGCGTCAAGGGACGGCAGCAAAGATTCCTCATCTTTTGAACAAAGTGTTGTTTTTGAAAATACCGGCATAGCGGACTTCTTGAACGGATTTCCCAATTGACGCAGGGACTCGTCCGTCTTCTCAACGGTATCAGTGTCAAAAAAAATTAAGTTATTGGGGCTCCTGTTGACAAACTCGAGTTCTGGCACTGAGAACACCTCCTCAATTTTCTCCTCCGGGAAGTTGTGCAGCTCACACGGCTCCAGACAAATAAAGCGTTCCGGAGAGTTTATCAGGAACTGGACACCGGACAAAATCAGCTTCCGGTGAGAGGCATCGTCAACGCCAAGCATTACCAGGTCGCTGAGCACGATTTGCTTACAGTTGGCGATGCTGTCGTAGCCCCGTTCCAGGAACTTGCCGATATACTTCTCCATAGTTAGCAGAACCAGCCATTCGCGCACTGCACGTCGGCACATTTTAATTTTTGAATTCCAGAGCAGTCAAAAATGTCCTCGATTTTTGGCGATCCCGTTTTGACAGCTTTGAACGGAAGCACAAAATGACAATTTAAAATAGGGTTATAATTAACATAGAGTTTTCAAAACTTACTTTTATTGAAATATTTTCTTTTAAAATATATTAACTTATCAGATAATTTATGTAGTTTAAAAGAGCTAGCTTATTATAATTTTTTATGGTATGAGTAAAAGCTTGCAAACGGCCAATTTGATTTTAAAAGTTCCGATTTCAGAATTGTGGCTTAGTAGCTTAATGCTTAATAGACTTTATAATTGACTTTATTGAAAGAAACCAAGTATTATAACGCAAAAAACTTTACTTTTGTAAATCACTTTACTTTTCAAATAATTCGCGCGTAAACCGGAAACGTGCTGTATTTTTGTGAAGCCCTGGGATCGCGGGTATATTCATAAGTTCAAACGGAAACACATGTAACCGGTAACAGACGAACCGGGTAAATGTATTTCTAATACAATAAAGATAATAAATAATATAAGCAATTTCGTTATATAAATGTAAACTATTTTATTTAATAATTTGAATAATTTTCAATACATACAATCCAACGTGATTTGGACATTTTCCAACACTTGACCACTATCTACTATCTACAAACCCGCAGCTTGTATTTAAGTGGCCTGGCTCTCGACTCTCGGAAACACAACACACCTAAACACACCTGAGAACAGACCTGAGAGGAACCGCAGCTCCCCGAAGCCATCCGGAGTCAAGAGAACATTTTACAAGCACCAAAAAAACGAAAACAGTGTCACCATGATACCGACAATAACGAAGAACTACCAGAATGTGGTGATTAGCACGGGGAACATGCTGGAAATTACCAACGAGCTGGGTCAGCGCAAATCCAACGAGGAGCTCTACGACGGCCTGAAGGTGACGCTCCACAGCGATCCCAGCGAGGAGCGCGTAGTGGTCGAGGTGGAGATAGACGAGACGCATGGCCGTGTCCAGAGGGCAACCCAGGAGCTCAACAGCCGACTCACGGAGAACGGGCGCAACGAGATCAGCATTGGCGCCAAGATATTCCTCAACCGGAACTCGCGGGAGTACGCTCAGCAGGCCGTGGAGGCTCTACTAAACATACTCAATGTGACGCACGTGGACAATGTGGTGCTGGCCTACCACCCGAATGTGAACAGCGTTGCCAGCGCAACGGCGACGGCCACAACATCGGTTGCGGCAAAATCTCCCTGCTCTGAGGGAAGCAGCGTTCCTTCCTCCGCCAACAACTGGAGTCTGAAGAACGGAGCTAAAGGAGTAGCTGAGCTAAAGGAGCTCTACCAATCTCTGGAGCAATATGCTCTCAAGCAGAAAATCACACAGCTTGGTATAGCCGATCTGGATGCCGGCGCACTGGAGGAGCTGCACAAATCTGCCCAGGTTGCTCCTACGATTGCCCAGGTCAATCTGTCCACCTGCTGTGTGGTGCCGCCGGAGCTTCAGGAGTTCTGCGCCGCCCACGACATTCAGCTGAACACGCACAGCGATCCGGAACAGCTATTGCAGGAGGAGCAGTTCGCTGGGCTGGCCCCCGGCTACTCAATCGACTGGTCACTGCGCTACCAAGTGCACGTCCGCTGCCGAGGCGTCCTTACCGCCAAGGGCTACATCGTCGGAGCCTCCCGGTCGAGCGCTTAGTTTTAATATAACCGATAACCGATCAGATGCTAGACTATAGTTTTTATGTTTTTATGTATACTGTGTGTAGTGGTGTACTTATTGTTTGTTATACAAAACCGCCATTGATTGATTTTATTGTAAACGATTTTTCAAACCTATTCTGAACATAAAGCGTTTCAAAAACGGCCAGTTACTCTGTGTCATTCGCTTCCAGCTGGGGTCACCGATGCGGCGTTGCGGCGATGGCAAATCCCCCCGAACCGGTTTGGCTTGGCTCGCTGGCAAATTAAGTATACGTCCAGTGGATGTAATTGGAATGCCCAGACAATTGCAGTCGATTTCCTTGTGGCAGCGGTGGCAGTGGCTGCTTGTTATTTTCCCTGGTAGCCAAATCTAATTAAAGGCAAACGCGTCTCGCCCGGCGGCCCATCCAGATCACGTGGCTGGCCCGCTTTCCTTAGCGCTTTCCGACTACAACCCGCAGAAGAGGAAGGGAACAAAAACCCCTCAGCTGATTAGAATATTTTATATAGTGGGAGATATATTAAATATATAGCTGCTGATTTAGATGCTATCAGCTCTTGCGGTACAACGACATAAGGCCATAAATCCCCACAAGACGGGGCTAATAATAAGCCGAATAAATACTTGTATTAAAAAAAAATAAAGTGGTGTCTGGTAATCAGTTGTTGAAAATTTACAAGTGCCGTATTCCGCTGGAGTGAGCTAAGATTGGAGATTGGTGTGGGTTATGGGTTTTGGGGTACAGTAAGTGGGCCATTTAATTGCCAACTGGAGGAAGTTCGTGGACAAATGGTTTATTAATGAACCCTGTTGGATGGGGAAGAGGGAAGGCCAAAGCGAACGTGTAATTTGATGCCAAAGTTCAAAGGCCATGTGCCCGCTTCTAATATGTATCTTAATAAAAGTGCTCGAACCACATATAAAAAAAGAGAGATACAAATGTGTTGGAAAAATAATAGACAAACAGTAAGTACGCTTATCGCTCTGACTCTCCCTCAGCGATGACTTGTGTGTTTCCAAAATTCCCATTTCAAGCAATGTAGTGGCAGAGAAACACGGAGAGATAGTGATTCAAAATAACTTGTTTGGCGGATTTTTACAGCTCCGGGCTTGTTTCGTCATTAAAAGGTATTCTAATACAGGCAAGCTCCCGCGATGACGCATCGTCCTCCATAATAAACATACGGAACATGTTGCGGCAACCAGCGAAAAGAAGACTCTGGAATACAAGTGAGCGTCCGGGCACAGCGGGTGCCTGGTGAAATGGTATTGCTTCACATAGCCACATAGCGTAATCAGGTTCTTATCAGTAGTTTTGTTGCTTTCAAAGCCTTTTCAAAGCCAAACCGCATCTAAGTGCAGTGGATTGCTGATAAAGACTTGCTCACCAGGGCGTATACGTAACGAGCAACGACTATCAACCGTATCCATTTTTAAAGCACATCCGTCATTATGTTCCAGATGAGCTGTCGAGTGATTTAGCCATTTCGTGGCTGCCTAAAGTATCCATTAATAATATCTGAATAATCCAGAAAATTCCATAGATCCCCAGTGGGCAAGCAAAAACAAAAAACAAACGATGACTGTGATTACACCATAACAATTGTTGAGTCTTTATTAAGTTAATTAAATATTCTTTGAATGTTTCCGTTCCGTACATTATTCTTTTAGCAAATCTAGTGGCCTTTTTTTAGTGGCAACGCACACAAACCTACAATCTGCCAACAATTTTCCCTCCTTTCGCTTAGTTAATCATTTGTTTTGGTTTAGAAGTACATACTTGTATATGGTTTAGCAGTTTAGCAGTTAACACACACCAATAATGTACACCTGGGAGTCGATAATACATAAATGTACTTAGTTACGTTTGATAGGCTTTCTGAACTCCACTTTCTATACCATATATCTCTAATTACAGGAATTATCTGCGTTGATGTGTTTTGTTTTTTTGTGTCCTTGCGGAAAGACTACAACATTTATCTCTTAAAATGCATTCGGCTACATTTACATTTACACTCCGCATATTTGTGGACCATTAACAATTAGCTACAATTAGATTGCATCGTAAAAACTAATCTCCCTATTTCGCAATTCAAAATAATACTCTGTATAATTTTGCTCGATTCGAAAACCAAACGCTCTTTGCGGGGACGGACGCTGTCTGACAATTGAAATCGCTTAATTGGCATTCCGAATTAACAAACTAACAAACTAAAAGACTGTCGGACACTCATTGTCAGTTTGGAACTCGTTTGCATTAGTTCGTTGTCTGTTCGACCATTCGACCATTCCGGGGACCATTCATATCGAATCGAATCGAATCAAATCGAGGCAATTGGGTGGAGGCGTTTTGGGTGGCTGTAATACAAACTTGAAACCGGGTTTCTGTTTCTGTTTCTGTTGTCCGTGGCAGAACGCAATGGGCTAAATGGGGCTGGGCAATGGACCAAATGGGGTCGGGAAAGGCGGTATTTGCGGTCAAAACTTAACTACGTTCGTTGCTGTTCGTCGAGCCTTAGGACTTAAAAAACCATAGAGTATAAATGTATCAAAATCGCTTCTGTCGTCTGCCGTCTCCAAAAACAAGTGAAAACGTACAAAAATCGTTTGTTTGTTTGTTTGTTTGCTTGGTCGTAGACATCTTAAATAGTTCGATATCTGTAATGGACTCTGTGTTGCACATTCTTCTAAAGTAATTGTTCTCGTCTAGTTTCTCATAAGATTCAAAATGTAATGTATACGTACTTCTCACGACCCCGAGTTCAATCTAAATTCGACTTGTCGTCCAACGGAAAACAACTTATTTTCTTATTTTGGGACATGAGCTTCGTCTACGGTTCACAACAAATTCTGAATATCTGAAGAATTTTCTCTAATTTACTTATGGTATTTCCTATTGAAAGAGAATAGATTAGTTTAGTTATTCATAGACATATACGGCCATGCATTTGCGATAGCCCAGTTAATAGAATCGTTTCTAAGTGGATCAAAGTTGTGGGTGGACTGTTTCTAGGGCTGAAGGGATTACTGTGGTTTCAGGAGCTCGTTGAGCAAATTGCTGGGTGAAGTTAGATAAGTTTCAGGTTCAGGGTAGGTTTGGGGGATCTTTGCTAAGCTTAATATTAGAAACATTTAAATTTCAATTTTCTGTTTGCTTTTTCAACTTTTTGTTGTGCCAATATATTTTTAAAAAATATTTTCAGTATTCGTTATCATTTTGTTGGTGTGATTTTTGTTTGTTTGTTTGTTTGTACATACTAATCTAAAGTATTTGTTTAATTCAAGGAAATTGCAATTTTCAACAAGAACACAGACATTTAGAAACACACACATCAAGACATCAAGAGCGACACTTAAAATGCATATTGACATCTGTTATGTTGGGATTTGCCTTTGGTTACTTGTTTTAGTTTTTTAATTTTAATTTTATTTATAGTTTGTTTTTGTTTCGTGTTTACCGATTTAACGATTTACCGAATTAACATTTAGATCAAAAGTGTGCCCCTAAAAATGCCACAAAAATACAATCAAAACATTTTGTTTACTAAACTACAAAATACATATACAATAAAATACATTGATGCACGATGCGCGAAATGTTTTAATATATAACATACATACTATTTATGTACTGAATTAACCATCTTTAATCTATAACAACTATCAACAATCTGTTTTTGTTTAGTCTGATGCGTGCGGGTGTATGATTGGGTAATGTTGTCGGATGTATAACTATTCAAAATATAATACCATTTCAAATACAATTTCATCAGTAATTCAGTCTAATTCGGGAATTGGTCAATAATCATTGGGGAAGATGAAAATTTGGAGGGAGGGATCCATAACCGAAACGTAATCAAACCTACAAGCCTTGCGATCAGAACTTAATTTAAAGCATCTAAACTTAAATCTCTGGAGATGTCTCCTATGCCGAGTATTTAGATCAAATGCGACTTCCGGTTGGAGTGCTCGATGGCGGCCAGCAACTCGTGCTTTTTGCGCACATAGAGTCGCCCCTTCTTCCAGGGATTCTGCAGCTGAAGCGGCTTGAAGTCATCTCGCAGGCATCGCTCTCGGGCTCCAATCACCGCCACCAGGCAGAAGTTCTCCAGCATCTCCGGCCCGTAGATGGGCCCGTTGTTCCCCTTCAGAACCACGGCCATGTTGAGCTGCTTCACCACCAGGTTGATCACTTCGCGGGCGGTCGTCTTGGGGGTCACGTGCAGCTTGAGGCTGGTTCCACTGGCCAAGCCCGTGTTGTAGGCGGTGTACACTTGGATAATGCCGGACGTCTGCTCTGCATTGAGGCTGGAGCAGCTGGCCGAATCCTCTTCGCTGCTCTGCCTGGACAGGCTTTTGGTGGACGAGGCCTTCGATGTGCTAGCCACCGGTTCCTCACCACCTACGGCCCTCAGCTCGGCCAGGGTGCTCTTTAAATAGGGGCCGCCCTCGCGCAGATTCGCACTGGAGGCTGCCTTCGCCGCGGGCTTCAGCGGTTTATGCTCCAAGTCCGTGGCAAAAGCTCCATTTCCGCTCCTCAGCGAGACACTGGACCCAGCCAGATATGGAGCCGAACTGGAGTTGTGCACCGTAATGAGTGGGGTGGGATGTGCCCCTATATTGGAGCTGGTGCGTTTCCGTTGAGCAGCCACCGTTTGCGAATGCCGCAGTGCATCTGCCAGGGTATCATCCGAGCGCGAAGGTGGAATGGCAAACACACTGTTCGAGCTATGCCCATCCGAGGCAGAGTCCACAGCAGAGTAGAAGCTGCGAGCCGTGTACGTGGAGCTCATGGAATCGCCGCTGTTCTTCCGCAAGGACACATCCGAGCAGATGGAGCCAGCATATTCGCTGGAGGTGGACACTTGGAGGAGCTGTTGCTGCTGATGGAGTTGCTGGAGTTGCTGCGGGGGCTGTTGTGGCTGCTGGGAACGTTGCTGCTGCATCTGCTTGGCAGCAGGTTCCACCGGAGTAATAGCACTCAGTCCAAGGTTCTGTTCAGATTTTGAGTGCTCTGGCTTGGAGTGCCCCTGATCCTCGCTAGCTCCCGGGCCAGGCCAGCTGCCTCTTCCCGTTCCAGCCTTGCTGAATTTATTCTCCCGAATGGGCAGCTGCAGAAGCTGCTTGCTGGCAGAGTTGGCCACCGCAGACTCTTCCTGCCGCTGCTGGGAAAAGTCCAAGATCTCTCGCATGGCCAGCGAAGGCTGGGCGCTCTTGTTGCGGGCATAGGCCACCACATCCATCAGCCAGCGCACACTCTTCCAGACCAGAGTTAGGCTTGAGCTGAGTTCCTGCAGCGTGGCCAATCGCTCCTTGGCCGCCTGGAGTTCGCTGCTGGAGAAAGCCTCCCGGATAGCGTGAGTGGCCAGTCCCGTGTCCAACTCCAGGATGCAGGAGAGGCGGGCGTACTTTTGAATGATCGCCGGTTGGTAGGTGCGCAGGTGGATCATTTCGAAGGCCTGAATGCTGAGACTTGCCAGGTCATCTCTCTGGAGCAGCAGTTCCGATTGACCAGGCACGGCGCAGGAGGCCTCGGCCGAGGGACAGACTACAAGGAAACTGATATCGGGACTGTGCTCGATCACCTCGACGTCATACAGGCGGTGAGTGGCCGCATCGGCAGCCTTGATGTTCATGCTGGCGAAGAGTTTGTGCATCGCATTGGTGAGATCGTAGAGGAAGAGGCGCTGAACCTCTGTGGTGGCCGATCCTCGTCCGGCAGCCGCTTCCTTCTCCTGGGCGCTGAAGTCCAGCGGCAAGCGAAGAGGATCCCCGCTACATCGATGCAGGACCTGCCATTCCTCGGCCGTTATGTGGCTGTTCTCGCGCACCTTGCAGTGGGGCAAGACATTGGGGGTCTTCACCGGCACTACCACCTGGATCTGGTCCATGGAGCACTGCATTTTCAGGTAGCCCAGATAGAGACCGGGCTCCAGGCGTTGGAGAGCCGCCTGCTGGTAGTGCAGTTGATCGCCGATCGAAGAAATCAACAACTCATTGATGGTGTAGTCCTCGTGCAGGGCTCCCAGCTTTTTCTGCAGTTTGCTGACTGGCAGCCACCGCGAATTGAGGATGGAGACGGCCTTCTGACTTTTCACCGACTGGACGCAGGTGAGCACGACCGTGCCCTGGGCATCCTTCAACGGCTTGTAATACAACTGGCCCAGGTCTGTGAAGCCGAGGGCGTTCTGCATCTGACAGACGGCCGACAGGAGCTTGGTGCGGAAGTGAACGGCGGAGGTGAGGTTGCGCTCCATGTCGGTGCGAAGCGACTTGACATCGTCCCAGGTGCAGGCCACCTTCATCAGCCAGTAATAGTCCATGTGCAGGGCACTGGGATAGGTCTCATCCACCTCGATGACCGGCGGAAAGTCCTCGCTGGTCACCAGGACTTTATCGTCGCATTGGACGATGCAGGAGAAGTAAATGCCACTAAAAGGACGAAAATATTGTTAATAGTTTTGGAATATTGAGTTACAGCGAAATCTTCCCTACCGTCTCAGAGTTTTTTGGAACTTTGAGGTCACCGAGAACAGTTGCTTGATGGTGGTTTTCTTTTTGGGGTTGCGACGTTGGCCGCTCGTGGGATCCAGCGTCAGCTCGGAGACATCGGCGGGTCGGGCTAGGCGAACGGCGGTAAACAGATTGTCCAAGACGCGATGGCGGCCCAAGAAACGGTCCTCTCGATTGTCCAAATCCCTCCAGGCTATTGTAGAGGGAAACGAAAACATTTATATGTCTTTTACTTGGACTACAAATCATGAATCTCACTTGAAGGTACTACGCTGGCGGGCACCGAGGTTCGGTAGCTGCCCCATCCTTTGACATTGCCGCAGGCTGCTCGCAGGAAGTAGCGACGCCCTTGGGTTAGGCCCGATATGTGGCACTGGGCACCCATTGTGCCGTGAAAGCTAACCCACTCCAGCAGCTCGCTCTCGCCCACAACGTTGTTGAAGTCCGCGCGGGTCGACCATTGAACTGGGAATGAAAATTGGATTATAACAAACATTTAAAAATAGTCCTAAAAGAGCATTTTTAGACGTGGTTTAAGGCCGAAAAAGGACTCTTGTTTTCCCACGAAGTTGACTTCGAATTCTTTATTCATAAGGAAACCCCTTTTGGAGCGTTTAATATTAAATGACAAAGCATGGTCCCGCGTACAATTGGTTTCCAAGAACACTCTCAACCAAAGCTGCCCTAAACCGACAACCTGCGCGAATCCAAATCAAGATGTGGGTTAACCGCAGCACGGTGGTCTGACCCCAATCACAAGCACCATCCCCCGCCTGGCAACTGGCAACAAACTGCGGTTTACCTTTGAATTTCGTGCCGATGGCTCCCTCGAAGGGCTCCAGGATTTGAACGCTGATGGAATTGTCGCCGGTGACATCGACGACCACCGAGGCGGGTGCATCTGGCGGTCGGGCCTGATCCCAGCCGAGCTGCAGGCGACGCAGTCCCTTCACTCGCCTCTCCCAAATGCCAATCTGCTTCTCCACCTCGCTGCCCGTGCATCCGGTGACCGAGGCGCTCGAGTTGCCTGCGTAAAAAAGTTAAATAACTAATTAGGTGCTCCGCTAAATTGATTGCGATGGCCACTCACCAATTATGATGCTCGAGATGGAGGGTCGCGATGCAAAGATGGGCGGGCAGAGGCCCTCGGGTCCACTTAGATCGTGGATGCGGGACTCGGCGTCCTTGAGCAGGCCGTTCAGCTTAGTGCCAATGGTGTCCACGGAGACTGTTAAAAGATGTGGATCGGTTAAAAGAGCAACAGAAGACGCAGTCAAGGGCTACTTACATTGAGAGCCCTCGATGGCACCGTGCTGGAGAAGCATCCTGGTCATGGAGCGATTATTGCTTAGAACAGCCAAGTCCAGAGCGGAGAGACCATCACTGTTGATGCTATAATGATTGTTTTAAATAAAATGGTTTACAATATATTAAGAATCCAGAGCTACCTGTTGACATCCACATCGGTTGATTCTAGAATAGTTCGAGCCTTCTCCAGATGGCCATGTTCCACCGCCGAGAACAGAGCTGGAATTGGAAGTGTTTAGAAATTGTTAGATTTATTTTTTAATTTCCAGATAAAGACTTAAATCTAGTTTCTAGTTTGCGGGGGCGATGCGTGCCATTTAGTTGGGGAAAAAACCATACCATGCAGGTGCAGATTGCTCTGCGTCAGTTTGTCCAGCTGGGCCTGGGCCAGCTTCAGCTGTTTCTTGGACATTTTGCTGGCTCGCGGATGGGGAGTGTTCCCGGGGTTCTTGCTACGCAGCTGCACCGGCTGCCTGTGCACTGAGAGTTGCTGGCCGTTGGCGGAGGCGTTCTCATCACCGGCTCCCAGTGGCGGGGAGTCAGGGGCCGAGGATCCGGTGTCCTCGTGGTCATCCCGCAGCTTGGCATTCTTGGGCTGCGAGTGTCGCGAAATACAAAGCTGCGATTGGGTCGGGGTCTGGGATGGCGCGTCCGACCGCGCCTGGGGCAGGAGAAACTCCATTTCCTTGAGATCCTCAGAGTGGCAGGAGATGGCGGTGCGAATCTTGGCTACCGTGGCATGCTGTGTCAGCTGCTCCGACCACCGACTGGTGGAGAGCAACGGAGCCGGGTAGTAGGCGGGATAGCTGTCCTCGACCCGCGAATTTTCACGCTTTTCCCGCAACTTGACGCTATCGATGTCGATGTCGATGTCGCTGTCACGTTTATCTTTGGGCAATATATTGTCTGCGACGATTGCGATTGAAATAAAAATAAATAAATGAAATCGAAATGAAAATCAAATAAAAATTAAATAGAACTGCGTGAGAGCTGCATGGCATAATATTTACAATGCATAATGGCCAGGCCAGGTTCGAGCGATGAAGTAATTTAATTACAATAATATCTATCTATGTTTCTGGTTCAATTCTGCGACGAATGCGATTAATTAAATATTAAACATAAATGCCGTTTCTCTCGTTTGTTTCTCTATTCAGGCCCCGCTATTATTATTATTCTATGCAATCCGGAATCCGGAATCCGGAATCCGGAATGCGGAATGCCACCTGTGACCAAAGCCAATTAAATGAATTATTCACAAACCGTTGTGGATGCAAGTTATGTGGCGGGAGTGTGTTTCAGGAGTGTGTGTGTGGGTGTGTTAATTGATTCGACCATGCAACGCGATGAAGCAGCAAAAAACCATCCAAGCAAAGCCCAAGGAGATGTCAGTGAATCCACCGATTAGAATACTTTCTTCGTTTCAAGATGTTTCAAGAAGAGGGTTTCTTTCTTAAACTAAATTTCGTAAATTTCGTAAAGAAAATGCATTTCCCTTTCAATTGGAGTTAATTCTGTACAGCAGATAAATGTATATTAAAGAAAATGATGTGGGTGGTGTGAGAAAATGATGATCGGTTTTAATTACCCCGTCATGGGGGATAGGGGTTAAGGCAGACTGTGAAAGCTACACCGAGAAGAAGCTACACCATCTCCAAACTCTTACCATCGATGGCATAGTGACTGTGGCGACGCTGTCGTTGAGCCTGAGCCTGGTCCTGCTGGCGATGGTGTTGGGGAGAGACTTTCAATTGACAGAACCTGGTCAGCTCGTTGAGCGTGTGAAACGATTTCTGGCGAACAAAAACGGCCGGCGAGCGGAGGCAGCTGCTCATCGGGAGCTTCTGGGGCGTGTGGGGGACTTTATGGCTATCGGTTTGGCTCTGGTAGCATCTGGAAGAGCATGGATTAAGGCTACGGCCATGGATTAAGCCAGTTTATGTGTATCTATTGTTGTTATGCACACTCATGAGATGAATATTCATTCGCGTCTCCCACTGGCTTTACGGCTTTACGGGTTTCGCATCTTTGTCAAAAACGAATGCAAACGAGTTACTAGGAAATGGATTTATAGCCTGGGAATCCCTACGCCTCAGCTGCTGTTGTCTTCCTTTCGTGCCACAAAAACTTACTTCTGTGGCATCAAAATCTCAAATCAAAACTTGATGGATTTGCCATAAAAAATGTTGACAAAGCACACATCAAGCAATCAAATCACAAACAACACTTCGCAGAGTCAGAAGACCAAGACTGGATCGATATACAGAATATTAATATTATGAAAGGATTTGAGAGGAAACGATATATTTTCAGGTAGCAAAAGGGTTTCCTACTTTCAAGACAAACAAGGATTCACTGGATCGCTTTCCTACTTTAAAGACAAACAAGAATTCCAAGGATCACAGGAACTCCCTCACACTTTTTTTCGCACATCCTGTTCTTAATACAACAATCACATCATTTTCGTATAATCTTAGACAGTTAGTAATTTCCCTTCTTAAAGAGACACCTACGACTGTTCAAGTAGGGCATCGGCTTCCTTATCGTAGCCGTGCGCATGCGCGTTGTTCCGTAGATTCCCTGCTGGGCATTCCTTGCAATGTCCGCTAGAACTCCATTGGATTCCTCGCCGTTGAGACTCCGTTCCAGGTCAGAGTCTAAAGTGGCTCTAGGAGCTCTTTCCGCAGTAACTCTACCCCGGCAATAGCTCTCGGGGATCTGCAGTAGCTTGCAGGCCTTCCTTGGAAGAGTCACACCCACCGGCAGGGAGCTCATCAGCTGCTCGATGCCCAGATCCTCCTGGTCCCCGTTCTGGTTCTCCCTCTTGAGAGGCAAAAATTCGTTCTTTCCCTTCACCTTGGTGGTCAGCACAGCCACCTTGTCCAGGTCCAGGCTCAGCATCCTCAGAGCCTTGGCCGCCCGACTCTTGTCCAGCGTTGCGGATCTGGCGTTCCGATTGCGCATGTGCAGCTGGCTGCGAAGCTTGAAGGGCGATTGCAGTGGCAGGGCCGGGCTGTGCAGCTTGCTTTTGAGTCGCCGCAGGGAGGAGCGGACCGAGTGAGAGCGGCGCAGGGCGGGCAGTGAATCGCCACTCTCAGTGTCCTTGCTGGGAGTGGCGGGTTCTGTTTGGGCTGCCTGAGCCTTAAGCTTGGCATACGATCCCAGAGCCTTGCGGCGCTCCATGGTTTATGATTTAATTGTTTTTTTTTTATGATTTTTTCTTTCACGAGGAGGGATTTCCTTCGTTTGACACTAGATTCCCCTTTTTTGTTTGGGTTTTTACAGCAGGACTTTCCGTTGTTCACGTCGCGTGTTTTAAATTTAAACTGCGAGGAGATTCGGGAAGTGATTGTTGTTTAGGGTTCGAGGTTTCGAGGGTTCTCTGACTCTCAGGCTCTCAGTCTCTCTTCTCTCCAAAATGTCATTTCGATCTCGGAATCTACAGATTGGGTGGTGAAAAAGTACTGGGAAGCATAGTCCTTTTAGAATTCCTTCCTAGCTTCCCGGAGAGTGTTTCTACCATACATGGTTTTTGTTTCTATTTTTCTATCCCGGATTGTGTGGGGAAGTAGAACCCTAACCAGAACCAGCACCAGAACCTCTCAACCTACCTCTACCTACCCTTAAATAAGGTTTTCAAAAAATATCTCTCACTCATTCTCCGATCTCTTTTGGGTTTAATTTTAGAAAGACAAATGCATACAGTACCTTTGAATGTATACCTGCCACTGGAATCCCTTAAGCTGCCGCTGCCGCGGTTCCCGAAAGACAATCTAAACCCAAAAAAAAAAAGAATCCCAAGGATGCGCTACCCTGCGATGGTGTGCGAGGGGGTGTTGTAAAATCAATTATCCGGTATTTCGAACATGAAAAATCAAAAACAAATAGTCGAGGAGGTAGGGTAGGGTAGGTCCTTGGAGAACGTCGCCGCGTCCTGATTTACGGATGGAGGTGTCTGTTGTCGCCCCGGGGAATTGAAGACAAATGGAATCAAGGATATTGATGTCGCGTCTAGAAGTCAGACCCCTGATTAGCCTCAAAAACTAATTGGAATCTCGATGACGGAGAGACAAAAAACTGGTTTTGTTTCGATTTACATTTGTTTTTTTTTTTTTTGCTAATTTTAGACACGAATGTGGCACGATTGTTGTTGCTTAGTCCAACTGTCAACATCCACTTGACTTCCCCGGAAACTCGGCTCTTCGTCTATTAATATTTAAACGCTTGGGTGAGGTCAGTGCGAAGCCCTGAATGCAATTTGATGACTCAACCGGGTCACACATTCGGATTAAGGTTCAGCTTAGGATTTGGTAAATAATAATCTCTTTGTTTTGAATCACAATCACGACGAAACACATTTCTCAGCTTAATCATTTCTTTGCTTTGATAATTTCCATAATCTCCAGCTTCCTTCTCTCTGTAATTATAATCAAACCGAAAGCTAAACAGTACAAAATATCTCTATAATTATAAATAATAAATCATTCTTAAACTAATCTCAAAGAAGGCTCCCCCAACAGCTTAGGGCTGGAATGTTATCACGGAGCTATCACGGCTACCCGTCACTTTCTTGGCTCTAAAATCAAACTAAACTGTCAATCGAGATTCTGGGCAATAAATAAAATTTGCTGACCCATAAACTTGCGAAAAAAAAAACGAAGGAAGAAAGGACAGCTAGGCGCTGACAGCTAGGAAAGCTGCCCTGGGCACTCGGTTTGCAATTGCAGGATAATAAAATTTATGAAGCTACGCCGCACGAAATTGCCCAACATAAATCACAGAGCAAAAGGCTCTCGACGTCCCAGGACATGAATGGGATAATGTTGTGAGAGGACAGGATAGAGGTCATCCATGCTCCATGCCAGAGAGCAGACAAAACAAAACAACATAATCCACTTAATAGAGACGACAACAGAGTCGCAATAAGGGGGCATCCTAAAGCCCCGCAAGGAGAAGGCTTTCAACCATCTGGGAGGCTCCTCATCTTGCATTCTCCGTCCCGTCATAATTGTCAAATCTACCACACATTTAGGAAACTTACGAGTGCTCCGCCAAGGCATTTTCGACTTAATTTAAATAAATTTGTCGCTTCCTCAATAAAAGCTCTTCCAGAAACGAGTCGCAAAAAGCGAGGAAAAGGCAGTCTCCGTCTCCGAATGCCTGTCTGGCGTCTGGCACAAACAAAAAGCATATTTTATATGTCTCTGATTCTCTGATTTCGAGTGCAAATCGCATTATGAGTGGAGTTCAGCGGAAATGCTAATTGAATTTAAGTATCCAGACCCCCAAGCCGTGGTTGGGGAGCTATAACTTGACCTTTGTCTCGGCAATCAGGGAACGCATTTAATTCTATTGGTTTACTCTCCCAAATCACGAAACTAATGTATTCATATTAATCAGATATGCAAATTAGAGGCTCTTCTAGAATGAAAATTCGCAGAGAAACAAAACTGGATGAGAAAAAAAACTAAATGAAAAAAAAAGCCAAAAAGGGAACAAAAACCAAGCAAAAAGATTCCAAAAAACAGTCCAAAATATAAACGTTTTGACCGGGTCACCGGATTGGACTTCCTAGCCATCCCTGGCCTCCTGGACTGCCTCATCCGCTGTGGAAACAAACACAAACCAATAAGCCAGCATTTAAAATTATGTAAATCCAGTGCGATTTGCACAAAGTTTTTGCCACAAGTTTTTTTTCGTAGGTTCCTGTCCTGGTCGGGAGGGGAAGCGAGGTCAAGGCGCAAATCCGTCGTGCAGAAAGGGATCTGCGTTGATTTCTTTTTTTTTTTGCCCAAGGACTAAGGATAACTGGTCAGCAAATTGAAAAGTTTATGCGGGTTTAGAGCCATTAAAAAGGCTAAAAAATGAATCAGAAAAAGATTGAATTTTCTAATTTCTAATTTCTGGCTAATGGAGAAACCAGTCTAGGATTCCGTTTGGGATATCCCTTCACATTTCTTAGGCTACTTCCAACATCCACAGGATTGTGGTAACCAAAATGCTCTCGTGACACATTTGGGTCACTCGGCAGTGCGTGTTTTTCTGTTCCTGTGACCTTTGGGGGCATTGTAAGTTCAAAAGTCGCACAAGTTTTCTCTCCAACATTTGACATATATCTCCAATCCCATTCCAGCCATTCATTTGCATTTCTCGTATGTCTTTGTGTGTATCTATGATTGCTGGATATCCGCTTTGGGTGGGTTCTCTTCGCCTCCTCCACTCCACCATACGTGCCCATTGCCGCCCAACGTGACAAACGAAACTTCAATTCAAACGAAGCAAGAATCACAGCCACAACGGCAGAGGCAAGCATTTCATTTATATTGTTTGATATAAAAGTCTTTTCTGATTGATTTTACTCGCTTATCGGCTTTGTGTAGAGATTTCCATGAGAACAGCAGCCGCAACGCTGAACAAAGCTATAGACATGGGTCGGGTTAAAGGTGGCCCCCGCTATCTATCAGATACTACCTCTGTTTTTGTGTATCTTTTTAAAGTTTTTAGCTAAAATTTAATCGAAAGATTTTAGAAAACATTGCCTAAGGGTTAAGAGCTTCCCAATTTGCATGAATCGAAGCTCTCGATGGTCTTGTTGCTTTAGAAATCCAAAAATCGATGCGTAGCCACGCTCCGGCCTTAAAGAGTTACTCCTATTACAGGCTTGCGATTCAATAAATTAACTTTTCTCAGAACTGGATGGTTTCTGGTCGTCGCTTAATGAGTCAGGCGTGGGTGGAGCAGCGTTTTACTTGTAGATCCGGTGCTAATGAAGCCATTCGAGGAAAAGCTGAGGTCTTCACGAACCTAAAAAAGCTGTGATTATGAGCTCAAGAATGAGATTTGTCATACGATAAGCGTTACGATTGGACAAAGGTCGCTTTTGCCTCCGAATTGTTATTCAAATTTCTAAAAGTTACCGCAACAGTCACGCCATTGCCCCGCGTGTAGTGTCCAGCGGCGCCTCAAGTCACACATTCTAGCGTAATCTTTTGGAGGGGGAGAACCTCACGGGTTATGGTTGTGGTTCTGGTTCTCGTTCTGGTTGTAGACTAACCTTATCTACAGATATTATACAATACTTATCGACGACGAACTGATATCTTTTAGACTCGTTTTGTTTGCTTTTCATGAGCTCTGGCCCGACAGCGCGTAAACAAACTTACGGAATTGCTAAAAAAGTTGCCGCAACAAATTCTGCGATGAATTCTTTTTTAATCAAACATTTAAAACTTTTTAATAAGTGCACGAGACTCGGAATAAAATAGAATATAGCGCAGAGGGAAACTTTGTGAGCAACCAGCGAGCCGTTCTTAAGTGCTTGCCTCTTCAGGTGTCTTGCAACTCCTCGGACTAAGCCACACTGAGAAAATACAACACAACAATTATTCAGAAACATTTAAACTTTCTTCTATGTTTTCCCAAAAAATATTCCCCTGTGCATGACAACCGGAAAAACTTATTCTCGCCCTGCTTAAAGGCCACCAAGTTTTCTTTCATTGTGCCACATTTTTTTGTTGTATTTTTCCCCGAAAATGTGAGGCGCATTCATACGTCACTTGAACTTTATGGGGAGAGTAACCGAAAAAAGGGCTTTACGGGTTTGTTTTGGTAACTAAACGAATCGCGATACGGCCAAAAAACAAGCGTTGAAATATTAATGGTCAGCTTGAACTTCAGGCCAAGTGGCAAGGTGGCAAGGTGGCAAGGTGGCAGAGTGAGTGTTGAGCCAAAATTTCCAGCTGTCATCCACAGCAGAATCTCGTTTTGGAAAAGAAAGAAAAACCAACGTTGGGATAGTTTTTGTGTGGCAGAGAGGCAGGGAGCGTTTTGTGGCACTTTCCAAGTAACGGAAAAAAGGTTTCATCTTTTTTCTTTTCAAAACGCCGACAACTTTGACTTTCCTTGCGGTGTGAATAAACCTTGCTTGCTTTTTCCCAAAAGCCAAGACAACGCAAAAATGTTGCAATAGTTCAAGTTTTTCCGCCCCCCAACCCAGGCTTTGTGTACAGGTGTGTATCGGTGTGTATCTGTGTGTGTGTGTTTTGTGGTGAGGTGTGTATGAGTGTGCGTGAGCTTACCTGTTCATTGTGTGTGTTGGGAACGTATTTAAAATTGCAGCACAAACCACTTTAATGAAAAACGTCGACTGT
The DNA here is from genome assembly GCA_035047325.1 of Drosophila vallismaia. Classification (NCBI taxonomy): domain Eukaryota; kingdom Metazoa; phylum Arthropoda; class Insecta; order Diptera; family Drosophilidae; genus Drosophila; species Drosophila vallismaia. The sequence goes on along the minus strand of JAWNPU010000002.1, from coordinate 811,873 downwards.
GAAAAAAACAACAAAGATCAGTTAACTGGCAAAAAAGCTTTTTTACAGTTGCAGCAGGGCCGTTGCGAGTGCGAGTGCGAGCGAGAGCCGACTTGTAATTATGTTGCAGTGGGAAGAGCAGCAGAAGAAGCAGATTCGACCAGGAGACAGTTTGATAGACACGTGAGTAAAATGGCCGCCTCTCCTTTTGCCTTTCTCCCTCTCGCTGCCAGCGTCTCAAAAGCAAAAGTTCACTTTCGCTGAACTCTTCTTTGTAATTGTCTTTGCTTTTCCGTTTGGTTTTTTTTTTGCGTTGGTGTAAGTGAAACACAAATAACAACAAGCGTTGGACATGCAATCCAATTACCGTTAGAGCCAAAATGTCTCCCAGCTGTTCGAAATTGCAGTCTTTACTGGCACGTAATATTTAATTAACATTGCAAATCTACACACACGAAATTTCTCTTTGCCCCCCGGCAGTAGTATCTTTTTGTTGTTGTAATACTGATTTACGTTTCTTTTTTACTTTTTTAAACGAAAGCGACGCCTTTAGTTTTTTGACACTTCTTAAGCAGCAACAACAGCAACAGCTCGCACGCACACTAACGAACGCCCTCTCACCTGGCTCTCCTGCTACGACGGCGCAGGTAACTCAGGTAACACTCTCTTCTTGCACACTACCACACATATGCGACTCAAACAGGTAGAAGGCACTCACACACACACTCGACGACACAGCAGTAAGTGAAGCAGAAACTGGCCCAGAGAGACGCTCACGTTTTTTCCTTTGCACAATTTTCACAAATTTACAAATAAACCGATCTTATTCAGCATTTAATAGCCAATATGTATTTTTTTTGCACTTTATGCGATCTGTTTGTTATGCGCCAATTGGAGTGCTACGCCAGCTCTTTTCACACGGAACGTATACTTGTTATTTGCGACGCCGACGCAGCCGCAAACGCGAGCGCTCAGTTCAAAAGACGATCGTTGAATGAGCGGAAAACGAAGTTGCAGCGATCGCACTATGGGGTAGTCGCTCATTTTTGTGGTAAAAACAGCTACTCAAAATGGGTTTATGTTTTCTCAATAAAAAACCTTTTCTATATTAAAAATTGTTTCAATCTAAGGTGTTTCCTTATAAACATTCCATATTTTGAAATAGAAACCCTTTATTCTTATAATAACGTTACTTGTTGATTTCCCCACGCTTGATCGTGGGGAAAAGTAGTTTGGGTGGGTCTGGTAATGGCCAGCGCTTCGCAGTTAGTGGCTTGTGCTGACCTTTTATGGCACAGCAAGCAGTTTTAACGGGATCCACTTTGAAATGAAGCCAAAAAGCAGCTAGTTTACACAAGCCATTTTGTTGCAAATCTATTTTGTTCCCTAAACACTTTTGTTTAACATTTTTAATGAAACTTAACTTTAAAACTAGTATATATTTGAATTAAAAAACATTTATATACAGCTAGCTATATGGGCAACACTACCACAACCAACGGTAAAAGATGAAAGGGAAGAAAGATCGCCATTTTGTATTATCACAATTACACTCTTATCACAATGACGTATAAAAAAAACTCAGCTTTAATGTATGCGTGTATTTATTTATCTGAAAAATAATTCTCTAATAGTATTATCATTCAACTCCGGAAACTCTGATGTAGTTACAGAAATATATTTTGATTTTCTTTTAATGCTGAAAATAATCAGCTCGGTTATGCCTTTCTTTTTGCAGCGTTTCCGCTCTGATAGATTTTGAAGTGCAAGTTCGGTTGAAAGTTTGATCATGAGCGGCTCAAAGTTTGTGGCAAGTTGGAGACCACTCCAGGATTTTACCCAAGTAACTGTGTATTTCCACCAATTGAACCACACGATGGTACTAAGTCTTAACTTTTAAGCCCCAACTTCTGGGGAACTTTAAAGTTGGCTTTCGTCCGTGTAGCGACTAAAAGTGTTTCCTCTTTAATAGACACTTTAGCAGCTGGCCTGTTTTATTTAATAAACTTTCGTCCCGATTCACAGGCTTCAGTCGGCCGGATTTGGAACTGGAAGCCCAAAGCTCTTGGGCCAAGTGGCAATCGATTTAATGCCGCGCCTGCTCGGCTTTCCATCCGGAAAACTCAAGTGCGCATTTGAATTTCAATCAGTCGACTGCAGCGAAATAAATAAGCCATCGATGACGGGGACCAAGAGGTCCTTCCACCCACTTCCTTTTCCTATTCTAGTGCTTTGGGTTCCGTTCTAATGAAATAGTGATGGAATAAGGATATGGAATCTGTTGCAGAAAAATGGGTTACTAATGGGTCAAAGATGCGTATACTTAATCTGAAAAATTATATTATATATTTATAAAAGTTGGATATTCAAATTTCGTTACTAGGTATTTTCTTTATGTGTCGCTAAAGTGGACAACCACAGACTACCAATATGGCACGCATCGCCGCTAAAAGTAAGTAGAAATTGTGGATTCCGCATCCGATTTGTGGCACTCACCGTTTATGATTCTGGTCAGCTTGGAGCGCCTGGTGGACGATGGGCTCAGCATGCTCTCGCGGCGGCTGCTGCTGCCCCCGCTGCCGCCATTGCCGCCTGCTGCGTGGTGTCCCGTGCCCGTTCCTCCACCGGATCCGGATCCGGCTGCCGAGTCACCGTAATTGACATTCAGCTGGGCCTGCGCCTGCGAGCCAAAGGAACAGCCTGTGGAGGTGGCATACAGGCTGCTGGCCGAGGGACGTTTGCTGAAGGGGGAGGGACCACCTGCCACAGAGGCACCGGGAGCCGTGACGGCCAGCGAGGAACGCGGCAGGTCGCTAAACACAATCTCGGCAAAGGAATCGATGCTGGCGGAACGTTGAAGAGCACTGCTATCCTTGCGTCTGAAAGGAAACGAAAAAAAAGGAATCAAATAGGACACAGAAACCAAAGTCATGAAACACGATGAGCAAGTCAATGGATTACGCCGAGGACTCTCGGGTGATGGGATGGGGATGGGGATGAGGTGCAGTATTATATGGGGAATAGTGCAAACTTGTAGAGTATCGTAATTACTTTACGCTGTCGGACATTTTAATGAGCTGCCCACAGACCATTAAGTGTCGCCGCGGTCACTGGCCGGCCTAGTTGCCATAATGTGACCGTTTTTTATGGCCACACCAGAGGAGAAAGCCGCTCTGTGGTCCGTTTGGGGAAATGGATGAAGCGGTTCTAGTACACAGTGGGAAATGGGTAATGATATAAGAAACATGATTTTTGAAAAGGGGATTTGTTTTCTTTGAGTGTATCAGCAGCTGGCGCTAATGCGATGCTGTGGGTAATGTTGACAAACTTGACTCTTGTATCTGGACGAGAGTGTTGGAGTATTTCTTCATTCTAGTCAAACAGTTTCCCGGTTCTTGCTTCTTGCTTCGCACTTTTCTTGCGTGGATGACTGGCACGCTTTTTCCGTTGCCGTTGCCACTGCCGTTGCCCATGACTGGCCAAGTTTATGGCCTGCAAATCGAGGTAAGTGATGGAGCTGATGGGTGAAAGTAAACTGCAATTTACGGGCCACTTGTCGGCCTAGTAATGGATTAATTTGCCATCTGCCTGAGACCTGGTAGAGTGTATATGTGGAGTGAGACAAGCTGGGAGGCCATAACTTGCAGTTCATGATTCCACCAGTGAACTTTTGTTGAAAGTTTGTTGAGTCTATGTTTGAGTTGAAGTTTGAGTTTTCCGCGGTGGTGCAGAATGTTTTGCCGTGTTTTGCACTACCCTGAATTAATTTTCAAGCCGCACTCACAAATTGTGTTGCCCCTCCTATTGCTTTTGCTCATTTACAGCATTTGCATAATCAGAGTCAAGTTGGTAAACTCGACCACATTAAGCACGCCCCAACCTTGAACCAACTTTCTCTATGCAAACGTCAGTCAACCAATTTGTCCTCCAATAAGAGCTCACATATTAATACCAGCGGCGGGCTTGTGTTTTGTAGTGGGTACAGACCAAACCCACTGTACAACATGTCGTATGCGCAACATTTTCAATTAAAACCGCAAAAGCTGTCGGCAATCTCAACGCCCTCGTAAAGTTAATTTGAGCAAAAGAATCGGGGGAAATACAAGATGATAGGATGGATAGAACGGATAGGATGCATTTGTACACACGCTAATTCAGTTAATCCGAAACCATAATAATCCGAAGGCAGCTCTTCCGCACTGCGTGTCTTTTCCTTGCCATCCATCTACCCACGAGACAATTAAGCGAGTTTGCAATTAAACACATTCATAATTTGCCAACAGCTAAATACACTTAATCAACGCAAATTCAATCAAATTACGACGCTTTTAAGCGACAAACCAAGTGCGTCGACCCAACCCTTAAGGAACCCTTTGAAAGTCACCCTTTCTTTTACTTTTCCTTAAATACTGGAAAAAATTTGAACTAACTTCTACTGAGGGAAAGTATTGAGAAGTCTCAAATATCTATACGAAATTGCCACAGATAATAACTTCGTTTTTTTAGAGTGTTTTCTACTCCGAACCGAACTTTATTAGAAAAGTCCTTCGCGTCATCGTCGTTGATGGCTGATGTGGGAATGGGCATGGGGGTGGCATGTCTTGGGGAGCTTGGAACAGGCAACTGAAGAAACTCCCAAGCCACAGACACATTTCATGCCAGGCGACAGGCGGCAAGTATAGACCCTAGTTAGCTCGACCTGACTTGCTGTTGTGGCTTGTTGTCCTTGCCAGTTGTCAACCTCATTGTTGGCAGGCTGAAAATGCAGATGAGAAGAGACAGGCTACATATGGTGGTCCTGTGGCCTTAACCACTCAAATATTGCAGCGTGTTTGGCAGCAAACCTCCGGCTTGTGCATTGGCAAAAGGCACCCAGAGCTGTCGATTGTAATGATCATTATTATTAACTTAGGCCAAGCACTTTAACTAACAGCCAACTGGCGGCAATAAGTCAAGAGCTCTGCCAAAACAAACTTGGCCCGGGTTTACCATGAGTTTCAGAGGTACAAAAAATATATAAACACGGCTGCCAAGTCTTCTGTTTGACAAGGTTGAATACATTCTGCAGGTGAAAGGCTTTCGCCACATGTCTCACCAAACCGCACACATTCACAAATGGGACTTTCAGAAAAATTAAATAAAATATTTATTATTTATTTTTGTTAGCTCTTTTAAATTATTAGTAAATCCTATCAGTAAGTCTTCTACCTCCTCGACTTTTATTGGCCACAAAATGTTTTACTCTTATCTAACCATTTTTTCTAGTGCTTTCCATGCTCTGCTCTAAGTGTCTTTCTCTGCCGGGTTTGCCTGACATTTTGGCACCTTATTTACACTTTCCCCACAACTCGCACAGATAGGAGACTTCCAGGCAATATGCTAGAAACAGGTGGCAGTTGTTTGAATATCTCGTGCGTTGTTCGGATAAGTGGCGTGAAATTCTATAGAAATTTTCGGCAGGGGCGGACTGGGCAGGGCAGCCGGAGAACTGCTTAAAGCTTTCAAGGTGGAAAATGGGGAAAAACTGTCAACCTAGTGTGGGATATTCTCCTAATAAGAGCTGGCTGGCAGTTGATTCGGATGTGGGTTGGCAGACTTAAAACAATTGACTGGGACACGACTTTGTTCCGCCCCCAAAAGTAATTGGATGTGAACGAAAAGTGCATTGGGGACAGAATAAAGACAACTGACTCTGTGAATGAGTGCGGATCGATATGGTTGTGAGAGGAGAGTGGTGTGGTAGAGGAAGGGTCTCTGTTTTTGGTCTGGTCAAATGAGGCGTACATTAGGCCTAATGAGTGCCGTGCCAACTTTAGCCAGTGGATGCTTTCAGGGGCACATCTGCTCTGTATGTCTGTCGCTCATCATCAAGAGTTTCCATTCGCATTTTCCGACCTTTTATGCGGATCACACACCCGCTGCCACACACGCACTTCGCGGCACACACGCACAAACCCCCTCAAAAGACACAAAATAAAACTGAAAATAAATCAGAAACAGAATGGCGGCCATGCCACACAAATTGATGTTGACATCCACAACGATGGGACTTCGGCGAGGCTTTTAGCTAAACTTTTTTCTTTTCATTCCGCGGAGCCGCATGCAATTTATAAAATTTTACAGTACATAACCTGCTTGCCGGCGCTGCCGCCGCTGCCGCCGCCACCTCCCACGCAACCGAGCTAATGAGTTTTGTCATTGTATTTGTATTCTCGCAACTGACTTTGTGCGGGCGGGCTTTGGTCGGTGGGTGGCGGTGGGCGCACATGACGTATGCGCAATTTCATTTATGGTTCGTTTGCTCGAACTTCCAGTGGCATCTTGTTGTCTTAGCTAGTTTAGTGGCTGCCACAGGAGCAGCGACGAGTCGGCGACAAGACGCACAAAACTTTATCCACAACATCAGAGTGGGCAACTCGGTGGCAGGACACTGTTTTATTGGCTACGCTTCGTGTCTTCTAGCCACCCACTTTGCACCTCTTAGGGGTAATATTGGGGGTATGATATATTTGTGGTAATTTTCTCTATAGAAATAAATATTAATCTACTTTATTTAGCAAAAAATGAATTTAGAAAATGTTATATTTTCATTGCCTGTTCATGTTACCTAATTCCTTGAGATTTGAAAACACCGGGTATCCTTCGGTCTGGCCATTGGAACCCAGTGCTCCTTTCTTAAACTTTGAGTTTGGTATCTCCGCCTCCTATGTTTCCTTTGGCTGCTGTTGACTCATGAATAATGCATTCACAATTAAGCCAGTGTGGTCGGGAGAAAAGAAACCCCAACTAGGACCCTAACTGGGTAGCAGTTTTCATTTCGCTCCATCCTTGGCTGAGCTTTGCACTTATTATTATGCGCATTGCTGCCTTTCCACTCTTGCCATTTGCGTTGTTTTACTTGCGTACAACCTTGTTGCCTCTAAATTTAGCAACAAAACGAAACGAAACGCAACACAAACACAACATCGGGACATCCAAACAACCAAACAACAACGTTGGCAATAACCCGCCCCGAAATGGGACTCCTTTTGTTTCAGTTTTCGGTTTTTACATTTTAAAATATCAAAGTTTAAACACATAAAACAGCGCACTGGGATCTCGAATCTGAAATTCGTGCTGCACAGCAAAAAAAAGAGTGGAATTCTGTTTGGATTGTCTGGCTTTATAGTCATAAAGGGATACTTTTGTTTTAACAACATTTAGATAACTTTTCTATAAATATTTGATTTTATTGGTATTTGCTGGATATCGCATACGAAATGCTTAATTAAGTTTATGTTTTTATTTGTGTGCCCCTTGCTCTGGTATCCTGCTGCCCTGCTATCCTGCTGAATGAGGGCGAGTGGTAGTTGCAATCAATGACCGGGACGGAGCGAAGCGAAGCGAAGGAAGAGGTCCTTCTGTACCTCCTGCGGCATGTTTGCCAAAATGATTTTACACTCTTGACCATGGTCAATGGAAAGTGGTCTGCTGTGAAGAGTAGCACAGTTCAAGGCATAATCTTTCAGCTCGTAAATTGCTTACACCCGTCAGGGACATGTTGTACCAGAATGTGATATTACCCTTGTTGGGTTTAACTCTTGCAAACGATGCCCCAACTATTTCCGGAAAATGTGTTTACATAATTAATCAGGACAAAATCGACATATCGATGCTTGTGAATTTGGGATAACATGCTAAAATTAGCCAGATGAATTCAACATGAATCCCTGCTCAATTATTCGCTATTTTTCAACCAAACAAGTGCGGTTTTTGTTCTATCAAAGCCTTCAATTGCATTTTTCAAATATTTATGCGAGTAAATTAATTTTTAAAGAGATTGCTTTTAAGCCATAATTAACTTTAAGTCTAGCACCTGCTAGACCACCAGCTGTGGTTTGATTTGTGCATTTTATCCTTTCGAGAGTCTGACGTTAATTAAGAAAACATCGAGAGGAGCCCGGGGCGGATTAATCCTGCCACTGCATGTGTCTCCATTAGCCTGCCCTGAACCGTAACGAATGAAGACAAATGCCGCACTCGACCGCAGGGCAAGCTTCTCGCCTGTCATCACCTCGTCGGTCCACTTCTGTGAACACCTCACCTCCTATCTGTCTGTATCCCTCAGTCCAATCTCATATGGGCGACCATTAGGTGGCCGCCACAGAGACACATGACCGAGATCAGCTTTCCAGCTTGGGGGCGTAAATGAAATTAGCTAATTGCACCAGCTCGCCGCCAGTCAAGGTGAAAGTTGACGGTACAGACAGAGTGTCCACGCATGCAAAGAGATGCAGGACGAGAAAAAATGATTAAATTTTGTAATTAACAGGCAAAACAGAAGACAGAGAAGACTTAACCAGCAGCAATTGGATAACGTTGCCCGTTGACAAAAAATCAAATAAAGATATTTTCGAACTTTGTTATCCCAATTTTCTGTCTGTGCACACTGAGTGTCAAGGATTGCGATTGTAAATTACGTATACGTACCGTTCCCAGGATAGACGACGCGGCGCCTCCTCGCCCAGACCCAGGCCCAGACCTAGGCCCAGACTCTGGACCACATTGTCACCTGGCGGCGGAGGTTGCAGGCTTGACCTACCAGCCAGGGCGGTTGATTGATGCAGCAATTTGGCCAGCCGTGTGAAGGTCGTACTCGGCCCAGAGCCCGAGGCGGAGCCGGATCCGGATGCCTCGGCTAGCGGTACTTCGTGGAGGGTGGGTTCTCGGGCCATGGGTGTGGATGCCTCTGAGGAGGCAGCGGCTCTCTTCCTCGCTGCCAGCCGATAGGCACGCGCTGCCACGACATGTGGGGCGGGGATCCTGTCAATAGAGTTTTACGTTATTTATTAAGATTAAAGTCTGGCCAAAGGAAAGATAAGAAGATTGTGGTCTATAGAGGAAACAGTGGGTTCGTTATTCCCCGCCACTTCCTGATTTTCAAAAGAAGTCTATGGAAAAATTGACAAAAAATCGAAATGAAAATGTGTGGTGAGATTTTAATGCAGATAGATAAAGAATCGATTCACGAATCTTTTAAGGTATTCCGTTTAAGAATCTGGAATGAATCGGCAAAGATATAGACATCTTTGCGGGCCATATATGGCGTTTTCCATGCAAAAAATTGACAAAAAATGGAAATCAAAATGTGTGCTGATTTTTAATGCAGATTGATTGAAAGAATCGATTCCCAAATCTTTTAAGGTATTCCGTTCAAGAATCTGTTGAAAATTGGCAAAGATATGGCCATCGTTGTGGAACAAATATGGCGTTACCCGCCTTTTTCCGATTTTCAGATGAAGTCCATGGAAAAAATACACAAAAAATTGAAATCAAAATTTGTGTTGAGATTTTAGTGCAGATTGATAAATAATCGTTTCACAAATCTTTTAAGGTATTCCGTTCAGGAATCTGTTGAAAATTGGAAAAGATATGGCCATGGTTGTGGAACAAATATGGCGTTCGCCGCCATTTGCCGATTTACAAATAAAGTCTATGAAAAAATTAAGAAAAAATCGAAATGAAAATTTGATTGAAGGTTTAAATGCAGATTGTTAGAAAATCGATCCACAAAGTTTTTTAGACATTGCTCTCAGAAATCTGTTGAAAATTGGCAAAGATATGTGCCATATATGGCGTTCACCGCCATTTTTTCCCGCCATTTACAAAATGGAGTCACAAATCTTTTAAAGTACTCCGGATAAGAATCGGATGTGACTTAGTATAGATATATCTATTGCGGTGGACCATTTCCCTGCCAATTTCCAATACAAAGGCAAAAGAATTAGTTTTTTAATGTATAATTTAAGCTTGGATATATTTGTAAAGAACCCGGCCAAAGGACGAAAATGTTTCACGACTATTACTTACCTCAGAAGTAGGGAGCCGTCGGCGTGGCATTCAAAGTCGTCGGACAACTGGAACAATGAGCTGTCGCCCAGGTTCTGCATCTGTTGGAGGTGGACATGCTGTTGTTGCAGGTGCTGCTGGTGGTGGTGTGGGTGGTGGTGCGGAGTGCTGCCGGAGGACTTGCGCCGGTACACCAAATTGCTATCGTCCTTTGGCAAATTCAGCGATTTCACCATCAACGTATTATTGTTGTTAGCCAAATGCGAGTTATTATTGTTGTTGTTGCTGGTGGCATTGTTGCCGCCACTGCTGCCGCCGCTGCTTGTGCTGTGGCTTGTGGTGGCACGCGTGAGCAGAGATGACCATCGATGACCGCTGGCGCTGCCGCTGCGGCTTTTGCTGCCCAACAAGCGCTCGTCTGTGTGGGCGAATGCAAAATTTGTGGAAAAAATGTTAGTTAGACCAAAAATAGGAAAAAGGAGCATTCGTTAGTTTCTGCGTAAAATGCACTTTCATTATATTAATCACAACTCGTGCTGAAACGCTGTCAAAAGTTTTTAATTACATATTCTGCTGCCACAACATGTTATGCCCACACATTGCCTCATGGCGGTGGAAATTGTGAAAATTGCGAAAAGCAATACCAGTATTTCAAAGCCAGCCTGACTTTCGTGGAAGAGCAGCCTTAATAATGTTTGGTTGGGATATATTTCATGTTATACTCAATCTTAAAAAATGCCTTAAGCCCATTTCTACCCTTTTCTGGTCTATCGGAAAAGATTTGATGATGAAACTGACTATTTCATAGACTTATTTGATCAATATATTTGTCGAATATTTTAGAATATTAAATTTAACTTTATGAAGCGCTAGTTAGGGAAGTATTCTACCGAAAGGATTAAAAGCCTTGAACCCATTCGGGGGCAAGGCTGAGCAAATGAATTCTTTACCCAAGAAAAACTTCAAATGATATCTCAATTAAAATGTTTTATTCTCTACGCACACGTACAGTAGTGATCATTACTGTAGGGTTTAGAAAATAAAAGAAGCAACTATTATATAATATTATTCTCGCATTAATATATATTATTCTCACACTTATTGTATTAAAATAATATCATTCTGGCGGCGACTGTGAATACCCACCCAATTGAAATGTTTGTTTATCCGTGTGCAGCGAGACGACCGGAAGTCCTGGCACAATAATGGCGGGCAGTGTCCGCGACCGTAACAATGGCGGCGGCAGCTTGCGGCTGCCCGTGCGCGATTGCGACCCGGAGCCACCGCCTCCGCCTGCTCCACCCGCTGCTGCGGCGGCAATGGCAGCCTGTTGTGCCCTAAAAAAAAAGAAAAAGAGATACAGAGAAATGGGAAAAGGATTACGTCCGAGGAGAAAGGGTGCTGATGTGCGAAAGAAAGTGACAATAATAAGTTAATGCTATTATTTATTAAGTGCGACGAGTGAGGAGTGGCAGCAAGTAAATGCAATTATTTCCCGTTCTTTTAGCACAACTCAGTGCCATTTCCGTTTCATTTGCATGTGCCACCAGGTTGCATGCCCCATTTTCCTTTCTGGACTTTAAATCCCATTATCTTTAAAGCTACCAATTTTTTTTTTTACAAGAACCGATGTAATAAAAGCTGTCTAACCATAAAATGTTTAATTTATACACTTTTAATATCGTCAAAATTAATGAAACCTTTCACAGTTTCAATTATGTAATTGTCGGAGCAACAAAAGCTTTCAATTTGATGCCATGGAACCCTTGATGCACTGTGCCTGGGGAGAGTGTCATTGTCAGCTGTCGATTTGCGCATTTTTTGCTCTCGCATGTGAATTACATTTGATTGTTGTGTGGAAATTATTTTCAACACCTCTCGGGCCCAGCACAATGCCACCCTCGACACATACTCGACAAAATTCACATCCGCTGACTGCGACAGCTGCCAACTTTCCCCCTTTCGGCCCTCTCAATTTCAGCAGCTTGATGTGTGATTGAATTCCTGGCACTCAAACTGGATGTTCCCAACTCGACGCCTACACCAGATGTGTCCTGCTCCGGCCCTGGCCCTGGCCCTGTCCTGTCCCGCCCTGTCCTGCTCTGCCGCACCAATTGTCAACCTGATGGACTGAACCTCAACCAGCCACCCACTTGAACTGCACGCATATTGCGATGCTGATATATCCGTATGCAAAATGGAAAAAAAAATAAATAGAAATCGAGGAATCACAAAATAGCAAGAAAAAAAATGGAAAACTTTTTATTTGATTTATTTCTGACTTTGACATTTTGCCAAGGCGCCCGAATATCTGCCAGAGTTCTAACAAGTCGCCTGCAATATTGATGATGATAGCAGAGGGCTGCCAAACGAACAGAAATCAGCAAAACTTTTTTCCACCCAGAGGCATTTACAAGAGATCCCGGCATGGGACAACACATTCAATTGCTCTCTGCCAAGGAAAATCAAAAACAAAAAACAAACACACACTGCACCCGCACTTTAGTCTCAATTTCTTCTTTTCTGAGTCAAAATGCAGCAAAAGTTACAGCAACTGCGAAGGAATCATGTAAGCAATTTATCTGCGTCCTTGCAGGACGAGTAGCGGGTGGGCGGTTGGTTGGTTGCTTCGTTGGTTGGTGGACGTCTTGGGAAAACATGCGAAATTGTTAAAGAGTCCAAAAAGAGCAAAAAGAGCAACACAGCACAATGCCCACACATAAATAAGGGGAAAATTACATAATGCTTCGGCGGAATATTTGAGAAGTTGAGTTAAAGCTTTTAAAAGGACCCATGCCACCTCTTTTGTTCTGTTCTTCACACTACAAGAAATTTAAATTTAAATTTATAGTGATGATATTGAAGGTTTCCTATGCTTTCAAGCTCTTTGAGGACAAAGAACTGACTAATTGGAAAAGACACTTTTCAAAAAGACTATTGAAAGACACGAATTTAGAGAGATATAAGTTATCTTTAATTACAAATGTGGCAAGTGGCAAAAATTCTGCTTGCCATTTTTTAAATTCTTAACGTTTTTTTTTAATATTAAATAAAACAGTTTTGGCTATATTTTATTTCTCTCTATGAAACGCTTTGGCTTGAGGTCTCCCGCCGGGCTCTTTGAAGAGCTTTGGGGCACAAAGGAGCACATACAATGGCACAACACCCACTAAAGGCAAGCTGTTACAGGTCACAGCAGGAGGGCCAAAGCCAAAGGGTTACGGGGGTCAAGGGGGCTTCGTACGGGATCTGGCACAGCCCACTCACATAACTCAAAGCGGATCTACATAATTGACGTGAAATACTCGTAACCATAAATCGTGCATTACTCAGAATGAACGAAAGGGTGGAGTCGTGAAAAAAGGTTAACATGTTGCCAGAATTGCCGTGAAAAGTGTTTTAAGATGGGCTCTGCATAAAAGTTTACACCTCCCCATGATAATGGAGTCATATGCGACGGAAGGTGTTATTTAATGAGCAGCCCACCAGAGCAGGAAGTTCTCACATAAAACGAGTTAATGGCAAAGAGATCAAAAGGATATGAAATTCTATACATCTAAGCTTGTGCTTGTGCCTGTTCCAGTCTCGGTCTCGGGGGCTCGATTACCACTGGACATTCTCGGCTCAGATAATTTGTGATTCAATTACTGCCACACACAACACGATTATATCTAGTCCCATTTGCATAGCCCAATTAAGGATTCCATTCGGCACCTACAGACCAAATGGTCACTACAAAAACTGGAACCTAATGAAGAAGTTTCTGTGGGGGCCGGCATCAGCATAAACATCGGTATTCCGGCTTATATTAACAACGGCTGCGACAGTCTCGGTGTTCGTGAGCCTAGAAAAAAAAAAGACAACTAAGCCGAAAGGCTTTGCCAAATTACGCATACGCAGTGTGTGCGCCCTGTAATCCAGCATGTGTGTGTGTGAGAGACGTGTAATTGCATTTGGTGCTGTGTTTACATGTGCGTGCATAATTAGAGTGAATGTTGTTCGTGTAATCAAATCATTAGATGCCGCTGCCTCTCCTCCTCTCTCATCTCATCCCGGAGGACGCCTTTTCAATGGGTTAAAGGATAACTGAACTTGGTGGCAAGTAAGTGAACTTTAAACGAGAACCTCCTTTTCATCCCCGGAAACGGATGGCTCGTGCCTAATTGAGTTTAAAGCTCGTCACTTTTTTCGAGTCCTTGCTTAAGCAAATGGTGAGCATGCGAAAGCATTTTTATTACGTTGCTACTGTGTAGCGAAACATTTTTAAAAAATTTCCTTTGGCTTCGCCTGAAAGGATACGAGCTAAGAGAAAAGGAGGCGGAACGTCCACATCCACTTCCACTTCCACTTGGAGCGTAGCAGTGCAATAAACTGCGATAAAGACCAGCATTGCGTAGAATCTCTCTAACGAGCTGCTTTCGAAGTCTTCCCGGCAAACAAATGAGCAATACCCGGCAAGACGTGCATGGGAATTGAGATTGCCACCTGGCCACGCCCCGAGGACTCCAGACTTAAGGCTTGCTCGGGACCAAGTGCCACGTGCTATTTATCAGAAACTTTGAGGGTCCTTCACACGATGCATCCACACGATGGCTGGAAATTGAAAATGCACTGCCAAGACTGCCTGAAATAAATGCAGAAGTGAAAAAAGCGCAAATTTTCATTCACTTCCGCAGCAACTGCTGCCATTTTCAACTAGCTACGATTTTTTGCGGCTTCAAAATTGGGTGCAATGGCAAAGAGCTCCGGGATGAGATTCTTTTTCTGGGAAATTTCAAATTGGAAAAATTCAAAGGTTGAGTGCCCTGAAATGGGTTATTCCTTAGAAGCTTTATTGAAATGCATTTGCCAAGTTTAATGGATGTTTACTCTCCTAAAAATGATTATATTTTATGAACTTTTTACACATAGCTAAGCTATATCACTTTTCATATGAGTTTTCTTTAATATTTATGTTTCATATGGCTAAAGGCCTCAGCTGCCAACAAATATTGTACCTCCTGAATTTAATTTCAAAGATACAATAAAATAATAATTTATGCTTCATAGTCCTGAAACGAAACTATTGATTCTTCTTGACTGTTCATTGCCAGGCAAATCGCTTTTGATTGAGGTCCAATCTAGTTTCAATCCGGCTTTTAAACAGACTGTTAATACTGTTTGCCTTTGGCTGACTGACAATTCATTGGGATTGGCCGCGCTCAGAGGCAAAGCCTGGCAAATCCCGGCTCCCTATCCATTCTCAAAAATCCCCAATGTATCATCCACCCCCCCGTGGTGCTTAAGTAATGGCAAACATTCGACTTACTGACGCTCCTTGCGCTGCTGTCGCTTCTTCTTGAACACTTTTCTGACGCGCAGCAGGAGAAAGGCCGCCCGATCCACGGATAGAGTGGTGCCGCTCTTCTTTGCAGGTCCCGCTGCAGTCTCCTCCATGGTGCTGTCTATGGCTGACTGGTTGCTGCTCCTTTGTCTTCTGCTGTTAGTGGCAGGTTACTTTCCAGCCAACAACTTTTGCCAATGCTGGCATTTGTATGCTGGCTGTGTAGTCCTTCGGCGAATCCTTTCTGCCTTGCCTGGTGTCTGGTGTCTGATGCCTGATGCTGGTGACGATGTTGTTCTCGCCTCGAGGATTCGTGTTTTACTTGCTCTAGTTATACTTTCACTATCACCAAAGACGGAACATGGTTATAGCTATGCGCACACACGCGTAGATTTACATATCCTGGCAGGACCTGCACGTGTTTCCCAGCTGCCTCGTTTGTTTGTCTGACAATTGCGTGCCAAGAAGCAAATGCTCGTAATATGTATTTCTGCTCACTGGTCCTGGTCCTGGTCCTAGTAGCACCCACAGACCCATTGCCATCAGACTGACTATATCCTGTTCACGACATCCTTCCCATTACACAAACACACACTCACACACGCGGGGTACATGCATTCATATGATATTGTTTTATTTATGATCTGATGTTATTGCTGCTTAGGTAAGTTGAGAATTTCTTGGCGTTTTACGCATTTCCATAAACGAATTTCCCCATAAGCCATAAGCGAAGCGAGGGGAGGACATACCCAAGGACATTTGTCTTGCCACCTTCTTGCTTTTATTTTATGTCAAATAAAAATTTAAATTCATGTGGCTTCCAGGATGGGACTTTAACCGAATGCGACAATGTGGAAAAAAACGAAAAGTGGAAAAATAAGAACGAAGACATAACCAAGTGTCTTTACTTTTGGTCACTTTGGATTTACTTTGAGCTGAGTTTGCTGGAGGGGATTCATCAGCATTCTCATTGTCAGCTTCATTATCATAATCGTACCTTTTTCCAGATCAATTACGGATTAACTGTCAGGTTTATTGGCGTGCAAAAAGGGGAAAGGTAATCCCCGGAATCCCCGAGAATGTATCCACAATAAAGTTGAATGTCTTGACGGTTTGGCGCCACTCCCCACTTCACTCCTATTGTATCACACACCCTCCATCTTTTCCACCTGCTGTCACAGTCAACGTCGCCGGCTGACTTCTAAGTGAGCTTGAGTGGATTTTGAAAACATTCCCAGCACTCACACACCCTCGAACACATCCTCTGTGTGCGACAGTTGCCTTGATAAAGGATAAGAAATTGCTTTGCAACCAAAAACCCGAGTTGAGCCGAGTTGAGGGACATCCCACAAAAGCGTCTTAGTGCTGCTCGACAGTTAACTTAATATTGACTTATTTGGTTGGCCGCAATCGAAAACTATTTACGAGTTGCGCAGCCCGGGAATCC
Source organism: Drosophila vallismaia (assembly GCA_035047325.1). Classification (NCBI taxonomy): domain Eukaryota; kingdom Metazoa; phylum Arthropoda; class Insecta; order Diptera; family Drosophilidae; genus Drosophila; species Drosophila vallismaia. The sequence continues at coordinate 795,296 of JAWNPU010000002.1, read as the reverse complement.
TGCCAAATCGGTGATAGCCAAGTCCTTGGAGCTGACAATAACTCTGCTGATAGATCATTATGAAGCCCTATTTGGGTCAGACTAAGACCAGGAGCAGGAGCAGGACAGACTGGACATCTGAATTCCTGATGAGACTAAAGTAATTGCTCCAAACTGCTGCTTGAGCAGAAAGCAGAAAGCTCTAATCAAATCGATCCGAATCGAACTGAAACAGAAACTGAGACGGAGCCATTACTCTTTTGATGAGGGTAATGGCGTTGAGGGCACCGAAGCAATTATTCCTTGATTTGATAATCACAGCCGGAAGCTGTCAGGACCAGATGGATGTCAGAATCCTGTGAGAAGAACTAGAGAGACAACAACTCGGAGTACGGAAATCCAGGAGACTGCTGGTAACGAGGAAAAAATTAATTCATTCCACAAACACTAAATCTGTTTCTACGTTGAATGTTAAATCCACTTCTCTTTAAATAGATAGAAAATAGATGCTAGAAATAAATGCTTTTCATTAAAAGGATTTGGAAAACTTATTTTCACCGAGTTCTCAATAAATCTTTTGAAATCGAAAACTAATGAAGCCTCTGATAATCCCCTCTTTATTTATATTTAAGCTCTTCAAATTAAAATTTGTAATCACAACTTTTCCGGCTTATTTGGCCAACAAAGTATTTTCAAACAAACCTTAACTGAAAACCAAATTGCCAGCGGTCTAGTTCAACATCAAGAGGTGACAGGTGGATTAATTTCCGAAATATTTTCCATCGCCTCCCGGGCCTCGCTAAATGCAATTGACCCTGGCTTTTGGCCAGGTCTAGAGGCCTGCCCGGCATCGAGTTAATTGAATGTCATGCCAAGCTCTGCTGCGAATGGGACGAGCCTGTGTCCACGTGGCTCCCGAGTTGCAAGTCATTTCCGGCATGCCCGTGGCATCGAGCTCTGTAGTTGCTTGGCTGGCGCAATTTGACTTTAAAGTCAATCATTTTACGCTCGTCCGATTCTGGCCGGGATGGCAGGACGATGAGCGACACATCCTGGACCGGTGGACAGGTGGGCTGGGACGTGCAACCGCAACCACACGGCTGGTTGGATGTCACTTGCAACGTTTCCGCTGCTGATTTATTCGCCATTATGCTGTTACGTGACCATCTGCGTTCCAGGTGGCGACGAGTCTAGGACTCCTTATCCGTTTTCAGCAAGAATGCCATAATTAAATAACAATTTGCTAGCTAACATTGAAGGGGCGGACGACCAGAGACCCGTGCTCGCATCAGGACACCCACAGGATATTCGCATATGTGCGTGGTCTGGGGAGAGGCAGCCAGGACTAGAGGGGAGAATAGAGAGGAGCATTAAGCGCCGCGTACTGCCATCAAGAGGCCAACATAAAGCGAACGCGACCAACTCCCTTTATGGGCCAACATTTTCAGGACCTCTCGCCTTTGCACTTATCCTTTGCATAATTCTTTTGCTGTTGAATCCGACAAAGCACAAAAGCAAACATGTTTAAAAAATAAATATAATTTGGGGTAAAAATAATAATATCAAAAAATAAGTTGAAATATTAAAAACAAAGTTTAACGAATTTTAAACTGACTTTTGGGATAGCCAACTTATTTTTCTATAAACTGGCTTAAATAGTTTAAAACTTTCAGCCATTTAGGCTTGACCGTGACTGTTTCTGCCAAATTTGTTTTCCATTTAGCGTCCAGCTGGTTCAGACATCTCCAGAGAGCGTGGCAGGGCGGCGGAAATGAGTGCAAATTTATGCAGAAAGTAATTAAAAGTACCGTTGTCCGACTACACTTCCTGTCCCTGATCCAGCCTGCCGTGGACATGAGGGGCGTGGCAGGCATTGTAAAGGAGCTTTGAGATGTTTTTAACGATTTGTTTGCGCTCATAAAAGTAAAATTTAATGAAGTTGCAGCATAAAAGGCGCATAAACACGAGCCAAGTGGCTCACTGACCTTTGTCCTTTTGTGTCGGACCGACCTGCTTCCACCAACGAGGTGGCGGCCTAAGTGGCTCCGTCGAGTGTTTGTCTCTGTCTTAATTACTCGGCTTTCGTCTCATTGTCCGCTGGCCACGAAGGCAAACACCAAACACCTTAAGCTAACGAGCTGCTCAGCTTTAGCTTCTGCTTGCCACTCCTAACGCCCCCTGCTACTGCCCTCTCCCTCGTCCCTGTTTCCCAGTGGGGCAGCGAAAGGCGCAATCAATTTGCTTTCAACGCCGCACACAACAGCAGCCGCAGGACCTCAACCTGCTGGGGTCCACCCACCTAATTTAAAGGACTAATTGTCAACAAGCGGCTGTGGCTGCTCGTATATATATGTTTATCGGTTAGGTGTGGATCAGGTCGCTCAATGTGCCATTCGATATAATTAGGATTTGCAATATGGACATTTAAGGGGCTAAGAGGAAGCTTAACTTATAAGCTACCAGATTAGACCCTAAATTCAAAACATTGGATTACCTTTAGAATAAAATTTAAAATTTAAAACCCCTGAAAAGCCAATTACATTTACTATCACTAGGGAATATCTTGATAAAGAACACATATATTTGAGTTATTAAAAACGTACAAACTCAATTGAAAATGAATGTTTTAAACGTAAACATTTGGGAATACTGGAACCTTTCAATTTTCTCACATGAAACCAGCTTGGGAATTATTTTGACAGCAAGTAAGAACCAAAAGCCGAAGAGAAAAAGCTTAAAGCAAAATATGTTTTGTAAGCTGATATTTAGAAAAATCTCATCAATGACTCATCCATCCATCACATAATTTTCTGTTAATTTTCCTCAGACTTTCTTAGCTCGAATTTCGAGAAGCCTTTGGCCTTGTTCTATCAGACAGACTGACAAGGAATATGAGTGGCTTCATCGGCAGGACTCTGTCTGCTGTTTTATCCAAGCCAAACACCATTGATACACCTAGCCAGAAGTGGCCTCTGAAGCTCATTGTTTTTCGTTGATGGGCCCCGGGCTGAGTGACGTACATCTTAGACAACTTCAGTCCCTGCTGACCTGCCAGGTTGCCACTTTTGGTTGTTTGTCTGCCATTGTCGGGCCATATCAAGTCAGTTGCCACTCAGCGCTTAGGATGTGCGGCCTTATCGCCCATCTCTCCACGGGCCGCAGTATTAGCTCCTGAGTACAATTTTGCAGTGCAAAGTGTCGGGCTAACAAAAGCCGTTAAGACAAAGCACAAGCCAAAAACGAGCGACAGGGCGAGCGTAAGTAATGCGGCTAAAATGCGACATGTTAACAAGGCGGCGACGGCTTAAGAGGATTGCGATTGCCGAGGGACTTTAATTTTCCAGGGGGTGTGAGGGTATGCTGCCTCTGCCTCTGCCGCAGCCCCAGGTCCCTGTATTTATAAACTTTACATCCAATGAAACTAACCAGAAAATGGACACGACGCGGAGTGGGGCAGACAACGGGGCGTATGAGTGTTATTTTCATTCAGGCGTCCAGCCATGAAAATGCCAGCCTTCGAGTGTATGTGCTTTCTAGGCTGTTTGTATTAGTGCCTTTCGTCTGACTTGGCCGGCATTTATGGTTCAAGTTGCCAAGTTTTGTTTTCTTTAGCTTTACTCATTCCACTTGATGTTTTTGTTTAGGGGAAATTGTAGGCCGCCCATTGACTGGCGCACAAACACCAAGCCACCAGGGCAGTAGTTTTATAGCTTTCGGGCACAGGACAATCGACAGGACAAACTCATTCACTCATTCAGAGAACGGGGATAAAAAAACGAGCAAAGGTTGCACAGATTTCATGCCTCGTTGCATGCAGCTGGCAAAAAACAAACAAGGCAGCATTGAAGCCAGCCCAAAGCTGGCCAACAACAAATGTAGCTAACCAACCACGGTAAAAACTGGCTAAAATAGTTTTTTTTATCACTTACTAAGAAGTTTTAAAACAGAAAAGTAAATGGTGCCTTGTTTCCCTTGAAAATACGTGAGAACCCTTCCAATAAATTCCCTTAAAATTCGATTAACATATTTCCTTGAACTTGGAGCATATATTATTCCCCAGGTTCGAGTCCTTAAGCTTCTTGACAACTTTTGTCGAAATAAATTCTCTTGCTGGAACTTTTACTGTCGGTTCTATATTCTATGGGGTTTAGTAGATGGGGGGCGGACACACAACATACCATATGTGCGACGCGAAGGCGGATGTGGAAGAGACTGGGCACTAGGTACTGGGAATCTGAAAACCGAGTGACAACCAGGCCAGGACTCAGCCCTCCTTCAGCCCCTTAAGTCCAAACATGGGGGCCTTGAAAAATTACAAGCTTTTAAATTGAAATTTCAGACTGCCAGCACCGACAACATGAAAGCGGGACACGAACGCGGACACGCTTCGTTGTTTATTATTTGTGGCTTTATTATTCTGGGCACTGGCCCGGGGCAATATTTTGCTTGTTTCACTCGCTTTTTTATTCTATTTTTCCTTTTTTCACATTTTTTGCTGGCAACAATTTGCCGCGGCTAATCAACAAATGAATTGCCGTAACATGGTACAAGACCATTGCGTATACGCCACGTTGTGGCAACTCCCATTTCCATTACCCGGACCATTTTGTTCCCTGTGCAATTTAAAATTATAGAGCAGAGGCTCCATTGTAAGTCTGTAATGTTGCCACTGCAGGAGGAATATAATTAGCCGGGATCAGAATGATGTCTGCCCGTGGCCAAATAGACATTTTGACCTCACTTTCAAGGCATGGTTCCCGGGCTAAAGCTCGGTTTTGGAGTGTGGTTTTGGGTCAGTGAAGTGATTAGGCGATTGATGAACGCTTAGCATTTTGGGGTTAAGCTCTTGTTGCTGTTGACCCTCTGTCAAAAGTGTTAATTGACAGACTAATTGAATCAGCCGCAAAAGCAATTTGGAAATGGAATTTGAGATAAACACAATTAATGTTTTACTTGAAGTCGCCCAGGACCCTCAAGTGCCAATAACGAAAAGGCAAAGATAAATACAAACACAAAATTTCCATTTCGTCCTTCGTTCGAGGACAGAACGGAAAACGCCTGAGTTGGCATAATTGTGAAATTAGACAGAGCCAAAGTAGAGCAGGATTGTGTTTACACGCACTCGAAGAAGTGCATTTAGCAAAACTCAATTTGCCAGTAATTCCAATTCGATTTACAAGCCCCCCAGTTGAGTGAGCCCAAAAAATTGATTACTTTTAATAATGGATTTTATCAAAGTCGATGCAAAAATTCGCCCAGCACACACCTAGACAAGAAGAGTACGTATAAAATATCCCTATAAATATGCTAAATACTAAATAACAATTTGGCCAAGGATCTGGCTCGTAAATACTGGCCATTTCGGCCATTTCAGCCATTTGACTAGCAAAAGGGAGCGGTTCACGGAACTGACACGTGCGGTTGCGTGTTGATTGGCATTGTCGGTTGGTCAAAAGCCCGTTTCTTTTTTAGCTTAAACGCAAATTGGCAAGCCGACAACAACAACGGCATATAGACAAACGACGATTCCCGGAAAAAAATGATTGGGGAAATCCCCTCAAAGGCAAATACCAAAACACGTGAGATAGATAAACCAGATTGGGCCAGGCCAAGCCAGGGCAAGCCAGTCAAGACGCCCAAAATAAACCGAATTCGCGCTTCGGTAAACAAATCCCAAGTAGGAACCAGCTTGGGCCCACATTAAAGCTGTAAGTACTCCACAAAAAAGGCGGAAAAAAACAGACAAAAATGACAGACGTACGGATTTTTCGCATCGGGGGAAACCCAATCGACAAACATTTTGGTGTCGGAGTTGGCCAAATATTGACAAGGCCATGTGCGAAGTTGGCGGGCGAGGGGAAGGCGCCAGGCCTAAACGACCTACAAATGTAATTTCCCTATGAGCAAATCCACCATCGCTTATACAACCTAATCGATGGCAGGACTAGACCTTCACTAGAAAAAAAAACACGAACAAACAATAGAATCAGGGTTTCAGAAACAAGGTTTGATTGTTTCTGAAGTTATGGCTTAGATGTAAGAAATAAAAAGAGAGTTTTAAATATTGGAAGTATATAAAGTATTAGGAAGTAGTATTATTTCTCTGTGTAGCCAAAAAACCATTCCAAAACCCAAATAGATACACAAATCAACCACAAAATAAATTAAAGCAAGGCAAACGGAACATATTCGATAGGAGAATACATCAAAGAAAACTAGAGTGGATGAGGGATAGGAAAACAGAGAGAGAATAAAAGACAATTACGTTCAATTTGAGCCACAAGGACTTGCCAGGGCCCCATCTTGGAACCACTTCGGGTTGGGACACAACTAAAAATAATGAAATCGAAACTAATTGTAATTTATAGTAATAGTCTAGCGGCCAAGAATTCAATTCGAAGCACCAACATGGAGCGAAGAGGGCATTGAATTACCCCGGAATATAGATGTTTTCCACACATATAGTGAGCCATAACTGGACAGACTTGAAGTACCATTCACATCAGAAGCAGCTCGCTGCAACTGTTTTGTGTTTGCCGTGTTCGCTTTCAACTGCAAACATTTTCGTACAACCCCACACGGTGTGAGGGCTCGCAGGACCCCCACCTCGGCATTATGGAGCTATTTTAGTCGGCACTCGCTCATAGTTATAGTCCAAGGTCACATGACCTCGTACCCAAACACACACACACACACATACACACACACAATCACACTCTCAGCTACTGGGAAATATTTTTAAAAAGAAACAGCGTAGCACACTTTTTGGGGACGCCCATTTTTGACACTTCATTAGTTCGCGTGAATGAATGTTTCCGCTTTAGTACGTGTATGAAAAGAAAGAAAAATAATGATGATGATTAGGAGGGGATGAAGGGTATGAAGAATAAAGGGGCAGGGAATTCGGATAAGGAATGAGAAAACTTTTTATTATTCACCTTCAAACACCTTTCGGCAATGGGAAATTTGCCTACAAAGTCAAGCCAAACTCTCTATTGTAACCAATAAGAGATCGAAGGCAAAACTTTGGCAGCAGACTGGCCATAAAAACGCTCTCGGCAGTTTGGTAATCGCTGAATTGGGGCTTCCAAAGTTAGGGAATGAAGGTGCACAGGAAGAAATTATAGGTAGGAAGTCCTAAACAGATTAATTCTCTCCCAAAAGATCTTTTACGCATTGCTTTAACATCCTTTTCAATTTTATGATTCAAATATATACATTTTGCAAAGTACTCCTTTTTGTTGACTCTCAAAATTTTAAATAAATTTTTTATGCTTTAACGTAATAATATCGACCAGATATTTTTATGGCTTTTCGGACGGTGTGAGTTGGCATGGGATAGCTGCCAGCACGACTTTTACATTCATGATTTACGATGCGTCTCCGTTGGGCGAGCGGTGCCAATCCCTGGCCAGGTGGTACAAATCAATGTGCGCCCCGGGTTTGCGATTGTTTCAGTCAGGTTGGTTGCTCCGCTAGCTCATGCTGCCGCCCATCCCCTCCAGCTGCTGTTGATCCTGGCGCAAACCAATGCACATCTCGGGCATTAATCAACCATAAAAGTGGGGCAGACAGAGGAACCGAATTGGTAATAAGACTGCGATAAGCCCCAAGGATATCATACTAATTGACAGAGGGAAACCGGGGACGGGGACTGAAATCCCATTCGGAATGATTACAAGTTGGAATCGCTAAGATGGTGGGTGTGCCATTTCGCAATTGTTCGTTCTAAGCCGGATATTGCGTAAATTTGAAAAGTGCGCAAGTAAATTGTTTCACTTTTCAGGCATCCTTAATTAGCGCCGTTAATTAAAAGCAAAACATGAATTAAAACGGACCACAGCAAAGCAAACGTAAAGTAGAATGTCATTCTAATTGGTTTGCGGTGGGTCAACTTACTGGACCATGAAAATTAATTAAAAGTCAAACAGAACTTCAATATTACATAAATAAAATGGAAACGGTGCGTAAAAGTCACCCTAGCCGAAAAGGATTTAATTATGTTTTAAAACGTCAAAAATTGTTCATGCACAGAACATAAATAAATAATAAAATTACTCAAATTACTGAGAATTCCTATGAATAATATAAATATATCCCAGATGCCGCTCAATTGCAGTCAAGTTTATTAATTGCTTTGCAATGAACGTTGGCATTTTCGCACACATGGCTTAAACGAAAGAACAACAAAGGCCAAGAAATGTCAACCAGCCAACAACTCTCGCACATCCTTGCCCGGAATCCTGCAAATGCATTATATCCTTGCCTGCGACGTCATTGTCATGAAGTGCACAAATTTATCGAGTACATTTCGTATACGTAATATGGCTCCGACCCCATGCATGGCCACCCACGACCTTTTTCCAACTGCCTGCTGCCTGCTGCTGCCAGGCATAATATTAGAGCTCCTTGTTTATATTTTTAGTGGCAATTCAAATTATTCTTGCTCATCGGGAGTGTTGTCAAGGAGCAATGGGCCAGGAACGGGCCAATATGCATACAAAATACATGTACTTGTTAAAATTTTTATTTATTTTATCTTGGCTGTTGCCTGGCGAAATAAGTACTTAATCAACTCTCGTAAATTTAATTAAATGTACCAAAATAACAATCCGGAGAGCTGGCAGCGATATTAATCATACGTCATGTTGTCAGCTTTATGAAGAGCTTGCATAAATCTCTGTCAAAGCCGCAGAATGCAGCCTGGTGTAAAAAATGCATGTGTGTGAATACGAATCGGGGTTTGTGTGTAAGCGGATGCTATTTCAAAATCGTTTTAAATGTGAGCCATTTCAATGAAATTGAAAAAACAGCCGCCGTGCCCCTTTGACGGGTCTCAACGCATCCGAAAATCGGTTGTGTGTATTTCATAATAAACTGCCATTGCCAAAAAATAAAATCACACACACACACAAAAACCGCAGCTAAAAAAAAGAGAAAAGGATAAAAAGGCTGAGAAAATCATAAAAAAAGAAGGAAAACAGCAGCTAGAACAAATGGCTCGTTTGGCTAACCTTTTCTGCATAGCTTTTGTTTATAGCAAAGTTTAAATTGTGTCAATTTTTTTTCGTCGTGCCATGGCCTGCGCAATGCAAAAAGTTTGCCGAATAAATGAAATGTGGACAAAAACAATTTTGAAAATCAAGCCAAGGACAGCGAAGGAGCTTCTCGCATCGTCGCAAAGGAAGAGGATAAAGTCAACAAAGAACATTTCACGATGGCATCTGGAGTACGACCTGTCCCTGCCCGGGGGATTACACCGAAATCCGCGCCTTTCCCTATTAATTGCCCGGAGAAAGGGCTCCTGAATAATGCCCTAATCGCAGCGATGGCATCAATATCCACCAACACCGGGTGTCACCTGCTGTCGGACAGCCTGAATGGAGACACAGCATCCTATCACCATAGTTTCGCCACTGTTAACAGTTCACTGCGGGCCATTGGAGCGAAAAGCTTTATGTTTTTTATCAATCAATACAAAATGGCATAGGGGAGATTTACAATTTTAACACACTTAAATGCCCGTGGGGGTCAAAATGTGCGCACAAAAAAATGGATGGTGGGAGCATAAATTCAATAAATGCGACAGTTTCAGGCAATTTTATGAAATGCTTGTGCAAACAAAGAAGTCCGACACAGCAAATTAATTTTCAAATGAAATCAGGTTAAGCATTCCATTAGTTGACAAACAAATGGATCGATAGGTATAACCCTTAAATAGTAAATTGAGTTTCCCTAATGAATACTGCTTCCCACCTTGGAAAATGCCTAATTTATTGATTTATGTATTCAGTCCATTTGGGAAATTGGTTTTCAATCATTTTCAATTGATTTCTTTGTCGCAGCCAAAAACTTTCTTGGCAACTTTCATCGCACTTTTTGTTGTGCACGAAGAGAAAAACTACGACTGTCTCTAGAAGATAGTTTTACTATTAGTTGGAAATGAAAAATTATACTTGACAAACTAATCAAGCTACCATTTTGTTGTTTACCAAAACCAGTTAAGACCGAGTATTCAAATGGACAAGGCGGCAAGGCGTGTAGCATGTGCGTTATAAGGGCTTGTATGCCAAGTTAATAGAATAGAACACAACGGAAACTTGGCCAAATAAAAGTTTCCCTGGACTTTGTTCGGTTTCTGGGCACAGAAAAGTTTTATCCCAGCCGCTTCTACCCTGGAATTAAAGTCAATTATCCAAAGGCTGAGGAGTTCCAACTTCGTGAATTCTTTGGAAATTTACGAGTTCCCGTGGGACCGACGTGGATTTCCCATTCCGGTCATCCAAACGCAGTCCATGTGTGAGTTTGGCAATATAAATGGCGATAAATTAATTATCGGCCGATCAAGTCATTGTCGCCATTAATTATGGCCCAGGAAGGTTGGCCCAACGGCCTTTTAATAGTTTTTCACACGCCCCCGCCAATTAGGAGATGGAAAATCCTGCGATGGAAAAGGACACCTCCTCCTGGCGAATCGAGATGAAATATTGAGATGGGTTGAATGGGTCGAGGTTTTATGACAATGTTTGCTGCCTGAATAATGACAGAGGCGTCTGGGTTGTGAATTTAATGCGCTGCAACAGTTAATGATTTTATTGGCACTCTGTCCAACTTTGCAACATCTTGAAGGAGACAGGGACACTGGATGGGTGGGTGACAGGAGAAAGGACATCCTCGTAAACAGGCGGTTGGGGCGGGAATTTATGACTTGGTCTCATGAATATAATCAATGTCAAGAGCTGGGACCGCCAACGCAGACGCCAAGTGTCGTCTGAAATGCCTTATCCTTGTGGCGTCCCTCCCAGAAATCGGAGTCCACCATGACCAAAGACCAAGCCTGACCAGATCTCGATGAGTCGTAATCTCTAGTCTGGCTTAAATGGAATTTCAATCTGGCACTTCCGCTTCCGAATCACTTTGGATTCCCCCAACCCTCCAGTCAAAATCCCAATTATACTTTTGGCACAGTTCTTTGTCCGTAATGTCCTTGCCAAATGCCAGGATACAAGATTTCTTGGGCACACACTCGAGACACAAAAACACTCGGGATGTTTGCAGGTCCTTCCAGGCAGAATCTTGTCAAATTTTATAGCCAAAACTTCAAACACTTTGATCCTTGGCTCAATAACACTTTACGTTTCTCTCGAACCATTTAACTGCTGTTTTCGGGTTCAAAAACTTTTTGTAACACTTCCGTGGCGGATTTTGGATGCGCGCCTTGAACCAATTGGTTTGAAAGTTCCGATGTAACTGAAACGGCCAACGGCATTGCTATGCAGATGGAAGCTTCCCGGAAGGACTTTAAAGGACGAGCAGTGAAAGCTTTTTTTCAAATTCGAAAAGTAGCCGTTATTAAGTAGAAAAAATCCTTTTTACTTCGAGTTTTTCTAAATAAATAACGTAAATATTATAATATATAAAAACTATTAACTTATTAATGCCAAACCCATTTTTAAAAAAGGTTATAGCTTTTCTAATCAAAATTTCCCCTCTCGTTTCGTATGAAAGAATGAACACTTTTTTTACATAGTTGAATTTTATGAAGTTAACTTCTAGATTTATATTGCAACTGTTCTGGACTTTAAATATTCTTTTCAAATTTAAGTTCTGGCTTCTGGCTTCCGTCACTAGATGGCGTTAAAAAGTTATCGGATATTTAGCTTGAAAAAGAAAACTGCTAGGCTTATCAAAGTTTCTATCGATTTTTCTGCACCTTATTCACCCAGCTGACAACAATAAACAAATAAATAAATCTTTACTGAAATAAGTTTAATTTAATAAATATACAAGCTTCTATAATTGTGTTTGGCTTGCAAAAACGGTAACCAAACAATCCTTGAGTAACGTGGTAACTTAAACCAACATTAGAATGAACAACATTTACTTTCTCTCCTCTATTACAGAATTAAAGTAAATCTATAGTCTACTAACAATGGCCCACTACAAGGGGGCCGCCAGCGAGGCTGGTCGCGCGGCCCAACTGATGAAGAAGCGCGAGATCCAGCAACAGGAGATCGAATTCAGAAAGAAGAAAATCGAAGAGGAACTGAAGCTGGATAAGATCGAGAACAAGTTTGCCACCCACTACGATGCCGTGGAGCAGCAGCTCAAGTCCTCGACTATCGGTCTGGTTACGCTGGACGAGATGAAGGCCAAGCAGGAGGACATAGTGCGAGAACGGGAGAAAAAGCTGGCTCAGAAGAAGGACGAGAAAGACAGGGAGAAGCAAAGGGCTCTGGAGGCCATACAGGCTGAGAAAAACAAGCAGAAGCGCCAGATTCAGGCCTTGTCTTTTAACATGGACGACGATGAAGATGGAGAAGGGAACGATGATGACGACACAGAGCCTGTTGAAGAGAAGCCCAAGGCCAAGTGGACGGACATGAAGGACGAAATTGTCCCGCTCAAAAAGAAAAAGATCTGCAAAAATCCCGATGTGGATACCTCCTTCTTGCCAGACCGCGAGCGCGAGGAGCAAGAGAACCGACTGCGAGAAACACTACGTCAGGAATGGGTCATGCAGCAGGCGGAGCTAAAGGACGAGGACATCTCCATCACGTTCAGCTACTGGGATGGCTCTGGTCACCGACGCAATGTGCTCATGAAAAAGGGAAATTCCATTTACCAGTTCCTTCAAAAATGCCTGGAGCTCCTGCGCAAGGAGTTTATCGAGCTGAAGACCGTCATGGCCGATCAATTGATGTACGTCAAGGAGGATTTGATCCTGCCGCACCATTACTCGTTCTACGACTTTATTGTCACAAAAGCACGTGGCAAGTCGGGTCCGCTCTTTCAGTTTGATGTCCACGACGATGTGCGCATGATCAGTGATGCCTCTGTTGAGAAGGAGGAGTCCCACGCTGGCAAGGTGTTACTCCGTTCCTGGTATGAGCGCAACAAGCACATCTTCCCCGCCAGTCGCTGGGAACCGTATGATCCCACCAAGTCCTATGATAAGTACACGATCAAAGACAAGGACAAGAGCAAAAAGTAGTCTCAAACAAAATTATGTATTGTCAAATTTCCATGATTTTATTAAAAAATATGTATGATACAAATAATACCAAACTGAATTATTTTACGAATTTTTAAATGCGTTCTATTGATTGATATTGAAAAGGGGTGAGGTCTAATTATTTATTTATACATTAAAATGAAATTTTATAAAGGCTTATATCTGGGACATTATTTGTCAAGAATAAATCTACAAATCTAACTTGAGTATGACTATAATATTTACAAAATCAACTTTAAAAATTGGTTGACGTTTAAAAAACCCGCGCCCAGGGCTGCGTATGCAGATGTCATATCAAAGATTTACAAAACTGGAAAATTTTAAGAATATAGATAGTATATTTGGATAAATGGGGTGTCCCTTATTAAAGCCCAGTGTCCCATCAACGGAAACGGGTTTCTTGTTGTACCGTAGTACTATTTCAGACCGGGAGTTTTCAAAACCGTTAGTGTTCCGAAATTCAAAAAAACAGTGCTGCAAAGCTCATCTATTTTTGGTATCGATAACTTGTACCTTCGCGCGGCGTCTGTTTTTCGATTTTTCCTGTTTCCTTTATTGTCTGCCATCTGCCAAAACGCCGTTATGAACCGAACAGAGAACAGGAACTGAGCAAGCGCCGAGACTTTAGAATCGTTGTGAGTTTGTGAGTTTACGACCGAGCAACAACAGCAGATCGCACGCTCCCTACAAATTCGAGATAAAGCTGAGACTTTGCCAAGGATCTCGAGAAGCGAAGCGACGCCGTTGAATAGAAGCAACAACAACGCGACTGGAGGATCCTCGCTCGGAAGCAACAACAAATATCAACGAGGCACTCACACCGGGGCATTTAAAAAAATGGCGCCTACGAAAGCAACTACCCGGGCGGCTGCCTCAAGTGGTCTCCTCCAGAACCAGCAGGTCGCCAATCCGCTCCAGGCTGTGGGAGCTGTGGGAACCAGGAAGGCGCTGACCCGCCGCGCCACAACCAGCAACATAGACCCCAATGTGGAGAACATGCAGACGCGCGGGAAGCGCAAGGCGGACCACAGTCCCGTTAAAAATGACAAGATCAAGCGCTCAGCACTGGGCAACCTAACCAACAATGTGAAGATCATGACACTGCATCCCGGCCAGCAGGATGATGAATCGGCGACCAAGAAGCCAACGGCCCAGCAGCTGCAGGCCCTCCTCGATGCCAAGAACCAGGACAACCTGACCATAAATGTGTTTCCCACAACCGCCTCTACCATCACGGCCAACAACAAGATGGTTACACGCGCCTCCAGTAAAGTCGAGGATCCGGTGGAGCACTGCCACAAGGTTCTGGACAAGATCGAGGAGGCAATGGCCAGACCAAAACCACGACCGAAGCCAGTTCCCAGCAAGAAGGCTGCTGATGCATCGCGTCCCATTCCACCCATGATGCAAATACCCGTGCTGATGCCGCCAATGCAGAACCTGGCCCCGCTCCCGGTGGCTGCCATTAAGCCAGTGCGTCGCATTTCCAATGATTTCAACAAGACTGATGACAGCCTGTACATCTCCGCCATGGAGGATGTCTCTGGCTGCGATTCCATGCGCCTCTCCGGCAACTTCGAAGCCGCTCGCCGCCGCTCGGCCAAATTACAGCAAAAGACTGATCAGCCAACGTTTACGCTGCCCACCGTGGATGCCAGCCAGGTGGTGCCCATCGAACCAGTGCCACTCGATGTAGAGGACTTTGATCGCAAGAACTGGGACGATCCCTTCCAGGTGTCGCACTACGCCATGGATATCTTCAACTATCTGAAGTCGCGCGAACCGGAATTCCCCATCGACGACTACATCACGCGCCAGAAGCACCTGACCACTTGGATGCGAACCCTGTTGGTCGACTGGATGGTGGAGGTCCAGGAGACGTTCGAGTTGAACCACGAAACTCTATATCTGGCCGTGAAGATCGTGGACTTGTATCTCAGTCGCGAGGTCATTGCCAAGGAGAAGCTGCAATTGTTGGGCGCCGCTGCCTTCTTCATCGCCTGCAAGTACGACGAGCGCCAGCCGCCTCTAATCGAGGACTTCCTCTACATCTGCGACGGGGCCTACAACCACGACGAGCTGGTGGGTATGGAGCGTGAGGCACTTCGCATCATTAACTTCGATCTGGGCATTCCGCTCTCTTACCGCTTCCTGCGCCGCTACGCTCGCTGCGCCAAAGTCCCAATGCCGACTCTCACCCTGGCTCGCTACATTCTGGAGCTTTCACTTATGGACTACGCCACCATTTCGTTTAGCGACTCTCAGATGGCTTCGGCCGCTTTATATATGGCTCTGCGCATGCACGGTGGATCCGGACAACTGGACAACCAGACCTGGACCTCGACTCTTGTCTACTACACGGGGTACCAGCTGGCGGAGTTTGCCGAGATTGTGCCAGTTCTGAATGCCGGATTGCACCGCAAGCCGCGGGTGACCATAAAGACGATACGGAACAAGTACTCGCACAAGATATTCCACGAGGTGGCCAAGGTGCCCCTGCTGACCAACCAGGAGCTCTTCCAGAACAACCTGGATCTGAGCGAAAGCAATTCTCCGTAGGAAAGTCTCCTCAACTTTTAGCCAAATTCCATACGAACGCAAATACGATACGCTTCTGTTAGGCTAAGGCGATTCAGCTTCCCAGGACATAGAACAACGATTACAAAAAGATGACCCCCACCAGACTTATTTTCCCAAACGGACCCCCCACCAATTGGCATAATCGAATTTTAAAATAAACCCTGATCTTAGTTTCCTAGTCCCCAGTATACCCCTCATCATTATTCTCTATACTCTAATTATCATTGTGACCTTTGCATCATCAACATGTTTTTGCATAAATTATATGTTATAAGAGTGTTTAATGTTTCTCACGTTTTTTTACGTTTTTTACGTTTTTGTTTAGATTTCACACCTATTCGCCCACAAACATGAGATACCTAAAAGTAAGCAGGGAAACCTAAAATATTAATCATTCAGGTCTATATATCTGGCCGCGATTTATGATTTAAAGTGTACGCTAGATGTAAGAGATCCCAGCATTTAATAAACCTTACACGTAAGCCACTAAAGCAGACATGGATCATCATCTAATTTATTATATATACTGATGTGCGCGAACGCTCTCACAAGGATACCGTCAGCGACCGACTAGCGGAGGCACGTGCGTCCTGTACAACCTGGAAAAGCGCCGTCTCGATCAACCCTCATCCTGTGTATATGCCCATATGCCAATGCATCTGCATCTGTAGCTCTGCTGTACTCGTTGTTAATGCTGTTGTTTGTTAAGCCACTCATGGATCCCCCATCCTTCCGTTACCCGCCATCCCTGCTGCACCCCCTCGGATGTAGCACCACCACCACGACTACACCTTTCCTAAACTCCACAAAATACACCTCATTCTCACCATGAAAGTTGATAACGTTGCATTGTTCCAGTAACTAGTTATGTATGTCTGTACTCCATGTTATGTATGTATCGTTTTTGCCCAGAGAAAACCAATAAACATTTTTAAACGCACGTTCAAAAAATAATTTCCAATCTTGTAAATGCAGATGAAGCGTCAGTACCAACGAGAAACTTTTCAAAATCTTGGCTAGTCCTTCTAGCTTTCAAAGAGTCTATAAAAGATTCTTAAGTAACTACTACCCCGTTTTTGTTTTATACCTAAATTTTTAAGCTTTATTATTTAAAATATTTCCATTTCCTTTTAATCTTTCTACATAAGAAATGAGTCCATAAAACGTCTTAGGGGTCAAAGGTTAATGGAAAATTCTTATTAAATAAAGACTATAGCCGTAGTCCTTTTAGGGTGAGTGAAGGATACATTGTCCTTTGTCAGCTGATTTTGTATTTTCCACGCTCATCATCAAACAGCTGAGATCTGAAGGCCTAAAGGACATCAAACCCGGTCCGGAATTGGTCCGATCTGCTACAGGTAAAATCCTTCAATATTTTCACCCCGAAATCATTCACAATCGGAGCTAGTATTAAGGTTTTATGTATACGTATAGCTATGGTAGGGGTTTCTCTGCTATTGGCGCGGCCGTCTGTGATTTTAGCGCCAAAAATTTGTTAAGGATTTGCGCGGCAGGCTGCGCATGCGCCGCAAGACATCAAGACACCGTCCTCCCCTCTCCATTTCCATTTCTTTCGCCCTTCGAGGCAAATGCACCACCGTCTTTGAATCGGTCTCGGTCTCCCTGTGACACTGATTTCCTACCACCACCGCCATAGCCTTGTCTCAGTCCGTCCGTCCAGAGTCCTGCCTTTGTGTGCTCCTTTTTTCTGTTCAGTTCGGTTTTGTGCCGACTGCCTGCCAGCCAGGTAGCTCCCTTAACAGTGAAAAGGATGTGTGCGTAAGGTTATCTGTCTGCATGAGAGTGGCGGAATGCATGTTACTATATTTTTCCGGTTTAGGCGGCCGATTCTCTGGGTGTCCTCCTCAAGGTGCAACTGGTCGCTCGCTCCCTCGGTCGGTCGGTCGGTCGGTCACTGGCAACTAATTACCTTGGTTGAGTGTGCAGAAATCGAGTTTATTTCTTATTAAAGGCACGGCAGCTGCCCCTTGTCTAACAAAAAGGGGGAGCAGCCAACTTATGACTACGACTCGGATGACAGACCTCACTCCTCCTCCTTTTAATCCTCCCAAGATATCGTTCAGGTTCTTAGATACTCGGCGAGTTGAAGGCTCCATTATAACCGCCCCCATAGCCGCTGCCATAACCAAAGGCATTGTGGTTGTTAAGGACTCCGAAGGCTCCCTTGTGTACTCCATCCTCCTTGTACTCGGTGTTCATGGAGAAATGGTGATCCCAGTGGTTAGGATCCTGTGGGTTATGATCGGGATACCGATGCAGATTTTGTGTGCTCGTGGCCGGCGGATAGACTGCTGCTCCTGGAGCCACTCCATATTGTGGTAACTGAGCTGGCTGCGCATAAGCTGGATATTGTGGCAAGTAAGTTCCTGGATAGGGATAGCCAGGATAGTAGCCAGGAGCCACTCCTGGTTGGGTTGGGACACTGCCAGGTAATTGAACTGGAGGTTGAGGAGCTCCCATGGCCGGATAGCCCGCAGGGGCACTTGGGGCAGGGTAAGCAGCTGGGACACCTTCAAAAGTCATCAAAATAAGGAGACCATGATACTCTATAAGTTAAAATCATCACCTGGATATGAAGCTCCTCCTGCCGGGTATGCGGGAGCTGATGGATATGGAACCGGAGCCTGTTGTCCTGGAAATCCAGGTGGTGGATATGCCGGCACTGGTTGTCCTCCTGCAATTGTTACACCAGGATTTGGTAACTGGGCGCCGGGGAAAACTACATTGTTCGTACTGGCCAATCTCACTCCAGATCCTCCGTTTTCGTGGCCATGGGCAGCGTCGATGGCTCCAGATCCTGGGACTCCAGAGTAACCTCCTCCAGCTCCCATCAGGCCCAATGCCGGATACAGATTGGAGTTAAGAACTGCCCCCTGCCGATGGCGACTACTGGAGATGCCTCCAGTTAAGGTAGATGCTAAGTTGAACTCCGTTCTTTGGTCCTCCCGGCTCTCGTCTCGGCTAAACTGAGTGGCTCCACTGAAAGCCACCAATACGAATAGCCCTAGAGCAGCTCCGCCTGTGATTCCCCTCCTGCTGGCCATAGTGGCGTAACTAAGACTGAACCTGTAGAGCTCTGGAAATGACAATGTGATGCGCAGATGGATGGCCACTGGGAGGGGGGTTATCAACGGGGTCCCAATGACCAGATAAGTGGCCCGTCTAACGCCAATTGAATCTTGTCTGAAACGTGAGAGGTTTTGCACTGGAAAAAAATATAATAAAAGCTTATCATAAATGTAAAATATTAAAAATGAAAGCAAATAATTCTACTTGTTTATTTTAACTAAACCTCAGTAATTTTTTGAGCACTTTGTGAAGTTTTTGAAGCTAAATAATTAGAAACTGAATAATTATTTATATGTTTTTAGTGTAAAGAAATCTTTAGAGGTGAGTGACGCAATACGTAACATAACGAGATTTTTATATTTCTTATTAAAGAAATGATAATTCGGCGAGACTTAAAAATATTTGGGGAATTCCCAAAACATTCTTTGCTTAACCCTCCACACTTTCTTTTAGTTTAGAAACTTGGACCTTAAATTCTAAATTTAAGAATGGAATATTAGTCACAAAACCTTGTTTACGTGTCAGACATGCCAGCAATATAAACAATTACTTATTATATATTAAATATAGCATTACTTGTGAGTCTCCAAGGCTCTTCTACTCCATTCTATTCATCTCTCTTATCAGCAGACTATAAAAGCTGTACGAGGACCTACAATAAGTTGCACTATTTTTGTGCGTATTCCAAGATGCAGTTGCTTTTTTTAATACTGCTGCCAATCCTGGCCAGCTTGGTCAACGGTCGTCCCACTTTCGGTAAGATTGCTTAGGTTTTGTTTAATGGAAAGGATATCCAAAGGATAACACCGCATTTTTATACAGGTGGATATCCGCACTCTGGCCCAGGACCACTTATTCAAGAGGGCTACGAACACGGCTATGATTACCACTACGGCGGAGGCTATGGCTACCAGCATGGAATACCAACAGTGGGTTATGGATACTATCCCGCACCGCAGCCAGTGCACCCTCCGATAAGTTACTATCCGCCACCGCAGCCTGCACCTGCTTACTACTCTCCACCGTTGGCCTCTCATAAGGCAACTGTCCCTTATCCTCACAAGACGCAAGAACGTTACGGAGCAGCCTCATCATCCTCGGGCTATAAACTTAGCGGTTACTAGCAAGCATTTAATTTTCATTTTGTTTTAAATATTTATTAAACTGATATTGATCAGGGTAATCTGTATTTGCCAATCTGTATTTCATCCACTATCGCATTCTGAAGGAAGGCTTTTACTCACTATAGGCTACCTTCATTTTTTCGACGTCAAGCCCCCAGTATCCTAGTCTTCTGAAAAAGTAGATCTTGCCATCGCTGTACTGGAAAGCATCGTCGAAAAGAATCGCGGAAATGATAACTCTGGTTTCTGTATTTTGTTTATTGTTTCAACCATCAAAGAAATGCTAAACAATCTTTGGCTAATCTTTGGTTCCTAAAAAAACTGGAATGGGCTTTTTTAGCACAATCGGCTGGGAAGCGCAAATAATTATTTAACACGCGATAAACAATAAATTGCACAGATATTATGAATAAAATTTAAATTCTCTTCTTTCATGCTTCAATTAAAAATTATAATAAAAAATGAGAATGGCGCCAGAAATGTATATCGATCAAGTAGGCTTTGATTGTGTATAAAACCTTCCCATTCCATTCAGGCATCAATTTTGTTCATTCGTCTTCAAAACTCCGTGTAGTACGGAGCTCATTTTATTTTTACAGTTTTTTTATTTTATTTTTTTCAACTTATTTAAAATTTATTTAATTGATAAAAATTTCAATTTTGTCCGTTAATGTGAGTTGTTTGTTCCTATCTTGGAGTGTGACAGATCCGCCTTATTTTCTTATTTTATGCCTATATTTTTTTCATAATTATTTTTTTTTTTATAATCGTGGAGTCTCGTTGGTCCGGATTGACCAGCAACGCTGTTTATTAGTGAATTGCCTTATTTTCGTATTTTATATTCCTTTTCGTAATAATTCTCTATTTTTTATCATCGTGGAATCTCGTAGGTCGAGCTTGAAGAGCAACGTTGTTTTTTGGTGCCCAGTCTTATTATATTCCTATATTTATTTTTAATAATTCTTTATTTTTTATTACCGTGGAACCTCACAGGTCCAGCTTGAACAGCAACGTTGGTTTTTTGGTGATTCGTCTTATTTTATTTTATATATTTTTTTAATAATTCTTTATTTTTTATTACCGTGGAATCTCACAGGTCCATTTTGAACAGCAGAGCAGAGTTATGCTTTTCTTCATTTAATAATTAATCGATTTTTTTTTTAATTGTTCAATATTATATTTTGTTTTTATCCTGGGACCTCACAGGTCCAGCTTAAACAGCAACTGTTTTTTTTAAATCGTCTTATTTTCTTATTATATTTTAATAATTCTTATTTTTTATAATCGTGGAGTCTCGTTGGTTCGGATTGACTAGCAACGCTGTTTATTAGTGAATTTCGTTATTTTCTTATTTTATATTCCTTTTTTTTAATAATTCTTTATTTTTTATCATCGTGGAATCTCGTAGGTCGAGCTTGAAGGGCCACGCTGTTTTTTGATGAACCGTCTTATTTTCTTATTTTATTCCTTTATATTTTTTTAATAATTCTTTATTTTTTATTACCGTGGAATCTCACAGGTCCATTTTGAACAGCAGAGCGGAGTTATGCTCTTTACTTCATTTAATAATAAATCGTTTTTTTTTGTTGTATTTTTATATTTTATTTTCAGCAACGTTGGTTTTTTTGATGATGCGTCTTATTTTATTTTATATTTTTTTTTAATAATTCTTTATTTTTTATTACCGTGGAATCTCACAGGTCCATTTTGAACAGCAGAGCAGAGTTATGCTTTACTTCATTTAATAATTAATCGTTTTTTTTTATTTGTTCAATATTATATTTTGATTTTATCCTGGAACCTCACAGGTCCAGCTTGAACAGCAACTGTTTTTTTTTTTTAAATCGTCTTATTTTCTTATTATCTTTTAATAATTCTTATTTTTTATAATCGTGGAGTCTCGTTGGTCCGGATTGACCAGCAACGCTATTTTTAGTGAATTGCCTTATTTTATTATTTTATATTCCTTTTTTTTTAATAATTCTTTATTTTTTATCATCGTGGAATCTCGTAGGTCGAGCTTGAAGGGCCACGCTGTTTTTTGATGAACCGTCTTATTTTCTTATTTTATTCCTTTATATTTTTTTAATAATTCTTTATTTTTTATTACCGTGGAATCTCACAGGTCCATTTTGAACAGCAAAGCGGAGTTATGCTCTTTACTTCATTTAATAATAAATCGTTTTTTTTTTTTGTTCAATATCAAATTTTTTTTTTATCCTGGAACCTCACAGGTCCAGCTTGAACAGCAACGTTGGTTTTTTGATGATTCGTCTTATTTTATTTTATATTTTTTTTTAATAATTCTTTATTTTTTATTACCGTGGAATCTCACAGGTCCATTTTGAACAGCAGAGCGGAGTTATGCTTTACTTCATTTAATAATAAATCGTTTTTTTTTGTTGTATATTTATATTTTATTTTCAGCAACGTTGGTTTTTTTGATGATGCGTCTTATTTTATTTCTCATATTTTTTTAATAATAATTCTTTATTTTTTTATTACCGTGGAATCTCACAGGTCCATTTTGAACAGCAGAGCAGAGTTATGCTTTACTTCATTTAATAATAAATCGTTTTTTTTTGTTGTATATTTATATTTTATTTTCAGCAACGTTGGTTTTTTTGATGATGCGTCTTATTTTATTTCTCATATTTTTTTTAATAATAATTCTTTATTTTTTTATTACCGTGGAATCTCACAGGTCCATTTTGAACAGCAGAGCAGAGTTATGCTTTACTTCATTTAATAATTAATCTTTTTTTTTATTTGTTCAATATTATATTTTGTTTTTATCCTGGAACCCCACAGGTCCATCTTGAACAGCAACGCTTTTTTTTTTTAAATCGTCTTATTTTCTTAATTTATTCCTATATTTTTTTATTAATTCTTTTTTTTTATAATCGTGGAGTCTCTTTGGTCGGGATTGACCAGCAATGCTGTTTATTAGTGAATTGCCTTATTTTCTTATTTTATATTCCTTTTTTTAATTCTTTATTTTTTATAATCGTGGAATCTCGTAGGTCGAGCTTGAAGAGCCACGCTGTTTTTTAGTGAACCGTCTTATTTAATATTAATAATCGTGGAGTCTCGTTGGTCGGGACTGACCAACAACGCCATTTTTTAGTGAATTGATTTATTTTCTTATTTTATATTCCTTTTTTTTAATAATTCTTTATTTTTTATAATCGTGGAATCTCGTAGGTCGAGCTTGAAGAGCAACGTTGTTTTTTGGTGCCCAATCTTATTTTCTTATTATATTCCTTTATTTATTTTTAATAATTCTTTTTTTTTATTACCGTGGAATCTCACAGGTCCATTTTGAACAGCAGAGCAGAGTTATGCTTTACTTCATTTAATAATTAATCTTTTTTTTATTTGTTCAATATTATATTTTGTTTTTATCCTAGAAACTCACAGGTCCAGCTTGAACAGCAACGCTGTTTTTTATTTGTTGAATATTATATTATTGTTACATTATATTGTACGTTTTTATCCTGGAACCTCACAGGTCCAGCTTTAGCAGCAACGCTGTTGTTTGGTGAACCGCCTTATTTTCTTATTTTATTCGCATTTTTTTGTTATTTTCATAAAGTGAAAGAGTAAAGAATATTTTAGCTATTTTTCATCGTATTTGAAAAATGTATAGGTTTTTTATCAACTTGATTTGGCGAAGTTGACGTTTGAATAAAGGGCATTCAATAGAAGGTATAATAACTTTTCCACAGCAGACTGAAATAGTATAAACCTCTTCTGTTTGCTCCTTTTAATTTCTAAGAAAAACTATTAAATTTTTTTGTCTACAAAGATTATTTAACATTTAATATTTGTTTTCTATAAAAAATATTATTACTTTTTAAACCAACATATTATGTAATCACTACATCACTATCATTATATTTAACATTGATACCTAGAGCAAATATTATTATAAGTTACATTAGTATACTATATAACAGAACTAATCTTTGGCCAAGGATGTCAGCTACGCTAAAGGATTGCCGCTTCATCGTTTCCTATGGAACCAGCTACATCATACTGAATCATCCTGGACTTAATCTGGAAAGTACCTTTCTGCCGCTGATCGCCAACGAAAACGGACCTAGGAGGATCTTCAACTGCACATTTCGAAACGGGAAAGAACATAGCGAACAAATCAATTTTAGCGGAGCGCTTTTTTCCTGTAAAAAGATTGTAAAATAATAAATAAAAATATTGAAAAAAATACATTGAATACATCGTGTTTTATTTAGGGATTCTTTCATTGAAATCTTAGGTCCAGAGGCACTTTATGGATAATATTTTATCCAATTTTCTTAGGATTCTAGTGAGCGTTTATAAATCACAGCTTCAATTGCCTTAAATTTGCATCAAAAAACCGTAAATATCGGGGGAATGGGGGATGGTTCAATATTTTGAAAAATCGGCTTAATTCTGGGATTCTTTGATGCAGATCGAAGCAGACTGAGGCCCTGATTCATAAACTTCGTTTTTTCACCTCAAATTGGCGACAGTTATACCTTCCCGAATTTGTATCTTCGAGTACTATCTATATATCGTATCTCGTATCGTATATAAGCGTACTCCTTGAAAACATAATTTAGGGGGCGAGAAAACAACATATGGGCGCATAGGTGAAGTTTGAAACAATTTTATGAAGTTTACACCCCGATTAAATATAAATCTTTTTTATGATGGACAGCCACTGAAGTCCCCATTCTTTAATGGTATCTTGGTACAAAATCGGATACAAAATGGCAAAAATATCCTTAAAAACTTAAGTGAAAAGATGAAAAAATGAGTTTTTGACAAGTGGCAACCTCCCGTATTTTGAAAATCTAAAATTTCCATTTTTAGAACAGTTTTATTTGAATATCTGAACTAATTCGCTACCGATTTTAAAACGAAATGCCATTTTGGAATCAGGGCTTCAATCTTCTTAAAACTGCATCGAATGATCGAAAAAATCAATCAAAAAAAATTTGCTCGATTTTTGAAAAAATCATGATGGTACCCCTTTCAAAATTTTGAAAAATCGGTTTAATTTTTTTTGTTTAGTTTCTCGGATGCTTTGATGCAGATCGGAGCGGACTGAAGCACTGATTCATTAATGGTATTTCGTTTTGAAATCAGTTCGAAATCGAATAAAATATACGATATCAAATGGTTAAAAAAGTGAGCTTTTGACAACTGTCAACTTTCCGTATTTTACAATTTAAAAACAGTTCAATTTATCTATCAAATGGTTTTAACTTAATTTGTTCACATTTTTTTTAATATCTCAACTAATTATACTTTCACGAATTTGTATCCTCGAAAACTATATGAATATCTTATATTTATAAGGCGTATTCCTTAAAAACCCAAGTTGGGGGGCTAGAAAAGGATATATGTGCGCATTGGCGATGTTTGAGACAATTTTCTGAAGTTTACACTTCAATTTAATAGAAGTCTTTGATTATAGTGTAAAACAAATTAAGTACCAAATCGTAAATAGTATCTTGGAAACAAACCGGATACAAAATGGTGAAAAACATCCTTAAAAACCCAAGCAAAAGGATGAGAAAATGATTTTTGACAAATTCAATTCCCCGAAATTATACAGCAGTTTTTATTATATTATATTATATTTTTTTTATTTAAAATAATATATTATAAGTACATTAAGAAATTTAAAGCTTCATTTCAATTTCGATTTATGTCTCAAGCTCCCCCAATCTCCCAATTTTTGTTTATTGAAATAAAGCTCTTCCAAACCACCTTGTTTACCAGATGAATGACGGGGCATTGGAAGCAATAAATTAGCCCAAGGCTCATCTAGTTATTTCCTTTCATTCTTATCAGCCGTCTATAAAATGTGAATGAAATTCTAGTCCGCCTATCAAATGTATATTCGAAGCCCTCAGATGAAGTTCTTAGCTGTGTTATTTTTGCTAATCCTAGCCAGTTCGGCTCATTGCCGACCCACCTTCGATAAGATGGTCGAGATTCTGCTGGAGGCTCTAGATGACGGATCCCCACATTATTACCCACAAGGTTACCCACACAACGGCTATGACTGCAACCATAGAGAAACCTATGGCTACCATCAGGGAAGACCACAGGGTGGCGGATACTACCCACCTCCATCTGGCTACTATCAACCACAAACTCCTTCCGGTTACTACAATCCAGGAAGTCAAGGATACCAACCCGTCGACTATTATCCTAATCATTATGGGTCGGCGTCATCCATTGGTGGATATAGGCAGTGGGGTTACTAGCCCTCGCATAAGCGTCTCGTCGAAATGATTCCCTTACCTCTGTGCATTCATCGATTTTTTCATACTTTTGTTTATTTTATAATTTATTAAAAAATTCATAAATCTTCACCAAGCGTCGAATTCTTTGTTTACACGAGGGCAATCAAAAACCTGTTTTAGAGCCCGAAAAAACATGTAGGTGTAGGAATCCCTCGCCGGATAATTATCATCGCCTCACGTCGATTGGTACAGAGCGGGTCTCCTGGATGGGCAGATGGATGTACTTGGCCGAGCTGGGGAAGATTATCTCGCGTTCTTCAGAAACTTCAACAGAGTGGTAGGGTTTAACAGTTGGCAATGGAATAGAAGGCGGAGGCGTACTAGGGCTTTGGGGCGGCACCAACGGCGGGCGATTAGTGCCAATGATCAGCGTGTCCTTGGTGGGCTGATTGGTTGGTGGACGCGGCTGGATAGTTGGCTCTGTTACCGGAACAGTAGGTGTACTAGGCGTTGTGATCTGTGTAGTTGGATTATTCCAATCCTCATCAAACTGTGAGGGATTCGGTTGGTTGTTCCATTCCGTAGGTGGTGGCATTCCGCCGCCTCCAGTCCAAGGAGGTCTTTGTGGGGGACCGTTCCATTCTGGTGGTGGTGGCGGCGGGGGTCTTTCTCCTCCATTCCAGCCTGGTCGTGGCGGTGGACCTCTACCGCCACCTCCATTAAAGCCTGGACCCCCATTCCATCCCGGAGGCATTCCTCCACCTCCCCTGTTCCAGCCTGGAGGCATTCCTCCGCCGCCACGGTTCCATTCCGGACCCATGCCACCGCCTCCATTCCAGCCTGGTCCAAATCCCGGTTGATTCCATCCGAATCCCGGTTGATTCTGATTATTCCCGGCTCCCCACTGCCAGCCTGGAGGCCAGCCAGGTGGAGCTTGTTGCTGCTGCTGATGTGTTGGATTTCTGCTGATGTGTTGGATGTGATGTGTTGTACTGTGTCCTGGACCTGGCATCCGACGCCTCTGGCCCTGCTGCTGCCTTTGAAACTGCTGCTGGTGCGGAAATAAGTTATTGTTCAATCCATTGAGCAAGCCATTCATTGCTCCGAATCCAGGGAGTTCAGCTACCACGGTGACTCCACCGGCGGAGGCCACTGCACCACCCGTGGGCGACGAAAATGCAAACTGCCCAAGGCACGTGTGGACAAGGAGGCAAACGATGGATACGAACAAGGTGGCCTTTACAGCTACCGAAGCTGGAGAAGATCGCGTCATTTTTCGAGTGATCGCCAAGAGAGGCAGATTCTAACTGGCGGGAATTATTTCACTCCCGGCTTGATGCTTGATTAAACGCCGAAAAACCTGTCCCCTCATAATCTGGGAGAACCATAGAAAGATCTGGGAGACAGAGAGATTGACTGAGAGAAGACAAAGAGACAGAGTAAGATTGGAAGCCTATCTCTGATCATAGCATCATCGCATCATCTTCATATAATATGTATAAAGGTAAACAGAGATTGTAACACTTGGATTAAGTCATGTTTTGTTATACAACTAATGGGAAATTTGCTTGCATCTAAAGATAACAAATTTTTTTAGAAAATCATTATTAAATTAGATTTTTCCAAAGCTAACATCTGAAGAAACATTCCGGAAATATTGACTAAAAAGTGTCTTAAAACTATCCATTATTACCAATGACCATTTGAGATGAGATTGCTCTTTTATTCTGGTTCAAATCGAAGAACATAGAAGCCCTGATTTACAAAAGGTTTTCCGTTTGCAAATCGTTTGAGAAATGGCTGATATATTGGCTAAGATGTGGGCTAAAAGTTTATATTTCAAGCAATTGTTCTTAATTCCACGTAAAGGGAGATTCAATTTAGAAATATAGCTTCATAGTCAGATAGAAAACATATAGTCTTCTTTATTTATTTAAACCTTCAACAACTGTAACATTTACAAACACGAACCTGCTAAAGTTTACAACTCAACCAGTTTAATTTGTTTAAATAAATAAAAATAGACCAAACTGATGATGGTTTATGATCTTTTTGTTGTGGTTGGGGATATCCGCTGGACATAATATATATAGTCTACGGGCCATCCACGCTTGGCTCAGTCATCCAGTACAGTGCGTGGCGCGTGCTCCGCATTTAGATCGTGCCAATCCGTATGGTACAATAAATCCAGCATAATGCATTGAATAGCCACTGTCCAGGCTAATCTTCCAGAGATCCCGACGGTTTTTATGGGAATAAGAAAACGTACAAATAAAAATAAACCATATAAATGAGCTAGACCAGAATAATGTGTCACCTGTGCTCCATCCCAACTCCATTCCCCATCCCATTGCCCAGGGTATAAATAGAGGGGAACTGCGTAGATGGACAGTCAGAACTTCAAGCGATTCCAAATAGATTCAAAATGAGACTCGAAGCCTCAGTTTTTACGATCCTTGCTCTGGTGATGTCCTTCTGTGTGGAACGGAGTACTGCACTGTTCTGGAAGTCTTGGAAACCTAGCAGGGTTTCCAATTATGAAAGCAACTATTATGGAAATTATGGTTATGGAAACCCAATCTCTGGTTATGGAAACTACGGCTATAGCAACTATGCAGGAGGCTACGGCTACAACTATCCATCTTATGCATCCTACAACTATCCCAGGAAAGGAAAGAAAACAGGTCAACGACAGGGTCGTACTTATTCCCAAATAGCCAGAGTGATAAAGCCTGATGGCTATGTGGGTCTTGGAGGCAGTCGGTTTTTACCCCGGACTCCATTCTCCCCCTTGTGGGGTTAAGTCTCTCGTACATATCTTAAGTTCATGTTTATGTCTGCAGTATTAGCCATTAAAAATAAAACCAGCGAAAGTTACATCTATCTTAAAGTGGTTTAATTTTCTTTTTAGCTCTATAAATCCGCTACTTCAGTTAAGCAACCGATTTATGATCACTGAACCCTCATTTACTGGACAGTCGTGTTCAGTGAATCGCTGAAACGTGACTGAAATAGAGATGCGATTCCATAATGTCGTGCCTCCATTGGGGCTCGTTTAGCCTGACTAGGTTATTTGGATTCTCTTCCAGTCTGGGACTTCTTTAAGGATTTTCAGATTTATATTTAGGATTTTGCAGGTGAAAATTCTAAATTTATAATCCCAATGTAACTAAAACATTTATCAATTCTCATTCAATACGGTATGGTACATATTCTAATCCTGATTTTTAAACTCTATATATATGATAATGCTTAAATTCTATTGGTTTTTGGGATTTACCTTTTCCTATTACATTTTTATGCTGATTTAAAAATGTGGCTAATTTATCAAACAATTTCCGGGTGTCTTTAAGTCCCCTTTAAGCTTTATAAAATTTCCCATCAAGCAAATGAATTACTTTTTTTCTCCTGGAAATTTGTAACCATTTCATTATAAAAGTCATTTAAAAAATGTGGCTGACATACCGACATTCTTTAGGGGCAACAACTTTTGATTGTCAGTTGCGAAATTTTGTAAATCTTTAGCATTACTTCTTTGTCGGTTGATCTGGTAATGAACCAGGGCATCATCTGACTGAAATCATGGCATACAAGTGTGGTATATATAGCCACTTTTACGATGTGGCTGAAGTACTTCAGCGTGATTCAGGCTTAATGATTCAGACTGCAGTGAAGCTGCTGATCGCCTAGGACTTCCCCCCTGTCAGTAATTGAGGAAGTGAAACTTATTAAAGCCAGAAACCAGATTCCAAGCCACCTTACAGGAAGGAAGAAGTCGAGCTTAAAGTAGGTGACAATTGTTTGTACCAAACATGGCAATTGAATATGCAAGAATTTGCTAATACTGGCGAAACACCTCAGATGGCGCACCTACGACGTCATTACTTCAATCCGTCAGACTTGTTAATTAGAATTTAAATACGTAAAACTACTGGCATGTTATGTTGCTAAACATGGGTCGCTAGATCTGCCACTATATCCAAATCATTTACTGTGCAATTAGAGTCAAGATCAGGTAGGCTATATATGCTGAATCATGAACGATCGGCCGGCATAACGGGCTGGACGGTGTGAATGACTTTGCGCGGGCAGCGTGTCAGTAAATTTTGAGAAAAAAAACACTGAGTGATCATAAAAAGCTATATCATACAAAAAAAAAGACGCTGTGCGATCTACGTGAGCCGCAAAGCAATCTCCAGGGGCTTTCAGTTTGCAATTTGTTTTTGCTGTTTCTGTTATTGTCTTACCAAAACCTGATTGATAAGCCAGCGTCTGAGAATGTAAAGAACTGATCAGCTGCCGATATCCATATAAATAGGCCGGCAATCGACAGAACTGCAACTCAGTTCTCGAGCAGCACTTCTTCAGCAGCCATGTCAGTCAAAGGATTTTTGTTCCAGCTCCTGATGGTCGTGTGCCTTCTCCTGGCAACTGTATCCCCTTCACCAGCACGTGGATTTTTCCAAGCGCCATCCCGAGGTGGTCGGAGCTATACGGATATTGCCCGAGTTCACAACCCGAATCAGTACGCCTTCGTTGGATCCAGAACATATCCGGGTCAGCCCTTTTGGCCAGCGGGAAAACGTTAAAGTATTTAAGTTTAAGAAATTGTAAAGGCTCAGCTTGGGTTTTGAAGCAATGAACTGATTATATATACTATATTTTTTAAGCTAGTTCAAAACTATTCAGTATTGATAAATAAAAAACTTTTTTCCTTGTATTCTGCGGCATAAGTATTGAGGGGTTAACCAACCAAATAATTAACAAAGCGCTAATGAACAAAATGCATTAGCAAGTCACGCCCAAAAATGAATTTTCGAGACATAAAGAGGTTTATTGTTTTTTCTTCAGAAAACCTCAAAGGCAGAACTGATTCAGCAGTGAAGGCAAAAGGTTTTTAATAAAAGAAAAAGCAAATCAAAAGTGTTAATAATGGCAAAACCAAGCACAACATCTAATGCAATTTGGTGGATTCCAAATCCGAAGGAAGCCCACAAAAAGAAACTAAAAGGACTTCGTAAACATTCCCTGGGATCAGCTTTTTGCTTGGATATGACAGATCTGATAAGGAATATATCCCTCCAAGGATACAACAAGCTATTGTCGCCGGATCTCACTTTAGGAGAAAGGTTTTCCAAATATTACTCATACGCCATGTGGGAATTTCATCTTAACATGAATTTTTCAACACAGAATGATTTGGCTGCTGTTGCACACAGTCACGGCAGTGTCCTTGGTGGTAGTCCTGTCGCTTACCTGGGAACAATTCGTAGCCCAGTCCTTTGTGACCAATTTAAAGGATCCCCTTTATCCGGTGGAAAATGTTCCCTTTCCGGCTGTATCCATTTGCTCCAACAATCGCATTTCAAGAAAGGCGGTCATTCAGTATGCCGAGGAGCTGTTAGTTATCTTTGGAATAAATTAAAATATATTGGTTAAAGTTTACAATATTTTCCAGGAGATTAAGTAGTCCAATTTCTCGTCCTGTCGAGTATTACTTGGAACGTTTAACTTATTTGAGGGATTTCTACATCCATGTAGGTGCAGTCATAGAGGCCGAAGACTTTGTCAGCTTCCAAACCTTTCTTGATGTTTTTGGGACTTGGCCAAATGAGACCTTCTTTGATACTCGAAGGATTATGAAACTGGTAAACTAGTTGAATACCCTTTAGATTATCTTTTATAATATACTTCCCTTAGCTCACACCCAGGTGCGAGGAGTATGTCCTTAAGTGTACACTGGCTAATGTGGATATTCCCTGTTTTAGTCGCTCTGCTTTTCAGGAGAGATTAACCATGTATGGACCTTGTTGCACTTTTAATACAGAGAACAAGTATGTATAAACATGAATATGGAGTGTTTAACTAAAGTAATTTCTGTTTAGACTAAAGCAGCGTACATTTAAAAACCGTTTGGCTAGTTCTGAACTGGGCCTTACTGTGGTCCTGAACTCCAGCCATTCGGATTACTTTGCCCCCATATTGAACACCAATGGCTACATAGTCCTAATCCACAAAGCTGATGACTATGCCTCGGTCAGTTCATCAAATACCCTGGAAATGTTTCCTGGGCAAGGCGAGGATACTTACATGCAGATCTATGCTAGAGTGGTAGACACGGATGACAGCTTGAAGTCCTTTTCTCCATTTGGCGTGGGTTTAATTTTTGTGTGGAAACCGAAAATAGTTTTCATGCCAATCTTTTCAGCGTCGTTGCTACTTCGAATATGAAATGCACACCCCACCCCATAAGGAGCTTATGAGTGCCTATGGCTTTTTGTACACCTTTCCGAATTGCATCACGAGATGCCGCATCAGAAGCATCCTTGCTCTGTGCCGGTGTCTACCCTTCCAGATGCCTCTGCAGCTTTTGGAGAATCTGGATGGTGTGGTTTACTGCACCCTGAGCCATCTTCCCTGCGTTAATCAGTACATGTGTATGTTTTATATTTTCAACTTTTAATAGCAGTCCTTGAGTTTTCTTCAATATTCAGTCAAGTGGCGTAATGTAATGACAGAGAGGCATATAATCCCGGGACTGGAGCGGGAAATCGAAGAGGCCCTCTATTGTCCACAATGCCTTCCCTCCTGCATCGACGTCCAGTATCGGGTGTATATGAGTTCCCTGCCCATTGACAACTATAAGACCACTTTAAAAGTAGACGAAAACAACCATACTGAGTTTAGCGATGATATATCTGTACTTAGGGTTTACTTTGGAGATCCGTATGCCCAATACTACGTCCGATTGCTGAACAACGCCTGGTTCGAGGTGTTCAGTAAGTACAAATTAGCATAGTTTTTAATAAATACATTATTTCTTACTTATAGGTACTATCGGAAATATTATGTCTATCTTTGTGGGCTTCTGCATGGTGGCCATTTTTGAGATTTTATTCTTTTTTATCAAGTACATTTATGAGGGCTGCAACCGTATTGTGGAGCAGAATTTTATAGACAGAAACGCCAAGAAGTTGGAGGAGAAAAAGCTATACATTTGTCCATAAACTAATCTTGATAAAATATTTATATTTATTTTTATCTATTTAACTCTGTATTTTTAAATGTCAAGTTTCTAGTCAGTTAGAAAAGTTAGGCATAAACAGTAGTACAAAAATAAACAAAAAATAAAAATACCTGGAAAAAAATAAAAAAAAAAAAGTATATTTAAATTCTTAGTATAATCTAACTTATGTTTCTAGTAGTTCGAGGGTTTGCATTAACCAATTCTGGTACCCGAAGTCATTTTGGGTTTAATTACGAAAAAAATGGAAGAGATTGGAACGTTAAAGGCGGAAAGAGGCAGTCCCCAATTGCACTTTGCCAGTATACCGTGGGAAATTACACATTTTTACTAATTTAAAACTAAAATATAACTTTCCAAAAGGCCAGAACACGTTACGTACCCCAACTAAAGCTAATAAATTATAACAATTTATTGCGCGATCCATTATCCATAATCAACGTGGGTCTAGCGGTGGTCATGAGGATTCCCAAGACGGTGGAGGGAAAGAAGCCATGCGTTTCTATCAGTACTGAGGCTGGACATATCTTCGAAGCCCAGCAACTACACTTTCACTGGGGCTGCGAAGGAAATAAAGGATCAGAGCACAATCTGGATGGGGAGTTCTACGATGGTGAGGTGCATATAGTCCACAAAAATGCCACCTACGAAACCAATAACGAAGCTGGTCGCCATCGAAATGGGTTTGCTGTATTGGCCATAATGCTCAGAAATTTAAAAGTAAGTTAAGCTTACTAAATTTACTTAGAATACTCATCCTCTTCTACTCAAGCCTCCAGAGAATGAATCCTTTGCCATGAATGAAATCTTTCATAAAGTCTCTGATATATCAACGGTAGGAGATTTTCAATATCTAGAAAGAAGTATGAGTCTGGCCGATCTTTTTGGTGACATGGACACAAGGAAATACTTGTGCTACCAAGGTTTCCTTTGTCAACTTTTCATATATGTTCGCAGGATCGTAAAGCTTTTCCTTTTTTGTAGGTTCCCTCACGACTCCGCCTTGCAAAGAGGCAGTTATTTGGTTTGTGTTTCAAACACCTGTAGATATTCCCCATGAGCTCGTGAGTGTTTTAATATTATTCTGTTTAATTTATACATTTTTAACATTTTTCAAGTGGAGAAACTTTTGGAAAATCAGGAACTCCCAAGGCCACCGTGTCCTCAATACCTATAGGGTATTACAAGATGATCACCAACGACCCGTTTATCTAAATATTGGAAAAAAACATTTCTACTAGATTCCAAATTTAGCTTTTTTGTTTTGGGCTTTATTAATGTGTAAAGTGGAATAAAAACTATTTGAAACTGTCAACCGTGTTTGAATGCATTGGAAGAAAGCTTAAAAGCTTTTCGCCAGTCCACAGCTGACTATGTCCCATCACAGCCCCCAGCCCAAAAACAATTTTCCGGATTGCATTTTCCAGCTGCGTAGGAAGTTCAACTGGTGTCGTATGTAACCTTCATGAAAATCGAATTTAATCGGCGAAAAACCATGAAACGGCTGACCGAGCGTGTCCACCACGAGGGCATCGAGTCCGAGGAGGTGGTCTGGGTGAGGCGGGAGGACGCCAGGTCCACCAGCAAGCTGCCCATTGTTTATTCGAGGAAATATGCGGTGCGTTTCGCTGGCCTTGAACGCCTGCACCCTTTCGATGCGGCCAAGGGCAAGCACATTCAGAAGGTGTGTATGTATACTTTCGATGCCTACCCTTGATTCAATTGAGAATATATTCTATAGATCCTCTGCGCCGAAATGAAGCTGAATGACGGCAGCTTCTACGAGCCCAAGGAGCTGACCAAGGACCAACTGCGTCGCATTCACACTCGCGACTATTTGAGATCCCTTGACTGGAGCATGAATGTGGCCTGTATTGCCGAAGTGCCGGTGATGGCCTTGGTCCCAAATCGATTCATTCAAAGCGCCTACCTACGTCCTATGCGCTTCCAGGCCGCTGGCTCTATTTTGGCCGGCAAGTTGGCCCTGGATTACGGCTGGGCCATCAACCTGGGCGGTGGTTTCCATCATTGCTGCTCGTACAGAGGCGGAGGCTTCTGTCCTTATGCAGACATTTCACTCCTCATTATCCGGTTGTTCGAACAGGAACCATTCCGTGTGCGCCGCGTCATGATCGTCGATCTGGACGCCCACCAGGGCAACGGCCACGAGCGTGACTTCAACAATGTAGCCGCCGTTTACATACTGGACATGTATAATGCTTTCGTGTACCCAAAAGATCATTCAGCCAAGCAGAGTATCCGTTGTGCCGTCGAGTTGCGACACCGCACCGAAGATGCGTACTATCTGCGTCAACTTAGCCGTTGCCTGATGCAGTCCCTTGCCGAGTTTCGCCCGGATGTGGTGATTTACAATGCCGGAACGGATGTTTTAAAAGGGGATCCTCTTGGAAACCTTGCTATTACTCCGGAAGGTGTCATAGAGCGGGATCGTTTGGTGTTTAGCACATTTC
Source organism: Drosophila vallismaia (assembly GCA_035047325.1). Classification (NCBI taxonomy): domain Eukaryota; kingdom Metazoa; phylum Arthropoda; class Insecta; order Diptera; family Drosophilidae; genus Drosophila; species Drosophila vallismaia. The sequence continues at coordinate 759,771 of JAWNPU010000002.1, read as the reverse complement.
GGAAACTAAAAATACCAGTGGTCATGCTGCTAAGTGGAGGTTACTTAAAGTCGTCCGCCGGCGTCATTGCCGACTCCATTGCCAATCTCCGGCAACAGGGTTTGCTTGATTAAATCAAGAAAAAACTAGATTTTTATAGAGTTATAAGTGAAAATATTTGCAAATTGTTGAACGATAGCTTCAGCTTAGCTGAAGGACTGCTGAAACTGAGAGCTGTGAAAGAAATCAAGCAAACTGTTTGATTTCAAACATACCAAAGAAAAGAATTATATTGTTCCTTACACCTTATGAAAATTTAATAAACATATATATTTTAGAGGCATTCTTTAGGTTAATTATTTGTCTTCTATGAAGTTATGATTTCAGATCATTAAGTTCATTTGCAAAAGATGCAGAAGTTACATTTCCATTGATTTTAAAGTTAATACTCAATATTTATGTCAATATTTGTACAGACATCTCTTTCTTGGCATTCTTAGAGGTTCAAGTGATTTTTGTTATTTAACTCTATGTACAATGCAGAGCGGGTCGGGACAAGTCGAACAAGGTTTTTAAAATGAGACAGTATTGGTTAAATGTCTATTTATATTATACAATATAGTCGCTAGAAGCTAACTTTAATTGCTTAAAATACAAAAATACATATAAATAAATGTGTTGCTTATTCATTTAAATTAGACGAAAAGTTAGAATATCATTTTAGTGTCTTTTTGTTAAGTGTGTCTATGCTTTTCAGATCAATCTTAGTAGCTGAGATGCCCATAAAAACTCCGGTTTCAGATCTTCGTGAAGGATTTCTTCTGGACTAACAAGCCGTCGGCGGCGGCAACCTAAAAGGGCATACACAGGTCAGAGAGCAATTAAATTGGCTGCTAACTTAACTACATTGCATGCAGAAATCTTAGGAATGAGCAGTTGAACACGTTGGATGAGCCCACTGGCAGTCGTAACATCAACCAAATAATCTAAAAACAATAAAAACACAAAAAAATACAATATGAAAACCAAAAAATATAACGCTGGTATCTGAACATGACTTGGGGAGTCCCCGATGAAGGTGATGATGAATTTTGCAATGCAGCTGAGAAGACTTACGCGGCATTGCTTGCCGGCAAATCCTCGAAGAGGACTTCCGAGCGCGAGCTAATTATGTACACCAGGCAGAAGGAGATAATGAGCACCACTATGCCCACACTGAGCGTAGTAACCTGGTGCACATTGGACGGACGCAGGAAGATGCGCGCACTGAATTGCGACCAGGTGGATTCAGTCCATGTGGAGTACTGCCCGGATGCCCAATCGTAGCCTTTGAATAGTAGGTTTAGTAAATGCAGTCCACTAAGAATGTCAATTTGTGGCTTACCATCAATAAGGAAAGCTGGACTCAAGGCATGGCTGTAATTTTGAGTAGTCAGGCGACACTCTCCTGTGTTGTTGAAGCCGGCAAAGAAGTGCAATGGCAAAATGGTGCAATTTTCTTTCGCTACTTTTGGTTTCAGCTCCGAAAGTAAGTAGCCTAGCACCCGATATGTCCAGCCGGACGACTCCTGAGAACCACCCAAGACGCTTATATAGCTTTAAAGTAAAAAGCTAATATTTAGAAAACAGTAACAGTTAAAACAAATTAAATCTTACCGCATTGGTGGAAGCTGGAATCCCGTTGGACTTCCTGGGTACGATGAGGCCTTAAAAAGCGGACAATCCGCCGACTGCAGAAAGCAGTATAACAGCTCATCAGCCAACAGAGGATTGGCCACCTTGTTTTCGCTGAACTCATTCCCAGTGAGGGTCTCATAAAGTGCCAAGGCGATAATGGAGGATATATTGCGCACTTTCATTTGCAAGGAATTCGCCTTTAAAGTCTTAAAATCTTCCACCTTGGCAAGTTGTGTAAAGTCCTGACTTGTGTTAGCATAAACGAAATCAACGTTATCCAAGTCGTCGTATATGGAATGGTAGTATTTGTTTGTTGGTCGAGCATTCAATATCAAAGCAGGAAAAGTTGCATTACGACGTAAGAACGATTGCGCCGATGTGGGGGGTAAGTGAGCACTTATTTCCGACTGTATATTCAGATTGAAGCCGTACCGTGGCGATCCGCCATACGTGTTAAGTTGCTCTAGTAGTTTCGTGGCCTCTGACGTGCCAGTCAGTGCATGCAGCTTAATGTTGGCTATGTCATCTAGTGTTCCAATATCTAACATAAACTCAATGTTTTCAAATGCAATGGCGGAACCACCTGCTGAGTTTGGGGGGAAATGTAGGTTTTCCATGTCGTAAACAAATCTTTGCGAACCGATATAATCGTAAGATTCGCCATTAAAAGTAACAAATAGAACATTGCGACGCGTATCGGGCAGTGAGCTTTGGGCTGGCAGAATTTGTCGCAAAAAATTCGCCACCAGAGTAAATACCGCCAAACTGACTACAGAATCCATTGCCCCAAGACCTGGACATGAGGTTAGAATTTAGAAAATAATTCAACGGTATTGGGTACAAACAAACTTACCCACGCCATCAAACATGCTTACGGTGTCCAAACGGCATGTAACCAAAATAAACTTCTCATCCGTCTTGTTCACTTTGGTTTCATTCTCTGCTGTAGAATTTCGGGGATACAGAGTAGCGTACACATTGCGTCCTTCGAGAGGGTCACAGTACTTGCTGCCTCCTAGGTTGTTGATGAAGTTTGTACGCCGCATGCACACCTCCGTATTGACGGCGGCCGACATAAAGGACTTAACCTCTACAGCGCAAAGGCTGCGCAGAGCGTGTGTCTCGTAATTTTTGTTGTTGAACTTTTCGAAACATTTCTCAAGCTTGTCGATTTCCTCCGGATCCGCAATATAGTAGATGGGAAAGGGGAAGTCCTCGTGCAGCAGCCCAGTGCCCCAGGGGTTCCAGCTACTTGCCGGATTGCTAGCATCGCAGGTCTCGCTGTTATTGATCCCACTATATTGATTGGGGCAGTTGAGCTCGTGAGAAAACTGCTTCATCTTGTCCGTTTTGTTGATGAGCAGTACCACTGAGATATTTTTCGGTCCGGCTTCCTTCAGACGCAGTAGGTTGCTTCTTGTGAACAGATGTGGCGGTATCAGAGGCGCGTACGGCGGCGATGGCGGATTTCCGAGGAGAAATTCCAAGTCGGCTTCGACATTGATCAGATGCAGAACGCCTACGGAGCCGGAGTATGTAGCTATAATAGGGAAGGATTAAAGAATCGGTGGAGACGTTCAAAATATACAAGCTTACAGGAACACCCGGTCTGGTGGGTTCCATTTAATCGGCGAAAGCAACTGGCCCCCAGAATAGGCTCGTACATCTTATCGCGCGTGCGTTCGCCAAGAGCTGCATGGAAAAACAGAGTATTATATGAATCAGCAGAATGTAAAGTGTCAGTTCGGCGTCCAACATTTCGTAGAGTGGGCGTGTAAGTTTCATTGTCATCAAAAGCAGGCGCCCCATATGAATTTGACATGTCATCTTCTTGATATTTCTTACCCGTTAAGGCGCCTTGCAGCAGCATAAGCAGCCAAAACGCAGCCGCATGGCTCATATTTTAATCAACGCCTTTAGATCCTTTACCACAAAATTTAAACAATTATCAATCGGACAGAGAAATCAGTGTTTTTGTCTTGTTTTTGTGTCTGCTTTTTTGCCGCCGAGAGTTGCATTTGTGCTAGGGATGGAAGAAAGCCTTAATATATTTTTGAATAGATCAAATTTGGCTATAAAGACTAATACTTTAATGTTTATAGAACAAATATAGAATATAGAAATACAAACAGCGAAAAATATTTTATTTTTTTTCGATGAATTAAGTTATGTTATCTCTAATTTCCGTCTATAGGTGATCTGGTCACACTTTCAATAACCGGAAGCATTCAAAAATTCAATTTTCCCTTTACCTTTTACATTCTAATAAATAAAATATAAATATAAGGTCTTTACTTTCTCAGCAGACTTATTATTTGCTTAAAAATAATAGCTACTAACAGCTAAAAACATTTTAAAACTTTCTATACTTAAAATCTATATAAACTCCTCATGGATGGTTTCTTTAGTTAGAAAAGCGTATCTTCAGCGCGAATATATTCGCCAATGTCCGACTGATGGAAACAAACAGTGGTGAGAGGATCGGCGGTCTTGCAATCGGGGGTTGAGCGGGCCAAGACACCAAATCCCAGTGGCAGATCGTTCATCGAGTACACTACCACGCCCTGGTACTGTCCGGCGTTCTCCGTGATCCGTCCCAGACCAGATTTGGGGATGTGGTTACCATAGAGGAACTGCTGCTCAAATGAGGGCTTCACCCACACCTTGTACTGGGCATAGGGAGCCAGATAATAGAGCGCTGTGATGTGGAACTTTAGCTTGTTGGTTTTGGAGAATTTTCCAAAACAGGTTCCCACACACACCAGTTGCTTATAGCCAAAGCACTCGCTCAGCTTAAGGATACGCTCGGACACGTAGTAAACCCGATCCTTGTGCTCCCTGAAACAGTAGGTTCCATCCGGGCGGTCAATCAGCTGCTTTACGTTTGTTCCAATGCTGCAATTGCGTTTATACATAAAGGGTCTTCGTATATTCTATTAAACTCACTATTTGGACAGCTTCTCGAACAGGATTTTGGCACGTTCGTCGCTTAATCGTTTCATTTTAAGCTATTTAAAGGTAAAGTCCGAAGAAAACAAAACTAACTTACTACACGTGAGAATACATTAAGTGTTGGGTAACGGTTTTAGTCCTAGGCATGTGCAGCACAAAACTATCGGAATTTGGGAATGCGAGAAGGCAACCCTATTTTTAAATTTAAATTATTGTTCATTTAGCCGTTATTTTTATGGATTGATAATTAAAAACTTAAAGTATACTTATATATTTTTAATATTCAATCGTACGTCTTTGGAAGTAGGCTGAAACTATTTGATTTTAAACTTTTTATGCTTCGCTTGAAATTTTCGATCAATACACATAGTTTGGCTTATTCCTCATTTAAATGACCCATTTCCGTATTATCCGAATAATTCTTTAATTATAAAAACTTATATGGATAAATCCACTTTCATAGGTATTTCCAAAAACTTATAAAGCTTCGTTTAAAATTTTCCATCAATACACATAGTTTTGTTTTTATCTCCATTTAAATGATCCATTTTCGAATTATCCGAATAATTCTTTAACAATATAAACCTATATGTTTAAATCCACTTTTAAAGAAATTTCCAAAAATTAATTGAACTTGTTTTGTTATTTATTTAAATTTAATTGGTAAAATACACCTACATATGGACGTCTTACGATTTCTAATAGTGTTTGTTCTGAAACTAATGCTACAGGTTGATTTATCCTAACTATTTACAATAAAAACGTAACTAAAACAAATAAGCTATTTGATCTAGGTCTAAATCACGTGTTTAGGCGGTTATGCCGTCTCCAGGCGCTTCTGTATATAGTTACGCTCCTTCAGTAACTCTTCCAGCTGCTGCTCCTGGTAGTAGACCACAAACTGAGCAGCCGACACCTGCTCGAAGATGGCGCAAATACTGGGCTTCAGGTTGTAAAAGAACAGAAGCTGTCCGCGCTGGTTGAAATCGCTAATCAGCGAGTCTATGACGGTTGCTGTCGTAAAGTCAGCGCCATAGACGTGGGAGGCATCAATAACCACCGGGACGTTTTGTCGCATGGACTGCTTGTTGACCAGGTTCCGGACATAGTCCACCGAAGGAAAGATTAAGCATCGATCCGGTGTGATCATGGAGTACTCCACACCCGACTGGGTGGTTAAAAGTTCGGTGGTAAGTTTGGGGCGCGCCGCGTGGTACAGAATAAAGATCACATTGAGTCCCACTCCGATAAGAATGCCCCATTCCAGAGGTAAAACCAGACAAGCCAGGAATGTCCCCACACCAGGCACCAGATCACTTTCTAGATATTAAAATATTTCTATTAAAAAAGTCACTTATGATGTGTTGTCTGATGGGCACTCACTTTTTGATCTCCACATTGGCTTGACCACCTTGACTTCGACCATGAACACAACCGCGGATATAATGATGGCGGCCAAGGTTGGTCGAGGGATGAAGTAGAAGTAGGGTGTGAGAAATAGCAAGGCAATCATCACCAGGCCACCGGAATAGATGTTACTAAGCGGAGTGCGCACACCACTGGCGTTATTTACAGCTCCCCGGCTCAGCGCTCCAGTTCCTGGGAAGGCTTGCACAAAAGAGTTGAAGATATTGGCGGTACCGATGGCAATTAGCTCCTGCGAGGCATCCACAGGCTTTCCATTGGCTAAAATTAATCACTAATCAGATTTCATTTCAAGATAAAAATCTATTTAGTCACTTACCGAATGCCTTACAAATGGCAATGTTTTCCATTAGGGATATCAATGGGATGACCACCAGCCCAGAACCCATGCTGTGGACCATCTCCACGAATCCCTGGGCCACTCCGTTACTGGTCTCATTGGCACTGAGGGAAAAGGGCGGGAGCTGCAGGCTGGGAAGACCAGGTGGAATATCGCCCACCACGCGGAAAGGAGCGCCATGCTCCTCGCTATGCAACAGGTAGCCCATCAGGCAACACACCACCACCAGAATAGCGTTTCTGGCCGTGCCCACAATCCACAGAATCTTGTTTACGATCCGCTGGAAAGGTGTCCACTCACTCTCCTCCGCGGGTCCAATCTTGCAGGAGGATAGACTGCGCATCAGCAGCAACACCACAATACAGGTGACACCCAGGACGGTGTCACCCGCCCGTGTGTGCTGGATGTTGTGGAAGACCTGTGTCCATATCTCCACGAAGGTGTTTCCTTTGGCTGTGATCCCGAGGACACTCTGGATCTGGGAGGTCAGAATGATGAGCGAGACGGCGGAGGTGAATCCAGAAGAGACTGGACCCGACACGAAGTCAATGAGGAATCCCAGCCCAAAGAGACCCATCAGGAGTTCCACAAGTCCACTGAGTAGGCACAATAGCACCGATTTCTGCCAGGATCCTTGGGCTGCCTGGTAGGTGAGCAGTGCCACTATAGCCGAAGGTCCCATGGGCACATCCTTGCAGCTTCCCAGGAAGATGTACACAAAACAGCCGACAAAGGAGGCGTAGAGACCATACTAAAGGTAATACAGAAAAGGATGAAATTAGTAAAATTGTTCAATAAATGTTTTAAAGTGAAATTAAAGTCAGAATATAATATAACACTCACAGCTACTGGTAATCCAGCTATTCCTGAATATGCCAGTGCCTGGGGAATCACCGTGAGACCTACGGTGATTCCCGCCACCAGGTCCCCGACTGCATCCTGACTATTGTAGCGGGGGAGCCAGGACAGAATTGGCAATCTCTTGTGCAGGGTTTTTCGATTAAAGGTCCTGCGCCCGCAATCGCGTAGCCAACTGCGGGTGCATTCCAGTGTGCTTAGCGGAGGCTTGACTTTTTTCCCATCCTCAGTTACTGTACAGAAAGATATAAATATTTATATAATAGGTTTTATATAATAAAGTATAGTTGAAAATAGGTTGAAGAAAGCATTAAGCGAAAAAATTCAGACAAAAAATAAGTGCAAGCGCTTGCATAATTTCAGGTTAATAAAATGTTTACCTGCCTACCTGTATAACGGTAGCTTTAAGCTTCTGATTCATAATCACGTACTACCGAGTGCTATGCTCGATCTGTTTTTTGTTTTCTGGCTTACAACCCCCACCTAAAACACCAGAGTAAGTCCCAGACCCTACCCGATACATTCTCCCCCTATTATTTCAGTCTGATCTGGGGTATTGTAATTGCTTGTATTTTTCATTCGAAAGTTTGCCATGATCTATGCGATTTTCATTGCCAAGGTTGAGCCAGAGTTTAGTGTCTGAGAAAACGTGAAAAACAATTGCACTTTAAATCGCGCACTTCCCATTCGATTGGTTTTTGTGAAAAAATATTCGCGGAATTCTAGATAGGCACTTTAATTAGGTTTCGCAAGGAACTTATTATAAAGTCAGCAATCTAATTTATAAATAAAAAAAGATTTAGGAATTTATTACCTAACGAATTTATCCTTAAAACTAGAAAATTATAATTTGGGGAATTATTTAAATTGCTTTAATTGGATTTAAAGTTAATCATTAAAATTGCTTGTCATTTTATTCAAATGACAGCACATTAGCATTCCTGGCAAATTTCATTTAAAAACTCAAATGTACAATTTTGTAATGCATAATTAACTCCAATTTTTACATTTCTAAATTAAAATCACATTTTTATTGTGATTTTTCTCACTTTCACATTATTTACTTCACCCTTTTTTAAAGTAATAGGAGATAAATGTTAGTTTCATTTTAACTTGAAAAAAAAACGTCTTAAAACTAAAACTTTACTTTGACTAAGTTAAATTTTCTTGAATATTTGTAAACTTACGTATGAACTCCTTTGATCCTTGGGAGCCCACGCTGTTGTTGGTACTTCCGTTCTGTTCTGTGAGATTCGTCTGGATACTGATTGTTGAGCACTTGAAGCCATCGTTGAAATATACGTGATCCGAAGCCGGATTCGACTTCATTGTGGAGTCCGCCTCTTCGGGGGTGACAGCTAATCAAAACAAACACACTGCGTGTACGAAGTTCAAGTTAATTAGACACCGACTGACACCAGTTTTATAAAACTAAGTCCCTATACTGCGGCTTGGGTTCTTGGGTGCATCTATAATGTGTGTTTGAGATCTTCTGTGTGCCGAAACCGAAAACTATCTGAAAGATATTCGTTGTTCGCTTGCTTGGCTCTTCACACGGCAGCGTTTCGAACGAAACTGTTTTGTACTTGATGCGGACCTTGTCTTTTATAAAAATCAAAACTTCGTCATCGTTTGCTAACTACGTTCGAGTCGGGTCTCAGGCCTGAATATCTGGGTATCTGAACATTTGAGTATTTGAGTATCTGAGTCGTTGTTTCGGCTCGAGTGTTGATATTGTTTTCCTGGCTCTATTAGTGTTTTGGGAACCGGGATGATCGTTCACCTGTGTTAAACTGATAATCGCTTAGGGTGAGGGAAATGGGAAAGGTACTTGCGTGTTTTGTTCCCTTCTTTCGGGCACTTAGTAGGTATCGGCTTTAGGTTTGTGTTTTTTTCCCTGATTTCAAACCGAAGACGGAAAGAAAGGAAGTTGGAAATTCTTTTCGAATTAGTCTGCAATTATTTGCTTGGCTCAACAATTTTAAAAACACTCGCTCACCTCGTGAGCCACCAGTGTCACTGGCTGTTTATTATATTCGTCCCCTATATTTGGGAATGGAAAGTTTTCGGTGCGGGGGAGTCCCGTATATTATAAGGTTGAATGAATAAGATTTTTTGAGTTTTTTTTTCTCTGAAATTTTTCCATTCAATGGCGGCTGCAGGTGTAATTTTCTTGGTTGCACACCTACTTCTAGTACCGAACCATGGACGATGGCCAGGTAGACTGTTAGCACATCTTGTGCTGACCCAAAACCAGATTTGACCAGTTACCTGGCACTGCACCAGCCAAATCACTCCCTATATACCTGATCGGGTCTTGCATTTCGGTCATACGCTTGTGTATCTTAATATGCCTATAATATTTAATTTTATTAATCTTTAAGAGGCCTTGTTTATCTTAACAGTTCAGGTTTTATCCTTTCGAATATGTACTTTTAACTTGGAATGCTGCCAAGTTTGATTTGAAACACAGTAACTATATTTATAGAATAATTATCTATAGGTTAATGGCTTACACACGAGCTCTTCCTCAAACAACAAAGTTACTTTTTCTTTTAGTTATTTGGGAATTTGTAATACTTTTGCCTGTAATACATTATTACCCAACGGAAACCTAACCAACTCCAACGTTTACTTTACAAATAGTTTCTGCAAGAATTCTGATTATTTCCATAATGAACTTGACACCTTGTGAATGTGTCTATGGGTCTTCTTTTTTCTCCTTCGACAAACAAAAGCCGATACGAAAAAATGTCATGGATAAATAAATATTTAAATGCAAGGCTTAGTGATAGCTTTTGGGGTCGAATCTGTTTTCGATGGAAATGGAGGGCAGACAATGGAAATTGTGTGATAACCCTTCGGTGACATCCACTTTTAAAGAGTTTTTAAAGCATTTATAAGAGTGTGATTCCCAATCACCGAATGCATTGACAGGTTGTCACATAAACTGTGAGAAAAACGTGCATTTTCATTTGGGATTAGATTGAAACTTTCCATGGACCTGTCAGTTGTCGAGGCCGGTAAAGGTTTTACTATTGTTTGAAAAGTTATGGATATAAAATTGTTAATTTACGGTATTTTTTATGGTTAAAGACTGCACTTGGAATTCAAGATGAACATCGAAATTCAAAAATTTGCCAAAAAGCTTCCTAGACAGCTGATGCTGTGACAAATGGAATTATTTAAATTAATTGAAACGGGCTTTATGTGATAAAAGGCCATAAATATCACTGTCTTTATAGTCCGGCCAAGTTCAGAGACGGAGAAGCAAGCGGTTTCGATGTTTTCATATCCATTAGTTGGAGAGTAGATTAGGCTAAAACTGTATTGAATGAAGAAAGTTAAAACTCTTAAATTTGCATTCCCTAATAGACTTTAAGTGCTGGCTTGGAATTGTATATAAAACATTATTTTTATTTAAATAAATTTATTTTACGGAGTATTTTGTAGGCCTTCATTCGTCGTTTCTAACTATCTTACACGTTTTTAACCACTTTATGTTTGGGATTTTATTTGGCCAGTTTTTTGTTGTGCAGTTTTGTTTCCTAAACGCAGTCCAATGACTTGAATACAATCAGTCAGGTGGCAAATAGTTTACTTGCAACAACAAAGTAATACTTGCTTTTGTTTTAGATAAATACGTCAAGATGCCGGTAACTGGTTTCATACAGATCTCAATGAACTGCTCCGAGATCTCGAGCTGTCGAAATTTCAGCTAATTTTGGATGATGTCAAGCGAACCGGGCGCCCGATCACTATATATACCCCCTTTTGCGAAGGCGTTTCCCTTTGTTTTGGTTTATTTTTAACTATTTATGAAGCCGCACTTAGAAAGCAAGTGCCCCGGTTTGTGGTGGGTGGTTGGTGGGTGTGTGTTTGGAATTAAAAGAAATGTAGGCGGCGAAATTGCTGTGATTTCTGCTTTAATTGCTTGAAAATTATAACTTCCTTAAAGTGATTACTGTACGTATTTATTTAGAGTTTGTTCACACGCACTAAGACGCTTTGTGAAATGGCTTATAAGTGCCCTGAACTTTGCACCTTGGCACACCTGCTTGAACTTTTAACCCTACAATTAAAATAAAAATATAAATATTTAGGTACCGAGAATTTGGAGGAGGCTTTCGCGGGTTCGTTGCTTGTTATCCCTTAACTTAGCTTAATACTTCATAATGGAGCTGGAAACCAACAGGAAGCACAAATGTTCAATTAATTGTTCAATTACATTTGTTATACTCGTACTCGTACTCGTACACTTTTTTCTGTTTGTTTTTTTTACTTGTTTCCTTTGGTTGTTTTTTAGTTTTGTTTTGACTATTTGACGGCTCAAATTACAGGGCCAATTGCAAAACGTATTTCGCATGACTTCCAAATTGCCATAAAGGGCGTAACCAGCCACAAGGGGCGTGGCCGATCACTGACCAATTTCTAACAAAACAACCAACAACGGACTGTCGCCCATTTCAATTAAATGCGTTCAGTTTTTTTTCGGTTTGGTTTTCTGATTTGTCGGTTTGTCGGTTTGTTGGCAAAAATCATATCAGAAAGCTGCGTTTAAGAAGGTGCAAGGGAGGGATAGGGTAGGGACGCCATGGCTTTTGCACATTTATGGCTTATCGTAATAAAATCACGTATACAACATGTTGGCCAACTGTGATCTCTGCTCCATATGCGATTTGTTATCTTTGAGGAAAACTTGATACCGGACTTAAAAAGACTCTGTATTTGCTTAATTTAAGCAGCGGAGAATCTCTTTTGTAGAACGTGACTTTAAACAAAAAATTAATACACGAAACTATAGCAAATCTAATTTTCAGTGGGTGGGATGATTTATCGAGTCACATGCCAAGTAACACTTTGAAATTCAACCGAAATTTATGGTTAGACGATAACTTTGTACTTAGCCCCATATTGTTTGATTTGAATTAGAAGCGTATATTGTGTACAAAAGCTATTCAAATTGTTTTTTATTTTTCCAGAGCTCCATCAATGGCTCAATTGTTTAAGTCAATGTCGGAGCCAGGCACTAAAAATAGTCGCTTAGCCAAGTACCGAGAATTTGAGGTGAACTCTTGTTGGAATCTGTTCAAGTTGGGCAAACTAATTTACCTGAAGATAAGTACTTTATAAAACCGTTAAAACCTCAGTTGAGACTCCCACGTTTTGTGCTTGATGATTTGATTGAATCAATGATTAATCGCTGGCTAAGCAAACTTTGTTAAATTATCATAAAACGGGTTTTACAATCCATATCTGACAACTTAGCCAAGTCCAATCAATTGGAAGGGGAGTATATTTTTGCTACCGGCTTTTGTTTGATTAAATTTGAATATTTATGATTTGATTGTTTATACTCGGTTTTTATAGCGCACACTTTTGATAAGTTTGCGATTTTTATGCAAAACGCGTTTCCCTCGCAGATTACGCATCAATTTTCATTGACTAAAAACCGCATATGAGCAAAATCTTGTCTATCCGGTAGACATCAAGATACAAAGAATGAAAAATATTCAAGCATTTCTGTGACCGAAAAAATCTGGTTAAATCTGCCAAAAAGTGTAAGGCAAGAATTAAAGGAGAAAACCAGGCTTTATGGTTAAAAGAAACCTTTGGTAATGTTCTTGACAAAAAAGATATTTCCACTCAAAAATTAGCTAAGTAATTGATATTCTCATAAACCGTAGATGGGGTAGTACCTTGAGAAAATTTTAGGGCCGAAATAAAACATTTTTTGGGAACCAGCACTACGAACACGTTCTCAGATTTGAGTCACGTAATCGAATTGTGAATTCCCAAAGCCGCGTGCCTGCAACTTTTTGTGCAACACAAAACAATTTACCAGTAATATACAGTAAATTCTTTTAAATGGCCGTAACAAGGGGATATTATTACATTTTAGGGAACAAGCTAACTTTTTGCGATGTGTAAATTAAAACCGAAATAAGTTTCAATGAATCATTTAATTCGCACTCCATTGAGGTTATCAAGAAATTAGCACATTTTATATGGGATCTTTAAAAATGAATTAGCATATTGAATTTCTCATAAATAAATTGGTAACCGATTAGTGCTAAATGTTAATCGACCATTTCAATTGCGTCAGTATTTGCAAAAGTCAAAACTTAGTTTACAATTTTTTGGTTCGTCAACCGATTTCTGATGTCAGTTGAGAAAAATGCTGATGGGCTTACCCCTTTTCACTCGGTGATGGCGGGGAGACGTAAATGACCCAATTAGATAGGGAATGCCACTAGCCAAAGCTTCTGATTTTTTATTCTATTATTTTTGTTTTATTTTTTTTCGATTTAATTTGGCCAAAACGGAATTTGGCCGGAAACGCAATGCGATTTTATTGGCTTTGACTTTGGCGCGCGTCGCACACCTCAAATTCAATTTTCATTGTTGGTGTGTTCTAATAGTGATAATTTTAATGAATATTTATTTGCGTAGCTCGATTTTTTTTTATGATTGGTGAATTCCAAATTCTCATGCAAATGGCAGACAAAATGCAAGGATAAAAGTTATGCTTATGTTGATATTTTATTAGCAGCGCACACGAGTCTAGTTTTATTTTGGTCAGTTTTTCCTCTGTGGCGATCGCACAGCCGATCCGGAATGATAAATAGACGTAACTGTCGGTTGGGGTTTTGGAACACCCCGAAAAGTTGTCACCTGTCCGGCAACCGAGCGTGTAATTGGGCTTGGAAGTGCGGCAGCCGATTGTTTTTGAGCCGAGCTTTGGGAAAGCTTTCGCCCAGAGACGTTTCCTCATTTCTCAACTCTCTTTGCTCTTCGTTGAGAGAAATTTGAAAGTAAACATCTGATCGAATAGGGGCCAGCGAAAGGCGTTAGCATTACAAAATTCCAACTTGTTTACATTTTGATAACTTTTATGCTGCATTAAAAAACTACGGTAATAAATTTATAATCAATGTCGGTTATTGGAATAGGTGATTGGCGATTGATTAAGGTTGAATAACGGTGTGAATGTGTAAACTAACTAACTCAATCAACCCGTAATTGTTTCTTTAAATAGAAAATGTAATGATTTAATTTTTTCCCTACAAACTATTTCTATACAAACTATTTCTATTATATTATTATTATTGCTTTATGGATTAAAGGTCAGCAAAACCCTAAAACCGCATGAAATTTAGTGTTATTTGGATAAAACTACACAAGAACTATGCTATATATGACATCAAATAGATTTTGCTCAATCGGAAACCATAAATATCGGGAATGCATTACATAATATCGAATAAAATTGACCTATTTCAGAATATATTCAACCATATAATTATAACGGATCGTATCAGATCGTTTTTGGCTATAAAAACCAAAAGATCGACTTGATTTAGCTTGGTGTTGCTCCTCGTGTGTTATTTCGAATGGATTAGAAAAAATATACTAAATAATATACTAAATATAATTCTATTCCTTTCAAGATCTCTGGCCGGGTTGAGTTTACAAACTTCAAGTGTTCCACCTGGCCGAAGGACATCGCTGAAGTTGAATATTGTTCTTTGAAGGCCGTCAATCGTTCATACAAATACATCTCGGTGAAAGTTAACCTTTTCCAGCCAATAACTAAAGTAAAGGTGTGCGTGCAAGGTCTCCTATAGTTTACTTTATCTAAAGTAAAGAATTGTTCATTATTTCAGTTCAATTTGGGATTATATAAGCGCATGAATGGCTATCGTCCATTTTTGTACAACGTAACTGTGGATGGTTGCAGATTTTTGAAGAACCCCAAATCCAATCCAATTATCAATTACTTTTATGAATTCTTAAAAAGTATCTTCAACATTAATCACTCATGCCCATTCAAAGTAAGAAATAGCATTCCTTATTAATTAGTTAAATACCATATTTAAAAATGATTTTTTGCCAGAATTCCGTTATTATAGATAAGCTAACTACGGAGAATATCAATTACCGAATGACTGAGGTCTTACCATTTCCTGAAGGGGATTACCTCGTCGAAGCGGTTTGGACAACCGGATAAATGTACCGACTAGGGTTTAAAATCAATATTTCTCTCTACCAATTGCTTCCAAATAAATGATTCTTTTAATAGAGTTATGTTAAAGTTTAATTGGTTTACGGTTTGGTTTGGGTTAATTGCTTTTGCATGAACAATGAGTTCAATATTGCAATAATTTTTCGATACAATGATAGGTATTTATCGCCTTTAAATATTTTTATACCAAAATTATATTATTATTATTACATTCGCGTTGGTAAAACACCATATTATTACTCACTTAAACGTCGAAGTTTTCAAATATCTATGTACCTCATCGAATCAATATTGACAGTAGACGTATTATGTCATCAAAAACATATTAAATATTTTTCAAAATTAAGTATAATTTAGTTTTTAGTTTAGAAGGGATCCCCATTATAAAAGCTGTTTATCGGAAAGTCAAAAAAAGTTGTTCTAAATGTTATTCTGAATTCGTTAATTCTGTAAGATGGATCTATCGCTTAGACCATTTTTAATCCTTCTGTTGGGGTTATCCGTAATAATTGAAGTAAACCATTAACAAAAACTTTAGTCTCTCCAAAACTATAATTAATCGAATTTTAGATTAAATCCCGAGTCGAGTTCACAAACTTCCAATGTATACCTTTGGATAAAGATTTTGCGGATTTCGAATACTGCCAAATAAAATCCGTTAATCGGACCTATAAATACATCTCTACAAAAGTAAAACTATTTAAAGTTCCGATAAAAAAAATTAAGGTACTATTTTTGTTTATTCTTCTGAATATAATCACTAATTTTATTCAATTTGTAGGCCAACTTTGCGTTATATAAACGCTTCAGTGGGTATCGACCGTTTTTATACAACATAACCGTCGACGCCTGTAAATTTTTCAAGAACCCGAAATCCAATCCAATCTTTAATTACTTTTATGAGTTCTTACAAGAAGTCTCCAACATCAATCATACATGTCCTTACGATGTAGGTAGTCTTGTTATTATTTATTTATTTTTAAATAAAATATTTTTAAATTTTTTTAAGCACGATATTATTTTAGAGAAGATGACAACGGAATCCGTCAATCATAGAATGACCCAAATACTGGCATTTCCAGAAGGGGATTACATGGTAGAAGTGCACTTCTTTGCCTATGACATCAACCGGGCAATCGTCAAGTTGCACTTTTCACTGAAATGAATGTTCCGACTCAGTAGCGATTTCTTAAATAATAGCGAAAGCTATGAACCAAATATTTAATATTAATATATTAAAACAGAATATTAAAACAGTTCATTGCTATATCTTCAGAGTTGCTTTTAATCCTCAAAACAGTTTTCAAAAATACGAAAATAGATTATTTTGTATTATAGGTTTTTATTAAATAATATAGATAACAACTACAGAGAAAACAATGTCAATGATTGATGTTATTTGCAAAGTCCTGAAAATCCTTTCTTATTTTTGGAAATTTCAAAGTGATCTCGTGAAGCTATATTTCTCAATGTTAAAAACATACAAAAAATTATATGTTTTACATTTGTAATTTGTAATTGTTTGTTATGTTCAAGCGATCTAAATTTTGCTTATCTAAATATATTAAAAATTTTTTTGCTTGGTGCAGGCATTTTCTGTTTCTTGGTAAATATTATATTTTTCATTTTTACTAATCGATAAGGGATCTATAGAATGTGTGAATGTGTAAACTAACTAACTCAATCAACCCGTAATGGTTTGCTTAAATAGAGAATGTATTTAATGATTTAATTTTGTCCCTAAAAACTATTTCGATATTATTATTGCCTTATGGATTAAAGGTCAGCAAAACCTTAAAAATGCATGAAATTTAGTGTTATTTGGATAAAACTACACAAGAACTATGCTATATATGACATCAAATAGATTTTGCTCAATCGGAAACCATAAATATCGGGAATGCATTACATAATATCGAATAAAATTGACCTATTTCAGAATATATTCAACCATATAATTATAACGGATCGTATCAGATCGTTTTTGGCTATAAAAACCAAAAGATCGACTTGATTTAGCTTGGTGTTGCTCCTCGTGTGTTATTTCGAATGGATTAGAAAAAATATACTAAATAATATACTAAATATAATTCTATTCCTTTCAAGATCTCTGGCCGGGTTGAGTTTACAAACTTCAAGTGTTCCACCTGGCCGAAGGACATCGCTGAAGTTGAATATTGTTCTTTGAAGGCCGTCAATCGTTCATACAAATACATCTCGGTGAAAGTTAACCTTTTCCAGCCAATAACTAAAGTAAAGGTGTGCGTGCAAGGTCTCCTATAGTTTACTTTATCTAAAGTAAAGAATTGTTCATTATTTCAGTTCAATTTGGGATTATATAAGCGCATGAATGGCTATCGTCCATTTTTGTACAACGTAACTTTGGATGGTTGCAGATTTTTGAAGAACCCCAAATCCAATCCAATTATCAATTACTTTTATGAATTCTTAAAAAGTATCTTCAACATTAATCACTCATGCCCATTCAAAGTAAGAAATAGCATTCCTTATTAATTAGTTAAATACCATATTTAAAAATGATTTTATGCCAGAATGCCGTTATTATGGATAAGCTAACCACGGAGAATATCAATTACCGAATGACTGAGGTCTTACCATTTCCTGAAGAGGATTACCTCGTCGAAGCGGTTTGGACAACCGGAGAAATGTACCGACTAGGGATTAAAATCTATATTTCTCTCTACCAATTGCTTCCAAATAAATGATTCTTTTAATAGAGTTATTTTAAAGTTTTATTGGTTTACGGTTTGGTTTGGGTTGAACGCTTTTGCCTGAACAATGAGTTCAATATTGCAATAATTTTTCGATACAATGATAGGTATTTATTGCCTTTAAATATTTTTATATCAAAATTATATTATTATTATGACATTCGCTTTCGTAAAACACCATATTATTACTCACTTAAACGTCGAAGTTTTCAAATATCTTATACCTCATCGAATCAATATTGACAGTAGACGTATTATATCATCAAAAACGTATTAAATATTTTTCAAAATTAAGTATAATTTAGTTTTTAGATTAGAAGGGATCCCCATTATAAAAGCTGTTTATCGGAAAGTCAAAAAAAGTTGTTCTAAATGTTATTCTGAATTCGTTAATTCTGTAAGATGGATCTATCGCTTAGACCATTTTTTGTCCTTCTGTTGGGGTTATCCATAATAATTGAAGTAAACCATTAAAAAAAATGTTAGTCTCTCCAAAACTATAATTAATCGAATTTTAGATTAAATCCCGAGTCGAGTTCACAAACTTCCAATGTATACCTTTGGATAAAGATTTTGCGGATTTCGAATACTGCCAAATAAAATCCGTTAATCGGACCTATAAATACATCTCCACAAAAATAAAACTATTTAAAGTTCCGATAAAAAAAATTAAGGTACTATTTTTGTTGTTTCTTCTGAATAAAATCACTAATTTTATTCAATTTGTAGGTCAACCTTGCGTTATATAAACGCTTCAGTGGGTATCGACCGTTTTTATACAACATAACCGTCGACGCCTGTAAATTTTTAAAGAACCCGAAATCCAATCCAATCATAAATTACTTTTATGAGTTCTTTAGAGAAGTCTCCAACATGAATCATACATGTCCTTACGATGTAGGTAGCCTTGTTATTATTTATTTATTTTTGAATAAAATATTTTTAAATTTTTTTAAGCACGATATTATTTTACAGAAGCTGACAACGGAAACCATCAATCATAGAATGACCCAAATACTGGCATTTCCAGAAGGGGATTACATGGTAGAAATGAACTGGATTGCCTATGACATCAACCGGGCAATCGTCAAGGTGCACTTTTCACTGAAATGAATGTTCCGACTCAGTAGCGATTTCTTAAATAATAGCGAAAGCTATGAACCAAATATTTAATATTAATATATTAAAACAGAATATTAAAACAGTTCATTGCTATATCTTCAAAGTTGCTTTTAATCCTCAAAACAGTTTTCAAAAATACGAAAATAGATTATTTTGTATTATAGGTTTTTATTAAATAATATAGATAACAACTACAGAGAAAACAATGTCAATGATTGATGTTATTTGCAAGGTCCTGAAACTCCATTCTTAGTTTTGGGAAAATGTTCAAAGTTGCAGCAGTATCGAAATGATTTTAATTATTATATTTTTATTGTTATAATCGATCGTGGCTGTGATCTCGTAAAGCTATATTTCTCAATGTTAAA
This sequence comes from Drosophila vallismaia, assembly GCA_035047325.1. Taxonomy (NCBI): domain Eukaryota; kingdom Metazoa; phylum Arthropoda; class Insecta; order Diptera; family Drosophilidae; genus Drosophila; species Drosophila vallismaia. The sequence goes on along the minus strand of JAWNPU010000002.1, from coordinate 740,292 downwards.
AACATACAAAAAATTAAATGTTTTACATTTGTAATTTGTAATTGTTTGTTATGTTCAAGCGATCTAAATTTTGCTTATCTAAATATATTAAAAATTTCTTTGCTTGGTGCAGGCATTTTCTGTTTCTTGGTAAATATTATATTTTTCATTTTTACTAATCGATAAGGGATCTATAGAATGTGTGAATGTGTAAACTAACTAACTCAATCAACCCGTAATGGTTTGCTTAAATAGAGAATGTATTTAATGATTTAATTTTGTCCCTAAAAACTATTTCGATATTATTATTGCCTTATGGATTAAAGGTCAGCAAAACCTTAAAAATGCATGAAATTTAGTGTTATTTGGATAAAACTACACAAGAACTATACTATATATGACATCAAATAGATTTTGCTCAATCGGAAACCATAAATATCGGGAATGCATTACATAATATCGAATAAAATTGACCTATTTCAGAATATATTCAACCATATAATTATGACGGATCGTATCAGATCGTTTTTGGCTATAAAAAGCAAAAGATCGACTTGATTTAGCTTGGTGTTGCTCCTCGTGTGTTATTTCGAATGGATTAGAAAAAATATACTAAATAATAGACTAAATATAATTCTATTCCTTTCAAGATCTCTGGCCGGGTTGAGTTTACAAACTTCAAGTGTTCCACCTGGCCGAAGGACATCGCTGAAGTTGAATATTGTTCTTTGAAGGCCGTCAATCGTTCATACAAATACATCTCGGTGAAAGTTAACCTTTTCCAGCCAATAACTAAAGTAAAGGTGTGCGTGCAAGGTCTCCTATAGTTTACTTTATCTAAAGTAAAGAATTGTTCATTATTTCAGTTCAATTTGGGATTATATAAGCGCATGAATGGCTATCGTCCATTTTTGTACAACGTAACTTTGGATGGTTGCAGATTTTTGAAGAACCCCAAATCCAATCCAATTATCAATTACTTTTATGAATTCTTAAAAAGTATCTTCAACATTAATCACTCATGCCCATTCAAAGTAAGAAATAGCATTCCTTATTAATTAGTTAAATACCATATTTAAAAATGATTTTATGCCAGAATGCCGTTATTATGGATAAGCTAACCACGGAGAATATCAATTACCGAATGACTGAGGTCTTACCATTTCCTGAAGAGGATTACCTCGTCGAAGCGGTTTGGACAACCGGAGAAATGTACCGACTAGGGATTAAAATCTATATTTCTCTCTACCAATTGCTTCCAAATAAATGATTCTTTTAATAGAGTTATTTTAAAGTTTTATTGGTTTACGGTTTGGTTTGGGTTGAACGCTTTTGCCTGAACAATGAGTTCAATATTGCAATAATTTTTCGATACAATGATAGGTATTTATTGCCTTTAAATATTTTTATATCAAAATTATATTATTATTATGACATTCGCTTTCGTAAAACACCATATTATTACTCACTTAAACGTCGAAGTTTTCAAATATCTTATACCTCATCGAATCAATATTGACAGTAGACGTATTATATCATCAAAAACGTATTAAATATTTTTCAAAATTAAGTATAATTTAGTTTTTAGATTAGAAGGGATCCCCATTATAAAAGCTGTTTATCGGAAAGTCAAAAAAAGTTGTTCTAAATGTTATTCTGAATTCGTTAATTCTGTAAGATGGATCTATCGCTTAGACCATTTTTTGTCCTTCTGTTGGGGTTATCCATAATAATTGAAGTAAACCATTAAAAAAAATGTTAGTCTCTCCAAAACTATAATTAATCGAATTTTAGATTAAATCCCGAGTCGAGTTCACAAACTTCCAATGTATACCTTTGGATAAAGATTTTGCGGATTTCGAATACTGCCAAATAAAATCCGTTAATCGGACCTATAAATACATCTCCACAAAAATAAAACTATTTAAAGTTCCGATAAAAAAAATTAAGGTACTATTTTTGTTTATTCTTCTGAATATAATCACTAATTTTATTCAATTTGTAGGTCGACTTTGGGTTGTATAAACGCTTCAGTGGGTATCGACCGTTTTTATACAACATAACCGTCGACGCCTGTAAATTTTTAAAGAACCGGAAATCCAATCCAATCATGAATTACGTTTATGAGTTCTTTAGAGAATTCTCCAACATGAATCATACATGTCCTTACGATGTAGGTAGTCTTGTTATTATTTATTTATTTTTGAATTAAATATTTTTAAATTTTTTTAAGCACGATCTTATTTTAGAGAAGTTGACAACGGAATCCTTCAATCACAGAATGACCCAAATACTGGCATTTCCAGAAGGGGATTACATGATAGAAATGAACTGGATTGCCTATGACATCAACCGGGCAACCGTCAGGGTGCACTTTTCACTGAATTGAATGTTCCGACTCAGTAGCGATTTCTTAAATAATAGCGAAAGCTATGAACCAAATATTTAATATTAACATATTAAAACAGAATATTAAAACAGTTCATTGCTATATCTTCAGAGTTGCTTTTAATCCTCAAAAAAGTTTTCAAAAATACGAAAATAGATTATTTTGTATTATAGGTTTTTATTAAATAATATAGATAACAACTACAGAGAAAACAATGTCAATGATTGATGTTATTTGCAAGGTCCTAAAACTCCATTCTTAGTTTTGGGAAAATGTTCAAAGTTGCAGCAGTATCGAAATGATTTTAATTATTATATTTTTATTGTTTTAATCGATTGTGGCTGAGAGCTCGTAAAGCTATATTTCTTTACATTTCTTTTACATTTGTAATTTGTAAATGTTTGTTATGTTCAAGCGATCTAAATTTTGCTTATCTAAATATATTAAAAATTTCTTTGATTTTCCTGGACTCACATACGATACTTATAAAATTACAATAAAATGGTGCAGGCATTTTCTGTTTCTTGGTAAATATTATATTTTTCATTTTTACTAATCGATAAGGGATCTATAGAAAACATTTATCAGATAATATAATTATGTATATTGTATATTTATGTAAAACGCAACTTTTAGTGAGAAGCGAATAAAATTGACGGTGGTATATATGAAACTTATTCAATAGAACGACCATTAGGCTAGTGGCGACTGAACTGGATTTGTCTAATCTTTCTTTATTTCCAAATATTTTTTTCTTTATTTTTTTCCATTTGGTTAATATTTTTATATGAACTTGAAGATGAGGCAAGGGGACGATGATTTTGTGTTTCTGTTATTGGAATTACTGAGGCACATTTGATGGATCACTAGGGGAGATTATCGCCAATCTACGATTTCGATCGGGTCCAGTGGCCTTCTAGAAATGCTTTCGCATATGGGCAGAGACCAAAAAGGGCGCCAGCAAGGAGCAGATGGACATCAGGATATTGACCAGTCCCTGGAGATTGGCTGTAAATTGCAAATACCTTTTTTTACAAACAATACGCTCTGTGTTTAATGAGAAATAATAATTAAAACAAACAAAATCGTATATACAACTAAAAAGTCACTTTAATATTCATGTAATATTACTTAAAATAAAAAATAAAATTAGGACTTTTATCGAAATTAAAATTAAAAACTGGAGAACTCTTTTTTTCAATTTTGTTTGTTATCAAATAACAACCTCCACTGCAGATATCGCGCAGAATGTCCTCCACATATCCGTTGTCATTATCGCAGAGGCACAGTTTGGTCTTGCTGGACATGAACTTGGAGACTCCAATGGTCCGGTTGCTGTTCTCGTACTGACAAACCATTCCATCCTCGCAGTCGTTGTTGCTGTTGCACTTGTGACGCAGACCTAGATGTAAAAATTAATTATTTATTAAAATAAACATGTTGGAAATCTGTAAGACTTCTTTAAAAATAAAATATATATATAAATCTCAATGTCAAACCCTAAGTTTCGTGGCCCCTTCTTTGTGCATGTCACAAATTGGCACTGCGGCGATTCCCATTACCATTTGCCGCTCATTTGGTTGCCTCGTTTTCGTTCTTGGTTTCCCCCACGTCGCAGTCACGACATTCTAACATAAATCCGGCATCGACATTGCGCCGCCATAAAGGAAAAGCCTCCGCCATCGCAATTGCCTTACAGGTTGGGTTAAAGAATGTCCTGCAGAGGGTAAGGCGCTAAAAACAATGGCACGACCTAAGGAGCCAGCAAGTCAAGAAGCCAAGGAGCCAAGGAGCCGAGCACAAGGAGAACAAGTGTGAATTGCGCACGAAAACTAAATAAATAAGCAGGCTGGCAAATAGAGGCAACGGGTTAGGTGGGGGTAACCATCTGGACGGATGCTTTGTTTAATTCTCATTTAGGTGGCGCTTTTTGGACACCTCATCCACCCACCTGCCACCTGCCACCTGCCACCTACCTAGGGCTTCACCTATGTTTCTGCCACTTGAGGCACATCAGAGAGAAGGTCTCCAAGAAAGCATCAGTCTCTTAAATAATAAATGTAATGTGCATGTCTTAGCAATTAGTTGACGTTTTTTGTCGTTCTATTTCCAGATCCCAGCTAAAGGTTTCTAGAAAGGTTGCTAGTCGAATGTAGGGATCTGGCGAAATAGATTACCTTTAAGGACATCGGGACAGTTGCCAGCCGAGGGAGCCGTATCATCACCGCAAAGGCACCGGAATCTGTAGTCGTTGGGATCCTTGACGCAGCTGGTCCGATCTATCGCCGTACAGTCATCGTGGTTGGAGCACTCTCGCCCTTTGACTGAAAATATAATAGAATAATCAACCGTAAACAATAGTTAAATTATCAGTTGTCTTAACTAATTGCCTACTAATTGTCTAATTATTGACCCGGCATGGGGCTGACAAAAATTATCGTTTCCATTTAGAATGTTTACCAACTCCAATCACAATCCTATTACCAACCCACCCAAAAACCTACTCCTACCAAAGTCTTTGTTGGCAGCGTGGGTTGTCATTGTACTTGAGTGACTTGTTTGATCAATTTTCGATTTGCGTTAGTACTGGGCTTTGATTCCTTTCAGTTCTTTGCCGTGTCATTCAAATGCTGGCTCTTTGCCATAATTATTATTCCATTTATTTATGGTATGGGTGACTTGGGAGTCAATCGAATGAGAAATGATTGTTGGGACAGGTAAACATATTTGTTAATATTTGTTTAGCTAGCTGAGGGTTAGTTTTAATTGGACATAAGCTATCGGATCTGAACGATTCTTATAACATTTGATTTAAGATTTCAGAATAAATAAAGAAACATTTTCACTTACTGGGATTCCGAATGAATGGATTAACTGTCTCTGATTCGTAGTCTAAAAAAAATAATGTATTACCAAAATTATAAAATGAACAAATAAAAATAAAAAAAATAAAACAAAGAAGATATAAGTTAAAGAAAAATAGAAGAGGCAGAAATAAAACTGATCAAAATACAAAACTCATTCTTGTATTCTTTTCTTGATAGATATTCTCCATTTTACTTTAATATAAAGAATATGTTTTAAGACAATCTGAAGAATATGATTATCAAGTTCCTTTAAATTTTATTTCAGTTTTGATCGTCTTTTTTAATAAATTAGTACTAGGAAGTTCCTTCTTCTTTCAGTAATTAAAACCCCCTAGTTTTTTGCCTCTTTCTTAAACTTGGCAGGCACTTTGACTTCATTTTTTATTACCAACCCCTTACTAGATTTGTACCTTCTTTGAGTTTTGACTTACCAATGGGAACATGCGTGGGTGGCGGCTGGTTGTTGGTCTTACCAAACGTGGTCAGTGCCGTGGAACTGACCCCGAACAGGATAATGAAGATGCCGAACAGCATGGTCAGGCTGCCGCATTGTGTGAATCGCTTCAGGGGCTGCATTTTGAAGTGGGAGCTAAGGCAGGAGGTGCCAAAAATCGAAATCGAGCTTCAAGTGAAGTCTAAACCGTAACACCCTCGAGTTTTAGCTGTTATATAAAATCCCAGCCCACAGAGGACTAAGACTAGAAGTTTTTCACGCACTTTGCAAGCTCGATAAACTGCCCAGAGGCTTTAGGTCTGTTAATTTATTTCGTGGGGCAATTTCATGCAAATTTTCACACCGAAACTGTTTCCGCTCCGGTGGATAATGCAAGAGTGGCCGAAGAAGTGAACCAAAAACCGCACGAAAGGCGTCACTCCAACAAAATCGGATGTACGGGTATTTGGGTATATTAATATGCTTTTCAGAAGTCCTGCAGATTACTTTCGGTCTTGAGGCCTCCGGAGGTTCTTAAGCTCACGAACCAGTCGCCTGCGCGTTCGAAATACAAGTGAAGAATTCGCGGCGCACACGGAGCTTAAGTTGGGGCGACGTCGCTGCTGACTCGCTGGGCTACTTGGCGCTCGCGCACACCGACGCCACCCACCGGCCCCGGAGCCCCTATCCTTCCCAGCACTAGGGTCCAACCCAATCCCATAGCTTGGTCAAAGAAGCAAACCCCTTTCGCGTGTACCCAGACATATGGTGATAATCTTATTCTCTTATTTTAAATAAATAGAATATATTCGGGATCTGTTTCTTACATTTTTTAAGAGGTTTTAAAGGTTTCCTTTTAAATTTAATAGATATATTTCTTTAAATTTAAAGAAATATTTAAGAGGAGTGTATTCAGGTGAAGCAGTTTACCTGCTTTATGTATTAATTAATTAGCTATTATACATCAAAAACTGGTTTCTTTGAAAAAAATATTTGGCAAAAACTGCGTCAGCAATTCTCTGTTTTTTGCCCAAATAGAAAGTTTGACAATCAAAACAAATCAATATTATGGATTAATGAATATTCATTTGTTTAAGAATACGCAAACTATTTAAACTTTTATGTAAAGCCATAAAGGCAAAACAAAAAACATACATTATAAACGTGACTCTATAAATTTCATGGATACCAGCACATCCATAAAGGCAGACACCTGAATGCATAATTAAGAGATCCCTCGACGAGTGGCAGGGTATTCCACTACATTAATGTGCCCCGGCCCGGACGACGTGGGGGCTGCCTGTGGGTGGGTTTTAATCTCTGGGCAGATTTTGAACTTGCCAGGTCCATGTAATTTGTGCAAGTGTATGGGCTCGAACGCACTTGTAACTGCTTCGTTGTTTCGTGAGCGAGTTTTGTTAACGAAGATGGATTTTTGTGCGGCAGCGGTAGCGGCCGCGGGCGTAGTCGTTTTAGTTATTTTAGCCTAGTGTTTGGCTTCACCTTCGTGCAGTTTCTGTTTTTTGTTAGCTTTTTTTTATTGTGGCGACCTCGTCTCGTCCTCGTGGTCCTCGTAGTCGTCGCCGTCGTCGTCCTGGCCCGTAGGTGTACCTATGGAGGTGTGTGTGTGCCAGGTATAATAATGACGAAGGCATTAGAGCCATTGCATAGCCTACTTTTTGGGGGCCCGCAGAGTTTTGGCAGAACAACAACACCGAGCAACCACAATAAAGTGTAACATTAGCACGCACCAAAAACAACAACTAAAGCAGCTTACTCAAAGGCAAATAGTTATTTTGGCCATTATTCTTAGCCGGGTTTCTCCACCACTCGCGGACTGGCTTTTATGATTATTTTTCAAGTTGGGCGGTGCATGGCCGCCCTAATTACGTTTGAATTACCCAAGATGAGTGGGTTGCTTGTTGCTTTCAAACATTGCAACAGAGGAGCTACAAATATTGCAACCCGAAAACACCAAAAAAAGGTTGCAGGCCACGCCTCCGGCCCCATTTTATAAATCACCATTTGCAGCGAATATCGAACAGTCCAGCAAACGGATGCGAAACTTTTGCCCATGTCTGCCGTTGTCTGAACCAGTTACAACTCAAAGTCAATAATTTACACCGAAAAACAAAACACTTTCAGGTCAAATTTTGGCTTCCTCGGCCTGAGAAATTCTCCCCAATTTTCCAACACGAATTCCTTTCATTTATTTCTGGCCGAGCCCCAACTCTTTGTTTCCGATTGTGGAAAATGTCAGGCTCTGGGTCTCTTGTCGGGCAGTTCCTTATCTGCCACCTCGATCGCCTTATAAACGATTTTTGTAATCGCAGCGACAGCATAAACAATTAGTAAGGTTTAGCTCACTGGAAAAATTTGCAATTTTTGTTTCTAGAATCTTTGACATTTACCATGCCATGGCATTTAAATTTCTTAATAATAGAATCTCCCCAAATACTATGTGGATGTGTTTGATAATACTTATCTCTTATTGCCACATAAATATTCATAACACCAGCTTCCTGCATTTGCCTCAAACTGATAGGTACTCCCAGAACCGCCTCAACCAGCTAAACCCAAAGTCAGTCACTCTGATAAGAACAATCATTCTGGAAAATGCACTGAGCATAATATTCCTAGAATATTCCTATTTCTTTCACTGTTTTTTAGTCTCAAAACCTAAACAATTTTCCCTTAACTAAACGTGCCACATTACTTCTGTTGCGAATTCATTTGTTACACGCACGTCAAACGGAAACGCTTTCCAGAAAATATTCACGAAAATCCAAGAGGGATATAAGTAATTACGATACATTACTTTTTTGGGTCCAAGAACGATGGAATAAATATTGGATTTGCTAATTTTTAATTCTAAAGTTGCAATAATATTGCATAAAGTCTGAAAAAAACATAAAAAGCCTCCCGATTTCTTCAAGTCAAAAGGAAGTCCCGTTGATAAATAAGCCAGAATTTACTTTAAAATAATCTCTAAAGTTCTAAGAATATTTTATTATATTTATTTTTATATTCTTTCTTTTCTTTTTAATCTAATTTTATTAAAAATTTTTTATATTCTTCAGATTTTCCCATTGTACAATCTACGCAAATCGTCCATAAACGTGTCAGGCAAAATGTGGAAATATAGCTTTACGAGTATATATAGTTCGAATACTGAGTACAAAAAGGTACCTACATATTTAAATGTATAAATAAATGTTCTTTAATTATTATTCAGAAAAAATTACCAGTCGACTCGATTCAATTTACCATGCGGCAAAAGTCCGAAATTTATTTTGAATATTTATTACTTGACGTTATTGATAAATGTTCCTGGCCAACAGAAAAAAAGTCAAAACGGAAAACAAGCAGGAAAATTATATAGAAAAATCACGGAATCTTTTGACCAAATCAGAGACTGCAACGAATTGGAGGCGCCGCCGCCGCTGCCGCCTCGAAAAGGTGAAGACTTACCTTACCGCCAAGGAGGCGATTGTAATTAAAGGACTAATTCCTTTTCAACAATCTGGGCGTCATGTTTTTGGTCTTAACTGATGATTAATTAGTGCGACTGGAGTTTCTCCATCTAGCGATATATAATTTTCTCACGAAATCTCATTCATAGTGTACTCATGCCTAGAAGTCATCATATTTCTGCTGATTACAACTCCCGAACCGCATTAGCGACTCGGAAGAATGCCAATTTAAGTCCTTAATTCCATATTACGACCAGGTCTAATTGCATATAGACACACACTTTCACCAAGTCGGCATGCAAGTTTGTTTTCGTGCGTTCCAGGACATGCACACACCGTCAGCCTAAATGTGGGACTCAGGGTAGGCCAGGGGATAAGGAAGGGTAGGTCGTCTTATTGCCACCGAAAGTTGCATGCAAAGCGGTGCAAGTGCTTCGATAGCCACTGCTCCTTGTTAGCCTTGTCTCTTGGCCAACACTTGACCAAATAACCTTTCCATGACTTTCCCAATTTATCATTCTCGGCCATTGGGGCCGCCACTCCATTGCCACCAAAATGCAGCTAAATGCATGCTAAATTTTGCACAGCTACACGGGTAGGATTTCTAAGCTCCTTTGTGAATTATTTCAAGTTCATTTGTTAATGTACACCTTGATTTTTAGCAAGTGGCGACACTTTTTGGGGACTCTTGGCCATTCCGTTACGTATACGCAGTGTGGTGTGCCCCCAAGAACAGGTCCTTTAGCATGTCCCATGTTGGCCCAGGCCAAAAAAAAATAAACAAAAATAAAGAAAAGCATTAAAATAACAGCGAAATGTTAAAGCTCACGAACATATTCGAATAACTCATGCGTGGTCTGGCCAAGACGTCATAACTTGAGGTCTAGGAGTCCGGAACCCCAGAGAGGATTGTAAAAATAGCTAAAATTCTATTACGTTATTTTGTTCAAATTAGCTGGATTATTATGTAAATAGTTTTAGGATGAAAATATGTGCTGAAAAACTTTGTGGGCTTAGACATATTTGAGAAATAAACAAATCTCTCTATTAAGTAAAGGCCATTAACTATTAACTTTAAGCTCCTACAAATAGTTTATCAATAACTTGAAATTAGTCAAGTTATAAAATATTCTCTTTTCTTTAATTAGAAACTCAAAAAAAGAGATTTCAACAGAAACGTATGACGATTTCAATGACCTATCTAAAGGCGAAAAAACTAATTAGTGGCGGCGTCATCATTGTCGGACATGGTTCATTATTCTTCCGAAAACAAAGGTTAGGAGAGAAGGGAATGGTCTGTGGTCAGGTCAGGTCCCTGTACAGGTCCCGACAAATATGCAAATTTACGCACATCAAAAAAGTGAAAGTTCTAGAGCGGTGACCATTAAACCCGAAAACGCAGGAACGAAGTACTCGCACAAAAAAAAATCAATGCAGCGGTGCCAGTGGAGGAATGTGGTGGTCAGTGAAGTGGGTTTGAAGTGGCGAAAACGGGGCTTGGGGCTGGGCTCCCTGCGCCCAGAACACGATTAAACCGCACTGATTATGGGTTAGGACCATTTCTTATGGTAGCCCAGAAGCGCCAAAAACTTCTTCAACAAAATTGCCCATGCAAACCGGACTGGGTCCGAGGAGAGTCCTTAGTTCTAGTCCATTGATGACGGCTTGCTTGCACGCAATCCATTACATCATCAAAAGGTTCGGGGCTGCTTCGGCCAGTGGTCGTTTTGTGTTGGCTTCTCCAAAATATTTGCACCACTCCCGAAGTGCCCGACAATTACTTGGAGTACTGAGAGGTGGCGCTGCCCCTAACCCAGCGAGACACACTTGCAAAAAATCAGCTAAAAACCATAGCAATTCCAATGCACCTTGCTAAGTTATTCTAATAAGGTTCTTGTTGCCACCGCTCCTCGCCGTCAAGAGCAGTGAACTTGTCCTGGAGTTTTGAGACGTGGCCAAGCCATCCTGAGTGACATTCCTTAATTGGAATTCAAATTAAAAAGTTCCTGAATTTTATCGCTTTTCACTTGTATTATTAAAATGCAATTATTTTGGATTCGGATTTGCTGTGGCGATGGTAGCACCACAATTTCCTTAGCCCGGACCCGGATCCGGACATGCAATCTTCAATTGTTTGTCATTACAGCAATCTCGATGTAAATGCCTGACCTTTGGCGATTAGTCACTCTTCCTGACTCCACCTCCTGGTAATTCTTTAATGAATCAGTTTTGGTGCTTAAAACCTTCCCAAAGAAGGAGTTTGCTCATAACCCTAGTCTTAGTATCTTAAAGTCGGTTTTAGTCTTAAGAAATAAAGAGTTTCGAATCTCTGGTTGTAGTTATCCAAAATCGTATCTTAACCATAAATACTTCACACTTCAGCTCAAGTGGAAGTTGTTTCAAAGTCAAATGAAAAAGAGTTAAACTTTTGAAAACCGTGTGAAACAAGATAAGAGGCCCAGGCGAGAAACTCCACACGGCAGAACCTCCACGATAGCTCCACGATGGCTCCACCTTTCCACCAACCCATCCAAGTTATTGGTTCTAGCAAAATGTTTGTTTGTTCCATGCTTTATCGCGGCACGTGTCCCGAATTTACACGAAATGAGTAACTTCCGTTCTCATGAATGAAAAATTACTTACCAAAGTATCAACAAACGGATGCGAGGCATGCCTGGAGGAGGATGGTACCAGGGCCCCTAAGTCCGGCTTCATGGATTTTCAATTTTCTCACCGGCACAACATAGTCGTAGTAGTGCTAGCCCAGGCGTAGCCTAATCTATGACTAATTATCGGAGCGACTTAATCGTTGACCCAAGTCAATGTACCATAAAAGCAGGTTAATTCTATGCAATTTCGCGGGCTCCGTGATTACTTTTCGCTCGAGCAGACGTATTAATTACAAAACGTGGTACATTAGGTTAACACTCGCTTTCTTTTCCCCAAGTCCAAGTCCTTAATGCTAATTACCAGAACTAAGCGTGAGCCATCCTCTTCCAAAGAACTCCACTTTCTCATACAAACTACACCTGTTCTACTTTCGTATTTTCAATACATTTTCTTGGTTGTTTATTTAATAAATCCAATCCTCGACTCCAATCCTCAATCCATATCTGAATAAAACAATTTTAATTTACTTTTTTATATATTTTGGTTTTTTTTCGGTTGATTGTTTTCAGGTGAACTCATTTGAACAAACTGAGAGTTATCAAAAGAGCGAAAACTTCAAAGGGCATGTTTAGAGGGGAACATTAATTCGTATATTATATATTTTATTTTGTGTAAGATAACATTTGACCACAACTTAAGCATGAGACTTGAAAGGGAGTTCAGTTCAGTTTGATAGCTGCGAGTTTGACAAGTTCGAATTGGAGAGGTTCGAGCTGTGCTCCGAGTCGGACGATGGACCCGGATGCGAAGGCGCCTGCTGGATCTGCTGTTGGGCAGGCTGCTGTTGCTGCTGAGGGTGCTGGGAATGGGGGTGGTGCGACGACGGCTGCTTCGGCTGAATGACAGTGCCCGATTCATAGTTGATTCGGATCCACTGGCCCTCGGTGTTCTCCTTCCAGAGTGTGACATTGTTATCGCCTCCGGTAACGGCCAGAATGTTTCCGGTGGTCGACCAGGAGATGCTCCACACGGCATCGTCGAATGTGTGAAGCACAGTGGAGGACCACTGCGATAGATCGGCGTTGCTAGTCCAAACAATCACATGACGATCCTGGGAGGCCGTGGCAATCTGCGAGCGAGGCAAACCGATCGACGGTGCCCAGGCCACGTCACGCACCCAATCCGAATGTGCCTCCAGACGCTGCTCCTCCACCCAGCGATCATTATCCTCACGCCAGATCTTCACAAGATTATCGCATCCGCCGCTTACTATACGCTTCACGGAAGTCGATCGGGATGTGACGCGCTGATCAAAGGCCGGATCCGGACCCTGAGCCGGACACCATGATATAGCATTCACACCGATAGTATGAGCATTGGGGATCTTCTTGGCATCCCAAGCACCGTATTCTGTGTTGCAGGTGAGCACTGAAATGGAGCCATCCGAGCTGGCACAGGCGAGCACCAATCCATATTCTGAAGGCGCAAAATCCACAGAGTTCACCGAGGAGTCGTGGTTGCTGTATTCGTAGCTGAAATGTGGCAAGTACAAAGATTAGATGGGGCAGCCCAGAAAATGATAAGAACGCGAGTGAAGGTTCGGTCTTGTACCAAGATGCGATAAAAAAAGGGATTCTGTACTAGAAAAATTCAATGATCCAGAAAGAATCAAAATTATATTATTTCCCAATAAGCGGTATCACCCAGTCGACTCCCATGACTGGGGAACTGTGTTTGTGTGGTCCCAACACAATACTTACAGCTTGCTCCAGTCCCGGGGCGTCGTCGACTTCCAGACGATCACCTTGCGATCGTAGGAGCAAGAGGCTAGGATGTTGCCGAACTTGGGGTGCGCCCATGCCACCTGCCAGACGGGACCCTGGTGGGCCTTGAGCTCGGCCAGCGCCTTGTTGTTCTTACGGGAATGGAAGATACGGACGCTGCCATCGGAGGAGCAAGTGGCCAGCAGCAGTCCGTAGAAGTCCAACGCTGCGTGGTGGACCATGTCCTCGTGCTCGGTGTCGATTTCCTGCAGCAGGCTCACCATTTTGGATGCAATATATTCGTCAAGTCGCCAAATTAATTAAATAAATGCAAGTCGTGTTTTTTTCCGGCGCTTGACGTGGAACATGGGGCGAACAGTGTGACCAGGCGTAAGTCAGCTGATGGTCGCACTGTGATCTAGTATTTTTTCCGAGTTAAACAATCAGATAAATCAGTTTTTTAACTTATTTTATAAAAATAAACAGATAATACTCTATTTTCAGAGATTAATATAATTGATTTTAAGTTTAAAACGATTTTAATTAAGCTTCAAGTCCAACCTTGTCCTGTGATGTCGTGACTGAATTCAAAAAACCGTTCATGTGCCCATCTCTAAGCTCAGCTGCCATTGTGAACTGACAATTGACTGTTTTCCGTGCGAAAGTTTGCATTTGCCAAGGAAATTAAGGTAAAAATAGAGTTATAAATAAAGTTCGAGTAATTAAGAAGCCACCAAGCAACTGTCACACAAACCAAATCGGCGACATCTTCAAAAACCGGCGGAAATTTATAAAACAACAACTCGTATTACATAACCTTTTTAAGGTTACATATGAAAAATCGCATTCTAATTGATTCTAATCCTCTCCAGATGCTGTCGCAATCCCTGCTGAATGGCGCGCGTGTGCTGCGCACCGAAGTCCGCCGCAACATCGCCATCGTGGCCCCTGCCCTGAACAAGGCTTCCGATCCCATCCAGCAGCTGTTCCTGGACAAAGTGCGCGAGTACAAGCAAAAGAGCAGGTAGGGCTGTGGATCAACGATTATCCCTGAATTGGCTAACAAGCAATGTGTTCTTTCCCAACAGCGGCGGCAAATTGGTCGACTCCAACCCGGAAATCGAGCGTGAGATGAAGAACGAGTTGGATCGTGTGGCCAAGCAGTTCGGAAGCGACGGCAAGACCGACATGACCAAGTTCCCCGAATTCAAGTTCCCCGAGGTCAAGATCGACCCCATTTCACAGCCGGCCAACTAGAGATCCAACCCCGCGTGTGGCTTAATTTAATTGCTTTAAGTTTTGCTGCTGATTTCCTCTGCAAGTACACAAAGGAGGGTCTATCTCTGGTACGTCGTAACACATCCAATAAAATCGGAAAACCAAAAGTCCAACTTTTGTGAAACAATGCAAAGTGTCTGTAACCGGGTGGAGAATTTAAGATAAACTGCAAATCTGTTAACGCCTAAAATATATTCATATGCTAAAGATACAAAATTGTACAAACTAAAACACAACGAACATGAAGTTAGCGCGGCGTGTTCAGTGCCTGTTGGACTGTCTGCTGGAGCAACTGCATCTTGTGGTTCTCTGCCACCTTGCTAAAGGTGCTTAGCAGCGTTCTAATGTCCTTGCCGCTGATGAGAGGCACAAAGTTACCGGCACAGGTGCAGAACTCGGCCAGATTTTCGCGCTTGATTTCGCTGCAGCGGGCACAGCGCAGATCTTGGAGCACATAGGACATCATCTTGCGCTGAAAGGCGTCCAACATGCGCATTTCAATCTCCTCGTTGTCGTAGGCCACATAGCACTGGGCACAAAGCCAAACGGGACTAAAGAAAATGCAATTTTTGAGTAACCAATCCCCAAAAAATAATCCTCATCTATACTTACACTCCATCCTTCATGGCTCGGTGCTTATCTTTGCAGAGGTCCAAGTCCCGGCAATGATTGCAGGCCTTGCAGATCACCTCGTTAATGACGTGACTGTCGCAGGGATCCGTCCACTCGGCCATGTCCGAGAACTCCCCGATCCCGACCAGCCTCAGCATGTTCCTTCGCAGTTCATTGATCTGCTCAGCCAGAGTTTTGTCCACACTGAGAACCTTGATCAATGTGCGAATGAGTTCCAATCCGGGACTAGGCTTGCCTTTTCCATAGTTTTTATGCAGCTTAAGGATAAAGTCGAAGGCGCAATGGGAAATGTCCCGAATCGCTTGCTCCGTAGTCTTTTTTTCAGCCAGAGATTGCATAAAAAGCGTTAGCAGGGACTCGAACTTCTCACGGCATTCATTTTCATCCGGCAGCTGTTCCCCGATGGTCCAATTGAGCTCCAGGGAGAGTTCCTCCTCTTGATCCCCTTCGTTTTCAATAATTTCCACTGGATCTCGATTCTCCGCCTCATCATCATCATCTTCATCCCCCTCCTCGATGTCATTCTGTTCAGGATCTCGTCGCATGGTTGTGGATACTATGGAGGACACAGTTTCATCAATGCCTTTGGGTAGTTTCCCACGGATACCAGAGAAATTCGCCTGGTCCAGCCAGAGCATGAAGTTCCAGCACTGCTCGAAGCTCAGCTGGATGGAGTGGAACATCTCTTTGTTCCTCAAACTCTGCACGATATAATCCACGTAGCCCAGAGCATCGGCGACAGATTTCTTGCCGGAACTCAAGATGATCCGATTAAAGTCTGCATACACTATCGTGGCTCCCAATCTCTTGAACTCTGCAATGATCCGTAGAAACATTTTTCTCATCAGATTGTTGAGGGATCGGCGAAGGGCCGGATCATATAGCAGGGCGTTGCTGGAGCGGACCCATCTGTAAAAGTGGACAATCTGGAAGTCGGAGAAGATATTCCGGTTGATGGAGACCTCACGCAGCCACCCATTGACCATGGAACGCATCACCCGGAAGGCCGCCGAGCAGAGAGCCGTTTCATCGTAGCTGGGAAGCGTGGCCGCCGGCACAGTTCCGATCATTTCCTCCAGCGAAACTTGCGGCATCACATCGAAGGTAATCGCCGAGGAGGCTCCTTCCATTTCCTGTATCCTGGTGGACTGCAAAAGGGCACTCACCGCCAGACTGTCTAGCGCCAATTCTACGCAGACATCCGGATAGAAACCAGCCTTGTTCTGTACCACGCTGATGCTCTCCTCGAACTCGGCAAGCAGTCGGCTGTCATCCGCCTCCCGTCCACCCAAATCCGGCCTGGTGCTTGCCGACCACCACAGCACAAAGTTGTGCCGCTGCAGGAGACGGGCAAAGAAAAGATCTGCCCCAAAGAGCACGGTATCCGGTGGCATGTTCCCAATGGGCACATGGAAGTAGCGACACTGGTCCAGCATCAGATCCAGCACGTTGTTCAGGTTGAGGAAATGACGGACTACTGCCCGGGATCCTTGTCGCTGCCAGTCCAGGCCGGACAGCAAGCTGGCATCGTCGGAGATGTGGATCTGGGCCTGCGGGAATTCCAGCAAGATGGGCATGGCCAGGCTTAGTTTGCGCGCCTCTAGAGCTGTTTGTAGGCACAGAATCGTCGGACCCTGGTGCTCCTGTTTGTAGGTAGTAAGTGCCCGCTGAATGTGCCTGTAGATTTGCTTCACGTCCACCTCAATCAGTACCTCAAACGTATAATCCTCTACGGGAATCTTCTCCTGCTCAGCCATGGTCAAGTTCCTTATGAGAGCCAAACGCTCCGCCGTATAAAGTTGCCGCATGTTGGGCATTTGATTGGCTCGCACTGTGTCCAAGGCGAATATATAGCCCTTCTTGCTGGGCATCAGGATCAGGGACCAGATCTCCTTCTTGGCCGTAGGGGTGTTGTGCTGATACAGGTAGATCTTCCGCATTCTGTGATTGGCACTCGCCAGGTATTTAACCTGCGTTTGGGGTCGCTGCTCCAGCTGCTCGATGGTGAAGCTCTCTAGATCCTTGGTGGCTAGCTGGGAAAGGCGACGAGCCTCCTCGCGCTGCACTCCACAAATACAGCCCATGTCCATGAGCGCCCGGAACTCTAGGGTCATTTGGGTCTCGTAGATGCCCTCGATATCCGGCGTTGCCAAGTCTGCCAGCATACCCAGCGAGTTGTCCCTGAACAGCTGTTCCGGGACACTATATCTGTAAAGGTTGAAAACGGGTCTGGAGCGAGGCAAAACCCTGTTCACCTTGCGCCACAGCTGACCCTCCTCTGGAGGAGCTGCACTCCTTTGGTTAACATAGAATATCCGCGGAACAGTCAGCTTTATCCTGTGCAGCTCTTCTCCGATTAAAGCCCATACGGTGAAGTGGCCGAGATCATCGATGGGCACCAGCTGTAAGATCTGCCATGGTTGGTCCAGCAGGGTGCGTTGAGCCCGTCGCAGGAAGCCGCCTAGGGTGGCTGCCGATCCTGTGGGCCTGGCCACTGCGGCCGAATCATCGCCACGGGAACGCTTGTTGGCTTGGCGAACCTTTTGGCGCTGCTCTTGCTGCCACTTCCATTTGCGTTTCTGGAAGCGCACCCACTCCACGATGGTTTTCCGGGTCTCACCAATCGGCGGTGGAGCGCCAAGCGCCTGTCGCCAAGTGGTTGGCTCTGGCACAGTTTCCTGATCCTTCTCTCCGTCATCCACTTGTGTCCTCTTCCTTTTTGTGACTACAGGGCGCCCCATGGTGTCATCACCGCCATCCCTGCCTGCCAGATCCTCCATGTCCCCCAGCTTATCCTCTGCAGATACCAATGGCTTTGGCTTGGGCCTACTGGTAAACATTTCGTTGATCCTGCGCTGCTTCAGCACATCATTCTTCTCCAGCATTTTCTTGTGCAACCAATCAGGATGCTGGACTCTGGGCACTGGATTGGCCAATCCCTGCAGTGCTGCCGGAATGGTGATGATCTTCTGGATGGTGCCACCCAAGCGCTCTATGTAGTAGTTCCAATCCAGAACGTCCCGTATGTCAGCATCGCCCATGGTGGAGTCCTTAAGCCACCGGCGAAGATGATGACGCCGCACACTCGGCTCCGATTGGAAAATGGCCAAAGGAATGGCTCTCTCCGTGACAGGAGCTCCCTCTGGTTTCTTAGAGATGATGTACTTGCATGCCAGACCCGCATCCTTCACCATCTGCTCCCCCAAGAACTCTGCCAGTCGCTTGGCCGTGGATATGGATGTGCTCTTTTGAGCCCCATACTCCTCCAGCTTCTTAGACATGCTCTTGTTCTCCGCAATCAGTTCAAACAGCTCCGAGTCGGGCAGATTGGATCCCCGACTGTAGAGAACATCCAACCAATAGTCAGCCACCTTGGCTACGGAGGCATAGCACTCCTCCAGAGTACTTCCGGCCAGGAAAGCCTCGAATACGGAACTTTGGAAGTTCTTGATCAACTGCAGCTCGCCACGACGCTTCACCTCAAAGCCCTTCAGCTCGGCCAAAGATCCATCAAAGTTGAAAACGGCATAGCGCTTCTTCAGCTTCTTGCCCTCCTCCTTGGCGGCAGGGAGGACCATGGCCAGGTAGGGACCATCCACCTCAAAGAATATAGAGTTTTCGTCTCGTACATCGTACTTTGGCAGATCTCCATCCTTGTCCTTTCTCAACTCGTGGTACTGATCGTTGGTGAAGTGATCCTTGACCATGGTGTTCAGCACGGCATTCGGGTAAGAGATGTTGATCTTTTTCTTCTTCTCGTGGCTGGTTTGAATAGTGAACTCTTGGGGAAAGGAACCCGGCAGTATACACCAAATACCATCGGTGTCCAACTCCAAGGGACGACCCACTCGCTCAATGATTTCCCTGGCCTTGGTGATGATATTCGAGCCGGTGAGACACACAATGCCTGCCATGGGCATGGAATGCCACCTGGCACCCCTCCTCATCACGTAGCCGTAGAAAGAGTTCAAGATGCACTTGTGGGCCAGCTGAAGCGAATCGTAGAGCACCTCTCGACCTTTGGCCGCCTTGATCTCAGCTGCATCTCCCGAGGCCACGGCAGCACTCACCGAAGCTTTGGCCACCTTTGTAAGTCCTTTGTACTCGTAGCGGCGATCTCGGAAAGCCCGCACGGTGTCTACGTAGAAGCTGTTCTCCTTTTGGCAAATGGTCGATGTCCTGGTTTCTAATTTGGTGAGCTTCGTTTTCTTGTAGGCCTTGCGACAGTAGTCCGTCAGACGTTTCTTTTCATATCCGGCCTGATCTTCTTTGGAGAGCTCGTGGAAGGCTCGCTGAGGTCCGCCGGGAAATAAGGGAGGGAACTTCTCCGTCTCCAGTTGCTGCTGGATGCGTTGGAATTCGTTTCGCGAGGCCGGCAACATCTCGCCGCGCCACAACCAATCCATGGACCGCTTGCAGCGGACTCCGGGCTTATTAAAGTCACAAGCAGCGCAGTCGAGGTCCGTCACCATGGCCGAAGGCTGGAGACGATTGGTTAAAATTATGTTGGGGTACATGGCGCCCACATCCAAGTGATAGATAACCGGCTGCTCCAGACGATTGGGAATATCGTGCAGGCCCTGTAAGCCCTGCAGAATCTCCTGGCGCACCTCATCCAGATTCAGGACTTTTTCCAGGGGAATACCCTCCTCCACTTCGATGGCATGACGCAGTACAGAGTCCAATTGTTCCTGAAGCTGCTTCACCATGGAAGGATCCAGTCTGAAACGGCAAGGAATGTCCGCTCGAAATACACCCGATTCCAGGGCCTCCACATGACCTCCCACATAGGTTTCAGAGTCCAAGACATGTCCTTCGCTCGAGAGCTTGTTCAGTTCACTCTGATGCTTGTTGGGGTAGACAATCTGGGCGTGGTAGGCCTCCACCATGAGCAGAGTCTCGCACAGAGTGCCGGAGCCCTTCCTGAGAATCTCATCCGGTTCCATGGGAATAATTGTATTCAAGGCGAAGATAAAAGGATGCACATATTTCATGTACAAATAGTATGTAGCCACGGCATCTGAGACGGAATAATTGGCCAAAACTTGGGGCTGTTCCACGGCCATGCGGCACATGTCCTCGGGATCGAGCTCCACCGGATCGTATCTCAGTTTCGCCTTTGCCACTGCCTTTAAGCCTTGCGACCCGACTGGCAAATAGGAATCTCTCTTCACCCAACAGAGGCAGTCCATGTGAATTGATGGTCGACTGAGGTAGTTGCCCTCCCTCACCTTCGAGAAGCCAATCTCCTGCTTCATATCCAGGTCATAGACGGCCGCTCGGGTCTCCACGAAGGGCCAGTCAAAGAAGTCTCCGTTGTAGGTGACAACAATGTGCGGCCGCACCTCCATAATGTGGTCGAAAAATTTCTGGATCAAATGCATTTCGTTCTCCTCGTTGTAGACTATAAAGTTGCCCTCGAATTCCGGCTTAGGAGTGTACTCGAAGTCGTCCACATCCGAGGAGATGATCTCCCGATTGGTTATCAAGTATCCCTGGCCATCAATCATATACGAAATCATCATAATCTGATCCGTTTGGGCATCCGGAAACTTCAGAGGCAACTTTGTAGTTTCAATGTCAAATGCCAGAACCACGGGCTCCGGTCTCTCCAGGATATCCGGCCTACTAGTGATGGTGGGCATCTCCACGCCACTCCTGCAGCGGATGTTGTACCACTGCCCACAGAAAATGCGAAGATCTATGGAAACCCGCACATGGTAGGGGACATCGTGCTCCCGTATATCCACAATACAATCCAAGTAGTCTAGCTGCTTCCTGGCCATACCGGCTTCCTCGGAACCAGCCGAGGATTGGGCCAGAGATGTGGCCAGCATTTGCATGTAGTAGGTGTTCGACTTCTGCCGCTCCTGATTCCGCCTCACCGCGGCCATAAGTTCCCTTCGCACTTTGGTCATTGCCGTTTGATTCAGGAAGGATAATTTGATGAAATGCTGCTGCAGACCAGACAAATGATTCGGCAGATCCAAGTCCTCTTTCGTTATGTGCTCCAAGCTGGATATCTGACCAGAGTACTTCCTACCAAGAAATCGAGCCACTTCCAGGTGCATGTTGTCCTCGGGACGAATTAGCAAGTATGGTTGATAGGCCACCGTGCATTTGAAACGGGAACCATCCATTTGAATGAAAAACAAATCAAGAGCAGCGATCAGCCTCCTGTCCTCATCCAACACTTCGTTCTGGAGAGGAATGGGTTAGATTTAAATGTTTCCCAGCTTACTCCACTTACCGAATGCATATTGATAAGGTAGCCGGTCCTCTCCTGACTGTCCTTAACCCGGTCGAAGCCATATTTAGAGTCGATCTTGTCGTTTTCCCGAGATTGTCGGTATCCAGCCTCATTGTAAAAATCATCACTGAGTGTGTTTCAAAAACCGTTTAAGATCTGCTTGTTTCCTTTAATGTATTACATACCCTTCGGTTCTGTTTTCGCTGACAAACTTTCCCGTGTTTTGCAGAACTTTGGCTTTCCCGAACTCTGCCATTTCTGCGAGATTTCGCAAATATAGTTAAGATAATTGTAAATAACAATTTGCCGCCAAAAACACGACCTGCCAACTGATTTTAATTTTATTGTTTTACTTTGAATATTTTACAACACTATAACTAGTTGGCGCCAAAGTGGATTTTTGAACTGAGATATTATTAGCCTATTATAATAAGTGTTATATTAATAGAAACATTTCAATTCTACTAACTTCATTCAGAGCTGCACCTAGTATACGCATTTTTATTATAATTTTTATTTTGGTATACACTGATACGACTTAAATCAGCCAATAGATGCTCACAACGATGGCTATATCTTTTCCAATTCACAACAGATTCTTAAACAGAATGTCTTGAAAGATTTGTGAATCAATTTTCTATAATTCTGCATTTAAACCTTTAATCAAATTTTTATTTCGATTTTTTATTAATTTTTTCCATAGACTTCCTTTGAAATTACGAAAATGGCGAGGAAGGCAGTATATGGCCTACAACGATGGCTATATCTTTGTCAATTTTGATCAGATTCTTGAGTGGAATGTCTTAAAAGATTTGTGGATCGATTCTCTAAAATTCCGCATTTAAACCTTCAATTAAATTTTTATTTTGATTTTTTCTTAATTTTTTTCCATGTATGGAATATCTTTATTAAGTATTTAACTATTTAGTTGTTTAGTTATATTTAGTATTTAATTCATTATTTGTTAGTATGTTGATCTTAAACAGACTTATCGACTTAGCTAAATATTTATATTATTTAAATATTTAAATAGTTTTTTTAGTATTTTATTTTTCAATATTAATAAATAGTATTTTTTTTTAAAGTATTTTTAATGCTACTTAAGTATGCCCTATGAGAATCGAGGAGGAGGGCGATCAATTTTTTAAAAATAGTTTTTAATTCTGCTTAAGTATGCCCTATGAGAATCGAGGAGGAGGGCGATGATTTTTTTAAAAATAATTTTTAATGCTGCTTAAGTATAAGTTATGAGAATCGAGGAGGAGGGCGATGAATTTTTTTTAAATAATTTTTAATACTGCTTAAGTATGCCCTATGAGAATCGAGGAGGAGGGCGATGAATTTTTTTAAAATAATTTTTCATGCTGCCTAAGTATAAGTTATGAGAATCGAGGAGGAGGGCGGTGTAATTTTTATATTTAATTCTTTTTATTCCGTTTTTAATTTATTATGTTTTTGGCATTTATATATTAAAAAAACTTTATTAACATATTGGGGGTTGATATTCGGATATTCAGGAATATCTATATCTTGTCCAATTTAGAATGGATTCTTGACCGGAAAACCCTAAATGAATTTTATATCAAGAAGTTTCAACTATTTTTTTTTTAAGATTATTAGCTTCTGAATTATTAGCTTCTAACTTGTTTCCCTTCTAAATGCAAATATTTCCATTAAACTTAAATGTTTTCATTTCTGTCAGCTGCTTGAGGCACTTGAGTGGTGCGGGGCATGTGTGTTCCGCGCTTTTCCCCCCCGCCGCTGTAATTTTCCGGTTTTCTCACGCACACCAGGCCGTTCATTCATAAAAATCCGGCTCACCTACACGAGTTGTAAAAATGCAGTTGCTGGCAGCGCTCTCGGGTGGGTTTCTCTCCGGAGCACTTGTTGCCCCTTCCTTTGCCTTTGACGTTGCCTTTGCAACGCGGTTGACAATCTCACTGCCGCCAGTCAACCGTATTTCTCTGTTGCACGTGTTTCGTTATGCAAGGCTGGCTCCCTTCGGCAGGGATATCGGAGAAAGGGCCTGGAATCGGGGCTCGAATCTGGGATCTTGTTGCCCTTTTTCTGGGTGCAGCTGGTCTGTGGCCGTTGCTGGTGTGCCGCCCCTGCATGCACTTATGCTCTGCCTCTGTGTGTAATTTATGCGAAATGCGTTGCCAGAATATGAAAACACCAGCAAGGTACCCCCTATGCCCCACTCCCTACCCCTGCCCCCTATACATAAACCTGTTTTTTTTGTTTTTGGTGATCGCCCCATGCACACCCACACACTCATACACTCACACACCGATTCGCACTTACACTCAGTTCTGAGCCAGCAGTTTTTTTTTTTTTTATTTTTTTTTAGTTTGTTGCTATTTTTTGTCGCCCGCGACACTTTGTTTTTTTGCTGCTAAAAAATATGTAGTTCTGATTTTTTTTTTTGCTCGATGCGAGTGTGGAAAATCGATGCTCTTTTCGGGCCCCCACGCAAAGATGGCTCTCTGTTTTATGGGAAACAAAAAATTGTTTGTAAAATGTATAACGGTTTTAGAATTGAAAACAAAATACTGAATATACTTTCGATTCTATTTTTTTGCGACGTGCAACAGGTGTTATCAATGATAATAGATAACAGTTATTCATAAGAGTTTGTTACAAAGGATTCTATAATTATAATTACAAATATCTGAGTAAAAAATCACTTGTTTTTTAAGAAATTAAAATAGTTAATTATTTTTATTGAGTTTTTTATTATTGAGTTTTATAGCCGCTCACTTTTCTCTCTCACTGCCGCCTGTTGCACTGACTTTGAGTGAAGGCATATAATTCCTTACCTATAATGGAGTTGTGGTAAGTGATATATATAAATATTACCAGCAGAAAAATATATATTATTTAATATTTAATATTATTTAATTAATTAAAATACTACAAATCACTTTTAAAATAGAAAAACAGTCAAATCTAAGAACTAAAAAACGAACATCCATTACTGGTAACCCATTCGGTAATGGAAAATGCAGAGAGAGATCGGGAAACGGCTCTCAGGCAGCCGAGCAGGTCCGAATGCGTTTCGTGTGAACGAGCCCGATCACTCGTTTCGTTTTACTCTTCGCGTTCAGACGGCTCTGCGGAAACGGAAAGAGCACCGAGTGTGGTGATAGCGCGCGGCATAACGGTTAAAAAACACCATTTGAATGAAACAAAACAGCAGCCATGAAATAAATACAAATATATATGTAAATAGCAATAATAATAATACAATATTTTGCTAGTGATTGAGTGTGAGTGCAATAGAAACCGAAACCGCAGAGATAATCGAGCATCGTTCTGAGTCTCTCTCTCTCTCGCAGTGCGCGCGCAACTTGAAGAATTTTGCTAAAAAGTGCAAGTTTGTTTGAAACAAATCACAAACGAGAACCAGAACCAGGATATATATATTGCTAAAAATCCATCGCGTATGTGTCTGTGTCTGTGTGTGTGTGTGTGTGTGTCCTTTCTTCGGCTCTCGCCTCGCATCGCCATTCGCGTCTTATAAGCCGGCCTAAACCGCAGCCGCTTCTTCTTCCTTGAGCCTTAATCTCTTTCGCTCTCTCTTGAGAGAGATTTTTCGCGTTCAACCTGCTGATCCCAAGGGCTCTAAAAATCGTCGTTGTCTCGATCAAGATTGTGCGTCTAATTTGAGGCTGTAATTAATTTGGATTTAAGCCTAATAAAAAAAAAAGGCCAGAAACCCGGAATCCGTCAGAACCTCCATCCTATCCCGCCAGCGGTTCTAGGAGGGGCGCTGTTTTATTGCCCCGCACCGGTGAGTGGAAGTGGAAGTCGAAGTGTTGAAAACAGTAGTTCAAGTATTATTTTTTTGTTGTGCCCCAAAGATTCATTTTCCACTGAAATGCACTGAGAGAAATTAAGGAAAGTCAAGGAAATTGCAAACTGAAAAAAAAAAGTTACTTTGAAAAAGCGGTCCAAGCTAATGAAAAGCAAAGAAACCCAAAACTAGATCGTTTAGGTTACTAATTTCTCTCTCTGTATGTTAACCCTTTTCTCGCGATCGTTTTCTTGAATGAATCTTGAATCTAGGAAAAAAAACAGGTTTGGCTACCGCGAGATCTCGCCTCGATTCAGGATTGTGGCCGCCGCCTCGGTGGCTCTACAAACTTGTTGCCGAGAATTTGAATTGCTTTTCTACTTGCCTCTTCATAGCCAAGTTAACTAGCTCAAAGTGTGTGTGTGTGTGTGTGTGTGTGCGTTTGGGGCGCCTCCGCAACACTTGTGGAAAGAGTATCAAAATTACTGGTCTTCCTTTTACAGCTTCCGGTGCCGCTGCTCGGCCCTTTTGATTGGATTTGGGTCGATTTTGGGTCGATTTGGTTTGATTTTTTTTAATAGCGGAGAAAGATATTCTTTATCGAGAATGTGTGAAATGTTTTTTGGGGAAAGAATTCTAATTTAGGTATCAATAAAAAAAAAAAGATACGAAATGCAGCTACTAGATCCATAATTGTGTTTTTCCTGTGGAAACCTTTACCTGGAGAGGATTACCTTAAAAGATTAAAAGAAAATTAAGAAAAAATTAAGAAAAAGATACCGAAAATGGGGGGAATCTGTTACAATCTATCTCCTGCCACCTCCTGCAATTATTTGTATTCCTGCAACAATCTTTGAATCATAATTGAGCTCTCTCTCGTTCTGGCTATCGATCTCCCTCTCTCCTTGCCTCCCCCCCATCTGTTGTTGCCCTTCCCAAGACCAGTTCCAGGATCCTTTTCCATAAATACCCTCCAACAATTACGGTTCACTGGCTGGTTCGTTGCCCCATGCCACGTTTTCAAAAAGTATCAACCTGCTGCAGATGCTGCAGACAGACGGAGATCAAGATCGATCCCCTGACAAGACGCACAGATACAAAACACAGACACAGACAGGGTCGTCTCAGATACACAGATACAGATACTGGAAAGACACATGTGCACAGGCAGGTCCGAGGATCATCTCTGGATGGGATGGGATGGGATGGGATCGGATCGAAAGATCCCTTTTCTGCTTTCTGCGCAGGGAAAGATTTCGAAAAAAAGAGCAGCAATGTGTGTAGTCTACCGTTACGTACACACCGAGAAATTGCACCCCTATTTGTTGTTGTTGTTGTTGCTGTTGCAGTTGCTGGTGTTGTTGTTGTTGCAGGTCGAGGAGTGTGCACCATGTCGAAAGATCATATTCGTTTACAATCTGTTCTTGCAGCATCTGCCGCACAGGCTGCTCACAGGCTCCAGACCCCGAAAGCCGCACACTGAGACTGAGATACAAAGATACTAAGATACTAAGATAGAAAGATGCTTAGATACTTTGATACAGAGATACTTAGATAAAAGATACAAGGATATAAGGATACAAAGATACAAAGATACTTAGATACTTAGATACAGAGATACTTAGATACAAAGATACAAAGATACAAAGATACAAAGATACAAAGATACAAAGATACAAAGATACAAAGATACAAAGATACAAAGATACAAAGATACAAAGATACAAAGATACAAAGATACAAAGATACAAAGATACAAAGATACAAAGATACAAAGATACAAAGATACAAAGATACAAAGATACAAAGATACAAAGATACAAAGATACAAAGATACAAAGATACTTAGATACAGAGATACTTAGATACAAAGATACTAAGAACTAATATATTTAGATACAAAGATACTTAAATACTGAGATACTAAGATACACAGATACTAAGAAACAAAGATACTTAGATACAAAGATAGTTAGATACAGAGATACAAGGATACACGGATACAAGGATACTTAGAACAAAGATACTTAGATACTAAGATACAAAGATACAAAGGTACAAAGATACAAAGATATTTAGATATTTAGATACTAAGATACAAACATACAAAGATACAAAGATACAAAGATGTAAGGATATTAAGATACTTAGATACAAAGATATTTAGATATAAAGATACAAAAGTTACAAAGATACTTAGATACAAAGATACAAAAATACAAAGATACTAATATCTTTCAGATGCAAAGATACTCTCTTTCTGGGACCACTTATTGCTCATTTTTTTTCCAAAGAAAACATATGCTCCGATTTTTTCGACTTTATTTCGTGGTTTTTTGTGGTTTTTTGTAGTTTTTGTTGTTGTTTTTTTGTTGTCGCCTTTTTTTGAGTTTGTTTTTTGTTTTCTGTCCCTCCCCGCCCTGTTTTTTTTTTTTGTCGGTTATCTGCGAGTGTCTGGCCGATAAGGTTTGTTTTGAGATAGTTTGCCGATTGCGACTCATTTTTGCCTCTAAATTCGTTCTTCTCTCTTTTTGACACTCGAGAATTCCTACCAAGTCCTTTGAACGCTTTCATTCCGATTTCGATTCCGTTTTTAGTTTGTTTCTTTCATTTTTTGGTACTTTTCCAAATCCATTATCTATTATCTTCTGGTTATTGTGGAATTCCTGCATTGATAAGACTGATTTGTTTGAAAAAAAAACAAAAAACAATGGAACGTGACAACTGCTGCGAATTTTATTCAAACGATAAGGATTTGTCATATAAAGGGTGATTTTTCAAGAGCTAAGAGCTTTAAGGGAAAGTTTTTCCTAAAAAAAAAAAAACACCAAAAATTTATAAAAATGCTTCAAAAAATGCTTGAAATCTTTATTTGAATCATTAATTGCTAGAAATTTTATTCAAACGATAAGGATTTGTCATATAAAGGGTGATTTTTTAAGAGCTTTAGGTCTTTTTCCTAACTTTTTCTCAAAAAGAAACACATAAAATTTCGAAAAATTAATGAAATCTTTATTGGAATCAAAAGTACCGCTCATACTATATAATTTTTGAATGTTTGAAGATTATTTCATGGACATGGCGACCGTGACTGCTCCTCAAATGGTCCATTGTAAGAGATGTATCCGCTTAGTCCCATTTTTTTCATACATTTTCCAAAAATTTTGACCGATATCTCAGGAATAAATGTTGTCCTCCAATGCGTCCATTGCGGTTTAGCCTAAAAAATAGTCTAAAAATAGTCTAAAATAGTCTTAAAAAAGTCTACAAAATAGTTTCAAAATTAGTCTAAAAAATAGTCTACAAAATAGTCTAAAAACAGTCTAAAAAATAGTCTAAAGGCGTTAAAGGAGCACGATCTAGGCGGTCCCTAAAGTGATATAAAATGTTCTCCGAACTCTCTACCCAATAAGTCTATAGTTACGCCTGCTGTGTGGCATGTGGCACCGTCTTGTTGAAACCACATGTCTTGCAAGTCTAGCTCTTGCATTTTTGGGAAAAAACCTTGGATATCATCTCAGGATCTTACGTTTTGGATTATCTTTGAAGAAGTACGGTCTAAGGATGATACCAGCCTAGAAACCGCAAAAAACTGTGAACTTTCTCTTACACAGATTCTGGCAGCTGATAAATCCATCAATTTTTATCCAATCTTCACCAAATATGTTTCAAAACAATCAACAATCTATAACACGAATAAAATAACATATTATTTGTGAAAAAGCAATAGAAAATGGCGATAATTTTGCTTTTTTTATTGAATTTTCCTAACCGAGATAATAAAATTCAATAATTTGTGAAAGGTTCTTCCTTTATAATGACGATTTATAGATAAATTATAGAAAAAATTAAAAAGGTTTGATAAAAATACAAAACACAAAACGTGCCAAAAATATAAAAAAATAATCTCACTAAAAAAATCACCCTTTAAAATACAAAAACTCACTCGTTGATACGAAAAAGAAAGGGTTTTCCTCCACAAAACTACAACAAATCCTAATAACTTATTGCGTAATCTCTTTTAAAAATGGATAGTTTACAATATTTACCCTTAAAATATATACCTAACATTATATACCCAAGATCTGTCATGAATTTGCATTAGAAATCAATTGGAACTTGCCAAAAGTTAGCAAAAGTTTGCCAATTATTTTGGCCACTTTTATGCGTCAATAAATTATTTTCGTGTGAAAAGATCACTTATTATTCCTGCCATATAGAAAATCGTATGCAATCGTCAAACTATATATATCCCACCAACTGAATCTATATATATATATATATATATATATAGTATATATTATTTCTGTGCAGATTTAGTAATTGTTGCTGTTCTACATTGAACCCACGAGAAGGCGCGAAATAAATCAACTTTTTTGTAGAGCTTTGGTGCGGCTGCAGTCGCTGATTTTATTATCCATTTAAATGTTGATTAACTTTAATTCCTTTATATACTTTATAACTATATAAAGATCTGCTGGTGAATGTAAATATATATTATATATAAGAGGAGGCGACACTGTGGACCAAAATCAGCAAAGCAAATCGGAAATCATTTCGCAAGAAACGAGCCTTAAAATTTATGCAACAATCTGGGTTTGGTTCAAAGGGGGGGATTATATAGCTGTATTTCAAGGTTTAGGGTTATAATGGAAGAAATATATATAAGAAATAAAACAAGGAATGGCTTAAGAAGCCTAAAAAAAGGACAATTTTTGTGGATTTTATTCACATTTTAAAAGAACATCCTTAAGAGTATTTCGGAATAAAAAGGCCACTCTCTTTTTTTCCATAAAGAGTATTTCATCGTAAAGAGTATTTCTAAATTCGTTGAGAAAAAAGAATCCACTTTTTTGTTCCGTTAGATCAGCGCGGAACATGGCGGAATTTCTTCTTCCACCCAAAAAACACACACTCTTGCATTTATCTACACACACATAGAAGGGAGATTTACATATGTATGTATGGCTGATAAGGGGACTAGATAACTGTCTGATTCGCACACATACTCGTACTAACACTGATAGAAAGAGATGGAAAGGAAAAGCGTCAAAGAGAGCAGAGGAGCTTTGTCACCGATGGGACAACCGTATGGGACAAGCGTATCTCTACATTTCCATAGCGTATCTAATTAACGGGGACTCTCAATCCAAAAGATACTCCAAAAGATACAAAAATATCGAGGATTATCGGGGATCCATGTATATCTTTAATATTAGGAAATATAGGTAACTTTTCTAACCTTAAAAGCTTTATAAATCGAATCGTTAAGCGAAATCTATCCAAAAGAGACTCCCTGGTATTATGTGAATTTTCAATACAAAATATCGGACAGGGATAATGAGGGATAATCCATGGGATTCCATGTATATTTTTAAGCTATTTATATTTACAAGCTTTATAGATCTAATCGCTTCAATGGTTCTCCACTTTGGACTTTGTCCCAAGATAGTCCTTTGAATTATGGCATTTTTGGATACCAAAATATCGGGGATAATTAAGCGGACTTTGTCCAAAAGATATACCCTGGAATTATGGCATTTTTGGATACCAAAATATTAGGGATAATGGGGAATAATGGTGGGAATAATCGGGAATCCATGTATACTTAACTCTTCTGTCCAAAGATACTCCCTGAAATTACGGGAATTTTTGATACAAATAATCGAGAACAATCGGTAATAATCAGAAATAATCGGGAACAATCGAGAATAATCAGGAATAATCGTGAATAATCATGAATAATCGGGAATCCATAAATTTCCTTAATCATAGCACCCCTTATAAGCTTTACAAACCAAAACGCTTCATTGGTTCCTGAAATCTAAAGATACTTCCTGGAATTATAGAATATTTGGATACGAAATATTAGAAATAATCAAAAATAATCAGGAATAATCATGAATAATCGTGTATAATCAGGGAACCAAGTATTTCTTTAATCAAAATAGACCTCCAAGCCTTATAAACCGATTCGAAACGCTTCACTGGTTCTCGAAATCTAAAGTCAGGATTATTGAACTGGAAAATGGAACTGAAAAGCAACGAATAATAATAATAATTTCATATTTATCGAAAATATTCAGACTCTCCCAGCAACCCTTGTTGGCGAATTATAACTGATTCATCGCTAAGTGTTTTGTTTTTTTTTTTTTTTTTATCACTCAAAGCGTATATAATATAATATATAATGCGTAATTTCAAGGTTTTATCTGGAAAAGCGTGTTATTTATAGAGAAAAGCCTTCCTGTGGGGCCTTTGGGGTTTCTTCAACTTGTTCTTGTTCTCTCAGAAGTTCCTCAGAAGCTTATCTTGGCCACTTCCGTTGATAACAAAACGGCTCAAGAAATGGTCTTTAATCGGAGTATCGAATGGGATTTCGGGAATTTATTTTGTAAGTTTTTCAGAAATTAAATAAATGCTAAAAAAAAAAAAACATAAAAAGGCAAACTAATTGTGCAAAGTATCTTTTCATGTTTTTTGTTTCTTTGAAAACTTACAACCTTTGCGGCTCTTCCTCCGATTGCTTGTTTAGAGCAAATATTTGAGAACTCTGAGAACGCGAGGCGGAGAACGTAAACCCATTAGAAATATATTTAGAAAAGATTGAAACCCTTCATCCTCCAACATCTATGATGGATGCTGTATAAACAAATTAAAAAATTAAAGAAAGAAAAACCGCTGAGGCGGCGCTGCTTTGTTGTGGCGGGCGGGACGACACTTTTGATCTCTGCAAAGACCAGACCTCTGAAAAGTGTCATAATTCCTTGAGTCAACATCAACAGAGAGTCCGGATTGAGCCACAAAGAGGTGTGAACTCCAGACAGCTAGCCAAGAAGGTGCCAATTGAGGTTCAATAAAGCCAATAATTGGGCGATAATTAACTCTTCCCTCAACCCGAACCAATAATTGCATTGATTTATTGAACAGCCTGGTAATTGTTTGTTTTTATCGTTCGATTTAGATGCCTGCGCAATATGGAATTGGCGATTTGTAAAACAGATCTGTCTGCCACGAAATTTATGCTGCCTCCCGTCCTGCCTGCCTCTGCGGCAATTGGTACAACATCGGCGGCATCCCACTCCAACGCCCAGCTAGCCTTCCTCGACAAGGCCGCCCAGGAGCTATTCAACCTCAACGGACATCTCTTCAAGTCGCCTAACAGTCATCACAGTTCCTCGGTCTCGATCCTTGCCACCAATAACTGCAATAATATTGGCAACAGTTCCGGCCAGGCCAGCACCATGCGACTCAAAAAGAACCGCAAAGTCACCTTTCTATCGAGTCTAGTTGAGGTGAGTAAAGGGGTCGAGTAATTTCTTATAATTTACGCGGTTTTGGGGGGTTTTTAAGGGTCATTAAGGCTGTATTTATTGGATTAATTTAGATAACTAGCCTTGATTAAGCGTTTGCTCAAAAGAATTTAACGATCCTTTCACCACCAGATCCCTAGACATCACCCTAGTTCGTCCCTAGTTCGTCCCTGCTCGTGTCTCTGGAATCAACAATACATTGAGTCTATGCCAAAGGCAGTTCCTGTTTTTTTTTTACTGAAAACCTTTAACTAAGATCCTGACAATCGTCTTGCGCTGTACTTTTGCAGGCTTGAAGCTACCCTTGAAGCTTCTTTCCATGAAGGAGCGTTGAACCTGTGCTGGGGTCATGTTTCTGCATGTCTCGAAGGACCACTTTTGGGGAGGAGCTGACTGAAATATCGACTGTGATTGATAGAAAAATACTGACCATTCCATTATTGGAACAGCGATATTGGAACAGCGGATACTTGGCAGCGGAACCTGTTCCAATATAGTTCCACTTATCCCTGATATGGTTTATTCCAAACACCTTTTTAGGTCCTTCCGATCCCTATGGTTACCTTTTCGCAGATCCAATCCCGCTAAACACGATCCCTTTTGCACTTTATGTAAAAACTAGAACCTCTTTTCCCATAACCTCTACTTTATCCCCTGAACTCTCTCTTAATTTTAACAAATTTAAGATTTAAAATTCCTCTTAGAGTTGGTTATATTGTATATAAAGGGTGTTTTTTTTCGAGGTATAGAGTCCATCCGCCATTGAGCACAGGAATGAGATCTGTTTCCATCCACTTTATGGAAGATTTTGCCAAAGGATCTTCTTTTTGCGTTCTTACAGAATCCAACTCGTAGAAGAATTGAAACCAAACGATCAAGCTCACTTTTGGTTCAAGAAAAAAAACTGTCGTGAAGCTAATCCTTACTCCACATTCTATATCCTTGATGGACTGGTGGAAACCTTGATCCGTACTTCTTCAAAAACGATGATGATGGCCAGGATGTTACCGTCAATGGTGATCGGTATAGAGCCAGGATTACGTACATTTTCATTCCTGAACTGATCAACCATGATGTCCAGGAGCTGTAATTCCAACAAGACATGTCGCAACATGTTTGGACACGTTTAGTGAACGCTTAATTTCATGTTTTGGACCTCCAAGATCTCGTGATTTAGCATCGAATCGAATCCATCATTGTTTTATTCAAATTTAAAGTTCTATACATTTAAAAAAAAACTGTTAAAAATTATTAAATAAATAAACTAATTGAGCTTTAAGACAACAAAGTTGGACAAAAACTAGGCAGCCAAGACTGCACGTCGCTGACATGTCTATAAATTCTATATATAACTCCATAACTCTACTAGCTGATCGAGTGATCGATAGCCTGTCCATCGGTTTCTATGCCAATGTGTGACAGTCCCCTGCAGTGTGTCTGGATCTTCTTGCCGATGCAGATCACGTTTGAAGAATTCTAAATTTGGTTTTGCCAAACAAAACGCGATTATTATGTATTATGCTTTGTGGATATATTTTGTTTTATTAACAATTTTCAACACTCTGAAGGATAGGGTATTGCCAATTCGTTGGCATTCTTTTCGGAGGCCTTTTGTGTATAGAATCTTTTGTTTGTTTTCTGCCATAAAAGCCATAAGCGTGCCACTTGGCTGGCTAATGACGCATTCGGATTGACAAAAGGTCTGATCAAATTATCGAATATACGTAATGTAATGATCTGGGAACTATAAGTATCTTTCTGAAAGAGTATTAAATTCTTCGCCAACCAACTGGGGTACCCCTTCCTTTCTTTCGTTCTTTCGGTTTTTTTTTTCTCAACTCTCCCTTCACCTGACATTGACGATCGCCTGTCAGTGGCGAGTCCCGAGTGAAGGCATTTGACACATCGCCTGCGGTAAGCATATCCGTTGGCCCGCCAAGCCGTTGACCACTTTCATCCGGTCGGTCGGGGGCAACAGCCTGATCCTCTAGTCCCGAAAAAGGACATGCTCAGTCGGTTGGAAAATGTAGCCGCCGCCGCCGCCGCCGCCGCCGCTGTTGCTGGTAATCCGATCGGTAGTGTCTGGCCAGGTTTGGGTTTCTTCTTCAAGTAACTAAAGCTGACTTGTGGATCCTGAAGAGATCCGAAAAAAATTAGGTTCCAATTCGAATTCCTATTCAGATCTGTTTCAGAACTCGATTCACACTCAAAATTGATTACGATATTTGTAGAGCATTTCGTTTGACTATTCTGACCTCCATTATCATTAAGCGACAGTCGCAGAGCGAGTCAAATGTACAATTCAATTTATTAGATCGGATTCGAGACCCATGGGGCAGGCCGCAGCAGCCTCAGCCCCAGCCTCAGTTCCCCCAACATGACGGTTCAATTGCCGGCAATCTATGCCAGCGACAGAGCTCTGGGTGGGGGACCAGGGAGCTCTGATTATGTTTTGGGTTAGACTTTATTTTGTAATTGGGTAAAAGTGGTTTGATTGTATAACATTCCTGTATCATTTCTCTTTAATTTTCCAGTCGAAAAACATCTTCATCAAGGAGGAGCCCATCCACGGATGCAAGGACTTGCCGCCTCCCATCTGCAGTCTATCGGATATTTCAGATCATGAGGCCTCATTGGGTAAGTTCTGAGAGTTTTCTCTATTAAAATCTTACTCGTATTGAAACTTTGAGGTCTGCTGAGTTGCTGGTCTGAGTCTGATAACAAATTTCCAAGAAATGGAAAATAATTGAAGAGCAAAATGTTGTCAAAGAACAAATTGTTGAACATTTATATGGTTGCGGGTCTTGACTCATTTTTTTTTGTGGAAACAATAATACATTTGTTTTTCTGTGTATTTTCTAGATATCCAACATTATCCTTGGGTTTTTAGATCTAAATATTAAGGGTTTAAGGAAAAGTTTAAGGTACAATCCCGCCTTAAAGTTTCTTACTTTACGAAGGATATTCCTCGTGTCGCCATAGGACTTTATTATTATGAATTATTTATGTTTTTATATGAAAATCCTTTGGTTTTTTTTAAGATCTAAGAAGTTTCCTTCCTTTAAGTTTTTTACTTTCCGAAGGATATCCCTCGTGTCGCCATAACCGAACCCTGCTTGGATCGTTTGTTTTTTATGCGACTTTATTATTACTTTTTTGCCTTTTGTACTGGGCGATAAAAAGCTGGAAAAAAAAGCAGACTCCGAGGGTGTGAGCGATCCAAAATATTTACCGATAAGATAAAGCCAACAAAGCGATTTGCTAAAAAAAAAGCTAAAAAAAAAAAGGGAAAACAATGCCAGAGGAGATATTTTTTCAACAAAACCAGAAAAGTTATAGCATTTATTGAGCGTTTTTTTATTATTATTTTATATTATTATTATTTTAACATAATTCCGGGCGGCATATTGTTTTGGGTTGATATTTCTCTAAAAAGTCACGTCGTTTGCTTCCGGTGTGGCACGCACCCTTTTCTCTCCGCCCCTCTTGGGTGGCAAAGTGCCAGGCAAACTTACACAGATTCATTCACTTTTTCACTCACTCATCCATTCATTCATTCATTCATTCATTCATTCAAATAGAGCTCCCTCCTTTGCTGATGCTTTCTGAAAAGCGAGAAAATATCTCACAGCCACAGCCGAATACATTTGCATTTAAAATCCACGAAATAAATATCTCAAAATGTGCAGCAAGCAAGCTATACCTTGCCCCCTAGAGGGGGTGCCACTGCCGCTGTCAATCAGGCAATATGTCAGTCACTCACTCTGTCAACTCTTCGTATACGTAATGTGACAAAATATCGTTGTTTTCTTTAGTATTTTTTATCTATTACACACACATGTATACGTGTATCTATGTAGAAGTATCTGTAGAAGCTAAAACAGATACATTTGTATCTGTATCGGACAATGTTTTATTGTAATTTGTTATGCATCTCTTGTCGATTGTTCAGGGAGGGAGAACAATGTGTCTAAAAAAACAAGACTTAATAATGAGAAATTTTTTAGTAAAAAACTGGAATTAGATTTCAAAATTTTCAACATAGATTTTCCTCTCAAAAAGGCTTCTAAGACACCTTCTTTAAGCCTGCAAATGGCAGAAAATAATAAAAGTATTTATTTTTTAGACGATCCCAAATAGCCTCAAAGAACCCGAAAAAAACGTAAAAAGTATTTATGTGTTTATGTCTTATCGCTGCGTAGAGATCAACAAAGCGCAAACAATTTCAATGTCAACGCAAACGCAAACGCAACCCAAGACTAAAGTCAGTGCCCAACTAAATATACGAATATGTATAGTGTAAATTAGGGTGGACTTTGGAATACCATTTTGAAATTATTACGTATACGTAAAGTGGGGTAGAAAAAATATATTACTCATACGCAGGGTTGTCAGGGGTGCAGAATTGATGTATTCCCTAAGTACAATTTTTTACCAAATCTTCTTAAACCAAAAAGAAATTCCATAAAAACTTTCGATTTTAAAACAAAAAAAACCCAAAAATATTACTCATACGCAGTGTTGCCATTATTTACCTACTTATGTAGAAATTAACTACACCATGTAATTAAAGGGTGTTAGGTAGAGAAAAAGGATGTCTTAAAAACGGATAAATATTTAATATAATTAAATAAACTATCCAAGTCCACCCCTATTGTGACTATATAATATGTCGCTTGTATGTTTGTCTTTTTCTCATATGTACAGACATGTGTGCTGGTAGAGTCCCTTTTCTGAAAACGGCTGCCAGCATGAACTTTTCGTTCGTTGCTAGAATATCGCGGCCGTAAAATGGCAACAAAAACAAAAATTAAATCACAAAAACAGAAAAAACAAAAAAAAAAAAAACTGAAAAAAGGCAGAAAAAAACACAGAAAAAACATGCAAAAACGGCGACAACTGCGCAGATGCTGAATGGAAAATGGGGATGGCATAAAAAATAAAAAGGGGACCATCTCGGAAAGAGCAAGATCGCAACAGCACAGCACAGCACAGCCCAAGCACGTAAATTTAGTTTACATTATGTGGACGAAAGATACGCGCAGGCTGCCCTTATTTTAATTATATGCGAAATGCGCACACAGATGCAAGCGTATCTCAACGCGCACCACTACTCGTGCGGGCGGGTGCCTTTAATCATCTCTCATTAATCATAAACTTTGGAAATAACAAGCACGCACACACAGAAAAAAAACGAAATGGGCGAAGCGAAATAATAAATAAAGCAAATTAAATTTCGTATTAAATATGTGCTATGATTTTTGGCAAAAAAAAAAAAGGAAAAAAAATGTAAAATGGGAGAGTAAGAGAGCCCCCGAGCTCCACCTTGTGAGACAGCGCTAGAACCGAGAGAGAGCCGCACAACTTTCATTCATTTTGGCGCTCATTTCATTCATCCATTCATGTATGTAGTTGCTCTCTCTGGTTTGGGGGCTCTCCCCACGAAACACGTTCGTTTTCATTCATACTCGAGAGACCCCCAACAAAAACAGAAAAAATAGCTGGTTCTGAAAAAGCAACGAACAAAAAAATAACAAAAAAAATTGAAATAAAAACTGTGGCGGCTTTGAAATGCAGTTGATGAATGGGGGGAATATAAGGCAACGACGAGTGGATCTTGTTTGTTGCTTGCTTCTTTTTTCTTTTGTTTTTGTTTTCATTTCGATAGCAGCGATTCTCTCTCTATATCTGTATGATGGGGACCCTCTTCTGGTGATGGGGCTTGATGTTTGTTTCCTTCCTTTTTTGCGTGAGCCCTCTCTGTCCCCCCAATCTTTAATTTCTAGGCTGGTTCCTGCAAACCGGCTTTCAGTTCTTCCTCGGCTGCTTCCTCTTTGTCTTTGGAGCTTCGCCTTTTTATTGGGGTCCAGCTTCTCCTTCTCCTTCTGTTTCTCTTCTTATAGAGCCGAGTCTGCCCGTGGGCAGCTTGAAATCCAAATGCAATCGTTGTTTTTGCTCTTTTTTGTTTTTGTTTTTGTAAGTTTTGTGTATTTATTTTGATTTTTAGCTGCCTGCTCTCGCTCCAACTTCTTATTTATTCATAATTTGAACTCCCCCCCTCTCGTTTTGGCTGCATACAGCCGCTCTCACTTCCAGGCCACGCACAGCTTGTGGGGGCAGCTGTTGCACTGGAAAAAATTAGATTATCATTGGAATAATAGCCGTTACTAATTTTGTTTGCCGTAGTTTTGGTCTTTTCTTTATAATTATACAATTAAATTATTATGCTTTAATGTTTTTTATTATTTTAATTAGAGTTTTTTGTTACCTTTCAAATTTCTTGTTCACAAACCTGGATGGGGAATGGGGGGTTGGGGGAGAATCCCCTTCTTCTGCGGTTGTCGTTGGCTTTTTTTTCGTTTTGGTTAATTTTTTTTTTGTTTCGTGGAACTGCTGCGTTAACAACTTTTTGTTGCTGTTGTTGTTCTGCCGCTTCTACAATATTTCATTCATTCATCCACACACACACACACACACACACACACACAGGCACACACATAGGAGTGTGTAAATATGTGCGTTTGTAGTCGGATCTTGCCTGTTTTATATTTCATATGCAAGCCACTTTGTACTCACTTACTATTTGTGATTTTCGTTTTGTTTGCTTTTTATTATTACTCTTTTTTTTCGCCCCAACTTGGATCTCCTTTTTGGGGTTTCGTTCGCCTGA
This sequence comes from Drosophila vallismaia, assembly GCA_035047325.1. Lineage (NCBI taxonomy): Eukaryota > Metazoa > Arthropoda > Insecta > Diptera > Drosophilidae > Drosophila > Drosophila vallismaia. The sequence goes on along the minus strand of JAWNPU010000002.1, from coordinate 700,838 downwards.
TTCTGCTTCATTCATTCATAAATTTTTACAGCCTGACGTTGATTTTTGTTGCTTTTTCGCAGGGAAATTAATTGCTCAGAGAAGAAGTTTTCGATTCGATTTGCAATGCGGGGTCTAAAGGGTATACATTGCTAATTTGCTGAGTGATTTTATAGCCCGATTAAGGAAACTAAAAATACTTATTTTCCTTATCTCTCTCCGTGTAGTTATTCAAATGAGTTTACGCTTACAAAAGACAAACAAACTTATCTAATCACGTTCCATTAACATTTCTATTTCCATTCATCCGCGAACCAAAAAAAACAATGTTATCAAAACAAAAACGTTTTTTTTTTTCGACTCTCGTTTTCTCTCCCAACGGATGTGGTGCCCGAATTGAGTGCATCCCATGGACTCATGAGTGTTTTTTTGTTGTAAAAAAGCCGAGCACATGGCTAATCAGCACGCACCGAGCGTTGTAATGAAAGGGCGAGGCGAAATGGCATAAAAAATAAAGCCATAGCCTAAAACAACTGACCAAGCACAATAATCGGGGGGGCAAAGCGTTTACGACAAGATCGGCAACAAACTTATCTGGCAGCCTTCTTGCGCGTGCGACCTTCACCAATTTGAACTTTACCAGAAAACTCAAAGCAAACTCACCTTTCTCGCTCTTTTTTCTTACCAATATTAACAACTACCATACGAGTCCATGGGGTGGAAGAGGGAGACGAACAGAAGAAACCGAAAAAGAGTACAAATATTTGTGGCTGATAAGAAGGTTCCTTATCGGCGGGGAGTGGAACCACTTTAATATTATAATGCACTTAGCCTACACCTTGAAATATCAAAGAAGAATTCTTCTTTTTACTTTCCAGCAATTACCTTTATTTGTTGGTTAATTTTAGCTGAAATTATAGTCCAAAAGTATTAAAAACCTTGTTTTTTATAAGCTAGATTTATTAATTCAATGCAAACACTATTTTTCTTTAAAAATTAAGAGAATATTCATGGTAAACCTTATTTAATTAAAATAATATTTTTTCCAAGTGCCTGAAAACTTATCTACATTTTGAGGCCATGTAACAAAGCGCCACCTATCGAGTAGTACAAAAAACGTTGCCTACCTAAGAGCGCTTAAGAGAAAAAATTATAGCATACTTATTCGTACACTCTCTTTCGTGGTTGAACTAAAAACTTTTAGACTTAAAAAAATGTTTTTAAATAATGTTAAAAAAAAATATAGAAAAAGGAAATGAATTAAATCGCATTAATTTCTAAAATTCGCATTAAAATTAATCGAGTGTCAAGCATTTTTTATGGCCTCGCCTTAAAAGGGGGGAACTTATTAAAAAGAAATCCGCGACGCGTGCTATTAGCTAATTATTTGATAATTTAGACTCCACTTTTGGCCATTCCGGGACAAATTCAATTAATCATAAATGCCAAATATGGAGAACGAAAAAAAAAATGGAAACCCCGAACGAAATCCCATTAAAAAGCTGCAAGACAAGACGAAACAAATATGAATCAATTAATGCAACAAAAGGCAACCTGTCCTCGCGCAGCTCTCTCATAGATACTCGCATCCAGATTAGATGCGGTGTGAGAGAGAGGAAGGGGATGTTGAAGCAACAAATTGCGGCAATGGAAACCCGTTCCTAAGACAGCTTCAATTGCATTTTATGATTTAGCAACCAAGCCAGCAACCGAGCCCCAGCAGTCGACTGCGAATTGATAATGCAATCGATGAAAAATTGAATCATACAGGATCTCGATCCATATAAATATGTTTTTGGGCAAAGCCAGGTGGGTCTAGGAGGGGTCTAGGAAGAGAACACCACCTGCCTTGTCATAATGATTGTGTCTGCACAATTTTCCACTTGCCTGCCCCCGGCTTGCAATGCGAGGCGTCTCAAAGTTTTTCCAGGAGTCACCGATCGATGTCCGATGATCATCAGCTCAAGCGTATCCGCCTGGACTCTCTTCTAGCTGTTCGTTCTAGCCAACTTAGAAGTTGGCCAATTTAACCCCTTTGGCCAATTGATAATTTAACGCTTCAATTGGCCCAAAAATAATAACAAAAAAAAAAAAAAAAGACAGGCAAGCTGGCCTTAAACAAAGGGCAATATATGAAATATGGCTCTGGGCCATTGCGTTCGGGCCACATTTTTCTGCCTTGTCATAATTTGTTCAGCATTTTAATTTAAAATTTATTTTCTGTCTTCGCTTCGTGTAATATCTAATGGGTTTTTATTACTGAATGACTTTTCTGCAATTGTCATTTGAATTAAAAGCCATTTCGTCGCGCTACTTTTGGCCCAAAAAACAAAAAAAAAGAAAAGGTTCGACTAAGACGATGGCCAGATCGGATCCTATTAGGGGTACAGTTTATAGTTTTCTATTAAAATAACAAATTTATTCAAACATTCAGTCATAACACTTTATTTTAAGTTGTAGTTTGTAAGTAGTTTTGTATTTTAATCAATCTTTCTTCTTGCAACTCAAGTGTCTATCGTAAATGTTGTTTTAATATGCAATTCAAGTTGATTTAATGCCAAAAGTCGATTTATTTTAACACTCGGTAGTGCCATAACTTTTATAGAAAGGAGCAGGAGCTAGAGATATATATATTCGATCTAATCAAAGTCTGCTTGAATGAAACAGATCGGCACTGGCGCTTTTGTGTCTATTCGAACCGAAGAATTCTCTAAACAAAAACAATCGATAAATTTCCATAGAAGATTGCTGCAAGTGGCAAGGCGAGTCGACGCTGCGGTTGTGGTTGTGGGGGAGTAGCGCCATTCGCACAGTGGGTTACCTTTGATGCCAAACGCAATTTATCAACGAATTTTATTGAATGCTTTCGGTGGTTCGCCTGCATTTGAAATCCCCGCCGCCTGACGTTGACCATAACACCCAAACTCTATGACTCAGGGAGATCTATTTGTATATACAATACAAGATACAGGTACAGTGCGTGCGGCTCTGTCTTGAGTATTTTTTATACTCATTTCCCGCACTGTACTTGCCATCGGAAGTTCATTTATTCTCAGGTTAAGCATTTAGTTTTGTTTATTTGAAACTCAAAAGATTTGTGGCTCTCCACATAAATTTGTTTGTCAATGAACCTCGCCCGGTATTCTGTTGAAATCTATTTAGTTTTATATTTTAATTGCGTTTCATTTGTTTAGGTAGCCGCTGGCTGCCCCATTGTGAGTGTGAAAATTTTATGCTTGCAACTCGGTGCGGTGCGGTGCAACAGCCTGTACTTGGTCTGCTTTTCTTAGCCATGGCTAATGCCAACAAACACTCGACTTGGATCGGATCGCATGCAAGCTGCATCTGCGAGCAGGTGAAACTTTTGGTCCAACTAGGCCTGGGGGGTGACTGGGTGACTGGGCGGTTTGGGGGAGTCGCTTGGTAGCAGCTTTGAACAGCTGACCAAACCACTTTTGTGGCAGCAGCAGCAGCAGCAGCAGCGGCACTAAAACATGAAAACTGGTTGGACTCTCCACGGATCCTGCCTGCATTCGATCGTCCCCCCGTTTTTTTTTCTGGTATCTCTCTATTAAAAATAGTCTAATGATCAATGCCACAGAACCTTCTGGGTTACACTTGAAAAAAGTCTTGTTTAGTCTTGTTGTCTTGATTCGTTTTTGATAGAGTTTTGTAGTCGAGTTTCTCGCTGTGCAGCTTTATGTAAATTCTGGAGAGCTAGATGAGGGGCAAGTCCAGTTCGGGATCCTAGGGCTTTTGCTGGCCAGGTGCTAAGCCAAGTCCAGTTCCAGTTGCTTTACCCTGGCGTGGGCTTATTACCAAGCAACAAATTGCATCTTTATTTCGAGAAGAAATCAAGGGGTGACCAGTGACTGACCCCCCGAGCTTTGGACTTCCCATCCAAAGCCACAATTAGTTTTGTTTGGAAAATGTCAAGTTAATGCCGTGTGGGCTTTTTGTCGTGGCGCCAGCCAAAAAAAACAATTAATATTTTGCCTCTTTTGGTGGCAATTAATTCAGTTTTTTATCATCTGCCACTCAGCGGGATGGCCAAAAGTGCCTTCCGACACACCGAAGAAACTCGCTTATCAATTAATGGCCAAAATAAATTTGTTTTCAAAAAAAACCGAAAAACCGAAAACGTCTCAGCCATAAAGCAAAGACAAAATGTTTTTACAGCTTCTGATACATATTTAATTTCAATTCATTTTCGATTAGGCGATGTCTTAATTTTATTCAAAGCCGTTACCAAATGGATACTTAAGGCCACCACACGATGGAGATAATGATGGGTCATAGGGGAGTTTGTTTTGGGAACTACTACCATTTGGGATTATAGCTTCTTGATCGTCTTTTGCCCCTGGAGTGTGTGAAAGCTATTAAGAGGAAAGTTAAAGATTATTTTTGTATAAATTAACATTCAACTTTGTCAAGAAACCATCTTATCTTGTTAAACTAAAACCAAAAAGAATATTAAATCCAAACCCTGGCTATTATATACGATATTTGTGTGATATTTGTGTGATATTTGTGTGATATTTGTGTGGAAAGATGCGTCACAGAACCGCCTGCCAGTCCCAGTCCCCAGTCCGATAAAAAACAGCTCGCAATGGCAAAAACAAATTTCATTCATGATTCAAGATAGTCCAGCGAAGGCTTTGCAATATATATACGATATATATATATATTTGTATCTGTATCTGTATCTGTACTGGTGGCCATAAACTATAATCTATCTGCATGGCACAGGCACAGGCAGAGACCGAGGCAGAGGCAGAGGCACACAAACAAAAGATACTCGCACACATGAAGCATATTTAATTTGAGGCAAACTAGCAATGATTAGGAACATCCGGTTTACTAACCGAAAAACCAACCGAACAACCGAACAACCGAGCAAACGAATCAGCAGAGCCACCGTATCCAAAACCCGGGGACAGGCTAGGCTAGGCCAGGCATTCCCATTGAACAGTAGCTGGAGATGATACACTGCCAGAAACAATCTTTTGCTAAAGAATGTAGAACCTTTCAGGCAAATCTTTTTTTTCTCTCAGTGCCGAGTGACAATAGCCACGACACTCGGTCCGTCCCATTCAAGTTGATTCGTTCTTATATGTCTACAACATCGTCATGATCATCCTCTGCATCATCATCATCATCATCATGATTGGGTTGTTGCAACAACCAGAAGTAGAAGCGGTAGCAGCATCTTCATCATCCTCATCTGATGAGTTCTGGACATTGAATGGACATTGGTGGAGATGTTGAAAATGTTGAACGTGGGGTGCCACCGTTGGACAGTGGTAGCGCCACCAGTCCGGAGCCTCTTCAAGAACCTAAGAAGCAACTCCAACATGAAGATAATAATGTTGTTGCTGCTGTGGCGGCTGCTGTGGCAACTGTGAAATCTTCTGTTTGGAGTTTAGAGTTTGAATTGTGTGTAATTTGTTTGCTGGCTACTGCTCGGCTACTGTATTTTTTCCTGCCTGTTGGAGCGGAGCTTGGGGCATGCGGCTTTTGTTTGTTGTAAGCCGCTGTTTGGTGGCCCCAAACTGATCCGATCAGCATCCGATCGGGAGTCGTGTTTATCTTGCGCTTTAAAAATGTAAAGTCCCCAGCTACCTTTTCGTTGCTTCATTAAAGCCCGTCTAAGGGGAATTCTCTTCAATTATTGATATTCATTAATTGTTGAATTAAATTAAATGTATAATTTGGAGTAAGAAACAGGAAAATGTCTAAAAGTTAATAAAATCATAAACCAATCGTTACCGCTATCGAGTTTTTTTTTATTGAGATATTTGCAAATTTATTTCGGTTCTTTTTAATCTAATCTGGCTTCCTTCTTCCGTTTCTCATTCATAAAATAAAACGATAAACATTGTCCCGCTCGAATTTCGCCAAGATCCGTTTATTTTTTTTTCTATTGAACTTTTGACGATTAGAAAATCGGATAATGTCTGTATTTCCGATCTAATTTAGGAGGTGAGTGAACCTTTTGGCAGCCCAGAATTTCCATATCTAATTTATGCATAAAACTCGGATTTGTTTAGAGGAGGAACTTGTGAAAATGTTAAACCGAACTTCCCATAGCAATTAAAAGCCAATCAAGAACGGGCCATCATAATCGAGTCAAACTTTTGCCAATACTCGAACGAACCAGTTTTCAAACGAACCAGACTCTCTGTTACGAGTTTTCATTCATTCATTCATTGATTAAAACAAATTGATAATTAATAACTTTGATGGGTGCAGACAGGTACAAAAAAAAAAAAGAAACAGAGACGAAAAACTGAAAACTAGTTTCTCCCGGAAACATATCCTGTGTCCATTAACTGTTTTACGTGCTTGACAAACTTCCGCAGAGGGAAAGAGTTTGCTTTAGTTTTTTTTTTTTTATTCCAAGACAACCCACTCTGCTTCCTTTGGATGCTGCGGATGCTGCAAATAGGTTGGACCTGGCCTGGCTGCTGCCGAGCTGTTGCAGTTTTCAAAGCTGATTTGAATGTCAGATAGAAGCAGGGGCAGCAACTTTCGCATTTCATTTGCCACGGCCCCGTCTCCTCTCAATATCTGATCGCAGTCCTAGTCCCAGCCACAACTACTTTGCCCCAAAAGAAAAAGTTGCATGCATTTCATGGCAAGTCATTGGGAATACACTATCTTAGGTGCCTACCAGGGATCTGATCCTGCTCTATAAGAGCATCAACTATTCGTTTATTTCCGTAGTTTAGTTTCCCAAGATTTGTTGCGTTTGTTTTTTTAGTTTTTTTTTTCTCACATTGACCGGATGAGCAGCTGCTGGGGATCAGGTGAGGATGAATATAATAACATAAACCCCAATATCAACAACGGGCAGTGACGGCCGATCGATCGAAACTGACGAAACCAGTTCCCATTGAGAAAAAGCTGGGAGCAAGGAGGGGACTCTATGGTACACTGGCCACTGGCCACTGGCCACTGGCCACTACATGAATTAATCACTTCGTTTGTAGTGGACCGAGATTCGAGATCCGAGATCCGAGACCAGAGCGGGTGGACTGGCAAACCGGCCATGTGCGGATGTGGCTGTGTGGATGTGCGAGTTTTCCAGATCAACGGATCTCCCCCAGCGATCGCTCCCAGTGTGTGAATGGAACCGCTTTTTTTTTTTGTGGCAGCAAAGATTTTATGAATGAAATGATCGACAGCTGAATTGCAAAATCGTTAAACAACGAAACAGTCGGCTCTGTGGCTCTGTGGCTCTTCGGGTGTCCATTCATCCAACAGGTCGTCCATCTCATCGAATAGATCATCACGATTCAATATCCATGATGATCATAATCATTCCCAGTGCCAGTGCCAGTGCCAGTCCCAGTGCCAGTGCCAATGCCAATGCCTAGTCTATGGAAATCTAATTTCTCTTAATTATATTGCCGGCGATCTTGTAGACTTAATGAGCGTTGATTAAAAATTTTGTTGTTGCCCAACTGGTTGTCGAGATTTATGGCCGACTATATAAAGATTTATATATATTGCCAGTGATAGGTAGCCCCTGCCAGCCGATTTCTGATTTCCTTCGCTTCGTCAATGTTGATGTTTAGTTTTTTGGCAAAAGGCAAAAGTTTTTGATGGGACTTTGCCATGGACAGAGACGATCCATTGGCCAGCCAATTAATCAATCAATCGATATAACACCTGCTCGACAATTGATTAGTTTCTTGGATTATTGGAGAGGCTCTACGTCATAGTTTTCAGGCAAACTTATAGCTTCTGATCCTCCTCAGATCTACAATCACTTGCCCAAACATTTCCCTTCATAAACTACTCATAATGGAATCTTTCAGAAGAGATTATAGACTGCGATATACAATCTATATATATATATATATATAGAATTCTGATCGCAAGCCGATTGCACTTCAAACAGTTGCCAATGTGTCTGTTTGATATCAGACATTCGGCAGGCATTGCAGGCGGCATGTTGCACGTTTCCCCACTTATTTCACACCTATTGGGGCAAGTACTTGCCCCCTTCCTATACACACAAGTGCAATGGCAACAAACAGAAGAAGCCGGCGAGTTCTTTGATCTTTGATCCACCCCCCAAAAGTACAACTCATAATTACCGGAGAAAGGGGGCGTACGTCGATATATAGATAATCCCAAAGGCGATCGTAAACACCGATTTTTGTGGGATATCTATTCAAAATTTCATTAGGTTTTTCCTTTATTGTCGTTTGATGTTTTACCCCGAAAAACGGAAAATAAACAATGTTTGCAACTCAAAATTTATTGTGCCAAAAAAACAAAAAACGGCGGCTAAAAATTACAAATAAATCGGTTTTCGATATATAGTATGGAGGATAATGTTTGTTTGTTTGTTTGTAAACATTGACAAGTTCCGCTGAAGTTGTGATCGGAAAATTAGAAAATTAGAAAATTAGAAGCTGAAAAAACCGCGCTGTCTGTTTTCTGGGCTTTGTTTTTTTTGTTGTTGAAACAAAATATCCATAAAATTTTGAAAAACACCAAGAAAGCTTTTTTTTGGGTTGCCTTGAAATTCGTTTAGGCCAAAAACGAACAAAAGTATCTGTATCTGGAAGTGTAGTATCTGTATCTGTATCTGGGACATGGAGAGACGATTGATCTCAGTTCCGTTTGGCACTATCTACCCGTCTCTTTCGTATAATCAACAGCTGACTCTTTCACATGTGAGACTTTTCGTTTGATCATCAATTTTATGGCTCGCAATTGTTATTGGGGATTGTCTATATAAATTTTCGATTCTCCTGTTGATCGTTTGCTAAATAAACATTTTTTCGCTCTGTGTGTTTTGTGTTGTTTTAGATTTTGTTGGTGTGGATGGAAAACATCGACAACAAAAAGCAAATAATTTCCAGCGATCAAGTTATGTCGGAAATATATCTTTTTTTTTCGTGTTCTAGGAAATGCATTTTATGGATAAAAATCGTCGAGAAAATCGACGAGAAAATCTTGATCTTCAAGAAGCTTCTTTCTTTCATTCAATCTAGTCGAGATGAATGCTGATTTTTTATTATGAATAAATGCAATTAGACAAAGTCTGTGTCTGTGTCCGTGTCCGTGTCCGCCCACCATCAATTTAGAGAACAATTAAAAGCCACAAGCATTGTGAATCGGTTTGGACTAATTGAATCAAATTAAAATTGAAAGAAGTCGAATTAAAGACAGCACTTGGAGACACAAGTTCTTGCAAGAGAGAAAAAAAAAGAGGGGAGCCTTTGAGTGGAAAGGTATTTTTCGATCATATCTTATTGGCCTATGAGTCAGGATGTTTAGTCATAACTTATCATTCGATTATTTGCTATATAAAAAAAAGGGTCAAGCTGTCTGGGTTATCCATTCGAGGGCCGCTAGACAGCGGGCTGCCTTTGTTATCGGAAATCGTTCGATTTCTGTACCTGTCTGTCTCAGTCCGAAAAATAATCCCCCCTGGATACCTCGGCTGCTGCAAAAATTATTCCAAGGGGGAGACAAGATCTCGGCGCGGCTTGAGAAATATTTTTTTGGCAAAAACCAAGCCCGTTCCCACGCCAGACGCCAATCGAGTAAAGTCCTTGATCCTCTGGAGTGCTTCAAAAAGCCGCCAAAGGACTTCACAAGTCGGGCATGACCCCAACCGAGAGAGGGTATGATCCTCCGCAAGGATCATTAGCAGGTAAAAGCTGCGTCCTGGCAGACTCATTGTTGGTGTCTGAAGTCTGAAGTCTGAAGTCTGAAGTCCTTAAAGCGAGTGAGTCTCTGTGTATGGTAATTTGAGTCTTTTTTTAATGGACCATTTAGGAACAGAAAACATTAATATATGTTTATATATAAGGATATATAAGGACTCGTATTGAAATCTGTCAAAATAACACAGAAAAGCATTCAAGTTCAAGTGCGTGGGAATATTGTTTTCTGCGAATTCCATGCAGTCCTAAAAAGACAGTAAGGCTTTTAATGAGGATAATCAGGATATATAATCCTTGGTAATCCTTGGTAATCCCAAGGATAAATTTTCACTCCTAATCCCTCCCAGACATCATCTCTCTCTCTCGTGCTTCTTGGCTAAATAAATATTCCCATAATTATTGAACACACCTGAGGTGCAACACTTTTCATGTCAGGTGGCAGGGGCACAGAGAAGGGACCTCGTCCGAAATTGGGCAATTAATTTACTTTTTCCCTCAAATTGGGTTCGATCGTTTTGCACCCTGTTGCAGCATGGAACGGTGGCAGAGTCGGCTACGTGCAACGCATCCGAATCTCAGCTGCAGCATGCAACACACACACAAACACACACACACACACACACACAGATACTCAAGTGTTGAGTGTGTAATTTTATATTTCCGGTGTAGTAAGTTTCGTACGACAACTTCTCGGTTCTTCCAGGGTCGCTGCAGCTCCCCTGTTAGCCAGTGTACACTTTTCTTTTTTTTTTTTTTTCTTACACTTGCCTCTGCCCCAGACCCTGGCCCCGTCTCTTTCTACTTTTGCTGTTTCAGCTGCAACCAGAAGAAACTGAAGAAACCAGAAGAATTGTTCGTTGCCGATCGTCTTTTTCCACTCTGCATTTTCTTTCGCCGTCGTCGTCGTCGTCGTCGTCGTCGTCGTCGTCGTCGACACAACTCACACAATTCCTGCAATTATTTTTATATCGAAAACTCCCCCCTAACCCCCCTACCCCCCGTACCATGCATCGTACACCTCCCCCTTTTGGGGCAACACCCCGCCTAAAGACAGACCCCAACTCCCGGTTCATGCCTCCTGTCATGCATACATATTTATTTATACTCGAATGTGTATTTTGTCGTAATTTGGCTGAACATTATTTGATTTATTTGCTTTCAATATAATTTCCAGTCTTCAACCATTCTCTTTTCCGATGTTTTTTATCGAGAATTTTATCCCCCTCCCCCACCTAATATTAAGGAAACTAAAACTGTCTATAGAGTTCGAAGAAATGTCATTGGAAAGTCTGGAAAAACTTTTGTATCTTTCCAGTCATAGAAATCATGAGAGATATCCATTTTTTTTATAGGGTATTCCCTAGTCTGATTCGAATTTTCTTCCTCACTTTTTTACACAATTTTTTTTTCACAATATTTTCCAAGAACTTGTCACATTTCTGACTCTGGCTCTGCCTCTGCTTGAATTTTGTATTTATATTTATTTAATTCCTCTCTGGACGCCCCTTTTATTGACTCAATTTACGATTCAAGCCCTAAATGAGCAGCGTTTATCAAACTACCAGATACAAATGTACGCCAATTCTTACGATTATATAAAAAAATATAAAAAAAACGGAGAAGATATACTCGAACACCGTCTGGCCAAGTCGAGTTTTCAATTTCAATCAAATTAGTTGCCTTGTCTGGCCTCGAGGCGCAAATCGAAATGCATGTCAAAGGACGTTCAAAGGGAGTATCCATGGCACTAGATTTCATTTTTTTTTTTGTCTTTTTTGCGATAATAATTAACTCCCTTTACCCTGGGAATCCCTTTACAGGGATTCTATCAGAGAGTTCAAGTCAAAGTTGGTAATGAAATATCTAACGACCGGAAGTCAATGGCAAATACTTAATAATGTTGTTCGCTGCCTTTGTGGTTGCCTGTTGCTGGTTTGCTGGTTTGTTGGTTTGTTGGTTGTTTGGCAAAGTTTCTGGTATTTGCCTTTTGGCTTTGGTTACACTCGAGAAAATGACGACTTTGTAAAAGGAACTTTAAAGGGGAAGGAGTCCTCTCAAGGTGGGAGAAGCAATCGAGCTTCAATTGCATTTGATTTGATTCCACAATCAGACAAGTATCGCCTCGATAGGGATCTTATCAGAAACGGAAACGGAAATAAAGGAAGTACCTACCTAGTGGAAGTACTAGAGATCCCGTTTTTTATGAATGAAATTCGGAATTCGGAAAAACATTCGATGCTCGCTGCTAAAAGTCTTATCATTTGTTGATAAGAAGTTAAAAATTTAAAAATAACCTGCTCTAAAAAATTTGTGCGATAAGATTCTGGCCGGGTTGTGGTTCTCGTCTAAGAACGCTAATTACTCACTCAAAGCTGAGTGGCACAAGTCAGGCTGGCAGCGGGTTTCCTTCCACCCACTCCCGATAAGAAAGTCCCGAGCATTGTAATATAAAAGCTCCGGGTTCTGGAACATCGAACAGCGTCCCAGGGATCGTAACTTCCTTTCCGGGCTGCTGGGTCTACGTGACTTCTAAAACGTCGCCTCAGTAACTGGTCCAGCCTGGAGAAATGCTCTGTAAGATTACTGAAACCCGGCATAACTCTGGATGGATAGTTGTCGTGAGTAATGCTGCCATATCTATGGATATATTTCTGGGGAGGATTTTCTTATTAACTTGGGGAACTCCAAAAGCAAACCGGATAATGTTTCCATCTAAAATCATAACTAGAAATAATCTAAGGCCCCCCCAGGTGGGAAATAAGACTCCATGACGTGGATGGATCCATTTCGTGCGCTAAGAAGACAGCAGACAGACAGACGGATGGGGGATCCGTGGTGGTGGTCAATGATTGACCCATTTCCAAGTCCAAGATCTGCAAAAAGCAAAGCAACTACTACTAGGAGTGAACAATGAACACCTCATATGATTACCAACCGCATCGAAAATATCCTCTGTGTGTGGCCAAGTCTATGGATCCGATCCGAGTCCGGATCGTTCTCATAATGAATTTCAAGCACGCACAGACGTTTTGTAATTTTTGAGTTGTAAGTGCTGGGCTTTGAAGTGCTTTCGGAGTCTACGACTTCTTCTACAACACACTACACACTACAAGTCATAATAATAATTGTTATAATACATATGTATGCAATGCCAAATATGTACAGTCCAAGCCATGGCTATGAGAAGTAATTTCTTGAACACGCAGAGCCCACCGCGGTACCAGATCCATCCTACACCGGAAACAATACACCCGACCTTGTGGAAAAATTCGAGAATATTTTTATACATAACTCAGGCCGCCTTTTTATAATCCTTTTCTAATTCATAGAGCTTCTCCCGATATCGATAATGTTCCGAATGATAAATTCAAAAAGCGTGTCTGGAAAGGCTTAAATCGCATTAAATTAATTTTCAGCAAGCTTAAAAATCAAAAGATAATTAAAATAATAGCTTTGACTTGAGTTCTTGTGTCCTCGCGATAATCAGTTGTTATTTTTAATGGAAAGTTTTCCGGTTCTTTTGAGTGCTTTTTTTTTATGGAATAGAATAGAAAATTCGAATTTTCAACTAGTATTTTTTCTCGGTGTCGCAAAGCTAAAGGGTTTCCCCCTGCATTTGTCGCCGATTATGCGGTTTTGTGATAATGACCAAATGATCTCCCTGTCCCTGTCACACGTCATTTCAATTCATTCATAGACGAGACCGCGGCGTCGGAGTCAATGTTTCATTTCGTTTTGCAACTCGTTTTGTTTCCATTCATAAATTTTACCTGGCCGCCGCGTCGTCATCATAATAATAGCTTTATCTCATCGTCTAGCCCCGTCTCTGTTTCCCCTTATCTGCTGCTGCTGCTTGCATTCGGTGTTCGATACATCGAACGGAAGCAGCGGAAGCAGCCGACGTTGACGTCGACGTCGCCGTTGATCAGATACGTTCCCTTACAACCAGATATCGGTGTCTTCTTCCTTTTCCACTTTTGTTGTATCTCCGTCTGGAGTTTCTTTCTTAGGCGAATGCGCGTGTGAGGCAACACAAGAAATTCATTCATAAATTGCCTTGCTATCTATGACAGTGTATGTGTGTGAGGGAAAGAAACTTGAGTAGATTTGCCATATGTGCGGCAACAATCTGGTTAAAAAATAAAGGAACATGGAATGGCAGCATATTTTTATATTTTTTCGGCTCTCTTTTTTTGGGTTTTTACTTTTTTTTTTTTTTGCACCTGTGACGCCCTGTTATCACCTGTTGCTAATGTTACCCAAAAACCAAAAAAGAAAACGAAAAAAATATGCATATATTTTTCCCCCTATTTGTGTTTGCTGTGCGAGCAGCACTTATCTTTTTTTCGCTTAATTTTTATTTTGTGTGTTTTGTTGTTTTGTTTTTTCGTTTGCCTTTTGCCTTCTCTCGGCTAAACAAACAACCTGGCTGCGTTTTTTTTTTTTTTGTTGTTTTACTAGCTGTTGTTGTTGCTTCTCCGATGATGGCCGTTTCCGTTCCAAACAAGAGAGCACTCACACTGGCACAACGGCACACTTGTTCCGTTTTATGAATGAATTCCAGTTCGTTCCGCCTGCCGCCGCCGCCTGCCGGAGATTTACGAGTTTCGTTTCCACTTGTTGCACTCTCTCTCTGGAACTGAGATACTCAGATACTCAGATACTCAGATACTTGCGCTCCATCTCTCTCCCGCTCGCTTCGCTGCTTAGGATATGCAGCTACGGATACGATCGTTTCGTTTCAGTTTGGCTTCACAAATCCAGCAATCCGATAGATACACAGAACGTACAACGAACGGAATTACAAAATTATTTTCCGTTCCGCGACAAGAACTAAACAAAAAACTCAAAAATTCACAAAAAATTTAAATAAATCTCAAGAATAGCAAAGTCTGTGCTGCAAAAAAACTCGTTTGCCAATCACTGACAATCTGTAAATGGCTATTTGTGCTGTGATATATGCAATTAACGTTTAATTACCACAATTAAGGCGCGACAATTGCACCCAGACTTGGTCTGACTGTGCCCGTGTGTGTGTCCGTGTGTGTGTGTGTGGTGTCTTAAGTGAAAGATACATTTGTATCTGGCAGATCAATCGGCGAGCCGTCGCTGCGCGAAAGGGTCGCGACTTTCACTGACACTCTCCCCCGGGGTCACGATTGTGCCTCACCAATCAATTAGAATCAATTGAGACCTTGTTTGACCTTTGACACCCAAAGCATAAACAAATTCGTTGGCCAGAACATCTTAATTGGGTGAAACACTATATAGGGATTCGACTGCCAGACTGCCAGACTGCCAGACTATGACCAATGAGTGGATCGATTGGAACGACAGTCGCATGCTGCCGCCTCTGCGATCGGCCAACTACAATCACCACCAGACCTTCCTAAGCAACAACTATCAGTGCTTCTCCAGCAAGTTCCATTTAAAGGCTCAAAAGCTGCAGCAGCTCTCCACCAATCATCACAGCAAGCTAAAAGGTTGGATTACTTCTTCGAAAAAGCTTTAGAATTTATAAAAAACTTTTTTATATACAATTTTCTAATGATTTTTATCTTTTATTTATCTTTTAGATGTCCCCACCGCCTTGCCACCCCTCACGCCAGGCACTAATCGCAAGGTCAACGAGGTGCTCAAGGCCTCCTTTGCCTCATGGGAGAAGGAGGTTCAAAACTGCAACATAACCAAAGGTAATTGTAATTGTTTTGTCCTTAATAAAACCATCACATACTGCATCTCTGATCCTAACAAAGCATGGAAAATCAATTGGAGTTCCAACTCGAGATCCCAAATGAATATTAATAGTTTCCCACAGCAATAACATATTGCGCTCCCACGCCTAATTAAGTCGCTGTCGTGCCAGTGCGAGTGGCATTAGAAAACGATTAATTTCCATCTCTCTATTTATATTTTTTTTTAACGAGAATATCCATAATTCTATTTACATTTATATTCCATAGATCCCCGTGAGTGGACGGAGGAGCATGTCATCTATTGGCTCAATTGGGCCAAGAATGAGTTCTCGCTGGTCTCCATGAACCTGGACCCCTTCTACAAGATGAAGGGCCGCGCCATGGTCGACCTGGGCAAGGAGAAGTTTCTGGCCATAACCCCGCCCTTCACCGGCGACATTCTGTGGGAGCACCTGGACATCCTCCAGAAAGGTAAGAGCTACGTGAGCAGCAAGCCCAAGAAGGGGTTGGCTGGCTGGCGCCACTAACAGAATTTACCTGTGGAAACCCCCAAAAACGGAAGCCTGTCTAACAAAGTCAATGAGTTGAGACTTGGACTGGGTTGAGGGTGAAAAGTGTAACCGGTTAGCTGACCTGTTGAGCTTTCCCTTCATCGGACTTTCTCCCTTCTTTTTTTTTTCGTCCTGCTGAGGCTTCCTGTCCAAAGGTGAAATTCGATTTATTGCCGAGGTCGGAAGTGGCAAAAGTGCACGAAAAAACAGAATCAAGTGTAGGAGAAAGAGACGTCAAGGACTCTGTTTGACCTCTGATTTGGTATTTTTTTTAGATTCTTTCAAGAGAAAAAAATAAATAAATTTTGGAGTTTTTTTTACAATTTATTGAGTTTGGAAAGCTCTTAGTTTGGGAAAAAAATCTGATTAGTAGTATTTTTGCGCAACTAATTGAATTTCGTGTACCTTTTTTTTTTTCTCAGATTGCGAGAAACCAAATGAGGACATTGTCCATGGCAATTCCTTTGAGTCGGCCACCACGGCCTCGGTCTGTGGATCGGACCACCAGGTGGCCAGCTACCCCACCGAGCCACCCGCCCAAGTCAGCAACAGCCGCCTGTCTATGGATTATGGAACGGCGGCGTCGGCCAACAGTGATAAGAGCAATTTCCACCCAGCCACGCCCGCCGCCCTCGCACACAATGGTAAGCAAAAGATACTTTTTTTTTTTATAGATTATTATAGATTGCAAAAAATCAATGAGCAAAGGTGAAAGGATTCCTGATTTGTTGGGTTAAACATTGAGAAATTGTATTTATTTTCTATCCTTTTTTTTTTTGGGATATTTCGCTTTGGAAATAAAGGTATTTTATCATTTTAATGAGCTCTATTTTTGAGCTTATCAAAGGCGTAACCCACTTTCAAAATGTACTACAAAGTGCTTTCATTCAGAAATTCACAAAAGAAACTCATAATTCCTGGAATTTGGCAAAAATACTCAAAGAAATTTGTGTATAAAACCATAAAGATACAAACAAGGACTAAAGATTGACTACAAAAATATGAACGATAAGAAATAATATTCAAAAAAATAGGAAAAAAAGGTGCAGTTTAATATCTCCTATCAAGTAATTGAGTTTATAATTTCGCCATTCGAATTCATTCATATAACTCGATCACGATTCCAAGGAATCGACTCCAAAAATAATCAAACTATGGATGGAACAATAAAGATACAATCTGAAGACTGTACAGATTGTTCGCAGATTGATAAGCAATTCAAAAGTAATTTCTTTGATGCAATAACTACAAAAATTTGTTGCCAATCGATTGGCTAAATGATTGAAAATTACACACCTCAACGTCTGCAATCAATTTGTTTTGGTAATCGAGAGTAATCGAGAGTAATCGAGTAATCGAGAGATCGAGATCGAGAAATCGGTGCAAGATGGATAGTAGATATTGGATGGCTCATTAAGCCATCAGTTTTGTTTATTAGACATTCCCCGATGCCTCGATTATTTGGCATATGTTTAGTGCATCCGGCACGAGACTCTAAATCAAGATGCCGAGATCCATAATTAAATTCAAATTAAACAATTCATTTGCACAGAAACTATACGAGAGTATATATATTTTAGTATATAGCTTGTCTTGGATTTATCTCAACCCAAAGTTATATTTCTCTGATTTGAAATTTATTTATGTGAAATTGAAACGGAAATTAAATTTTAAAACAAATAGCAAGCTGTCTGTCCGTGTGAGCTTGGCGCCAGCGTAGGCAGCCTATCTAAATATCTATTTAAATTGTTTACATATTAGGAAGAGAAGGTTTTGGGGGCGGGGACGGTGCCGGTGCCGGGGCACAGCTTGAGATTGAGATACATTTATTTAATGCGTCGCCGTACAAATTGGAACACAGCAGCAACAGCTTTTTGTCTTCGAAGTTGCAGTGTCAAGATGATGCAGTGTGCGCCACAAAATTGTATTATTAATCAACTCCCGGACTGGCATCCAGCAGCTCCACTGGATCCACCAGCCCACTCCTGTCCTGTTATGAAAAAAATAAATTAATTGAATTTATGCTCTTTGACACATTATGACCATAAAAGTTAAAACATTTACATACTCCCCTCGGCTGGAGACTAATGAAACAATCAAAACGTTGAAATTAAGGTTTTGAGATACTCTAGAGCCTGGCTGATCCCAGGATACTCTGCGGGTCATAGCAATCATAAATCCTAATCCCAAAAACCAAAACCAAATCCACATCAATGTCAGAGTGTGGTCATTGCAGTTTCTGGACATCAATTTGATTCAATCATTTGTGTTTCTAGTAGCCCAGCCAGCCAGCCAGCCCCTGTTGTCATCATCATTGTTATTATTTCAATCTTGTGGATAAGTCGACATCGTTTGACTCTGACAGAACTGATCCAAACTAGGGGCCCCCTCCACCATTGCCAGTCATTGTACCTCTGGCCTGTCCCTCTGGCCCGCATCTGGGGAAATTATGCGACTCGGATCGGATCGAATCGACTCCTTCCCTAGTCTTGGGCTTTCTTAATTCGTTTCGATTGTCTTTTTGTCAGTCATTAATTTGCTGCATTTGCATATTATTGATGTTTTCCCTACCGATCATTTGCATATATGGTATTTCTCGGGCTCTGTTTCTCTTTCTGTGGGCAGTTTGTTGTGTGGCGAGTGAAGTGTGTGTGAAAAATTGATTGACCCCAGAAGGATGAGAATGATTCCAAGAATGGCCCGGTACTAAGTGCGTGACTTGTTGACACTTTTAACCTGGTTCCCAGCTCCTGCAGCTCCTGCAGCTGGTCGATCCCGATTTTATGGCATCCAGGTGCGTCGTTCGAAGGCAGAAAACCTTCACGGAGAGTCAGTCATTAAAACTAAAAACAAATTATAATTAATTATAGACATTAAGAATCGAGTTCATGCCTTTTGGCGAACGAGTTTCCAAATCTCCAAATAATAAAAAAAAAAACAGTGTCATGAACACGCTTCACTTTTTCGCTATGGCCAACGAACTGTGAGTCTTGAGTCTTCTTTTAATTTGACCCTCCCACTAGGTTGCCGCTCTGCCCCAACTGCCTCTCCTTCATCATCCCATGTGCAACACCTACAAGCGAAATCAACGAAGCGCAAAAAAGCTGAAAATGTTTCAAAGTTTCATCATCACTCGAAGACTTTAGTTTAGTAGTTGAATGATTTACGGTGTTGCACTTTAACACAGCTGGAATTTAGATGCCCTGCCCCTGTTGCATGCCCCGTCGCATATTCATATTGAAAGTATTATATTTTCATTCGCTTTCAATCAATTCAGCGTTTTTTGTCGAATATCTAACGCTTAGTCAGCGCCCAGATACAATAGCCTCGCGGTACCATATGTGGGGGATTCATTTCGTAGACCCCATCATGACCAGGGTCTTTCGATGTTTTGGTTGAGAGCATATCTGGGCTAGTGTATCTTAGATATTTGCACGCAAAATTGCTTCTGTTTTTTTTTGTTTTTTAAAGGCTTTTCTTCATTCATTGTTCTGCGACGCCTCGTATATCTCTGTTCAAATTTGATTTGTTTTTTTTGTGTGTTTTATGCCAGCAATGATGTCATTATGCGAACCGAACCCTTAATGAAACCCTCCCAAAGAAATCAAGTTTATTTACCTCTCTGATGGAGCTCTGAGTAGAGCTTCGTAGAGCTCTGGTGAAAATTCCGCATCCACATCCACATCCACATCCATTTCCAGTCTCTACTCTCTGTTGATGCCTGGCTATTGTTCCACTAAAAAAAATTTAGATTTGCGAAAATTAGCGATTGTTGTTGCTGGTTCCTATTCTATGATTTGCCATTCATGAAGTTTTAGTATTCGGATTTGCTTTTATTTCTCTGACGGCTGATGTTGTTTCGTTGTTTTCGTTTTTTTTTTTTTTTTGTTTATTTCTACATAATAAAATGCCTGATGCGTGAAATGTTTGTCCAAGCTTGAAGAGTTGCCATTGTTGCCTGTATGTAGCCTCTTGCCGGCTGTTGATTCATCATCGTTATCATCATGATGATGATCCCCAACCAAACGACCGATCAACCGACCATAGAACTGTTTCAACCTCTCCCCCACCCGATCGCTTCTTAGATGGTTGCCTCACAGAATGACACATTTAATGCACATTTGACTTGTAGATACAGTCTCTGCTTGAAATACCTTCAAAGTATCTCTCGGGTTGAGTGTATCTGCATCTCACTTGCTCGGCTCTGTCAAGTTTAGTTACACTTTGTTGGTTTTGAAAATGACAATGGAATGACAATCTTTCTTTCGCAGTTCTCGCCACGAGACAGACAGACATGTCTGGCAGACTTATTTTCACTTTTATTTTTGCAACAGAGACTGTAGGTGGAGGTGTCAAAAGGGCAGCTTTTCATATATAATATTATACAAAGTATTTTCCTTATTCTACACATTTTTATATTTTATTTGTCTATTTTGCATAAATATATGTCTTAAGGCGTATTCCATAATCCATAAAACGAAGCAATTTTACAGTTCCTTGGAAACCACAAAGCACGGAATTATCGGGAAGCCACTTGGTTGAAATTAAATACCAAGACCAAGACCAGACCAGAACACACCCAAAAAACCAATTACCATACAATGTGAGGCCGAAATATGATCACCTCCTCTATAAGACCTCCAGTCTTATAGAGAGTATCTGTATTAATTACACTAAATTCAGCCATTAACGCAAGATAGTTTGCACCTCCCACAAATTGTTATGGCAACCGAGCAGAACTAAGAAAAAAAAAGAAGAGTTAGTTTTTTGGGTTAAAGAAATCATTCGTTTCGATACGGAACATAAAGCCTAAAGAGTCATAACATGGGGAATTATGTTGATTGCGAATTTGTTAAGGTCATAAACTGGAATTTCATTTTTAATTTCAACGCCATTGTTTTACAAGACTGAAGAAGAACCAAAGACCACTAGACCGACCCATCAAAATCGTTGGAAAAAGTAGCATATTATTATAGCATTTAGCGGAATTTAAGGCAACCCACTTCAGCTTGAAGTCCGCTTTCAGTGCCAGCAAATTAATCATTCTTCCATCTAAAAGATGGGGGGGTGGGCGTTAAGGTAGAGGGCGTGGTTGTGGCAGAGAACCCAGCGCCTTCAGGGCCAGAAATCACATTGTCACTAATTAACATAGTCGACGCCGTTGGGAGTTTTCGGACTACGCGCCTGCGCGCTTCGCTGCTCCGACCAACTGCTACTGGAGCTTGGCTTTTTTATAATGGTTTCTGATCTGGGGGAGTTTTTTTTCGGTTTTTTAAGGTTTATATAGCAAGTATAGTAAGTGCGGGAGTGGTGGGTGCCAGAGCGCAAAGAGCTGTGAAAAGTCAATTCAACGTTTTCAGTTTTTCTGCCATTTTTCACCCGGGTTTCGGGAATCAAAAAATAAAATAAAAGGTTTTCCAAATACTCTTTAAAAATCATATTTCCAAAACGACCAAACTATATCCTAAAACTATATTAAAAGGTATCATTGTAGTCGTATTCTTCCATTTTTTTGTGGTGGTTTGTTCTGCATTCTGCGGTTGGTCCGATGAGTGGCTTGCATAACACTGCACCACCGAGGTGGGTGCATACACTTACGGCTGCCTGCGGGGCAGAGTTACGCGGATTTCGTTTAATTTATTACCATATTCATCCGAATCCGAATCCGAATCGGAATCCGAGTACGAGTACGAGTCCGAGTCCGACATTGGTTCTAATACCAGATGCAGGTTTTTTTTGTGGCAAAAATTCAAATGGGATTCCAGGCTGCTGCTGGCAACTATCGTCTCCTCGAACTTTAATTTTTTATACCTTTCGTTTGGTGTTGTTTTTTGTTTTTATTTCTGTTTTTCTCTGTTTTTTTTTTTTATCCATTTTATTTCGTTACGTACGTAGATGTAAATTTACGCCATAGAAAAGCGTTACGGTCGAGTTCATCTAAAACAAAGAACGCTGAAAAGAACAACACAGGCCGGGTCTGGGGGGAGAAATAAAAAAGAAAAAAAAAAAAAAAAATTAAACATTAAATTTGTATAATGCAAAAGCCGCTAATAGTAGTAGGGGGTGGTTTGGGCTTGGGTTGGGGGAGGTCGCAGGCCCGAAAAGGCAGCGAACGAAACGTGAAAACGTGAAAGAGACGAATTGCATTTGATTTCAGATGCAAATGCAGGCCATATAGAATGATATATGTAAGTCTGGGCATTTTTTTAAAACCAAACATATGCAAATTGGAGGTAGGATAGTGTTCTACCTTGAACTGAAAACTGAAATCAGATCATAAATCACCTCGAAAACCTTTGATATTCTGGGTCTGGGTCTGGGCATGGCAATTAATTTGCAATCAACTTTCAAAACTTTATTTGCCAAGCCAGATAGCCAGACAGCACTTTATGCATCATTAAGAATTAGGCAAACAAAAAAGCGAAACGACAAAATGGAGAAATAGACTCAAGCCCACACACAGATACAAAAGTATCTTTGTATCTTATAAAGAGAGTCTGTGCCAAGACAAGACTTGCCCAACCAACGAACGCCAATTTATAATTATTAACTCGCAACAAACGGCAAAGAAACGAAACAAATAAATAAAATCAAATCATGTAAAGAACTGAGCCAACATCCGTTGGCCGAGAAAGAGAGAGAGAGAGCTATTGGATCAAAAATCGGAATCCGAAACGGAATCGAACTCCGAAGCCGGTTAGGAGGGTTTCAATGAATGAATCGATGGATAGATGAATGAGTGTGTTGTGAATGAACTGTAACTTGTTTTAGATTTGCAGACAATCTGCCAAGACACAAACTCCCCCCCAGCCTCTTGGGACCTGTAATTTGGTTTACCTCTTTTTTTTTCTCTTTTATTTATTTTGTTGCCTTTCCGAAAAGAGTTCACATGCGAGTGAGACGGCAAGCGGCGACAAAATGCTGACCGGATGTGAGGCTGCGTTTTTTAGCTCTCTTCTGTTCGTCTATCCCTGTCTCTGTTTTCCCCCAAGTGGTTCACCCTGCGCTCTTTCAGACATTAATTATATTATTAAAGCAAATTTCAACGCTAAAATTAATAACTCTGATGAAATCAAGTTCCAGTCCCTTTTCGAGTCTCTTTCCAGGAGAGCAACTAATTTGATTCTGGCTTTCAGTTTTTGAGGACATTTTGTTGCCACAATTTCCGTTGCATTTCGCTTCTGCCGCCAAAAAAAAGTATCCTTCTAACCTTTAGGACTTTCATCCTTCTCTCTGGCATCTCGATTAATCTGCTGTCAGCGCCTTGGCAATTTCCTTGCATATTTCCGCTTCGAGGCGTTTTCCATCAGATTTTATATTTTTTTTTTGTCTGAAATATCTCAGGCAATGCAATTCGTGTTTATTTTCTTAGCACGACTCACACTTTGCAATTTTCATTAACAATTTTCGGTTTTCGGCTTTTTGGCTTTTTGGCTTTTGATTTTTGCGGCTGCGTGTGCGCTAATTGAATTGTGTTGAAAATTTGTTTTCTCTTTGGGGGGAATCACGTGCGATTGATGAGAAAATGTAGACAAGTCTTGGGAAAATAGACAGTTGGAGGGGAAAACTTGTGTTTTTTACATCCAAAAAAAAACACCTCTTTCCCAGCCCTGTGAATCATATCCTTGCTCCTTGCGACCACTTCCGGTTGCCACTTGACAAACCTCAACACAACACGGGCATTACGATGCCAAAGTCAACAAACAAATACTTGAAACACAGATAAATCCCCAGAAAATAGTGTCCTAAACCACCCCGTGTTTAGTCCTTCGTAGAGCCCATGGCCCCGCATAGCGCTAGTGACCCAAAACCTTGGGAACTAACAATAACACTTGTCCCTCTACAGACAAATATCAAAATTATATAGAAATCGGATGGGAAGTAGGGGAAATGCAACAAATCGTGAAGTGAATACAGCATAAGGGTGCATACACAGAGAGAAATATCAATATGTTAGATGTTTTATAATCGAGTAACGACTACGAGAGGGTTGTGATGAGGGTGAGCGAAATTCCAGCAGCTTCGGGCTGCAAGTGCAAAGGACATACGGGGGTGCAGGTACTGGATAGATGGTGGTGGCGATGCCTATCAGTGGATGCAACCACCGTGCAAAGGACCTGCGAGTCCTGACCTGCACCTTCGCCAGTTTGAGGCAATAATTTGTTCAACTCAAACACCTGAGCCGGCCGCTCGGAACGTGGGAAAATTCTCATTTCTCTAGCCCTCCTCCCCCCTTTGTGCAATTTGGACGCGCCGCACCGGGCTGGGCCCAAACCGAAACTCGTAAATTCCGGGACTGTGTGCAAAACTTGAACATTTCTCAGTCTCCGTTAATGTTTCTCTTTCGACTGCTCTTTTGCTATTTTCTGATCGTTATCAGTTTGAGAGCTGCCCTGCTTAGTGCGGCTCCCCCAGTCCCCCAGTCCCCATCTACCCCAACCCCCTTCCCTTTTTTTTTTTGGCTCCCTTTTATTCATTTTCATTTAATTTTCACATCGTTATAGCCATTGTTATTGTTGTTGCTGTTTTGTGTCATTTATTTGTCTACATTCGGCTGTTCTCCTTTTCGTTATTTTATGTTTTTTTTTGCGGTTTCTTTTTTAACCATCTCCCGCTCTCTTTGTTTTAAATGCGTCAAAGTGTAAATAAATTTGAATTTTCAGCTTGCTTTGGCTTTAATTTTTGTCTGTAGCCCCACGCCCTGTCCCCCCGACCACTATCCCTTGGCCACTTTTCCCCTCTGCTTCTTGCCATTTTTAAAAGTGTCGAGCTGAGTTTTTGGTTTTTTTTTTGTAATTTTTTGTAAAACTGGCCTCTTGGCCGTGTCGGCTTTTTGGTCTTTTGATCTGTGCGCTTGCGCAGCTGATTTGCTTTTGTTGATATTGTTTTTGGTGTTTTTGTTGTCATTCATTCGCCTGGCTATTTGGCAGCGCCCTTGTTCCAGTACAAAGTTGTTTACCCGAGAGGTTTTTTACTCTATTTGCATAGTCCCTCTAGTAAGTATCTGTAAGGCCGGCGATAGATAAGAGAAGATGAAATTCTGGCGGGGGGGGGGACTCCACCTTGAGAGGTGTTTTACACACCTTACTCCCTCCCCAACTCCCTCTCTATTCTCTTTCTCAATTATTTTTAAAATCAAAAAGTTAATTAAACAGTTCCCATTTTTTTATCATTTCGATCAGTTAAATGTTTTTTATAATTTGTTTATGTACCTTTTGGAAAGTTATGGCCCATGAAGCGCTAAAAAGCGGCAGCTCTCCCACGCTCTCCACCCTCCAGGACCCTTGTACGTGTCCTTTAACGAGACATTACGGCGCAATGAGCCGGAACATTGTAGCCAGCCAGCCAACATTTGTTGGGTAATTTATCAAAAAAAAAAAAAAATAGTAAAACCTTTAAACAAGTTAGTTGTTCCTGCGCACTGGTCGTGGGAAATCGAGTTGATGGCAATTAAAAACTCATTGCAGGAGTAGGAGAAGGAGAAGGAGGTGTGCAATTAAAAATCCAGCCAGGATACGATTTCTGCTCCCACTCCCTCTTCCCAGGGATTGGCAAAATGTTTTATTGGCTTGCATTCATTTCAGTTTTGTACCTTTTTTCGTTTTGATTTCGGTTTCAAATGAAAAATGGTCGAGAATAAAAAAGGATACCATAGCAAAAAAAACACAAGAAATGAGCAACAAGCAAGGAGCAAGGTCGTTGACAAAGGCCGAGCCGCAGGACATTTCGATGAATCAAAGCAAAGGAATACGAAATGAATGGGCAAGATGGCAACAAAAAAAAAGAACAACAAGCAAATGAGTAGACAACATCCGGTAATTTACTTCCTTTAGTTCCGTATCGATGCACCTTGAAAATCCTTAGTGAGGGAGAACATTCGGTTCAATGCCTCGTCAGAGATTTCTTCTCAGTTTTGTTTCCTTTCTTCAGTTTTATGAATGAAATCTTGTAGAACAAAGCCTGGGCACTCCGAGGGCACAAGTAAATTAGGCAAACAGGCCAGAAAGTGGCCTGGCAGGTAGCTCGAGATCGGAGATCCTTTTGGCCAGGCCTTCTAATATTCCAATATTGCTTGACTGCATCTTGATGGGGGTAGGTGTAGAAGGTTCAAGCAACAAGGAACAAGGAAAAAGGAAGAAGGAAGAGGGAGCACAGGCTGCCTGCAGTTTCTCACACTCGGATATTGTGTGGGCGATATATCTGTGTGCGAGCCCCGACAATCTGACCCTGGCATAAATACACTCAAAAAAAAAAAGTACCTATTTCAAGTATAAATTTCGCTTAAATATAATGCATTTAAATCGTTTTTTAAATTCCAAGAAAATGAAGTAAACTTGAAGTTATTTATTTATTTTAGAATTTAATCTGTATCTTGATGATTTTGTGTTCTGTGTGGCAAGAAAATATAAAGAAAAAAATAAAAATATAAATTAAAGAGCAGCGGTGCACAACAGTTGTCCCTGGCAGATCCCTGCTGTCTCTTTCTGACCCGGTCGCACCCTCTCTTTCATCGAGATCTATATAGAACACATGTTGTCGCTGTCCGAAATTGTGACGACGCATGCAGTATTTGTTGTTGTTGTTGTTGGCATGGTGATAGTCGGACAGGTGCAGAATATTCTCCGACTATATGTCAGCCGCTTGAGTTGCCCCCGCTGCTCGACCTCACCCTCACCGTCGCAGGTTTTTAGGTTCATTCGTTTGTGCTTTGCGGTACACTGTTGCATACACCGCTTCTCGAGGCGACCGCATGCCACAGTTCGGTTCGGCGTTTGTTGCCGCGCAGTGGGAAACGACCATAAATGAGCCATTTAGCGAGTCACTCTCTGTTCTGGCCAACTGTTTCTGCCCTCCAGCGCACATCTGACTCTGACTCTGAGATCCTTGACTGGTATGGGTTCTGATTGAAGATCACTCAATGGCCAGCAGCCTGGTCATTTCCGGTTTCGATCTAAAGGGATTCCCCACTGAATTTATAAAATATTTCAAAAACTAGCTCAGCTAATTTTGTATCTCTCGAATCCTGAATTCGATCCAAGATCAAGATACACCTGTCACCAGGAGCTCTGGTTTCCATCCCATCAGATAGTATCTCATTTTCGCACAAAAGTCACCAACGAGAAGAAAGTCTCAGCTTTCAGACGACAGCCTTTTGCAGATCAATGACATCCTTGGCATTCAGTTTGGAACATTTGCAGGATCACATCCTACTTCAGCAATCTAAGAAGATACAAATCAAGATCAAGAGCACTTGGCAGCGTTTTACTTAATCAAGATCGATAAGTGTATATCAATACATGTGTATCATCGAGAACCCGATTTCCCAGCTCCCAGCTCCCTGCCTCAGCTGTGCCACATGCGTCGCTATCAAAGTATCTGGTTTCATTTCCGCTTTCGGTCGCTCCTGTAAAGGAGCTGTGAAAACGCATCCAGAACGTTATTATGATTATTGTTGTTGTTGTTTGCATTTAGTGTGTGTTGTTTACAGCTCCCAACAATCAAGGCAGAGCTCTTCAGATCTTCAGCTCTTCAGAGGTTGCTGCTGCATCTGTTTATTTTGTTGTCAAAATGCAGGTATTCTGCAGCAGTTTGAGGCAGAATCAAGGTAGGTTTACATAGAAAATTGATATTATTGTTGGCCGGCCCCCTGCACGGAAGCAGCAACTTCAGGTGCCCCCCAGAACAGGTGGGTAGTGGGTTAAGAATCCAAAGGGGGGGGCAGGTGTAATTATGATAGTATGCGTGTCAAAACATCCAACATCCAAGCAACAACATCTACTGGCCTGTGTTTACGATTTCCTTCCGTTTTCCAGCCTAACAGTTTATTTATTTATGTTGGCTTGTCTTCCAACAGGTTCGCCCCGTCTCTTTCGTCGGGGCCATCGTCATGCTATCTCTCTCTTTTAATTGATATGCCTCACGCGCAATGCATTTGACATCCGATTTACATTAGCGGGACAGAGACGGTTCGAGAGGTTGGGGCTTCAACCGGAAGTGCCTGCAGCAATTTACAAAAAACCCATCGAAGAATGCAGTGCAATTTGCACACGTGCACTGGGCTGATCGAGGCTGATCCTTGCCGAGGATCCTCCTCTATTTCAGGACTCACCTTAATTTGATATCAATTGAATGGAGAGACGAATCGAGAGAATCTCGAGTGTCAGCCCGACAGCTGTTTGGGTCTTAGAATCGAGTGTCTTGTAGTCCTGCAAAGGACTATTGCTCTCTGGATGCTTTATTCTTTCCGTAGGCGCTTCCTGCAACTCCTCCCTCCTGATCCTAAGCGTTATTGCATTAAATGTGTAATCCTTTTCTTTGTGAGAAACAAGTTTTAATTGAAATTCAAGTGAAGCAGCGAGTGCTCCTTCCATTTTGCTCCTTTTTTGTTCCTTTTGGCACACACCATTCATACACTCATTTGGTATTCATTCCCTGGATCAGGGAATGATAATTATTATGTTAACCCTTGACGGCGGGGATGGAGACAGAGACTGAGACCAAGAACGTGTGCGTTTTGGACAAGTAGGATATGGCATCTTCTCGGCTTTGTTTTGTTGTTTTTGGACAAAGTGTCGCCGGTTTTATGAGATTGTGATTGGTTTTCGGGTTTTTTGGTGGTGGCTTTGCATCGGGTTAGGGCTGGAGTAGGAGGGGCCCGGGTTACGCTCCTCTTTGGACGGAAAAAAAAAAACTGTGCGCACGTGCTTCAACCGGAAATGGTCGTAAGCGAGGCGCATCAGCCATCTCTTTCTGTCTCTCCCCCCAGCTGCCATGGCTCCGTTTTTTTTTTTTGTATTTCCGCTTCATTTTTTTTTAGTTTTCTATTGTTCTTGCCACTTTACGCAGCCAAATCAAAGAGGAAAAAAATATTTAAAGACAAGACAAGAGAAGCTCACGAAAACAACAAAAAAAATATATATTTTCCAAATATTATTTAATTTTTTTCTCCTGGCGTGTGCTACCGGAATTCTTAAGTGGCCCAAAAAAAAAAAAAATAAATTGGAAAGACGAGAACTACCAACTAAGCGATCCTTTTGTGGTCGAAACCCAAACATGGCCAACAGCTGTTTGCGTTCACATTTTTTTTTCGGCTCTTCCTTATACGGTTGTTTTTTATTATGTATTCCGTTAAATTGGCAACTCTCTGCCCCATACCCCGCCCCCCTTGATTTAGTGCTTTATCAGCTGTGGAGGTGCATGCACAAGAAACTTTTCCTGGAAACCACTTGAGGGCCAATGCAATTGGAAGCTATCAGTCGGCCAAGAATCAATAGAGCCGTGATAACAGTGGAAACCTGATAAGTGGAAATATTCGCCACCCAGCTTAAGGCAGGGAATCATAAACACAAATGTATCTCGGCGAAGGGGGAAACGTGTCTTTTGGCTTTACACGTTCCGCGATCGCTTCACCAGAAATTGGCCAAAAAAAAAAAATTAAATTAAATAAAATAAAAAACCAAATAAAGCTTCGCAGCAAATTGTCATTGGCTGGCGGACGGTGGAAAAAATGCCCCAAAACACGTTTCTGGCCACCATTTTTTTACCATTTCCATTCCCAACCTATCGTTTTTTTTATTTACGCCAAAACTAATACCGTTTTTTAATACATATATAGTTTGTGTATCTGAAGAAGACACGTACCTACGCCTTAGTTTGGAAATAGTTAAATTTTTAAGTTTTTTTTTTGGCATGATCTCATCGTGTGTGTGTGTGTGTGTGTGGCAGCCAATCCCACTTTGGATCATTATGCTAGTATCTGTGAGATACAGTTGATGATGATGATGGGCTGCCCACTCGAGATACATTTGTATCTTTTTTTTTATTTCCTTCGCTTGGCACTGACTCTGTTTTTTGATTTGCTGACGAACCCGTCTGTTGTTAATAATCTCAATCTGAAGCCTAATTTCTCGACTCGGAGAAACTGTACTGTGTTTTAATTATTTCCAAATCAACAAGTTGTATCTCGGAATGCCCCGAACTCTTTAGTTTTTTTAAATGCGCAGCAGCCAGAAGTCTCCTTCGTATTTATTGTTGTTGTTTTTTTGTGTTTTTTGTGTTTTTGTTCCGTTTTTGTTAGTCGCTGGAACTAAACTAGGCAAGTGGTGTGGAGGGGGAGAACGTGTGAAAAACAGAGAGGCTCCGAGGAACACCCTGTGCAAGTATTCTCGATTATTATTATTTGCCATTGGCACACTCGTGTATCTGTGTGTGCAGCAATGTGTTGGTAAGACGAACGACGAGCCCCGAGCGCCGAGCGTCTAACACCCGAGCAACCGAGTGCCTGCCGAACGCCGCTCTCCCACACAATCATACACGAGCGGGAAAGAGAGGGCAGTCGTTAAACGACGAACGGCCAGCTACGAGCTACGAGCTACGAGCAGGCAACAACCCGAGTGCAACTTCAAAGCAACTTCACTTCTTGAACGGATGTCGAAGGTAGCGCAACTTTCAGATACAAAATCGCTCATACGCCGCTTGGATCGTTTGGGATCGCTTGGATCGTTTAGATCGTTTCGTTCGTTCAGATCGCTTGGCTCGTTCGCAGTTCTTTTTATCGCGCGCGCAGAAATACAATTTATAAATACATATAAAAAAAACGATAAAAAAATAAGAAATAAAGAAAATAAAGAAACGAATTAAATAAATCAGAAACAACATTAAGCTGATTGCAAGTGTGGAATGAAAACAATGTACAAGAATTGCGATATATGCGCATTTATACATTTATCAACGGCCAAAGAATTCGCGGCGGTGTGTGAAAAAGTTAAAAATTCCGCAATTTAAATCTTAAATCGAAAACAAGTGAAGTGAAAAGTAAGGGTTAGAGGTCTTGGCCGCCCACATAACTCCCCAGACACCTCTTATTTTAATCAAACTTATCAATTGTCCAGCGGGCAATCCAATTGATTAGGGACCCGCATGTGGACACAGAAAACCCAAAAAAAAAAAAAAAATCATAAACCACAACAAACAAATAAATATTCAGAGTGTGACAGTGCAAAAATTAAAATATAGAGGAAATACTCGAAAAAGTGAAAAAGTGAAATCAATTTTAATACAAGAGCAAGTACCACCAGCATAAAAAAGACAATTTCCAGAATTGTGACAATACGGAGGGGCACGACGGATAGGCACGGATACTGGAAAGTTGATCCCGCAGATTGTCGAGTCAATGACGTGCACTTTGACCAGCGAGGTGGAGTTTCCGTTTTTGAGCGTTTTCGTCGATCATTTTGAAGCGAAGAAATGCCGCCCTCTGCGTTTTTAGGGAATGCCACCATAATCAGTGCCGCCAACGCCTTGGACAGCCCGAAGGAGCAGCACCAGCACCAGCACCAGCTCCAGCTCCTCCAGCACCAGCAACACTTTGCCACAAACAGTAGCAGCAGCAACAACAACAACAATTGCCAAACGGCCACGAACTTTAACAGCAACAACATGGTCCTGCAGAGCTACGAAAACTATCCCAGCTATCATCTGGCTCAGCATCATCATCACCATCATACGCACCACCTGCATCCTCACCAGCAATTGGGGCAGCAACCGTTGATGCAGCACCATCACCTGCAACAGCAGCAACAGCACCAGGGGCATCACCCGCAACTGCAACATCCCCAGCAGCAGCAGCAGCAGCAGCAGCAGCAGGGACAGCATCACCAGCAGCACTATGGCTCCCCGCAGCAGCATCATCGATTGTCCGGCGGGAGTACGGGCAGCACCTCGAACACCACCTCATCGGGGTCCAGTTCGAGTGGCTCCTCCTCGAGTGGATTCGGAGGAGCTGCAGCGGGAGCAGCAGCCAGCGCCAGCAGCAGCCTGGTGGGAGCCCTAAGCAGCTCCACAGCTGCCTCCCTCGGATTGGGGTACTTCAACGACATTGCCCCCTTTGTGGGTGGCGATGGCAATGCCTACTACACGGACTCGGATGTCAACTTCTTTAGTTCAGGTACAACAGATTTCCGGGGGTGACACTTCCCACTCCCACTCCCACTCCATCCTCCGCCTTTCTTGTCAAATATTTACCAACATCAAATGCTGCTACTTTTAATTACAATTTGAGGTTTGCTCGGTTTTGCTGCGGTTGCTGGGGTGTGAAAAATCAGCAGGCCAGAAGAAGCATAATTAAATTCGTAACTTAATTCGTTTTTAATTCGTATTTGAGTGTTTGAGTGTTTGAGTGGCAAACACGCAACAGGTTGACCTGACGGGGTCTCGCTTAGGATGCAAACGTATCCGTGAGATGCTGTTGGAAGAGTTCCTCCCGTTCCTACCGATCTGTAAGGAGGCGGCACCTAACGCAGCGCTGCCAACTCTTTTCTGTGCCAGCCAACGGGGGGCGGCTGTATCTGTATCTTTGTATCTGTATCTGCGCAGTATGCGAGCGAATGGGCGAACGAAACGAAAGCTTTTTATTTCTTTGCTTTGCCAACGAGCGAGATGGCAATAGCTAGTCCATGTGTGTGTGTGTGTGTGTATCGGTATGCTCCAACAGGTTTTGTATCCCACAGATACTGCACACAGATACTACGCTGGAAATGTGTTTGCAATTATTGTGGCGTCTCCACACTTACTCACTCCCTGAAAGACCATTAGATGCGAGGGGATTGGTGTGTGGGTATTGGTGTGTATCTGTGTCTGTGTGTATCTTGTATCTGTGTCTGCGTGTATCTTGTATCTGTGTCTGCGTGTATCTTGTATCTGTTGTGGTGTTTGGGCCGTGATTTTGATTGGTTTCCGATGTCTTCCGTTCGATTGAGAGGGACGCCGCCCCATTTTCTAATGAACATGTTTTTAATTGAAATTGCGAGCAATTTTTGCAGCCAAAGTGTTGGCGTGAGAAAAATCTACAAGAGTTCTGTTCTGAGGCGAGAAATCACACGGGAAATTCTTTGTAATACTTCTTAGGGTAGATTTTGAGATATTATGGAGAAAGAGGAGATATTTCAGATGTTTTTTTTTATAGAAAAAATGATTTTAAGGCATTTCTGTTTAAGGAAACAATTGAGTTATTTTACTAAAAGATATCCTTAAATGCAACATTTTTAAATAAAAAGCGGGTTAAGCAGATATAGAAGCTTTACTTCTGTTTAGAATTGAAGAAAAGAAATAATTTAAGAAATATCTTTATATCTTTTACGCAATTCTTAAGCATTTTCTTTTGCTAAAAAGTATCCTTAAATGCAACATTTTCAAATAAAAAGCGGGTTAAGGACATATAGAAGCTCTAATTATGTTTAGACTTCAAGGGAAGAAGTAATTAAAAAAGTATCTTAAGCATCTTTTAGTATCTTTTGTATCTTTTACGCAATTCTTGAGTATTTTCTTTTGCTAAAGAGTTTTCTTAAATGCAGAATTTTTGAAAGAAAAGCGGGATAAGGAATCTTGTAGAAGCTTTAATTCTGTTTAAAATTCACGGGAAAAAGTATCTTTTAGTATCTTTAATATCTTTTAGTATCTTTAACCCAATTTTTTAACATTTAAAGACATTTGTTATTTGCTAAAGATTATCTCTCAATCGATTGAACCCTTTGACCCTTTGACCCTTGAAGCTATAATTTCTAATCCAATTTCCAAATCCCGTTTGTTGTATCCCCAACAGGCTATAGCAGCAACACTCATGATCGCAGCAACAACAGCCCGCCCCCGCAGCAACAGCAACAACAACAACAGCAGCCGACTGTCAATGGCAACAACAACAACAACAACAACAGTACGGGGGGCAATGGCAGCAGCAACAGCAACAACAACAACAACAGTAACAACAACTCCATGCTACCGCCTGCTGTACAACAACAACAACAACAGAATAGCAACAACAACGAAAACAACAATGCCAGCAGCAATGCGAACAACACCAGCCACAACAACAACAACAACAGCAACAACAACGCAGGCAGCAACAACAATGCGGGCAGCAACAATAACAACAACAATAATAATAATAATAACAACAACAACATCAACTACATGGCAGCCATGGCGGCGATCTACCAGCACCAGCTCAAGGAGGAGCCAGGAACCGGACAGAACGGGGGCGGCGGTTCGTACGGCGGCAGCCAGAACGATCCCACGGACCTCAGCAGCTACGGGCTGCCCAGCCATTTGGCAGCCTATACGACTGGGGCGGGAGGCGGGGCTGGGGGTGGGAGCTCCGCGGGTGGTGGCGGCGATGACAGCGATTACCACAGCACGATCTCGGCGCAGGAGCACCAGAGCCAGACCTCGAGCGGTGGCAACGGGCCGGGCAGTGGCGGCAACGGAAGCTCCGGCAACAGCAACGGCTACGGCATGGACGGCAGTTCGGAGTTCTATGGCGCCTATAGCCGGGGACGCTTCCACGACAGCTATGCGCCGGAGTTCACGCCCTACGATGCCCAGTCCTTCCAGTCGATGGGTGTCCAGCCCACGGCCATGGATCAGTGGGGAGCAGCCCATGCCCATCAGCATCCGGCGGCATACATGAGCACCCTTGGCCTGGACAAGAGCCTGCTAGGCGGGTATACAACGCAGGGTGGAGTTCCGTGCTTCACCGGCTCGGGTCCCATCCAGCTGTGGCAGTTCCTGCTGGAGCTGCTCCTGGACAAGACGTGCCAGAGCTTCATTTCCTGGACGGGCGATGGCTGGGAGTTCAAGCTAACAGATCCAGATGAGGTAAGGATTACTCTTATGACTTCCTAAGATCTTTACTCAATCGAATCGATTCTCCTTTTAGGTGGCTCGTCGCTGGGGCATCCGGAAGAACAAGCCCAAGATGAACTACGAGAAACTGAGCCGGGGCCTGCGGTACTATTACGACAAGAACATCATCCACAAGACAGCTGGGAAACGGTATGTCTACCGGTTCGTCTGTGATCTCCAGAATCTAGTTGGGTAAGTTTAGGGAATCCAAAATATGGAAGATCACCAGAAACTAATATCCTCGTTTAACCAACAGACACACGCCGGAGGAACTGGTGGCCAAGTATGATCTTAAGATTGAGAAGAAGGACGTGGACTAGCCCAGGAGCAGCGGTGAAGCTGCCTAATTCGGATTGTACTCAACCAGCCGCAAAATACTTTCGAGCGTTATTGTTTACCAAGCGTGATGTTAGCTTTTAAGCAGCAGCCCCCCGATCTGCGATCTTGCTACGAGATTACCCACCCACCCACCAGCCCCCGAAAAGAAAATCCAAAACTGTTACCCACACACACACACTTTGCTTGTAATTATCGTGTAAAAAATATTAGACTTTTGAATTAATTTGAAATTAATTTAAAATACTTCAGCATTAGCTTTAAGTCGAGCGAAAAGATAACCAGTAACAAAAATTATGAAATGTAAGAAAAAAGTGACGAATTCAATTTGAAATTCTGTGTGCAATGCGAATGATGTCTGTTGCAAGAATCAAACATTGTTAGAGGCCATAAAAGCATGTGTCCCCCCCCAAAAAAAAGTGATATTAGAGCGCAACATTTTGTTATACGTAAATATTCATTTTACCCGCACGGGGCACCAGAAACATTTCAATAAAAAAAACACAAAACAGCAAAAATCATGCATGTATATAGGAAAAGCAAGCTGATGATGATGATCTAAGTAGGTCCCTAGTATTTATATTGTATAATCTGTGTAATCTGTGCTATTGGTACAACTAAGTTTTTCCAACTTCCAAGCCACATCCTTTTTTTTTTAATAACGAACCGAACCGAACCGAAACGAACTTCGATTCGCAACTCTTGTCTTGTGCGCTTCCGTGCGATCCCAAAAGTTTTAAACGTAAAACGACAGGCTTAACCTGGTCTCAATCAATAAATAAAGAACTCCTTGTTTTAGCCTCTATGTGTACTTGTAGGACTTACCA
This sequence comes from Drosophila vallismaia, assembly GCA_035047325.1. NCBI lineage: Eukaryota > Metazoa > Arthropoda > Insecta > Diptera > Drosophilidae > Drosophila > Drosophila vallismaia. Next base: position 665,082 of record JAWNPU010000002.1, on the reverse strand, counting down.
TATATATTCTAGGCTTTATAGATTCCCCTAGTTAAGTGTTAAGTGCGTATCTGCGTAATGTGTATCTGTATATCTATTAACTACTTAAGTCTAGCTCCTAGATGCTTAGCCACGTATTACGTAAAGTTACGAGAATTGAAACCACATACATTTTGTAGAGAAATTCTTAAATATTGTATTTATACAGAGCGTACATCGTAATCTTAGAGTTGTCGATTAACATTGCTAATGATACAAACAATAAAAGAAACGTCAATTTGAAAATACAAAAAATCTGAACATTAGAGTTGTCTTTGCTTATTGAGTCACACCCTCGCACTTGTTTTGTGAAATTTGATTTTCTATTGTCATACAAAATTTAAAAACAAAAAATAAGTATCACGATTTAAACATGTTGCGGCGCATGTCCCAGGGCATATTTAGGATGCGGAGTCCCGCCTGTGGCCCCATGATAATCCGGCTGGAGCACAAAATGCCAGACCATTTGAAAAAGGTGGAGACGGATGCGGACCCGGAGTTCTCCGCTATGGTGCTCTACTACTACCATAAGGCGGCCCAGACTATGGAACCGGAGCTGATCAAGAGCATGGAGAAGTACACTCATATGAAGCCGGAGGAGCGAAAAGCCCGGGTCAGCGCTATCCTTAATCTCATAGGAAGTGTCTCTACATCGGTGGAGGTCAACTTTCCCATCATCCGCCAGGATGGCAACTATGAGATCATTACTGGCTACCGCTCCCACCATGTCCGTCATCGCTTGCCCGTCAAGGGCGGTAAGTTCAGGGGCTTTTTGGAAACTTCCATCTATATTACAATTTCCGATAGGTATTCGCTATGCCATGGATGTGGACGAGAGCGAGGTGAAGGCCCTGGCCGCAATCATGACCTTTAAATGCGCATGTGTGAACCTTCCCTATGGCGGATCCAAAGGCGGTGTCCGATTGGACCCCAAGAAGTACACCGTAAATGAGCTGCAGACGATAACCCGTCGTTATACTATGGAGCTGCTGAAGCGCAACATGATAGGTCCTGGCATTGACGTCCCGGCTCCGGATGTTAACACCGGACCGCGGGAAATGAGCTGGATCGTCGATCAATATTCAAAAACCTTCGGATACAAGGACATTAACGCCTTGGCCATTGTTACGGGAAAACCGGTTCACGTGGGCGGAATCAATGGTCGTCATTCGGCCACTGGCAGGGGCGTATGGAAGGCCGGCGATCTGTTCGTTCAGGACAAGGAATGGATGGATCTGATTGGGTTTAAGACAGGATGGAAGGACAAGCGATGCATCGTCCAGGGATTTGGAAATGTGGGTTCCTTTGCGGCCAAGTTTGTGCATGAAGCCGGTGCCAAGGTTATTGGAATCAAGGAGTTTGATGTATCAATAAAGAATGACGAAGGCATTGACATCGAAGTAAGTGAACTCATTTGATCTTACTTGTGACTTACTTATGTTCCCTGCAGAGTCTCTTTGAGTACGTGGCAGAAAAGAAGTCCATCAAGGGTTATCCTAAGGCCGAGGAGACCAGCGATGATTTGTTAACAGCCGACTGCGAGATCCTTCTGCCTTGTGCTACCCAGAAAGTCCTCACCACCGAGAACGCGGCCAATATAAAGGCCAAGCTGATACTGGAGGGTGCCAATGGACCCACAACTCCAGCCGCGGAGAAGATCCTGCTGGAGAAGGGGGCGCTTATGGTGCCCGATCTCTACTGCAATGCCGGTGGGGTAACAGTTTCCTACTTCGAGTACCTGAAGAACATCAACCATGTGTCGTATGGTAAGATGAATTCGAAGACTACCTCGGAACTAATTAGGGAGACTATCAACTCTATTAATCAATCACTGAATGAATGTGGCGATGGGCAGTTTGTAAGTTAATGGTCTTAACTAAGTTAAGTGTTAACTAAGTTCACGTCCTTTTGCAGCCCGAGATCAAGGCGAACAAGAAACTGAAGAAGATGCGTGAGTGCACCACGGAGTCTGACATTGTGGACGCGGCTCTACAAACGGTCATGGAGTCTGCGGCACTCGGAATCAAACAGGCTGCCAATAAATTTGCTCTTTGCAACGATCTTCGCCGTGCTGCATACATTTGGGCCACATTCAAAATCTTTAATGCTTTAGAGAGTTCTGGCATCTCACAGCAGTAACTGACCCAGAAAGGGCTTTCGGCTTTATTGCATTAAACGAAAATTATCTATAGGCACCCACAATTTCGGTCGTGTCTTTTGGGATAATGTGGGTCTGGAAATCACTCTTGGGCAATCCCTACATTTAATCACAATTGCTTTGAAAACAAATTCCATTTAGAGAAGATATCTATAACAATCTAAACACTTGCCCCGGTAGGAATCATATCGAACAACACAAACACAAAACACTAATAAAAAATTCGCACCATGGATGATGAAATAACCAAGTTCGACAAGTATCCCTTCCTGGATTCCTGCACCATAAAGGAGAAGGAGCTGGGAAAGCGTCAACGGGCTTATGTGAACATCGTGACCACCAAGTTGCGATCTCGGGCTAATTGCATTGTCGATGCCAGCTACGTTAGGTCCATCGAGCAGCTAGAGGAGGAGAAGGATGAACTGAAGGCCAAGATCTTTGTGGCCGACAGCTTACCTTACCGGAAACTCAATTCTCGCTACCTGAAGCAGATTCGATGTCACGTGGAATGCCAGGAGAATCTCTATGACGACCTACAATTTATGAAGACTTCGATCACCAATCTGGAGGTGCAGATTGGTCGTAAGGCTCGTCAATTATACGCCCTCAACCTACAGACCGTTCCCGACGAGAGGCGCATTGCATATGTCATGCATCTTCGAAAGCGGATGGATATCCTGGGCAACAACCTGGAGGTGGGAGTGCGCATGGAGGGCGCCTTCACGGCAGAGAATGCCGATCTCAGGGAGAAGCTGATCTGCATCCTCAATACCCGCGCCTTCTTTAACCAAACTTTTAGTAAACTGGTCAAGAAGCTTAACAGCGACAAGAAGTACATGATCGATCTAATCGAATACGCCCTTTCCACCTTTGATGGCTGTATTGAGGTCTACGAGAAGTTCGACCTCTTGCGCAAAAGGAACTCCCGGGAGGGGTATAACGCCCGCCTCGAGATGCAAGCGGTGCACCGAAAAATGGCCGCCGAAGCGGAAAACAGGGCCTTCATTATGTGCAAGGGAAAGGACAGGGAACTGGCCGACCTTCAGCCCAAAGAGTACAAACGGAGGGAGTTATTCCGGCAAAAGAACCGAAAGAAGGTCGACTTATACAGCTCGATTATCCGAAAGATTAAGAGGTTCACAGACTCTAAGAGGGTAGACGAGGTCATCGACAAGTTCAACGCCCAGGAGAGCCTCTATTACTCCTACTTCAACTACAACAACGAGATGAGCTACCACGTCGCCTTGCTCAACAATTCGTTGAACCACCTGTACAAGGAGATCATAGATCTGAGGACTGAGAAGAACGACACAGTGCAAGGCCAGCTGGACGAGATCGCCAGTTTGGAGACGCAGGTATACAATCAGGAACAGTCCAACCAGAGTCTCCAGTCGGTTAGAGAGCAAAACGATAGCAAGATGGAGGGCTTGCTTCAGGGAGTGGAGAACATTTGTGATATGTGCAAGTTGGATCGCACTCCCCTGGCCGTCTTGCTGGGTAGCCACGTCCACATCAACCTGGTCAACTTGCAACGCTTCCTAAAGCTTCTCGAGTCGCAGGTCTATAGTCTTCTGGCCAGTGTCTACACCACGGAGCGTGAGCAAGGCATGAAGCCGTATGTGGTTGCGTCAGTGGACAAGTACGGCGATCCTCCCACACTTCTGGACGAAATAATGATAACCCAGCAGTGTGCGGAATGCGCCGAGACCGATGCCCAGAACATCGACGAAGGCGGCGACCTTTCCTACCCAAACACTGTCAAGGAGGCCAAGAAGAAGCTCTACGAAAAGATCACCCAGCCGGAGATCCAGTACCGCCTCCACAGCATCAGCCAGTGCCGTCTGCCACACTCCCGTCTCCTGGCTGCCAAGCGCTATGCTTAATCCTGCAGCTAATATCAATGCAGGTTATTCTTTATTTTTCTTAGATCTTTTTCATCTGGCAGTTTCCAAGCAAGTGGCCAGAAAGCCGCGAATTCTTATAACCTTTTTATGTTTTTGTGCTCTTCTAAAACTATAATTCTGAGGAATTTGCCAAAAATAGGATTTATGCCCTACTTCGGAATACTCGTAGTGCATCCTTTCGCCTCTTGGCTTCTCGGTGCATTCCAAGTTTGAAAACGACGATCATTCCGAGAAGTCCGAGATTCCCACCAAAATAATGGTATAAATTGTAAATTGTAAAATATTAACCGAATTGTGATCGAAAATCGTTAATCAATAATAAAAATATATAGCAGATATAAAAAAATGCAATCGCAAAAATAAGATTAAGACTATCTTTTCTGATTCAATGTTTTACGGAATAATTATGGGAATTGTAAGGCAACCAATCATGGATGCTTTGGGAAACAAGATTATTAGAAACACACAAACCACACGACACGACAGACACACAAAACCAAATAAAAAACACTACGAACCCAAAAATAAAAAAAAACCTAAAAATAACACATAAATACACTTACATCTTCGAGGTTCTGAAGAATACTCACCATGAACGACGTTTCCGAACATTTTGACAAGACTCACTTTTTCGAGAGCTACCTGGCCATGCACAAGGATCTGGGAAGACGGCAGCGGGAGTACAAGAAGATCCTTTCCACAAAACTAGTCACGCGCAAGGAGCTCATCACAGAGGCCAGCTACGTGACCTCCAATAACCAGTTGCAGGACGAATCGAACGATCTTAGGGCTCAGATTTGGGTGGCCAGTAGCAGAAGGTATCGCAAGGAGGATCAGCAATACCTCAATCAGATTCGATGCCATGTGGAGTGCCAGGAGAATCTTGCTGTGGACATCAACTCTGCAAAGAGATCCATAACCAATATGGAACGTGAGATCGGAAGGATGGCCAAGCAGATCTATCACCTGAATCAAAAGACCGTTCCCGACGAGGCGTACACAGTCCACGTGATGAGCATGCGGAAAAAGTTAAGCATCCTGGAGAACTCCCTCGAGACAGGATTGCATCAAGAGTGTGCCTTTACTACGGAGAACGCGGGCCTGAGGCAGCAGCTCACCTTCATCTTGACCACCCGTTCCGTATTCAACGACTCCTACACCAAGATGGTTCAGAAGCTGAACAGCGACAAGAAGTACCTGATAGCTCTGATCGAGTACGCCGCGAGCACCTTCGACAACTGCATCGACGCTTACGAGAAGATCAATCACATGGCCAGGCACACCAAGAAGGAAACGGAGCAACGCCGCATGGAAGCTCAGGGGATGATGCGGAAGATAAACGCCGAGACCAACACCGCTGACTTTTTCAATTGCAAGGGCAAGCCCCGGGAGCTGGCCGACCTCCAGCCGAAGGAGTACGCGCGGCGGGAAAAGTTCCGGACCGCGCACCGAAAGAAGATTGATCTCTACAGCTCGGTGCTAAAGAAGGTGCTCAAGTTCACGGAATCGGTGCGCGTAGACGAGGTCATCGACAAGTTCAACGCCCAGGAGAGCCTCTACTACTCATACTTCAAGTACTCCACCGAGATGAGCTACCACGTAACTATGCTGAATAACTCGGTCAATCGGCTCGCAACGGACATCTTATCCCTGACTAAGGAGAACAGAGATACCTTGCAGGATCAGCTGGAGCAGATCGGCACCCTGGAGTCCAAGGCGTTGAACCAGTCGCGATCCAACATCAACCTTTCTATGCGGCGGGAAAACAACGATACCCAAATGGAGACTCTCATGCAGGGCTTGGAGGTTATCTGCCAAATGACCAACCTCGACCTTTCGCCTTTCAACAAGTTTCTCGATGACCACACGCACATAAACATCGTGAACTTTCGGCGCTTCCTGAGGGCCCTGGAGACCCGAGTCCTGAACGTGATAGCCAGTGTCTATGCGGAGGAGCGTCACGAAAGTGACCCTCAAGGCTTCGTTGTCCGGGCGGTGTATAAGAACAGCGAGTTTCCCACCGACATCGAGGACATCGTCCTCGCTCAGCAGTGCCCGGAGTGCGCCGAAACCGACGCCCAGAACATCGACGAGGGAGGCAACCTTTCCTACCCGCACACTGTCAAGGAGGCCAAGTGGAAGCAATACGAGAAGATCACCCAGCCGGAGATCCAGTACCGCCTCCACAGCGTCAGCCAGTGCCGCCTGCCACGTTCCCGAATTCTGGCCGCCAAAAGGCACATGTAAATTTCTCGGGATGCTGGTATCTCGGTGGGTCACCACGAAACCCTATTCCCAGAGGCCTCGAGGATTTTTATCTTTTTTTGGTAATGAGAGTTGTGTGAACTCAAGGTCGAATAGTGTGAGGTTTCATGGTTTCATGTATTAATGGAACTTCGAAGGGCAAGACTGCAGAATAAATGAAGCATAACATAAGATATATAGTTGTGGTTTTTTATTTTTCATACCTTTTTTAAGGGTTTTATTATTAATTTTTATTTCTAAGCGTTCATCACTTGTGCTTTGCATTCCAAATCATTAGTAAAGTAACTTTTTAAGATACACTTTTTTATTTTTAACAGACACATACGACACGCCACACAAGACACATACAAGTTCCGGTAAACTTAACACGCAACATTAAACACATTTTGTTTTTGGTTAATTAAATTCCAGAAAATAGTGGTCCGACATCGCCATGGACGACATCCAGCAGTTCGACAAGGCGGCCTTCCTCGAGGGATACCTGCTAAAGCACAAGGAGCTTGGGAAGAGGCAGCGGGAGTACAAAAAGATTCTGTCCAGCAAGCTCAAGTCCCGCAAGGAAACAATCATCGAGGCCAGTTACGAGACGGCCATTGACCAGCTGAAGGAGGAGAAGAACGACCTGCGGGCCCAAATCTGGGTGGCCACTGGGTCCACACACAAGAAAGGTAACGAGCGCCACTTGGAGCTAATCCGTTGTCATGTTGAATGCCAGGAGACCCTCTCGCAGAACATCAACTCGCTAAAGACCTCCATCTATAATATGGACCGCGAGATCAGCCGAATGGACAAGCAGATCTACAACCTGAATCGCCTTACCGTTCCCGACCAACAGCACCAGGCGTATGTGAGTAAAGCGCGGAAGAGGCTGACCATTCTGGAGAACTCTCTGGAGGTGGGCATGCACCAGGAGTGCGGCTTCACGGCGGCCAATGCGGATTTGCGGGAGCAGCTAATCCGCATCCTCAACCACCGCACCTTCTTCAACGATTCCTACACCAAGATGGTGCAGAAGCTGAACAGCGATAAGAAGTATCTAATAGATTTAATCGAGTACGCCCTGAACACTTTCGACGGATGCATCGAGGTGTATGAGAAGATCGACATGCTGGCCAAGCGGGAGGCCAAGGAGAAGGAGCTCCGCAGGGTGGAGATGCAGGGCATTATGCGGAAAGTGGCCGCCGATGACGATAACTCTGCCTTCCTCCAGTGCAAGTCAAAGTCCCGCGACCTGGCCGACCTCCAGCCCAAGGAGTACAAGCGAAGGGACGAATTCCGGCGGCTGCACAACAGGAAAATCAATCTGTATCAATCGGTGCTGCAGAAGATCCTGGAGTACACAGACTCCAACAATGTGGACGAGGTCATTGAGAAGTTCCAGCAGCAGGAGAGCCTCTACTATTCCTTCTTTAACTATGCCAATGAGATGAGCTACCACATAACACTCCTCAACAATTCCGTGAACCGACTCTTTGAGGATATTGTGGCCCTGAAAAAGGAAAACACCAATTCCCTCCAGGAGCAGCTGGACCAGATCGTCTCCCTGGAAGGGAAAGTACGCAACAAGCAAGAATCCAATCTGGAATTGCAAAAGACCCGGGAAAGCAACGACTCTCGCTTGGAGAATCTTCTCCAGGGTGTGGAGACAGTCTGCGAAATGTGCTCCATTGACATTGCACCCTTGACGAAGCTCCTGGGCGACCACAGCCACGTTAACCTGGTCAATGTCAATCGTTTCTGCAGACTCCTGGAGACGAGAATCCAAGAAATAACCGCCAGCGTTTATGTGATGGAACGCCAGGACGACGAACGTTTCGACTACGTGGTTAAGCAGATCGAGAAGATCTGCGAGCTGCCCACGGATCTCAACGACATCGTCCTGACCCAGCAGTGTCCCGAGTGCGCCGAGGGCGAGGCCTTCAACATGGACGAAGGCGGCGATGGCGTTCTCGTCCACACCGTCACCGAAGCCAAGAAGAAGCTCTACGAGAAGGTCACCCAACCGGAGATGCAGTACCGCCTCCACAGCATCAGCCAATGCCGCCTGCCCCGCTCACGTCTCCTAGCCGCCAAGCGAAACATATAATCTGTCTGGGGTCCTGGCTTTTGGAGGAGACATTGTACTGCCGTTGCTTTCGGTTTGAAGTCCAATAAATTTTCATACGATCTGCCTTCGTCAAAGATGTTGATTTGATATTTCAAAAAGGGAAAATTTCTTGCGGATATCAGACTTTAGATTCTTATAGGCAGTTTCTTGTCGGAACAGCTTCAACTAAAATAGGTTCTAAAGAAAAGCCGAAACTTTTATCAGACTGCATATTTTCTTAAAAATTTGGCTTTATGGCATAAATCCCCAACTATCTGCATCACAATATCGTAAATATGTATAGGAAAATGGCACAGGATATAGCTATTCCTGAGGTCCACATATAGAAAGTTCCCAACCGATTCCCGAATATCAACCGAATATGGGGTTTTAAATGGGATTTATATATAATTTAATAAAGCTATTTTAATATATTAAACAACAACATAATACAAAAACATAATAAATTAACAATGGAATAAAAAAAATTTAATATAAAAATACACCGCCCTCCTCCTCGATTCTCATAACGTATACTTAAGAAGCATTAAAAATTCTTTCAAAAAATTAATCGCCCTCCTCCTCGATTCTCATAGGGCATACTTAAACAGCACTAAAAATACTTTTAAAAAAATTGACCGCCCTCCTCCTCGATTCTCATAGGGCATACTTAAGCTGCATTAAAAATATTTTAAAAATTGACCGCCCTCCTCCTCGATTCTCATAGGGCATACTTAAACAGCACTAAAAATACTTTTAAAAAAATTGACCGCCCTCCTCCTCGATTCTCATAGGGCATACTTAAGCAGCACTAAAAATACTTTAAAAAATTAATATTAATATAGTGTATTCTCATAAAGTATAGTTAAGCAGCATTAAAATAGCTTTAAAAAATGCATCGCCCTCCTCCTCGATTCTCATAGGTCAGACTTAAGCTGCATTAAAACTAATGTTGAAAATTAAAATATTAAAAAACTAATTTAAATATTTAACATCCCAGTTCTTAAAAATTACAATCAGTCTGGTGTTGAGTGTTTCCGCGAAGATGCGACGGACCTGGAGCAGGTGGCGTCCGCATCCGCACCGGCAGGGGTGACGGCTCCGGCGGAGGACCAGGTGGGCGCCGACAGCAGCTAAGCCCGGTTGCAGGAGAAGCACTATGTTGGTGAATACAGTGGTATGTATAATTTTCCGTAATAAAAACAGTAAAAAATCATTCTTGACCAAGTTAATATGGAATTTCCACAAAATGCTAGCTTTTAAGTAGGTTTTTGGCCAAGGTTTTTTGCATAATTTAAAGGCCTGATTCGAAAATATCAAGATAGTATAAATTCATGCTAATTTATTAATCAATAAATCTATAGGTATTTTCTAAAAAATTCAGATATTGGTGCTAAGAATATTCTAGGTGAGATGCATTAAATAGTGTCGAGCAGGGATGATCCGTATGAGCTTGCCGATTCATGGGGCAGATTCTATTCCTTCTTTTCCTCGGCCAGTCCCAAACCGCTGATCAGGCCACCAAGGAAGCTGTCCACAATGGGATTACCACTGCCAGAAGCAGCTCCTCCAGATGGAGCTGGTGCAGGAGCTGGAGCAGCTGGGGAATAGGGAGCTGTTCCAACAGTTCCACAATTGTACATGCGATTCAGCTTTTCAATATCGAAATCGGAGAAACCATTTCTTTGGCCCATTTGGTCGGCGCCATTTGCTTTCTGAAATCAAAGTAACAAAGAAGATTATCGTTTTTCTAAGCAGGAGAAAATATTAAGGACTTGCCATGGCAACAATGGTAGGCTGTCCGTTGATGGAGAAGGCGTTCTTGGAGTAGTGCATCACACTGCCGTAGTCATAGGGCACGCCAAAGGCCTCTGTTCGGGCGGCTTTCTCGAAATTGTTCATCGCCGAGGACTGGACATTGTTGTACTGGATAGCCACAAAGTTATCCCGCTCCATCCTGTTCTGTTCGTGCAGGAAGCCCAGTGCGTGCATCAGTTCGTGCATGGCGGTACCAGGGCGGCTCAGGCATCCTGGGGACTGCAGGTTCACCTCCTGCTTGCCTCCAACTCGACCCACCGACGACCAGCAGCCGGAGTTGTCACCGCGTATGGAAATGTAATCCCTCTCCGAGCTGCGCCTCACAAATCGAATGCACGTCCGGCGATGGTACTCGGCAATGGCGTTCTCGATCGTTGCCATATCCTTTGAGTTGAAGCTGCCACGAATCTCGTAGGGCACAATGCCATTGGGCCAGCGCGAGGATTGGGTGGGCAGGCCGTTTTTCATGATCAGATCGGTTTGAGGCACCAGCATGTCACCCTCCAGGTAGTTGCCCAGCTCCTCAGGATTCACAGAATCCGTATCTGAGAAGTTTCCCACCCGCATAGGAGTTTGCTGCTCATCCGGTTTACCAAAAAGAGCCGCTCCGAAAGGAGTCAGATCTATGATGTCCTGGCCAAGTTTCGGTGGTTCCTCCAGACCATTTCCAGGTAGTTCCACCACTTCAGTATCATCAGCATCGTCGTAAGATACAAATGGCAGAGCCTGGCAAATGGCTAAGGCTGAGACCAGCACTAGAAATACTTCTTGATTCATCTTGTTTCACTTAGAGTTCCCTGAATGTGGCTAGACTTCAACTGTGTCGAGTTCTGGCTCTGGCTGGGATTTATATATGGCCCGGCATATCCACAACCGAACCTTTATCTGCCGGCGACGGAGGCTTTCATATGCATAAACATGTTTTCCATGCGGAAACCTTCGACGGAATCGCCAACCAAGTGGTAAACGTCATCGCTGGATAGTCTCACGCTTTATGGCACCTTATGGTGTGGGTAAATATTTGGACGACGCTTACTCTGAAACCTGTGTATCACCATAAAGTGTATCAGTAGTTTGTTTGCATATCCAAAAGTTTAACGACACTTAATTTTAAATTTTTCTTCGCCTCCAGCGATAACCGATAAGCACTATCACGGTGACCTCTTGGCTTTATGGATTTATGCCACTCGCTGGGCCAGGAAGCTATTCGGGCATAATTTGCCGGCTATTTGGAGTGGAACACAAGCAGAAGCTCTTAAATAATTCATTTAGAAACCACGCAAAATAAACCAAAGCCAAATGGCATTGAAAAAGTTCACAAAGTTCTTGGGGTATGTGCTCATAATTTTGGAATATTGTTTCTCGTTTACATCTAAACAGATTTAATTACAAATTACACGTAAAGTTACAGACTGATTGGTTTGGAGAACTTGGTCGATAGAACCACTCTTGGCAGCCACACACAAATATGATCGAAATGAGACTTTTGCGCGTTTCTTAAATACTAAACATTATAATCACTTGGCGGCTAACTTCAAATGAGTAGTTGTGGGTGGTGGGGAAAAACAGAGCTGAGAAATCCCAAGACTCCAGCTCGTTAGCAAGCTCAGAAGCATAAACATCTGTGTTTGTCATCGTGGCCATAAATTAGGTTCAAGTGCATGGAACATGTTTGCCCGGCTAATGATCGGGGAGTCTTGGCCTTTGGTGTTTTTGTTCTAAGTATCGAAGCTCATTTCGACCACCATATTGGAGTCCGAGTTGGTGTACTCTTCCTCCTCGTCGAACTTCAGTTTCATCCCGTTGAATTTATCCGAATTAATCACCCGGCTACTGTTGGCCGTAATAGTTCTGGCCACGTCCTTGAGGGCGGCGCTGCAGATATCGTCAATGGTGGCCGTGTCGTCCATCAGGTCCTCAATGCAGCTCTTCAGAATAGTTGACGTCACAATGCAGTCCCTGTTGAGGGCCAAACTCTTGTGGAAGGCTTCAATGGCCGCATCAAGATTGCCTAGCAGGGCGTGAATGAAACCAATGGACGTATAGGTGGTTGCATTCTGGGGCTTAAGAAGAAGTGCCTGAAAATAACAAATAATTAAAGCGATAACATTTTCGTCTCCCCGATTGACCATACATATTGAAAATTGTATAGGGCCTCCTCGTACTTGTGAACTTTGCGCAAGGAATGGCCGAGATTAATGAAAAGCGGCTCCCACCGTGCCGAAATCTCCTCGTTGTTCGTTTTAGCCATTTGCTTTACTATATCGACAGTGCACTGGAATATTGTGGCAGCACCGTCGTAGAACTCATACTCATACTTGATGACACCTAACTCATGGAGGACATACACATCTAGTGGGGCAATGTTCATGGCCTGAAGGAAGAACTTCTCCGCCAGTTCTAGGTTTTTGGTCAAGCCGCATTCAACGCCAATATAGAGCAGAGGCAGGTGACATCCGCGCATTAGTTGGGTGGCCTTGAAATATGCAGCCATGGCCTGTTCGTGTTCATTTTCATTTGCGAAGCTGTGGCCATAAGCCAACCAGGCAGGACCATAGAGTCGGTCCAAAGACGTGGCTTTGCTCAAGTAGCGCCGGGCCGGATCGCTCTTGCCAATCATGTCGTAGTAGCAGCCCACAGCATACCAGGATATAGCCTTGTCTGGATAGCGGTCCACCAGCTTGTGAGCCACGTAAAACAGTCGGTTGAAGTCACCGTTCTCCACCAAACAAGCTATCTGAATGGTCAACGCGTTGTTGTGGAAAGGGTCGACTTTGAGTAACCTAAAACAATGGGTTCGTAATTCGGAACTGGAATAATTTTTAGTCTTATATACTCATTTAATATTTTCAGGCACTGTTTGTAATCGCAGTCGTAGAAACACTTTTCTGCTTCGGCAGCCATCATGTCCGTACTGCGCTGGACTCGATTCAGGCATTCTCCCAGAGGAATCAATGTATCGGCATCCATATCACGGGATTTGCGTCGACTGGAGGAGTCGAACATGGAGCGCTGCGAGGCATCTATGAGAGAAGAGGCCCTGGACAGGCTAGTTTGCAGCGAGAAGGTAGGGGCCTTAAGATCATCCAAAACTCTAGGCAAGATTAACAAAAATATTTAAGGTCTCTTATAGATTATGATTTTGAGCTCACTTCTGGGCAGGTGACAGAAACTGATTGGGTGCAAGCGGCACCTTGAGGCCACCCACTTTGGGCATATGTATGTCCGAGGAGCAGGTTTGCTGCACTCGGGCAGTAAACTCCTTAATGAACTTCAGTACTTCCGGATTGACTATCGGCGAAATGTCCTCTGCATTTCTAGCGGATATTAACTCATAGTACTTCTTCAACCGAGATTCGTAGAGTTTTAAAATAAACTTGGCGTCTGTTTCACTAGATTGTTGAGCCAGAGGCAAATGATGCATCAATTCGAATTCTAAAATGGAATATTACTCTTATTAGGAACTCTAAAGGAAGGAACCCGCCACAAACCTTCCCAGGCCATCAGCATTTCGTGCTGCACCAAAGCTTCAAGAGCCTCGAAACAGTAAATAGATTTGTGTAAAGCCCGCACATAAAAGTCCATGGCCATGCCGCGATTATCCAAGGCCTCGTAAACCTTGCCCTTCATCAGGTAAATAGAAGCGAGGAGCTCGTTCCTGTGGTTCTCCTCGCCACCGAATACGCTGTTGCTTTCCAGATAGCACCCACTGCCGGCTTCCATTGGCTGGTTAATTAGCGACGTCGTCATCACCTCCACCTCCACGTTCTGAATGGCAGTTGCAGCTTCGCCGTACTCCTTGGCCGCGTAAAGGCTTTCCAGCAGGAGATTGAAACAGGGAAGGGAGTTCTTCTCTAATTTATGATGCTGAATGGTGTGAGCGGCGCGATGAAACTCGCCCAGAAGATACATGCACTGTGCCTGGTAGTACACATCCCGAGGCTCATGGCCGCTGAGCACAGCAACTTTTTCCGCCCAAAAAAGAGCCGTAGAATATCGGCGCTACAACGGTAATAATAATGTTAGAAGCATCCAAGCCGGCTTTCCTTTTGTTCTACTTGCCATATCAATAAACTGTTTGACCAACTTCCGGTAGATGGCCAGGTCGATTTGGTCATTTGTGGTGTCGGCACCTGTGCTTTCTGCGTCTCCCGACATTGTATCCTTAGTTAAAATAAAATTTTTAGTTGTCTGTAAGGAGGTAAATTAAACTACGAAACAGCTGACTGACGCCGCAATTTTGAAGCTTAGAACAGTGCTGGAAAATGCTGAATAGAAAAGCTTTTGGCTTGCCATAAACACCATGAACAACGGGTTAATATCTTTCTAAATTCACAAATACCTTAAATTTATAAAATTTAAGAAGAAAATTAAGCTATAAATTGTCAATAAATTTATCTTTATTTGCTATTTTCCAGCTATTAATATATTAATATAAGCGTCAGCGAATTTTGAAACAACTTCGGGTTGTATCTGTATTTTGATATTTTCTACAATATTAAAGTCTATTTATGATTATTTAAATAAAGACACAAATCTTTTCTCGTAATTATCAACAAACGCGCTCAAATTTACCATTTTGAGGTTTAAATTTATTCTGAAGCTTTTTGAAGAAATGTGGCAACGCTGAAAAGAACCGCGCCAATCGAACAGTAATCGGTAAATATTTTAAAGCTAAATCAGCGCCAAAATCCAAAGTTTGTTATACATTTTAAGTGTTTACTCAATATTTCTGGTATAAATTCGTTGCTTACAACTTGGTGAGTTTGATAAAGTTTTAAGCGACAGAATCAACGAGATCGGCACTATTTCTAATTAAAAATTTATTATAAGGATCTGTTACATTTTAACATTGAAAGAAACCACCAGCTGTTCTGTAACGCGAAACGAAGGATTCTTACGAACTTTCAGCTACATTCCATTACAGAACGTTAAAGAGTGAGGGCGTTATAGCGGCGCAACGGATAAATAACTTTAACAATGGAATAAAAATAAAGAAGATACAAGTACGCCGTTATAATAAAAAAAATACAAGGCGCCTAGCCGCAAGATAGGCTTTTCGTTGGAAAAATTCCAAAAGTAGAGAATAACCAATTCTATATCGCATCTCGCATTTCCAGGAAATCGCCAAAAGCCTTTCAACGCCGAGCAAAATATCATCAGATGATATTAGTTATTGTGAAGTAAATATTGTGAAATCAAAAGCAAACGACGCCCCGCTTTCTTTAGAAGCGAACTGTTGACCACGTTAAAAAATTAAGAAAAGTATTGGCTGCAACGCTTTTCAATTTAACATAAAATAATAAAATAGTTTAACAATTAACATAAGATGCATCGATGACTCCGGCAAAAAGAGGAGCAGCAGAAGCAGAAGTAGTAGAGCTTTAACGCAAAACGGAGGCGAGCAAGTAGCGGTTCCTGCATGTGCGTGTGTGTTTTGGCAAAAATGTGCTTGGCACACACAGCAAGAAAAGAAACGGCGGACGACGACAAAAGGAACGGGATGCGATTGCGGGAGCGGAATTAAAATTAAATTGACACGAATTTATGCGCCAGGCGCGTGTTCCTCCAAGTGTGTCCTGTGTCCTGTGTCCTGGGTATGTACCATGTATCGGCGATGCCGGCATATCGCGGATTCTTGTTAAATAGTGAACTTTCGGTAAAACATAGTGCATAGTGCAAATGGGCCGGGGCCGTGGCCGGGTCCGGGTCCGGGTCCGGGTCCGGGTCTGGGTTCGGGGCTCATTCTAGGTCTCTTTCTGGCAGTGCGTGTTTTACAACTTCCACTACTTACTACTACTATGTAAGTTCCGTTACATGGCTCACGTCATCTCTCTGGCAGAACACAGAAAAGCAACAATGCCAAAAAAGAACAACAACTAGTGGCCATCGCCGCCTTAACTACTCACTGCCGCTGCCCATTATGGTACGCACAGAGAGCGAGACAGACAGAGTTGGGGCGTGGGGGGCTCCAAAGCGAATGAGAGATTGGTAAGGCACATAGGCAGGGAGACAGAGAGAGAGAGAGAGAGCGAGACAGGGCTTGGCTCCATTTTCAAACTCCAACTGCGGGCTCCACTGCTGTTCTGCCATGCTGATTTATGGCTCTAATAATAGGTTCGCTCAACATACAGCTTCCGAAAGGATTGCCTCCTTTTTAAGGACACAGTTTCCCGCACCGCACCCCCTCAATTCCTTCCACTGAAGGATAATGCATAGTTCCGGCAATGGAGCTTTAGAGTAAGCGACAAAAATGATGGCCAGCCCTCAGGATAACAGTTAATTACAGTTAGACCAAGTGAGAGGGATACGCCTTGATCGATTTGCGGCATTTAACGCTCAAGTGCGTACGCGTGTGCTTTTTGTTAAAAGACTTCAAAGACTTCCGCTTGGGGGCCAAATTAGAAATTAGAAAGGGCAGGGGTCGAAATAGTGAGCGAAAGCAGTTCGATTACGGGATTACTCTGCCTTATGCTAATGTATTTTTATCTTTTCCATTCGGTGTCGTCCTTTAGAAGAACATTGGAAATTTGCATCGTTGACGAGGTGGAATAATGAATCGATGACTATTTGCTGCTGATACAGCCACATCTGCCAGCTGTCTTGGGTCGCCGCTGCCTGCCTGCCTGCTCTGCTGCCATCTCTTACTCCATATCCTGTGGAAGCACAGCAAAAAAAATCACAACCCGGCAAAACAGCAACAGCAATAACAACAACTAAGACCCCACCGAAGTCCTGCGCAGCCAGAAGAGAGAGCCCAGAGCGCGAGAGCAAAGCGTGGAGCCTCTGTGGGGCGGCGAAGGAGCCGGACAGGACGAAGACGAGGACGAGGACGCGGAAGTGGTGACATCTGTTTTGCCGCTTTGTCAGTTGCGGATGGTGCCGAGCCGAGAGCACCAACACGAAGGACGCAGGACCCAGCACGACGAGCGACCAAGAGAAACGTGAACAAGTTGGAAATTGGAATTTTTATTCAAAACAATGCCCCTGCTGCAACAGGTATGTAAATAATAATAAAACCCATTCGCACTCCAGAGCGGTAATTGAAAAGCTCACGTACGAGTTCGGAGTCGCCACTGAGAGAGACAAAATCTTTGTAGAGAACTGTAGGATGGGGCAGGATAAAGAGCAGGAGCAGGAGCAGGAGCAGGAGCTGGCTGGTATCAGCTGGCTGGATTACACCTACCCAACTGGGACCTACCCAACAGTGAGTCCTTGCTGGATGGCTGATCCTAATCAGATTAGTGCCCAACTTTACGCCTCACTTCTGAGAGTTTTTCTTTCCACTCCAACCTCTGCAGAGCCACCTCCGCGTCTTTCATTTGTCTGTTGCACATTATGAGTACTTGAATTCGATTAAACTTGCGGCGTTTTGTTCGCCAGACGCCGCCTCCTCCATGTCCTTGCTGGGGATACTGCAAAGGGCGGGTCGGTAGGCGTTTAATTGTACTCTTTGTTGCGCAAAATAGTTGCGTGATTTAATTTCGCCCGCCTTTATATGTTTTTTAATTCACTTAAATGAGATGATTCGATTAGGACACTCGGCAGGACAAAAAAGCTTTCGACGCAGAACAGGCTAAGAAATTGAAGATGAAACAAGACCGAAACAGTTTACACAATAATATGTTAAAATATTAAAAACCTTATAATATTCATATTAAATACTGCAACTCGGTAAGAGGAAACCTCTCCTGTGTCCTGAACCCCGCCTCTTGACAATTATTAGACATGACTGCGCCCCAAATGGTTGCCTGCCTTTTTTTTGAGCTCCCTTCATCCCCAATAAAATTAATTATGTTGCCAGACAATCGACTTCGTATCAATACACATCAGAATTATGTCAGAGGCGGCAGAGGTTGCCCTTCATGCTTGGGCCGTAATCATTACAATATACTTTATATCCTTTATGCCCCCACGCACATGCTCCTGACACACAACCCTCAACTAGAAGTATATATTTAAATGATCCTAAAGTGGCTGTCAATATATGTGTGACAGGTTCTTTAAGATGCTCCTGGGATGCTTCATTGTTGGTTAAATCTTCTCGTCCCATTCCTACGTCCTTCCACGTCCTACTCCTCCTAAAAAGTTGCTCATTGTCGACTGTGACAGGAGACCGGGACCCGTCTATTGCTCATCATTCAGGCATTTGAAGACGCACCCAGGGGTTGGGTTGGGTTTGCGGAAAAGCTGCTGCCTTGACTACGTCAATGGATTGGGAGGGGAGCGAGAGAGGTACTGCATCCATGGCCCAAGTTGGCTGACAATGGAGCTGCGCATTTGTTACAATGTTTACACAAATATTTAAGGATAATCCGACGATTTCAAAGGGGTTATTATGCAATTTTTCTTCTCATTTTATTGTGGCTGCCAGCGGCAGAATAGAGACAAGCAGAAAAAAAAGGATCAAAATAGACCCAACTGAATAACTAAATGCGAAATGTCAATTTCGTCCTGTAAGCAGAGTACTCTGAGTCTATATCCTGCCCTCCCTCTACTCTGCATCTACTCGTTCCAAACCTTCATTTCCATATTGCTGTACTATAGTGTATAGTGCATTCATATTTATTTCCTGGTAATGTCTAAAATGCGTCTACTTGATGCCAACGTGGCGTGTCCTTAATGTCCTTCTCCCCTTCTCTCAATTGTATATATTTTTATTTATATATTGTATATATTTCCATATTGTATTTTTTCCTTGCATTATATATTTGTCATTGCGCCATTGCCCGCTGTTTAAAACGCCTATAAATAATCCTGGGAATAAAACGGAAAATTTGTCGGTCATAAGAGCATTTGCTGAACATTTTAAGTTGTTGTTATGATGTGTTTTTCTTATTTAGTGTCCTGTTCTGCAACGAGCATATCCATATCCTGCTGTGACATCGTTTCATCGGGAAGCCCCGGGAAGCGGCATGCAAGGATCATCCAATGCAATTCATGGTTCTTTGCGGGATCTGCAAGAAATATTCTAAGGAATCACTCCTGATACCTGTTGCTTGATACCTGTCCCCACCCATAATGCCACAATTAGCGTCTGCAATGGCCAGTTATTAGCCGTCTCAAATTTGATCACCAGCCTGGCAAATTATTGGCATTATACAAAAGCCCAAACTGAAGTGAAATGCTAGAATGGCGATAAACGGAGGACGGACCACCCAATGGGCACTGGGCGAGGGGTCGCAATCATTGTGCTGGGGCGGCATTAACAGTTGGTTATGTATACTTAAGTATTTGCCGCAGGCTGTCTCCGGTTTTGCCGGTTCTCCCTGGCAGTTTACGATGTCCAGGCTGGACCAAGTTTTCCTCCCGCCCACTATTGGAATGTCTCGACATTTCGCGCAAATGCCAAAAGTACAAGGCGGTCGTCGCAGTCGTCTCTTTCAACAATGCGGTGGCAGCAGCCCCAAGGCACATCATTAAAATGTCGATACCAAGCAAATCACACGCCCGCCGCCAGCGCGAAGGATAACAACTACAACTACAACAATAAGAAAATATCAACCAGGGTGCGTTTGTTGCACTGGCAGTGGGTGGATGTGGGTGTGGGTGTGGAGCATTAGGGCGTAGCCCAGTGCAATATGAGCCTCTGGCATTTAACAAAAATGAGAAAAAGAAAATCAGCCGGAAAAAAATCCTACAATGGGAGAAAAAAAAAAAACAGAAAAACGAGTGCAAAATTCAATTGAATTTACTTTGCCAGACGTCGCACACTCGGCTCAACTAGCATTTAATGCATTGGCATTGGTAGCGGTGGCATGCGTGGTTGTGGTGCAGCACAGCTCCAGCTCCAACTCCTGATCCTGTTGCCGGCGCTTGTGGTTTGGGCAGATGACGAAAGGTGGCCCGAGAGGGTATCACAGGGTCTGCGATGAAGGATGTAGTAGCATGGGAATGGGAATGGGAATGGGAAGGAAAGCGGCGGCATGTACACAATGCTGTTGCGTTATCATTAAAAGCGAACAAAAATGCGGCAAAAGAAAATAGAAGCAAACAGCAGAGGCAACAGCAATAGCAACAGCAACAGCAAAAGCAACAAAAGGCAACCACAAAAGGGCAGCCTAGTCGGGAGTCGCCTCTTGTTTTTTGTATACCCTAGCAAAGGTTTTCAAAACTTTGCTGCTGCCCACTAATAGAAAGCTTTCTCGATGTTTTAGGTCGAAGAAAGTTTCCGGAAAAACTGCGGTGTTTCATTGAAAATAAAGTATAGAAAGAAGGCATTAAACTTGGCTAAGATTTGATGGGTCCTTCATTAGATAATAATGTAATTTCTAATACTTAAAATTCTTTAAAAAAATCATTCAATTTTATTGAAGCATCTTTCAGTAATTTATTAAAAAAAAAAAAACATAGCATACTTTTATGGGCATTTTTGATTCTGGGCATTCAAGATTCTCATTTAGGGAATTCCCATTTTCATTATGTTTCCTCTAAAAGTCCTGCGACTTCAGAGTGTTACTGTTTTAAATAGGCCCCGGAAAAGTATTGCCTTTTCGCCTCGTGGGCTGCCTAAAAAATGTGCATCCTGCAGCCTCCATCCTCCTGCTGGTGGCAGGGTTTCGTACCACCGATTTATATATACGTACATATATTGTTTGGGCTGGTATATAAGTTATAGCTGGAGCTGCAGATCCGTGGCAGATAATACAGTGCGGAAAAAGCGCGTGTTTTATTTCCACTTAGCGCTCACAGACACAGTCGCAGGCATAGTCGCACACCTACACGTATTGAATGCCTGTTGACGGCTGCTTGGCCCCCATACCCGGGGAGTCGCATGAAGCCCCCAGGATCCCTCTGAGAGAAACAATAACAAGGACAACAAAGCGCCGAGAATCGGAAATGTTGCCGTTGAAACTGAAATGTCGCTACGCTTCTCTCGTTTATTTGTTGCTGGTTGCTGGTGAGGGTGATGGTGAGGGTGGTGTGGCAAGGAGGCAGGGCTACGCCCATGTAAAAGCTGCCACTGGTGCTGTCAGAGACTTGCCTGAATTACGATATTGTTATTATTAAATGGATGGGCTGCATGCGAAAGGAAGCTGCAACTGCGACTGACTCCGCAAAGGATATGGGGAGGGGAGGCAGGAGCCAGGAGCCAGGAGCGAGGAGTAGGACGCAGCAAAGACGTCTGCATGCACTTTGATAGTTGAGTTTTGATCCAGAAAGGCATTTAATGTCTTGTTTTCATATTGCCAGAGACACAAAACAACATAACCCCCCCCGACTACATGAATGCCATGCAGTTATGTAAATATGAAGGCGACACATCGCGTCAAAGCCTGAAATCAACTTGTGATATCCTGATGGAATGATGACACTACTCGGCATCCTCCAAACTCAATTCAATTCAATTTCCCAGGCATTGGCATTTAATGAAATGCAGTAAAGCAACAGCAAGCACAACACAAACAAGGCAACAGCTGCAAAAGGAGCAGTCGGAGCAGGAACAGGAACAGGATCCATTGCATAGTCGTAGGCGCAGCAATTACGTGCCACTGCATTACCCCATCCATGTCCTGCAGGCATTTGCATCTTATCGAATCCTTCCTTCGCCCCGGTACAAAGTTCAGGATTCAAAAGGGATTCTACTCTGGTGAATGTTTTTTAATTTGCAAACATTAAGCGTTTCCACTTAGTTCTAGATTGCAGGTGCCGAGATTTAACGAGTTTTATAAGGTCCTTAATATTGGATTCTCTGCTTTTTATAGTAAAACTTTTCAAGGAGTTGAAGCAATGTTTTTAAACCGTCTGTAAATGAAGATGCATCTCCACCATGATGTCCCTTCGGGCATATGTCCATGAAATTCCTCAATTTGTAGACCAACCAAGTTCATAAATTTTGCATCCAGAATCTTCTGAATGTCGGGTGGTGGTTTGGCTTTCAGTGGATTTAAACGCTCTCGCCACGTAATATGCAAACACTCTATTACCGCTGGCAAATTCAAATGCATTCGGCCATAACTCTTATCCTTTATGGACTTGCAACCCGACAGTCCCGGCCACTCCGGTCCTTGTGCGATTCCTTTTCGCCCACAAGTTGGCAACATGTAATCGGCCATAAAAAATTACAACTGAGCATTAACCTCTGGCTGTGGCTGGTGCTGCTGGTGCTGCTGGTTGTGCGGGGAAATCGAAACGAATCGAATGAAGTGGTCCCAAAGGGGGGCGGGCGGGTCGCGTGCCGGGTAAATGCGAGGACATGGCCAATGGAGTGGCGACGACATGGACAACATCGTTATTGAACGCTTATCACTACATGCCATCAAATTTTAATGCCGAAAACCCTTTGGCCCTTTGGGGCCAGAGGAGCACACCAGAAGCATTACAAAGCATAATGACGGAAGTAGAGGAGCGGCAGGACACAGGACACAGGACACAGTACACAGGACCCCGGGTAGCCGAAACATCTAATAAGTGTTTGTAAGCGATGCAAACATAATAATTTGTATGACTTCTGAAAGCAGAAACTTGTAATTTTACAGAGGCCCATGGCCAGACCCCGGACATCGATGAGAATGTGTTCGCTAAAATGCAGGCCAGACCCATAACAACCCAGGCAAATCGCTTGCCAAAACTAAATCGCAACTAAAGGCAAGGAAAATGGCCAACAGCAGCACGAAGGACCCCTCCTTTCAGCCGCAGAGCGAATGCACAAAAGCCAAGTCAAATGGACATTGGATAAATAACTACTGAGTTATGGGTGGCGTGGCCCGGCTCCTTGGCCTGCCTGGCCCCTCTTGGCTGACATCTTCGGATCGGATCGGAGTCGTCTGACTGGGACGCAAAGAGATGCTGAATATCTCCATGTAGCAATCAGCTGGCAGAATGCAGAATGCAAAAGTCCCAGGCCAGAGGAGAGGAGACGCCATTGAATCAAATTTTGCAAATCCTCGTCGACAAAAGACGACAAGCAAGCAAGGCAATGGCAGAGAAGGCAGAGAAGGAGCAGGAGTAGCATCCCTCAGCGCAGCAGGAAAGACGAAGTCGTCGCTTGATGTGCCTGTGGATGTCCTGTCCAAAAAGGGGACCGAAATAAGGGGAAGGATGGGAGGAAGGACTACGGAATTGAGCAGTCAATAGGCCAGGGTGTTATCTATGCATCAACGGGTGGTTAAGATTTTTTGTCGTATTCAATTTCGTTGTTTATGTTCGTCCTTTTTATTTCTGTGGCTAACGAGAATCCAGTATTACGGCGTGCTTTTAAGGATATTAAAGTTTCAATTTAGAACTTGGGATTCTCCACTTAAAGTTCTAAAAATTATTGCATTCTCTCTGATATTTTAATTAAATATTAATTGATTCGTTTGACAAAAAGGCTCGTTAGTTTCTTTGACGCCTTTTCCATTTCCGTCAGCGAAAGCTTTTAGCGTCTTACTGGCATTTTTGAAGGCGGATGAGAATGCGGATGCGGAGGCGGCCTCGGCATTACAAAATAGCTACAGGACTATTTGTAATTTGCATTCATTGATGCCGCTTTTTTTTTATCGCCTGCCACAAGTTGTAACTGTCTGTGGGTGGCGTTACGAACAAGGATATGGAACGAAGCGAAGCCAGGGCCCTGAAAAAAAGTCAGAAATCCTGCACACATTCTTGGGTGTGTGTGTCAACAGGCCACAATGCCGCCGCCTCTCCGGCGAGCCGAGTTGTCCACTCTCACATCCTTCTGACTCACACGCAGGAAGTGTGGCAGCATATGTGAGTGGCTCCCGCATAGGCTGTGGATGATTGCCATGCGTGTGGGTGGTTGGTCGTGGTGTGGTGTGGTGTGGTGTGGTGTGGTGTGGTGGTTCCATTTCCGACTTTGCACGTACCTTCATCAAGTTGTCATTCAATTTTTAAATCCATAGCAAGTTTTGTACTTAACATAGTTGTGACAACTTGACAAAGACTAAGGAAGCCGTCGACAGTCGACAGTAGCTTTCGACGCTTCACTCCCCAACATTCAAAACTTGCCACCGCCACCGCCTCCGACTGTAAGTTATTTTCTTATTTTCCAGCCAGCCCTTGGCCTGGCCCTTCCTCTTTGTCGCTTGTCGGTTGTCGGTTGTCGGTTTGGCAAGGAGAGATCTTAAACTGGTGTTCCCAGGATCCCAGGAAAACACATTCACATCATTTCCACCCGTCGAGCAAATGAGTTTTTCAAACTTAATTAAAGCTTTTTATAAAAAAAAAAGTATGGTAAGATATATTATTGATCAAAAAATAAACTAAATATTATTCCAATGTCTGTAAAAATAGTCCGATTGTATTGACAATTTTGTTGCTAACCTTGTGGGGCAGCCAGACAGTCAAGAAGCAAACCCTTTGACTCCTTATTAGGTAACTGGAGCATCACATTGCCTTTTCTATTGACCATTGCCGACCGACTGTGACTTGTTTCCTTGTCCCTGCTCCTTTAACTCATCCTTTTTTTCACATCCTTCGGTCTAGTCTCGTTTAGTTTCGTCTGCTTTCGTTCCGCTTTCCGTGGACTGCATTAATCCGGCGTAATGAGTTGTACGCCATTTTGCGCTAAATTGTTTGGTGAGTGCCTGATAACAATATTTGCACTAATTTGGCATTTTTAAGTGTGCTCCACTGACACTTGATGCGCTTTTAATTGCACCCAGGCGCTCGAGAGTCCTTCAGTCAGCCGGGCGGAAGAGAGAGTGTGACAAGGGTGCTGGGAAATGGGGAACTAGGGAATGTGGTGTGCTGGCAGGAAGTGCGGGGGTTTGTCTCCTTGTGGCTGGCAGTACTCGTGCGGTTGCTACGTTGTTGCATCCTTTCGGCATGTGGCAAGAAATGTGAAAGATAAACGATTCATTAGTTGCTGCCTGAGGGGGAGGCAGAGCATACCAAACGAAGCACCTCGTGGCACCACAAAAAAGTTTTCCCCAACTCTCTGGCGTTTTTATTACAATTACCATTAAAATCTTTACCTCCTCGATGTCGCCAAACCCCGAACTCCTAAAGTAATTTTCTTCTTTATTCTATATCTACATTTCCAGCTTGACACCCCCGACTGCTCTGGAGCTGGCGTCAGTATGAGAGCCCTGAACGGAGGTACGACGATCAGCTCATTCCTGGAACATCAGCACCACCAACAACAGCAGCACCACCTGCAGCTGCAACAGCAACATCATCATCGCCAGCTGCAGCATCAAAACCAAAACGATATTCTTGGCAGGCACAACGATGATGGTCTTTCAAACTTCATAAATGGTAATAAGGCATTGCCTTAACAAGTCTTTATTATAAGAACAAAATGTTAGCTTAAGTTTATTATTAATGTTGCTCCGACACCTGCTTAGTAACGTGATCCACGTCCGAATCCTCCACGGAACTGCACCTCCCCGGATCCGGGTCCGACGTCGCTCTTCTTGTCCATGCCAGGACCGCGTCTGTAGGTGAAACGATCGTCGCCTGGCTTAGAAGCATCCCCAGGACCTCCTCGAGCACCGGGGGCGGTGGTGCGTGGACGCACGTTCTCCGAGCGATTGGGCAGCTTCATGGTCGAGGGCACGATCTCTGGGGGCAAGTGGAGGTAGCAGCGCAAATCCTCGATTCCCTCGTTGGTCAGATACCAGTAGTAGTGTCTCCAGGCAAACTGTTCCTTGACCAGGCCGCGGGAGTGCAGCGACTGCATCGCCTTGATGACATGCAAGTTGGGTATATGACCTAGATCGGGATGCTTCAGGATGCGGGGGTCCTTCTTGGCCACGATGACTCCCTCCTTGAACAAATGCTCGTAGATAGCAATGCGGTGGGCTTTCGGCATAAACATGATTCCGCCTTGAATGAAAAGAAATTAGATTGAAAAAAATTCGGAAAAAAAATATTGAAGTTCCTTTCTTGTTCGTGTCAAAAACGGTTTGAATCGATAAATTAATACTTTCACATAGCTGTCAAAGTTTGTGGGCTTTAGAATGTCAGACGCCCAAACAGAACAAACATTTCAATCGTTTTTTACTTTTAGAAGTCGGCACACATAATTCGTAGACAATTGTTGTTAATCATCGTTATTAAGTTAGTTTAATCGGGACACGTCTCTTTCAACCGGACTCTAGACTCTAACCAAGCCAGAGGCAAGAAGTCCGTGCACAAAAATTTCCCTTTCCATTTGGAATTCAAAAATTGCCTGCCATTGCCAACCATTGCAACCCAGAAGCGCAAACAAAATTTTTTAGTAGCAGTCAAATTTTAAATATCATCTCCAAATTTTTACTGTCAATAATACGACCAAACAAGAACAGACCCACCAGCTCCCAAGACGATCCAAGAAGATCCAAGTAGTGAGTTGTCCGTTGCTGGCAGAAAAAGAGAAAAAGTTTACCGCTCCGCATCCATGATGGGCATTGAGAAGCTCTTCCTCCGAAAGCAGCCGCCGGTGGCCATACCGCCTCCGCAGGAAGCGTTCGAGTGCGATGGCAGCGACAGCAACAGCGATGGGAGCAGCGGCAGCGGTAGCGGTAGCGGTAGCAACATTCCCAACAACAACAGCACCGACAGCGGCAACGACACCAGCCGCAGCAACACTAGCAACACAAGCAACAACAGCGGCAACAGTGGCAACAACAAGGACCTTGGCAGGCTGGCTGCTGGCGACGGAGCCCAAAACATGACCCAAAACCGTGACAGCAACAGAGAGCAACAGAGCAACATGGGCAACACAAACAGCAACTGCAGTACGCCTAATTTATTAGAATCCTTTTTCTTTCTTGAATATTTGCAAAGTGCTTGAGGGGCCAATAGTTTTGATTTATTGCAAGGACTGGGAGGGACAAAGTTTCCTTGATAACTCTGTTGACCTTCCACTTAGTACTTTCTCTCTTCTACTTGCAGATCCAATCACGTTGAACGATCTGCTGGGCCTGTGTGGCAGCAATGGGTTGGGCCAGAGTGCCTCGACAATGGCAATGGGTATCGGAGGGGGCGGTGGAGTGACCGGAGCAGTCGCAGGCGCAGTGGCAGCAGCAGGAGGAACTGCAGCAGGTGCGGCACTGGGATCGGGAGTAACAGGAGTGGGAGTGGGAGCGGGATCTGGATCTGGATCTGGCCAGGGTGGAGCCGCGGGCACCGTCACACCCGCCGCAGCCACGGGCAGTAGTCCCGCGAGCAACGCATCGGCCAGCATCGGAGTCGGTGGCAACGGCAGCAGCAGCGGCGTCAACAATCTGCTGCTTGCCAGTGCGGCAGCCGCTGCTGCTGCCGCTGCCGCCGCGGCTGCTGGCGATGGCGTTGGCGTTCAACTGTCAGCCAACGCGGCGGTCTACGCTCCACTGACGCCCAGCTCCACTCAGTCCTCGGCCTCGCCGGGCACCAAGTCCAGTTTCGACTACTTCCAGGTAAGATCTCATCCCTTCTTCTTTATTAAGATTACGAATTTTGGATTGAAGCCTGTCATCCTTGGAGATGAGACCTATGTATTTTTCTACCTCTAAATGCACCGAATTTGCACCGAAACTCTCTTAACTTTTTGCTTGTACTCGGGTCTATCCCACTATCTTGGCTCCTGGCCCTAAAACAAAAATAAAAGTTGTATTATTTTTCTACCTCCTTTCCACCATCTCTGTCCCTTTGTGTGTGATTGTCAACCTTTGTGTGTGATTGATATTTAAAATTTAGACAGTTTTAAAACAGTTTTCTCCATAGTCTGATACAGTTTGTGAAACAATCCCGAAAAAATAGTGCCAACTAAATTCCAAGGTTTTAAGTATTTTATAAGCTTCGAAAAGTTTTCGGTTAAATCTTTCTAATATAATCAACAAATCTAAAAATGTTCAAACGGGGATCCATAAATACTTTGGTATTACTCAACCATTTTTGTAAATTTTGAAAATTTCCAATAAATTTTTGACAGTTAATACAAAGTAGAAATGTATATCAAAGTATCCTTGTAACCAAGACTCGAGTTGGATCTTACAAGGATATTGCAACTTCGTTTTTGGCGAATTTTTGTGTTACCGTTGACTGTTTCCTTTCCTCGTTTTTAATTTATTTATTCGTTTTTCATATTCTTTCCTTTTTGGGTGAATTGGCGAAACTTAGTTTGAAAATGTTGCACAAAGTAACCCACTTAAGGCTTTCCAAAGAACAAACATCAGCTTCGATTGCTCTGCACCTTTAACGCCAAGTACGCCTTCATCTATTTACAATCGCTCCTTTCACAGTTCACCTTTAGTCAGGTAATACAAAATTAGCACGTTTTATTTTCGTTAAAAAGTATTAATATTAATTCTGGGCCATTGCTTGCAACCTTGCAACCTTGCACCCTTGCAGCGACAGCAGCAACTCGTCCTCTGGCAATGCCCTCTCCATGGACTCGATGAACTCGATGCTATACCACCAGCAGCAACAGCAAACTACGCAACAGCAGCAAGGATTCACCAGTCTGGGCAATTCCACTGGCAGCGGTTTGGGATTGAGTCTGGCGAATGCCTCAACGCGTTCCAACTCGCCAGAGAGCCAGAACAGCAGCCAGTCGATCAACGAGCCCAACTTGCTGGACATGATTGTAAATCATTTGATTCTAATATGTTTATATTGATGCATAATTTTTGAATCATTTTCTGTAGAATCTACTTTCCGTGAATAGTAATAAGATGAACTCAATGCAACAGCAGCAGCAGCAGCAGCAGCAGCAACATCACCGCCAGCAGCAACAGCAGCAGCAACACAATCACCATTATCAGCAGCAACAGCAACAGCAACAGCAACTGCAGCAGCAATATGCCAATATGCACCGGAATTACGAGCAGCAGTTGACCTCCAATGCGGGTGGCCAACAAATCAACTTCGACCCCAACAACGGTGTGGGATTAGGGGCGGCTACTGGCGGAAATGATAGCTGCCTCAGTCAGTGCAACCTGGAGAACTTTTCAAGCGTTGACATGGAGCTGGCCAAGCTACAGAATCTGCAGCGCATCAACACCTTGAAGCTGCTGCAGGCGCAAACGCAGCAAATGCCGCTGCTTAACCAACTCTTGCAGAGCTATGCCGGCGGCGCCATAGGTAATGTTTCGGGGAACAATATAGGCAACTTGATGGGCTTGGGTATGAACGGAACGGCCAACGGGCTAGGCGTGACCAACGAAATGGCCAGCGGGGTTGGCGGGACCACAAACGACGGGCATCTGGATCGCGTCGCCAAGTTTCACAGGAGCTCGGCGGCCTTGTGCGATGCCACCTGCACTTGGAGCGGGCAGCTGCCGCCGCGTTCACACCGCATGCTCAACTACTCTCCCAAGGTTTTCCTCGGCGGCATACCATGGGACATTAGTGAGCAGTCGCTCATCCAGATATTCAAGCCGTTCGGTTCCATTAAGTGAGTAATATTACCATATAAAAGCTTATTATTAGACTAATTCATTCTAATCATTGACAGGGTGGAGTGGCCCGGCAAAGAGCAGCAGGCCGCCCAGCCCAAAGGCTATGTTTATATCATTTTTGAGTCTGACAAACAGGTCAAGTCTTTGCTCTCGGCCTGTATTGTCCAGGTGGATGATTCTCATAGCGGTAGCAATTATTTTTTCAAAATCTCATCGCGACGCATCAAGTCAAAGGATGTAAGTCTGGTCTTTGGTTTCGTGTTTAGAATGAAACACATTTAATGCATTATTATTCTAGGTGGAGGTCATTCCCTGGATAATAGCAGACTCAAATTTTGTACGCTCAAGCTCTCAGAAACTAGACCCAACCAAAACAGTTTTTGTGGGTGCCCTTCATGGCAAATTGACGGCTGAGGGCCTGGGAAAGATTATGGACGATTTGTTTGATGGTGTTTTGTACGCCGGAATAGATACGGACAAGTACAAGTATCCTATTGGTTCAGGGCGCGTGACTTTCAGCAACTTTCGTTCATATATGAAGGCCGTTTCGGCTGCTTTTATTGAAATTCGAACCACAAAGTTCACCAAGAAGGTCCAGGTCGATCCCTACCTGGAAGATGCGCTCTGCTCAATTTGTGGCGTACAGCATGGCCCCTACTATTGTCGGGAGTTGTCATGTTTCCGGTAAGGATTAAGGATTGATATTTCATTACAAAATGAGTGGATTTGCAACTTTATTTTGTTTAAATTTTTAGATACTTCTGTCGCAGCTGCTGGCAATGGCAGCATAGCTGTGACATCGTCAAGAATCACAAGCCCTTGACCCGTAATTCAAAGTCGCAGAGCCTGGTGGGCATCGGTCCATCGCCGTCAGCAGTGTCGCTGTCGTCGTACCCTCGCAGTGTGAACGGCGAAAACAAGATCCCCCAACATCAGCAGCAGAACAATCACCAGAATCAAAGCCAGCACCAGCATCACCATCAACAAAAGCAGCATCATCCGCTCCATCATCAACATGCCAATCACCAACAACAGCAGTCGCAGCAACAGTCGCACTCCCACAATCATTTGAATCTAATGGGAAATTCTGGAGCCGCAAATGCAACTGCTGCATCCTTGTACAACTTTCAGCAGCAGCAGCAACAACAGCAGCAGCAACAGCAACAGCAGCAGCAGCAACAACAGCATCAGCAGCAGCAACAGTTGCAGCAGCTCCATCAACATCAGACTATTTAGACTGCAGCGGCTTTTTATCCGCGCCGTTTTAACGGACATTTCCGCACCCAGAACGAGGTGAGAAATTTCGGAGTTTTAGGCAATGCAAAAAAAATGGGGCCCTGACGCATAAGCTGACGTTTTCGTGGAGCCGATGGAGACCCGGGCTCATGGCTCATCATCATCGTCATTATCATTGTCACCACAATTTTATTGATGTGTATATTAGACCAGTACGATATGAAACTTACACTTTGGATTTCCTATAAGGATAATTGATTTTTGTCTTAACACGAACCAGGACCCCCTCTCTCGTATAGAACACATTCATACTTATTTTTTGATAATCATGCTTACATATCAGCATTTGGAGCTGGCATTCGAATGCTCACGCGAACGATTGTGCAGATTTATTTAGTCACACATTCCTCTCATCTAACTAAGTATGTTACTTCTAAGTTTCTGCTAAGTTTCTGCTAAGAAAGCAGCTTATAACTTCTTAATTGTACATGTTTAATTTTAGGCAATGGAAATTGCAAAGCAGATCAGAGAAGCAGGTCAGGTTGGGATAAACATATATATTTTTGTAATGTTTTGAGCTATTACTGAGAAATTTTATATGGTTTCTTTTTTACATAGCCAAGCACCGCAGGGCTGTCACTAGTAAATATGATTTATGGGTTGTCCGCTAAGCGTTTATCAGGGAATTTCAATTTTTAAGACATTTTAAAAATTGTAAATTCGTTTCCAGTCACACTCTTTATACTTTATTTTGTCATTTATTGAATTGTTCCCATCTTTATTTTCTTTATATATATATATTATTTTTTTGTTTAGTTTTTGTTTTCGACTAGTTTTAAGCATTATCCTTGTTTAACATTAGAACCAAGCCTGATTAATTGTTGAACTTTGTTTTAAGAAACTTATCTCTCCTTAGCTTTATTGGCTGTTTCAGTTTTGGAGAGCTCAAGGCCCCCTATAATTTATGTCTTATATAATTTTTTCATGTATTTTGAGAAAGGATCTCTATTGCTTAACTATCTAGAGAAACAAACGCACATGTATGTATAATCAAAATATTACATATTATCACTATACAAGGCTTTATTTAATTTAAAAGTTATTCATTATGTATGCCAACCACGAATGAAATGGTAATAACCTAAAGCTTAAATCGAAAGTACCATCTACTTATTCCCAAACTACAAACAAAAAAAAAAACTATCAAATATATACAGTAAATCAAATCGCTTTTGAATTCCCTCTTGGTATTATTTGGCAAAGAAAAATTAATCCAAGCTTAATCAAATCCAACACTAACCTTGCGCTTCCCCTGCTTATTAACTCGATTGTTAACTCGTAAGAAACGAATGTTAAGAAACTTTAGTATAAATATCAAACGTTAAATTCAAACGAATTTAAGCATAAAAACAATCAAATTACTTTATCAAAACAACTGAAATACTCCAAAAACAGTATAATCGAGTAGTTCGGAGACTAGAACGAGAACTAACACTGGTCAACCCTAGGGTGTTGTGTGTCATTTTAACGCAGATTACTACTCTATAGGCATTAATTGTTTTTACCATTATCGCGAACACCATTTAATACACACTCCCACTCATACCCACTTCCACAACACCCACATTCGCATTATGATGAACCTACAGGGATTTTAAGGTAGTCTTCGAAAGAAAAACAAATAGAAAAACAAAACCAGTAATTATATGAGAATAGGCCAGACTAGTTGAATTTTAGTTGAAAAAAAAAACAAAGCGAAATAGATTTGCGAGGATAAGCAATTTTTAATGAACACTGGAAGGAGGAGGGATTTTTGCGGGTCTAGGGTAAACATGGATGCCTCTTAGTGTAACGGTTTCTGTTGTAGCGCCTACCAAAGCTTAGTTTCCTTTGGCCAGGATCAAGGATCCCCGGATCCTGCCTTGGCCAGTGTATAAGTAGCAATAACAACCCAGACCCTATAAATGCATTGTTACTAACCATTTACCATTTACGATTTACGATTTATGACATACGATTACCTAGCTATATACACTCACAAACATAATGCCTTCGATGCGGAGATATAGGAGATCCCCAGAAACCCACTTAATCGCTTTAAAGCCAAACAAAACAAAAAAAAAAATCAAAAAGCTTATTGACTACTTTTAATGCCATTAAAAAAAGATATATCCATGGAATAAAAGGATACATCAGACATTGTAAATTGATATCACAAAGTGCAGACAAATATTGAAGCATGGAAATTTATAATATAAAAGGGTATATATTTTAAAACCAAAAATACGGGAACGATTACCCGAAAAACCTAAGCTAGAAAAACTTGTACATATACACATGATAAAATGGTGCTTTAGCTGAATTATTAGGAATCGTAAGACTTACCTTTATAGGGAAACACAAACATAATTGCTCCAACAAATACCTTAGTTTACATTACTAATTGGAAGAATTTGCAGGAGAAATACTCGTACATAATTTTTAATTAATATTTTTTTAGAATTATTTTCCTAGCGGTAATGAGGTACCCCTTGTTTATTTTTTAACATCTGGAGTCGAACATTTTGAAGTCTATTGGATTGGATACAAAGGGTTTTTAGCTCGAATCAATCGAAAAAATCATGCTCACTTTCGAAAACATTAAAATACCTACACTAGCACACAAATATACACACCTACACACTGGCATAAAACATATTCTAAAACAAATTTTAAATAACTATAAAATTTACCAATATTTTTATTAATCGATGGTCAAATGGAAACTTTTAAATGAAACATTTTAAGGCTATTTCGGCATAGAAGCAATTGGCTACTTTAATAACGATCGTATATTACTCAATTTTACTTTAAAGTTTTTAAGCGCTTTTACAAGCTAAACCAACTAACAGAAAGTGAATTTTAAATTGAACAAAAAACGAACACAGAAACAATCCTTAAACCGTTTTAAACTTTTTCCACTCACTGGCTTTTCAATTTATTTAGAATAAAAACGTTTTATTTTCTATCAAAAAATAACCTAAACAAAACAAAGAGAGTTTGAGGATACGAAACTAAATGTATCAGCGATGATGAATGAGAAAAACTAAAATACAAATTAAAGTTTAAACGAAATGTAAAGGAACCAAAATCGAACGCTTCCCACGCAAAACCGATAATATTAAATTTTAGCAACGTAAAAAAACAAGAAAATTAAGAGAATATGCAAAGCGTAATTAGGCAAAAAAAAAAAAACCCAGACAACATAACTAACAATCCAGAAATACATATTGTATATTAAAAAATTTAAAACATATTGTATTTTACCGACATCAAGTCATCTGCTTATCTATAAAATCTGTATCTTTTAAGCCATTCTATACACTATACAGAATAAATTATTTTTAAACTCAGCTGCTAAGGTGAAAGACCCCAGATGAAGGAGAAATATCTATACTTATGCCAAGTATTTCTACTACGCATTAACTAACCTTTAACTAACCTGTACTCTAAAAAAAACTATCCTATTAATAATCCTGATTATCCTGATTGAACTGTCAACTGTATTCAAAGACACAAGCGAACATGTGAGACACATTTTGGGGGAACATTAAGCAAAGAACTTTGCAAAATTGAATTTTAAACCAACAATATTTGCTCGGCAAATGTGTTAAAGTTAAACGTAAGCGTTAGCTATAAGGATAAAAATGCAATAAGAACGGTTTTTAAAAAGACTATTATACAACCTATATATATATACACCACGGAATATATCCATAATAATAATTCAGAAAGGAAAACTAAGCTTTTAACGCAATAATCAAATACCAACATACCTATACTATATACATATATATATATATATATATATTTTAATAATTACTTGCGGGGCAACTAAATACGGACTATATGGATATGGATATGGATTCTCCGATTAAGTTAAGCCCCTCAATTCGTATACTGTTATAGCAGAGAGATATAGAAAAGGAGGAATATTTAGAAGAATATTTAGTAGGGGGCACCCCAGAATCCAGAGAATAGGATCGATAGGGTGTCCCAACTAATTGATTTTCCCACCTTATATAGGAATATAAACAAAAATTACTGCAGTGCCATTTTAAATAGCTTCCGATAAGTATAATAATAAATATATATATATATACACATAAAGCAAAAAATACATTCGTACATACCTAGTATAGAGTGTCTAATTTTTTTTAGCAGCATCTAATAAAGATATGACTTTATTTTATGGGCAACTTAAGAATAAATGTTGCTCATAAAAGCGGTTCGTCGGAATCTAGATGACTTCTAAAAACTTTACGACACCCTAGACATGCAATATAAATCAATAAAAATAAAGATATATATATATATATACCTATTTAAACAATATAATAAACATTATTAATTGTTATGAGCAAGAGTTCAAATTGCATTATAGTTATAAAACAAGTAAAAAAGGAGACTCACAGTTAAATATTCACACACAACTAATTATAAAAGCAAATGGAACAAAGTTGAACATATTTTGAATGCATGAACAATTTTTTGGGAACTTTTTGAAGCTTTTTTTTTGTAAATGAGCGATATGATGACAGTCATTAGTTCGAATGCGTAATGGAATGATGATTGATGAATGGATGAGAATGAATATACATAAAATATACTATAAACATAAACCACAATAATACAAGCATTAATTCCTGTAGCTAGGTATATTATTGAAAATTAATAAATCCAGAATCCAGAAACAAAACCGAAAATATCTATATCAATATAACAAGAATTTTAAAGAGCCCCGTACACATAAACTGCAAAAATATAGGCGCTATATAATAAAGTAAAAACTTCATTCGTACTTCGTACATCTAAAGAGCTTACCGAAAGAAGCAAAACTCAACCAAAAAGGATATAAAACTAGTATCTGTTAATATTTTTGCGCTTGCGGGGAGAATAAAATAATGTACAATGACAAATATATATTTACTACAAAACAAATGTTATTTTTAACCAGTAACCAGACAAGTCAGGTCCCGATCGATAATCTAGGAATCCAATTATTCAAAAGGAGAACCTTGCATAACACAAGTATAATATCAGACATATGAATATTTTAAAGCAAAAATAATCCTAAGAAACAACATTGTATACAATGACTGCTAACAGAAAACCGACAAATCGTATGAGACAAAAACGAATAATATAAAATATTTCTGGTAATGAAACCTCGCCAGAGGCAGACAATATATACATTAATTAATAAGAGCGGGAGCCTGTACATTAAGTTTAACATTTTGCTGGCTACGAAGTGCAAAAAGAAAGCATATACTTATGTATCGGAACCTAAACTGAACAAGATAAAAGTAACGAATAAT
Source organism: Drosophila vallismaia (assembly GCA_035047325.1). Classification (NCBI taxonomy): domain Eukaryota; kingdom Metazoa; phylum Arthropoda; class Insecta; order Diptera; family Drosophilidae; genus Drosophila; species Drosophila vallismaia. Next base: position 628,933 of record JAWNPU010000002.1, on the reverse strand, counting down.
AAAGGACACACAGACCAAAAGAGTTAAATTTATTTTTTTAATTTTTTTCTCATGTTTATTTTGTGAAAATTCAGTTTCTTACTTGCTAAAACACCAGCGAGTGACATCCAAAATTCTTTTTTATACAAACAAATTACCGACTAGATTAAAATTGCGATCAACAAAAAGGACGAGTACACATATTGCAAAATACATATTGATAACACGGCGACCATCTCTATTACTTGTTCAATCTTCTTTTGGCAAAGATCTGGTAGATGCCCAGGCCGGCGGATAGTGTTCCAATGGCTCCCACTTGGAAGGTGGAGAGTTTTCCGCCCCAGAGGTAACCTTTCGGTAGGGTGCTGACAGCGTGTACAAAGTCGAGGGAGATGCGAACAATGGAAACCATCTCCAGGCGATGTTTGGCCAGGGTTTTGATTTCTATTCTGTTGTTGAAAAAGATATTAGTTTCGCATAATTCATACATTTTTATGTTATCTTGGACTCACTCTTGTATATTGTTTGCGCGGTTCAGCTTGTCTTGATTTAAGGAAAAGTTTCTCATAGTCCTGAAAGCGACAAATGAAAAATTATAGAAAAACGAAAGGTTTAAAAGGTTTCTTTAATTACCTCATAAGATTCAGATACACTGACAGCACCCAAAATATTGAATTGACATTGTCCCAGCTCTCTGCATGCTTAACATCTACTATTTTGTGCTCGGCCAGCCAGCACACCTTCTCAATGGGATAGTACAGTAGATCTACAATATTGGCTGTGACTCCCAAAACCGCCATAACGCGATCTGGTTCATTTTCTCCCAATCCGTACTCCAGGGCGTACTGAATCATGGGAATGTCATCGATCAGCCGCAGGGTGGCCCTGGCTCCCGAAATCTTGGAGCTGGCGGTGGCATAGCGCTTGGCCAGATCCGGATTCCGCTTGGCATGGTATCCAGCCACCAGTTTGGCGCTGTAGCATAGAGCCTTCATCACCTAATCAAGTAGAAAAGCTAGTTATTAATGGGATTATGAAAAGTCCATATTCTGTGCATTAAAAAAAAACATTTTGTGTATTTAATTTATCACGGGAGCTGGCTTTAAATGTCCTTGTTTACCTTGGCTTGACCCGTATCCGGAGGTACCCGTTCAGCCCGGCAATTTGTGAAATTGCATGGTTGTCACAAAAAGATAAAAGACTATCAGCGATAAAAAGAACACCGCGAATGCCACAAGCATCTCATTCGATGGTTGTTCAAGAAGTGCACCCCAAAAGGTGGGAAGTGGAAAGATTGGGTGGTGGTTCCCATTATTTGTCCACATTAATAGAGCATTTTGTTTGCTTGGCCATCAATGAATTAGTTAGTAGATGGGGCTGGGAAGTGGCGGATCGCGTGTTTCCTTGGGGGTTGGAGATGCACACACACATACCTTTCGCTCGTAGCGTATTATCCGCTTTATCTGGCATCGGGTTAACGGCTTGCCGGCTATAGTATTCAGCATTATCTTGAGTCAATCGCCGACGAATGGAAACTGATAAGAGACGGCAGACCAGGCCATTGCAAAAACACTGCAAGAAGTGAGGCAAGGTCCACACGGCTGAGACACTTCCTCATGCTCCGGCCGAGACCTCAAAAATGCAACAACTGTGCTAAAACCAGTTGGTTGGGTTTTGGCTCTCTCAGTATGAAACGAGCCCCCATTGAACCATGGAACAAGTCCAAAATGCCACGAAGCATTTTTAAAAACAAACATAATTGGTTATAACGGTTGTTCGGAAAAAAGGTAAACAAAACAGGTGTGCGGCGAATTTAATGGAAATTTACTTGGCGAGTGGGGGTGTGCATACAATTTACCTTATCTCTCCCTCCATAGGAATCAATAATATCACAGAATTCGTTAACAAACTTGGTTGTGCTGCCCATGGCTTGTGCTTGGTGAAAGGAACCGTTTTATAACCGACAGAAACTCGAACTGAAATGAAAACAGAAGAAATTGTGGTTCGCGGTCGGGGAATGATATCAACAACAAGCGGGCGAAGGTCCCCAGTGATGGCTAATTTCTGAAGGTACTATCAGGGATGAAGATACCGTTTTAAAAATAAATTTAAAAAATATATAAGATTAATATATCATATCATTAAAATATATCATTATAAATATGTCATTAATAAAACAATAAGTACAGATACAATTAATTATTGATAAACCATACACGTAAGGTCAAGTATGTGGTATTATTATTCTAAAAGATTTTGTAACACTATAGAAAAGTAAAAGAAAGGGTATAACAGTTTCGGTTTTTTTTAAAGTTAGCTAGAAAAAGTACATCTAACCATCACTGAACACAACAAATGGCAATCAGCTGTTCGGGCCGAATATTTTGATCTGTGGTAAGACTGGTCACACTACACGGAATTTTCAGCTCCCGCCGCCGCTGCCCAGCACTGAAATTAGACGCATAGCTGGACGGGATCAGGATACGGAGACGGAGAAGGATTTGGACGCAACCATGAGCTTGCCCAGCGCTAGCAGCAGCAGCAGCCACGCCCACGCCCTAGTCGCGTCGCCTGTCTACGGCAACAGCAACGCCAGCAGCAAGTCAAGTGCGGGCACCAAGACCTCGAAAACTTCGTCGAAAAACGATTTGTTACGCTGCGCCGTAGGCCTGCTGTTAAAACAAAAAAATTACGTGGTAAGTGCTTGAATATAAAACAAAACCGGCTCCCTAGTTTCTATATTGCAACTGTGTTTACATAGAGCCACGAACGATTTCGGCGCTCCGACTTTCTTCTGCTGCAAAATAAACAACAGTTTGCAGTCAACAAAATGCTGGACGCGGATTTGCACGGAGGCAATAGCTTCACATATTCCAACGTTCAGGTAATTACCAACAACCAGAACACGGTGGACCAGCAGTTCGGGCGCTTTTCGCAGTTTGTCGAGTCCCAAACGGAGCCGCTCCGTTTGGAGATGAAGCGCTTCTACGGGCCGATGTTGTGCCACTTCTACCTGGACCTACTGAAGGCTCGCGAACCTCGGGGAGCTGTGGATCTGCTTCGCAAATATGCTCATTTAGTGGCACCTGTAGATTTGTACGACGCCCCTCCACCCACAAAAATAAATGGTTGCTCCACAACGGCCATGGAGTCTACCCTACACATTCGGTTTGCGCGGGAAGCTCAGGACACTGGCGACACCGAGCTGGAGTACTTTATGCGGCTGGTACAGATCCTGAGCGGCTGCACTAGGCTGGAAACGGCCGAGGCCGATGACACGGTAGCTCATTTTCGGTCATCCAAGTACGAGCTGCATACCTCGGCCCAGGTTGTGGATAGGATTTGTTCCTACCTCCAGCGGCGTGGCCATGTGTTGATCATGAACCTGCTTTACACCTGGCTGCATGTTCATATCGTGGAGAACGAGCAGCGAGCCTTTACGGAGGATCACCTGTTGGGCTTAACGGACGACCCTGATGGTGAGGAAGCGGAGGAGGAAACCGTGCACGTGGCTCCACCGCTAATAGTAAATCCTCGGGTGCAGGACCACAAGCCTAGTAAGTCTGGTAGCGAAAGGTCCAACCGCAAGCGACCCGCCGAAGAGCCAACCGTAAAACTGGAATCCGACATCAAGCAGGAGCAGAACACGGAAGAAGCGCCTACGGGTAGCAAATCCCAGCTGAATGTTGAAGCCTGCCTAGAAAACCTCAAATCTGCAACCGCACAGATACTAAAAGCCCAAGTGGAGCTACCGCGGTTTCTCAAGATTAGCGAGCGAACCCGTGGTCTCTCCTCGGCGCACTTGGATGCCGGAGAATGTCACCTGGTGGCAGGATTCAATAACTCCGCCGTGCAGGTGTGGCAACTCAACCAGCAGAGCTGTCGGGGGAAGAGTCTGTACAGGCGATATCCGGAAAGGCAGTGCCCCTGGGAACTGAATAATTGCACAGAAGAGACGGAACAGGACTCGGAAGAGGAGGACGATGAGGATGTGGACATGAAGTGTTCGGAGGAGGAACGAAGGGAACGAAACAGAGCAAGACATTGCAAATATACAGACAACTCCTAGTAGGTTTAAAAATTACCATTTTTAATTAATATATTGATGAGAACCGTTTTCTAATTCTTAAGCAACGAATATGGAGGCCTACAGCTCCGTGGACACACGCGAGGTGTTACGGATGTGCGCTTCTCAGCCCACTACCCTCTTTTGTACAGTGTATCCAAAGACGCTACCATGCGGTGCTGGCGGGCGCATAACCTTCAATGCGCCTCCATCTACAGAAGTCATAATTACCCGATCTGGTGTCTGGACGAAAGTCCCACGGGTCAGTATGTGGTAACTGGATCCAAGGACTTGAGTGCTCGCTTGTGGTCGCTGGAGAGAGAACATGCGCTCATAATCTACGCAGGGCACACGCAGGACGTGGAAGTAAGTAACTATAATTTCCAGTTTTTGGTTGATTTAACAAACTATTGTTCTTTTCAGTGCGTTTCCTTTCACCCAAATGGCAACTATATAGCCACGGGATCGGCTGATCATTCAGTGAGGTTGTGGTGTGCCACTAGCGGAAAACTGATGCGTGTTTTTCCCGATTGTCGGCAGGCAGTCACCCAGCTGGCTTTCAGTCCGGATGGCAAAATGCTGGCCGCCGCTGGCGAGGAAACAAAGGTGCGCATTTTTGATCTCGCCGCAGGAGCGCAGCTGGCTGAGCTCAAGGATCACACAGCCAGCGTAAGTTCGCTGTCATGGAATGCTCACAATCAGCACCTGGCCACGGCCTGCAGTGATGGCAGTCTACGACTGTGGGACATCAAGAAACTCTCTCCCATGGGGTAAGTAGTATTACCTTTCTTTTAACATCCTTTTTATATCAAAAAACTTTATTTATTTAGTGAAAATAGTAGTGCTGGGAGCTCCTCCTCATCTTCATCAACTACAACGAATCGTGTGCTAACTCTCAATAGTTCCTGCCAGCGTCTGGTGAATGTGTTTTACGGGCGTAGCAAGACGCTCTACTGCATCGGCACCTGAACCATTCGGAAGTAAACTGAAACCCCCAAAACGGCAACAGAAGCAGAAGCCGAAGCAGACTGTATGAAGATGGACTTCTACTTGCTGATAGTTTATGTTTGAAAATAATTTATTTGTAATAAGTCTGTAAAATATTACTGTTACAATCGTTTCAAACAACTCGTCTTTGCTTATTTTTTCCCTTTCGCTATATATATAAATAATTGATTCCATCGTCACTAACAATCCGTGATGTTTCTAAACAAGATTTGCACTTTGAAAAGCGCAGCTTTTTTGTTTCTGATAGCTTAATAGTTGAATAAAACTATTTGATTACAGTATATTGTCTACTAGCGCATCGTTAAAAAATAATTTATATTGTCGAATCGTAAAAAATTGCTGGAGAGTGATATAAAACAATTAAGCTTCTCAAAATTAGTAAATGTATATAATTTATATTCAAATAAAACTATAATAGTTCAATAACAGGATCAATTTTTTTGCTTAGAACCAAAAAAGGTATAAAATATATATATTTAAAACTAGCGATGCGTGTGAAAGGACTTGTAACTGTAGTCGAATAATTTTACAATTTCAATATTTAGATTTTTGAGCATATACTTGTTACATATTTATGTACAGTTTTCGAAAAATTTTGGACAGTTACACAGCTCTGTCGGGAAATGACAAACATGATACTTAAGACTGAACTAAATATAATAGGTATAAATGGAGCCTGATCCGCATTAACCAAAAATGAATTTATACGGTACCTCGGTACATAGAAAGCATTAAACAACTTTTAACCTGATTTACTGAAAATATTCTTAAACCAAAATTGTCGGAGCTCTGAGTTTCCGGGCCAACAAAAACATAGTTTCTTATTCTACTTAAACTTAACTATAGTATGATTTATAATGGTTTAGGAGCAGGCAGTAAATAAATAATAGTTAAATTGTAGTACACATGGGGAGTAGTCGGAATCGCTGACAGGATGTCGTGTCCAAACTCTTACTCCTGTTTCTCCTTCTCGTTGTCATTCAAGAAATTGAGTATAAGATTGTAGCTATAACGAGTAAATGAGCATCTCAACATGGTCATCTTGGAGGAACTCTCCTATCGTTTGTGTCGTCCTCGCATGAACTGCAATGTCTTGGCCATCAGAGGAGCTTTCTTGGCTCGCATTGGGGCGGCAGCTGTTGGATAACGAAATAAATTCGAGCCTTTTTAAAATGATTTTCTAATTTATCCGATTTTCGTAGCCCTGATTCATCGACCGTCAATTAAATATGATCAAAATGGTCACACTCGCTCTTTTAAAAACGAAATTAAACCTCTTCCTTTAAAGCTATTGGCTGCTCCATTTATATTATACTTAATTATATGGTTTATGGATAGATAACCAACATCCATGTTTGAACTCACCGACTTGGGCTGTGTCGCGGGCGGCGGCTAGGACTCTTAGTCGGGCATCACCCACCTTGGCGGCGTTGGGAGTGACACTAGACAGCGAGGCCACGCGGGCGGCTGGCGTAGCGATTAGCTTCCCCCTGGTGCCGAACTGCTCCTGCTTTCGCTGGACGCTGCGCGGCGGTTTCACCATTGAGTCTACAAAGGCCAGTTGGGTCTTGCGCACCGGAGCCTCGCTAATCTTCTGCGAGGCCTTGATACTCTCGGCCAGGATGCTGAGCTTGCGATCCTTTTCCTCTTGGCAACGCTACAAGAGGATGATATACCTTAGATGAGGGTTTATATGTTTTAGAGGGATATGGATATCCCTACCAGGAACATTTCTCGCCACGTTTCCATCTCTTCGCGCCGCTGGCTGCGACAGTGGCGCTGGACATGCTGTTGCCAAAGGACATCGCTGTCGTCCATCAAATACGGATTGAATTCTTCAAAGTTGAGTAGCTGCTGGGGCGTGGCGCGTTCCAAAACGGGCCGGAGCACATCAAAAGGCACGCCACCCGTGTACTCCAGTCCTGGGATAAATATACATTAGATTGGCTTCTACATTAACCAATGGTCTCATATTTTTGGCAGGATTGGTTAGTAAAGGAAATGCGGTTATAATGATAAGTTTGCCTAATGGCGCGGTGCGGATATATTTGAAAGGATTTTTTGGTTTTAACAGATGAAACAATTTCTTTTTAGGGTAACATGCGAAATATATTTCTATAATTTTAATAATGCCGGCGTCTAATAGATCTGCGTCTAATATCTTACCATCAATGTTCTTTTGAAGAACACGTATGCACAGGTTGAAAAGAGTGGGAACCTGCAGGATTTGTCCGGTTCTAACACCTGAATAGATCTTGGTTCTAAAGAAGAAAGATTGTTAGTCAAAGACACCAAGGGATTAGGGAATGATTTAATAGTACCGCATAGTTTTGGAAGAGATTCCCTGAGCCAGTGCCTCGGATTCATTGAAATATCGTGAGGCCTGTGGCCTGTGGGATCCACCCTGGTTGAATACCACATCCATCACTGTTTGATTTAAGGGCATAGGTTTATAGTTGTTGGAAATGGTGGGCAGTTCCAGGGCGATGCTTGGATCCAAGGGCTCCAGCTTGGCTGTGGGAGCCAGCAGCTCTGGTTTCTAAATTGGATTAAAATGTAAATTGCTCTTTCTCGGAAATTTTCCCTTGAAATTACTCTGGTGGATGTTGGCTTCATGACAGGATGGACAATTCCCAAGGCCGGTGATGCAGCGATGGATGATGTTGAGGTAGAGGATGAGGATGAGGCTGGGACTGCTGCCGCCTTTGCGGTTACTTTATTTTTGCTGCTAACGTGGGTGCTCTTCTTGCTGGCTATGGGAACGTTCAGCATGCCAAGGACATCATCAAAGTTGGCCCCCATGCTGGAGTCAAAGCCATCGGCTGAGTCCTCCTCGGATTTGGCTTTGAGTTTTGGTATCTTGGCCTTTTGCGCCTCCTCCTCGATGCGCGCTGGACTATGGGATCGCTTGGCTGTCTTTGAAGAGGATGACTTGTGTTTGCTATGCTTTTCTTTGGATGACTTAACCTTTAAAGGAAGATAAACAAAAAAATGATAGGATATTCTAGAAAAAAAAAATAGGAAAACTAATAAAATTCTAACCTTATCATGCTTGGATCTGCTATGCTCGCCTTTGTGGCCCTCGGATTTGCTACTCTTGTGGACAGTGCTGGAATTTTTCGGGTCCTTGGACTTGTGCTCGCCATTGGACCTTTTTTCCTTGTGTTCTTTTGGTTCTTTGGGCTCAATTGACTCCTTAGATTCAGTATTTTTCTCCTTATTCTTCGACTTTTCGTGGCGGCTACTTTTGTGCCTGTGCTTCTCATCCGAAGACTTGCTTTTCGAGTGACTCTTGCTCTTTTCGCGCTTGGAACTTTTGGTGCTGCCGTCGTGCTTGGACTTGCTATGTAGATCTTCGACTATGGACAAGTTGCTGCCCTTGTTCTCCTGCTCCGTATCCTCGTCACTGGAACGACGCCCGTTGGACTTGCTGGTTTCTTCCTCAATGGCTGGTTCGGGATTGGGCTCCTCCACGGCCACCACCATGGCCTTCCACTTGGTGACTAGGGTTTTGGCCGCAACTCCAACCTCTCCGTTGAGCTTGCGCAGGGAGTTGACGGTTTTTCCAATGCCCGTCTCCTGAAGGTGCTCGAATTTGATGGGCAGGTTGAACAGTTTTGTAACGCAGTGCAACAGCTGTGTGGACGGTTAAACAAAAACAGGTAGACCGAGATTAGGAGACGTGATTAACAGCAGGCAGGTGCAACGCTGCAACGCTGGGAGGTACACACAAGCGACCTTGATGGAATTTCGCAAGAAGTGGCTTAAGTGTCGTTTGTAGTTGAGACAGGAAGTCGGTAGACAGGGAAGAAGAGAAAAGGACATGGAAAGGGTGAATATACTCACCCTTTGTTCGTCCTCGCCATGCTTTTCGATGCTGCGCTGGTAGTGGCGCACCACATCCACTAGATTGTTGGTGGACATTGCTGCTGCAATCCCTGGTTGCCTGGCTCTAGATTCTCGAACTTTGTTGCACTTAAACGGAAAGCAAGGCAAGAAAATGGCACGCAGGCAGCCTCGTTGAGTCTTACAGCTTACAATTTGCACGTCTCCAGGAAAACACACGCACGTATTGCCACACAAAACAGGCCTTTGGCCCAATAACACACACACGAAGTCTGGGTTGCCTCTAGGAGCGAGGCTAGTCTCTTTTTTTGGGTTTTAACGCATAACGGCCGGGCTTATTAAACAATTTTAGTTTTTTCTTGCCAGCAATAGCAGCTAAATGAGAATTGCTTTTGTCTGCGTGGCGCTTCCCAACACTGGAAGGTTAACAGCTGACATGCTGTCATAGTGTGCCCACCTCACGTATTTTTTTTGAAGCGTGCGGCAAACAGATGTTTTGAGGACGGCGTCTAAGAAATTGCCTAGATTTGTTATTAATTATTATTAAAGTAATGTCCGACGACGATTGTGATATATTTAGTGCAGTGCGCAAACGGGCGCCGCTGGAAGGTAGGATGAAGCTGAAAATAAGAAGCATCACGGTCATAAGTAACTTCCTTTCATTAAAGCCTTGCCCAAGGAAGCCACAATCTCTTTAGAGGATTCCTTCTCCAAGGAATTGGAATACGATTTTTTGGAGGACTCCAAAGCAAAGACGAAAGGAAAAAAGCCAGGCAGGCCGCAAAAAAATAAATCAAAAAATGAAACGGTCGTTGAGAACACCAAGGTGTCCCCAGAACCTGGTGAAAATGGAGCTTCTCCTCGCAGCTTGTCGCCTGTGTCCCAAATGTGCTTGGAAATGAAGGTAAAAGAGCCAAGAGTATCTAAGAAGCGGGATACTCAGCCCAATGAGAGCCATAATTCGGACGCTCCAGTATCTAGGCGCACACGGTCGTCGTTGGGCAAACAAAAAGCTCAGCCTGATTTGTCAAAGCCCGCCCCTGCAACGTCCCGAAGAAGAGGCCGCCGATCGGCAGCCGCAGAGGTACAACCGATACCCGCTTCTGCATTGCATATCATTGAGCCGGTAAGTAAGTTTCCTAAATGAATTTAATTAAAACTTATGTCAATTATTTTTAACAGATCGTGAACCATAACACTCGACGCCAGCAGGTGGCCGAAATCGCAGCGCGTTCGCAAGTGGTTGGCAGTGTAGATCTAGTATCGGCAGTGATGCCTAAGGTAGAGGGATTTGTAAGTTCACATGATTATCCATTTCGCATGATTATCCAAATAAATTCCAATCATTTGTTTAGGTTAATCTTGACTCGGATGATGAGGAACCAGCCGCTGTACCTGAAAAAAATTTGAACGGATTCGATGATGATAATCCGACAAAAGAAGTGGCTGTGTCATGGTACGAAACATTCTAGATAAATTTAAAGGTATTTTGCAATTTCTAACTAAAAAAGTGTCTTTTCCCTAGGCATGGCGAGATACAAATTTATAAATTACGCCTGCATCAAAAGTTCCAACACATGTTCAAGGAGTTCGCGGAACGCAACAGTGTAGATATCGAGAATGTGTCGATCGACATGTACTACAAGTTCATTGATCCCAGTGATACACCGCACAGTATTGGCCTGGAAAGCTTCCACACTCTCAGTAAGTTTCAATTTGATACATTTTATTTTCAAATATACAATTTATGTTTTTAGCTGGTCATTCTACCAAAATGAATAATAACAATAATAAAAAGACTGTACAGAAACCAAAAGGATTCAAAGTTAAAGTTCAGGCGGCTAAATGGAAGAATCCAATTGTGTTTATGATGAAGAAAACCGATCCATTCAAGATATTGTATATCAAATGCGCCGAAGAATGCGATATTTCAGTGGGCCTCATAACGTTATTGTAAGTATTAAAGGACCCAAATGGACCCATGCTCTAATATGTTCTTTTTAAGCTTTGATGGCGAACTTTTGGATCCGAAGGATACGCCGTTGCAACAGGAAATGGAGGGCAATGAAATTATTGATCTGCACTTGAAGTCCTAGGGTAGCCCATTTGTTTACAAATTTTAATGTAATACATAAGTAATTAATGTAATTTATGTGTCAAAATATAATCTCGAATGTGTAGAGTAAGAGTATTTATGAAGCGGTGTGTGTTTGAATTAAAACGGAGGAATATCTCCCCAACTAGAGCAGCAGGCAACTTCCAAAAAAAAAAACCCTCAAGCATCCATTATACACCCCTAATATTTTGTTTATCTAGCATATAGAGCGCACTCATACTTAGCGCTAGAAAGATATCCCAAATGGTTGTTTATATTGTCAGGACGAGAGCGGATGCTGCTCCTGGTGCTCCTGCTGCTGATGCTATGGAGTTTTCCATCCGCGGGTGGTTGTTTGGGGGTGGGGACTGTTGTAGCCTCCTTCCACCGGCAATCTCTCTCCCTTGGCACTCTCATCCTTGTGCAGTTTTCACTGGAATTTCGCTGCACAAATTCTGACACAGGATGAGATGAAATGTTCCGCCACTTTCTCTCTGCGGGAGAAAGCTTCTTTTTGCGAGCTTTCTCTCTGTGGCTCTGGTCAGCTGCCGATTCTGTCCCAACTCGAGTCCTTTCTCGAACAGAAAGAGTTTATCCTTCGTGCTTGATGGACGCATTTTGTTCGCGCTTCAGCTGTAGACCGAGAAAAATAATCTTAAATCGCATGAAAACTTACTGTTTTGAACTTTGTTTGTTTTTCAATTTGTTTTTCTCCCACAACCGCCGCTGTTTTGTGTATTTCAGTGTCGAAAAAAACGAATAAAACCTGTGAAAAAAACCAAGTGAAACCCGAATTGTATGGAAACTTATTTTCATCTGTGCAATATAGATTTTATATTTGGCGCCGAAAACACAACGACGGTCGAAGGATATTTGGCGCTCAATAGACCTGCTCTAGGTATGGATCTGTGAAATTCGTTTGCTTTGTTTGTTTTGCATTGATGTAGACACATCCTGTATCCTGTATGCTCGAAGCCATTTGTTGGCCCCATCTACCACCCCATCAACCAGCCCATCCGTTGACATTGACGCCGCCGACACTGACTCTGGCTCTGACTCTGACTCTGACTCTGATAAATGTGTTTGTCATGTTTACCTTGTGGCTTAAACAAGTTAATTGCCCTGCGCCAGACACAAAAACCGAAAGCAAACAGCAACTCCGCCTGTTTTACTCCTTCCTGGAACACATGTCCCTGAATTATTTAGTCTGATTGTGGGCATTAAATATTAAAGTCCTGTTCGAGTTCATACAGCCTGCTTATGGGCTGGAAGATCGCAGAGAACTAACCCGAGCTGTGCTAAAAATAAAACGTGACACCTGCAAAAACTGTGCTTCATGTTCAGTGCGTACCTGGCCAGCTCCCCCAACCCGACCCACTCTGTTCGGTTGATTACCAACAACCCATCCACCCCCCAGGTGGCCTTGGCAGGCTGAAAGGCTGGTCTGGGCAGGGATTACCTACAAATGGGTCTCCGAAGGGCTCTCTATTCGGCTCTGATTGCTTCAGTTGGTAATCGAATCGAATGTGCGGATTGGCCAAACCCCAAAACCCATTCCTCTCTCCCACAATTGACCTTCAATTTGCCTTGCATATGGACGAAATTAATAATTCTGGATTCCGTACTAAGAGCTTTTTCACAAAAGCTGCACAAATGCTGCAGCTGCATCGTCACAAAGGTGCCAGGGCGGGGAATTACATAGGTGGGTGCATAATATCACATGGTCATATCCAACAAAAAAATCCGCATGGCCATTTTTATTTATAGCGACCGTTCGGCGGACCGGAAGTAACGTAAAACGTAACAAACGGCACTTTGGGGCGCAATTTGCACACGTGTCGCATACGCAATACACACACAAAAATACCACATGGCTGGCCTTTATTTTTGGCAGGACAGGATATTTCCGAGTGTCTTTTCCCTGGGCGCTCCTCGCTTTTGACTGTTTTGTATGCAGCCGGGGCGAGCGCAACAAGCAAAAATAAAAAAAGCCAAAATAAACTAAAAAGAAATCACAAAACAAACTGACGCCATTTTGCCATTAATCCCGACCACTTTATGGCCAGGCTAACAAGCAAACTTGCCCGTCTTCCTCGCCAGGGTATCCTGTGGAGTGGCCTGGCACTTTTGAGTGATACGAAGCGAAAGTTTTCATGGTGCAATAATTAATTAGAAATGGAAGAGGAATAAAAGTTAAAAAAAAGGATATCTTAAAGCACACTGGAAAATAAGAGAATTAAAAAGAAATATAATCAAAGTGGATTCTTTAATATTTAATGTTATCCAAGTAGTACACAATTATCCTTAATGGCTCTATGAGTGATGATTGAAAGGATGATTAAAAGGAGATTTTAATATTTAATACCTTGGAGTCACACCAAACCTTAAGTTACATTGACTTTTAGCTACATTTTGGATAAATAAGATGTTTTTTCTTCCGGTTTTGATATTTTGGATGGATCTAACCTTTAGGGTATTGCAATATCGTGTCTGAATTTTGGTCTACATGTGTATTTCTCTGTTTGCTTTATTCATTTCGGCTTTTTGCCTTTTGTTTTAGCCTCCTTTGTGCTCTACTTTGTTGCGCCATGTTTATTTTTGAGTTGGCCCAGCCCCTAAAGCCCCTGCAGCCCCCACAGCCGAACAGGAACCGAGTATTTTTGCTAATGGCAGAAGCGTTTGAAGGCTGTGGAAGTGGAAGTGGAAGTGGTTCAAATGGTTGAAAGGTTTATGGCCCGTCCAGTTCCCAGTTCCCCGTTGCCGGTTGCAAGTTGCCAGTTCCCGGTTACCGCCTTCCCATATTTCTTTATTACGTTGGCAGTGTGTTGGAGTGTGTGTGTTTTACCAACAGCAAATACAATTGGCCTGGTCGACCCGCCTCAACTTTTGTTTCAAGTGCTGCACCACCATCAGGATGGAGTGGCCATCACTCGACTCAGCATCCGCAACCGTATCCGCGTTTGCCTTGCTCGATTTAACTGGGTCTAGACCCAGCACTTCTAATCCTTCTTTTTCCCAGTGGAAAGACACTTGAACACTTTGTTAGAAACATAATTTTATTCACAGATAAAACTAGAAAAATGAAACACTACAGGGTATCTCCTAGGTCACAATATCTTTAGTTTTAAAACTTGAAAAATCTTTTTTTGTTTTCCTAATAAATCTAAAGATTCTTTCAGTGTCCACGTCCATTGAACTGCTCTCAGGCGCACCTCTTCGATACTTTCTTGTTCCTGGGGGGACCGGGAACAATTCCCTGACCAGGGCGGATCCCCGGACTGGCTGCTTTGTGCTTTGCGGGTGCCTCTTGCAATTACTGTCGACTAAGCACATACTAGTTTCAGCCATAAAGCCACCCAACCACCCATCCGCCAACCTATAAGCCACCACATTCACATTTGATGTGCATTTGCATTCCGTGGCCCTAAGGCTATCGAATGCTTTTTAGTCCACGACATTGTCATTGTTGTAGCGCTACCCTTTTTCTTTTATTACTCCATTTTTTTTGTATTCCGGAGCCACAAAGCCGTCTCCTGGATGCAATGGGATGAGGAGCCACTAGGAACAGGACTCTGAGTCCGAGTGCTTTTATTAAAGTTTCGTTTTGTTCGTCGTCAACAATGTCGCTGGCAGCCCAGAAGTGGCGACATCAGTTGCAGAAAGAAGCCGGTTTTCTTTTCCCATTCCCCCACTTTATGTTCTTTTCTAGTTTCTGCAGGAAGTTGGAGTCCAACAATGACTTCTGGTTAAACTGAAAGCTGGCAACGTTTCAAAACCTATTTCTTATTAATTTTTCTGTAACAAATAGAGTGTGAAATGAGAGACTCTGGTCTAGATTACTTTCTAGGATGCAGGGAAAAACAATATTTAACTAATATGCCAGCTTAGATGGGTTTCTTATACTGGTTTCAAGCCTAAACCTAATTGTTTTCTTTACTTTCAGAAATTCCACAACGACACATCCGAAACTGGACCAATTTTAGATTGAATATCGAAAGTAAACACAACAATCAATCAATCAACTCTACTCACCGACCTTTCTAGTCTTCTACATACACTTTTACACAAGAAACGTAATCGAAAAGAAACCCCTTTTGTAACGAGCACATTTTTTGGATAAGACACATATCTGTGAAGACAGTCAGGCACTAGCCCCTGACCCTCATCCCAACCCAGTTCCAAGGAACGGATCCGTTAAGCCCCATTTATCCTGGACCCCGAAGAGTGCCTCGTGGCCAATCGAAGACCCAAAACGGCGCCACTTAAACCACAAGCCTACAAAATTGGCCGAATGTTATGTTGTGGCTTCTGCTGTGGCAATATGTCGAAACGGGATTACAAAGTGGCCACCACCGATGGCATAGAGCTGGAGCCGTTGGGCGGCGAAAAGAGCGACAAGGATAAGGACAAGGATAAGGAAAAGCAGACGAATGGTGTTACCTTCGGTGAGTTTTTTACGATTTTTTCCCACACCTCACACTCACCTACCTTGGCATTGCAATTGGCTGGGGGGCTGGCCAATGATCAAAGGACCAAGGAGGGGGAGCGGTTAGGACACAAAGGTGCATAATTGCACTTGTGCATAATCCGACGCTCCACGCAATTTAAACTCTCTCGCAGACCCTCCGGGATTTATTCATCAAGTTGTTTTCTTAATTACGCCGAATGCAAAACAAAAGCATTAAAAATGCCATGTCTTGCCTTCATTGCTCATACGCCCCGTTGGCCAGAAGCAAAGTAAATGAATGTCAGCAGCCACCCTTGTATTTCGAGATGGGTTTTTCTCCGCTTTTTATGTGTTTTTTTTTTTGCATAGCCTTCAGCCGAGTCGGCGGAATTTTCCGCTTTGATAGATGTCCACCCGATCCGGCGTCGGTCTGGTGCTCCGCCGCGTCCTTTGGCGGAAAACGGAGACTGGGCCTGGCGCTTGGTGCTACAAATGTTCCAGAGAGCTCTTGAAACTGTCACCGATTTTCTTGATATTTTGCAAAATTGTTGAAAACAATCCCTCGGGGCCATCGATTCTGGTAATAAGCCATGGAAGGGCAAGATTGGAAAGTCGCAAGAGCTTAGAGTCTAATTCGTTGAAGGATCATTTATATTTAGGCAGAGATTTACTCTTTAAAGGAGCCTACCGTGTTCCTGTTTTTAATATTTGTAAAAGCCGGTTGTCTCCCCACATCAGTTGGTGCATTAAATATCCAACTTATGCAAATTCTGTTGACTTTATCAAGGCGAGAAATCGTTGCCACTTGGGCATGAAAGTGGGCCAAAAGATGACGTTACTGTTGCCAGTTGGTGTTGCCGTTGCTGTTGCCTTCGCCTTTGGTTACTGCGCACCCTTGCCACCCTTAGATCCCTGCTCGAGTCTCTCCTTGGGGCAAATCAGTGTCACGGGAACAGGAGGCGGACGTGTGCTCGTGTCCCAACCGCTAGCAGAGCAATTAAGGATGCATAAAGTGGAGTAACCACTTGACTCGCCTACCACAGAGCCGCAGTGTTGGCTTTATGTAATACGCCTTTAACCTGTGAAAGGTTGCCAAAGAATTATGGTGTTACTGGAAAAGTTAACATTATTCGTCAAATATTATTAAAGGTAAAATAATGTGTCTTTAGCAAGGAAAGGCTCTTTGCCTCTTTCCATTCACTTAACCCAATGGAGCCCAAAAGGCTTTCTGCATTTTGTCGCGATTTTGACTAGAAAACCAGATAAGGGTTAAAAAATGAAGGGAGCCTGTCGGAGGCTGATGTTGATAATTGCAGGATGCGTTGTGTTGATTGCGAGCACAAACACCCACTCTCACACACACTCCTGTATACTGAAGCACTTGAGGCAGGACTTGACTCAAATAAAGAAATCCTGCCTATCCAGGACTGCATCAGCGAGATAAAATGGGTCCACGAGAAACAATTGAAGCGGCAAGAGCCTTGCAATTCCTGCCTCCTGTATACCAAAGTGTGGCACAGAGTTCGTCTATTTTTTGCTTCTTTTTTTTTGCCCCCGTCCTGCTGGATGAGTGAAAGTAAAGGATACATAGAAATAAAATGTGTTTTTGGGTCAGGCAACTTCAAACTGGAGAGGAGTGAAGCAGGAAGGGGCTATCCCTCATAGGAGGCGGAGGAGCAGCGGAAGTGGAGTACAAATGGAACTGCGGAGATGACGGAAAGACTTGGAAAACTCTGTATGGGAAAAACTGGGGAAAACTGTCAGGCGAGCGGGCCAAGTCAACCCGTCAAAACGTCAACCGGCGAGCAACAATTTATTGTTGCGAAATGGCGCTGGCGAAACACAATTAAATGCAACTACAAAGGACACACAAGGACCGCCAGCCCGCTACTGGGCGCGTAATTAAATGGAAATGGAAAATATTGCCCAGGGGGCCCCTTGCACACACAACAGTCGTACTTGTTGAGGAACTTGAAGTCCTGCCAAGCCGCGTGCATTTGGTTTCATTTCCACCATATGCCCTTTGCTTATAAGGGGTCGCCAAGTGTTTTATATATATAATATCCTGAGGCTATATATCCTTATTCTTATTCATTTGTATATTCTCAGGTTACAAAGCGAAAATGTTATCTTGACACTAAGGCTTTCAGAGAAGCCAGAGATCAAGCCTTTCCCACTTTATTCAATGTTTTTATTTGTGTTTCAAGGACTAATTAAGGATTAAAGACTTTCTATATCCTCGTGATAGTGTATTTAAAATCAATGGGGCTCTTCTTTAAAGACTTAAAGGTCGAGTCCTTTCCTGGAATATACTCGTACTTAACATGCTGGTTTCCGCACGATTAGCTCGCTATCGTGTTTCATCCGCATCAGTTGGCCCCAATGCCAGGCACATCGATTGCAAAAGGGACTTCCTTTTCATTCCTCCATCCATTTCAAGGAGTTCTTGAAACAAACTCTTTCGATTTGCATTATTTGCGGCTGCAAAATGAACTCACAAGAGTCTCTCGAACACGGTCTGCTAATTAATAAAATCAGCGGAAAAGCGTTTTAATTGAGTGTAAAATACCCAGACAGTATGTTTTTTTTTACCATTATAGATTATATCATAATGCATAGAGAGTTATTCTCACTTTTCCGAAGAATAAAAATGATCAACAAGAAGGGTTTTTGGTTTTTAAATAATTTTTTTTATTTATTTTGTTTATATTTTCTATATTGTCTACCATATTTCGCACTTGATTGGAGGATTCAAGCTCTTCTGCGATACTGGACAATTGAAAGCCTGTGCGAATCCTGGCAAGTTCGCCAGGGTCTGGTGGAGACGCACCTTGTCGGAGTCCTGTCCTTCATAGTAGACGGACTCCTCGCCGCCAATCAAGTTCTGGGCATAGTTCAGGAAGAACAACTGCTGCAAGGGAATGCTGGTGAAGGTGGGTTGCTGCTGGTTAAACTTCGAACCGGGTCCAAAGTAGATGTCGTAGATGAGCCTCAGGGCCATCACGTCATCCACACGTTGCCCCAAATAGTTCGTAGAGTTGCGGTCCAAGCACTTGGTACCTTGGTCGTACTTGGGATTGTCCACCAATTGGCCAAGGACGTCGATGGGGTTTCCAACTGAATCGTAGAGCACATTCTCCAGGTCTATGGATGACATGACGGCTTGGGCGATCATGAATCCAAAGCCGCTCACCTTGAAAACATCATGACTATCGGGCGAGACTATCCTGCAGGATGTCATAAGGCACGTAGATAAGGTTCTCCCTCTTCACATATTTGGGCTCACAGGTCGTGCTGGGTAGGAAAGTCTCAAGGAAGTAGTAGTTTGATCCCTTAACAGGTACATTTGTCAGGAGATCCAGAACACGGCTGTTGCGTGTCTCCAGGACCTTAAGGACGGCGGCAGCAAAATCCTGGTCGTTATTTAGCTTCATGTTACGGTAGAACATGTTCACGAAATTGCGGTGATCCTGGCCTCTGGGCAAAGTGCCGATATTGAAAACAAGGCTTCCAAGCTTCTGGCGCAGTAAATAACGCTGGCGTCCCGTGAGACCCAATCGGTTGGACGCGATCCTAGCCAGGAGTGTGTTGCGTAGCTCGTTGAAAATCTTCTGGATCTCCGTGTCGTACTGCTGCTGCTTGTAGACGTCGAAGTAGCGGGTCTCGTACAAAAAGCTGCTGCCAAAATCGAAGATCATTCGCGTGTCCATGACACACTCCTTGATGTCGTTGTCCGCTTCGCTTGTTGTTCGCGCGTCCATAAAGCGGGTGAAACGGGCCATCATATAGCTGGCAATCACCTCAGCGTCGTAAGTTTGAAGCAGATTCTTCAGCTCCACAAAGTAGTCAACGTTCATGATCTGCACCTTGTAGTTGGCGGCGAAGGATCGCTCGAAGATCGTCTGCAAGTACTGCCGCCAGGCGAGGCCGTTTTGCCTTTCCAGCTCCTGGAGGGTCAAGTCATCGTTGGGCTCGTCCTCCACAGAAGCCAATCTCCTGAGAGCCTTGTCTAGGCGCTTGACGTTCTTGGACAGCTGATGGGCGCGATTCCGCGCCACTCCCAGACTAATCAGCAGCCGATTGATGCTAACGATAGAGGGCAAGCGGTCCTCGGAGACGTCGTAGTCGGGCTTCAAGATGGTGACCATGTACTTGCTGCTGTCCACAAAGTCCAGTTCGGCGGTTACCTTGAACATAAGGTTGACGAATCCAAAACGCCTCAGCCTAGCCAGGGTCTGCATCCAGTTGAACCTTTCCTTGGGCCAAGCCGCCCGGCTGGTGGCGAACTGCGGCCAGGTTAGTTGATCGTCAGGACTCACCAGCTGGAGGTATCGCTTGGACACGCGGGTGTCGTTGGTGGCTGTGCGGCAGGTCTGGTAGAACTGGTTTACCTTCGCCTCTATACTGCTGGGATCCAAGTAGACCTGATCCTTCAATGACTCGAATATGGGAAGATACTGTGAGTTCACTTTCTCTAAGACCTCATTGAGAATTTCGCTGTAGTCGTCGTCGCCATGCTTGTCGGCGTACTTTCCGCCAGCGTACTCTTGGAAATCCACGCAGGGATTCGCCTCGGTGTCCATGTAGTCCAGCAAACGGTTCATAAACACGCTGTCAACACTAGGGGTGGGTGTGGAGGGTGGAGTTGGCAGAACCCATCCTACAGCATCCGCTCCTGTCCAGAGCAGGAGCAGCCCGAAGACGACAAACTGGAGTATTTGCGATCGCGCCATAGTCAGTGGCAAACTGCCGGATCCGGACCAGTTCAGCCGTATTTAGAGGCTGCCTGGAGCTGCTGATAGCCAGGGGTCGCCTCCAGGTGCTGACCCCAATTAAGCTTTATCATGGTCAGGCTGCGATGCAGCCGAATCGGGATAGTGACTTCATTGATATTTTAACACTCTCTAACAATACTCCAAAACAAAACTACTAAACAGAGATTTAATTAAAAGTTGAAATAAATACAGACTGTTTCAAAATGATAGTTATTACTAAAGATAAAGATATATAGATAGATATTACTAAAAGGTATTACTTAAAGAATCTTTAATTTGTTTCAAAGTGTAAATTTTCAGATTTGTTTTATTTTGAAACAAAGCATATAGTTTCGCATTTAATAATACTCCTTTTTTTTTTAAATATAATATAAAATATTTTAAACATAATTTGGCTATTTTGTTTGTTGTTTATTGACAAAACTTAAATATTATCAGTCATGGGTCAAAACCAGGTTCAAGGCAGCTCTTCTTGGTTTTTGTGTTAATTATAGTTTCAACATTAAATATAAGACAGCTTTTATGATTTTTATTTTATGTATTTATTAACATTATTATGTTTAATAAACAAAATCAAAAATTATAAAGAGGCCAAGAGGTTTATCGCTTCCGAGGCGGCAAATAAAACGTAACTGATGATATTTATTTGTGTACATGTAGTCTTATGTATGTAGTCTTATTTTTAAATTAAGTAGTAAATTTATGTATATTTATGTTCTATAAATGTTTACAAAATACTATTCATGAAGCCCTTAATAGAACAATTAACAGATTCGATTACACCCCAAAAATCTCCTCCCAGTTCTTTCGTCACAAGTTGAACCGGCAGCAGCAGTAACAGCTTAAATTTATTGATTGCTTTATAAACAGCGATTATTCAACCACCGACGTCCGATCGCAATCGAAACAGCCTTCCCACGTGGCCAAAAGCCCCATCCTCAATCCTCCATCCCCATCCAAAGTCCGACAAACACTTGTGGCCATCTTCTGCATGTTCAACCAGTTAAGGCCCCAAGGAGGCAATGAATGGATGGAGGACAGGAGATTTCCTCTAGAAGCACACATATGGGATCAATATGTGCGAGTGGGTGTCTCTTGGGTGGCCATGGGGTGGTTAGGGGGTGGTTCTTGTAGCACATGACAAGTCACAAGTGCGGGCAGTAAATTTGCATACGACAGCAAATACTCAATGGCCGGGCACAAAGCGGGGACATGGACAGAAAATGTGCGGGGGACATGGTGTTGAGTAAGTCAGTTAGCACGGCTTGGGGGTGGCATCCCTTCCAAGTCTCCGTGCCCCTTCTGTTTTGGGGGTCAGAATTGAAAAGGGAAACCCGGCAAATTGTATCGAACACTTGCAACGACAATTTGTGTCCAGTTTGCAATAATCTTTGAACTGAATAGAATTAAATGGAACTCTTTAAGGATGCCTACTAAATCTCTGTAATTATAACTATTATTTCGTGACATGTGGCTTTTATTACTTCATTAAATATATACATAATCGAATTGTAATCTGTTCCATGACTTTTTCCCTGCTCTGGGGGCGTTTGGCGAGGCGTGGCCCTGCCTAATGAACAGAATTCAGGACGTTTTCAGCCGCCAAGTCGGCAAAGGGAAAACTTTACACTAACGTGACGGCGAATTTATTGAGTTGAGCCGCCGCGGCGCGCCGGTTACTAAAGGCAAGCGGCATGGCAAGGCATGGCATGGCATGGTGTGGCATGGGGTGGCGGGGATGTTGCTGAGAAAATTGGAAAAACAAGGCGGTCGGAGGAGGAGCATCCCCATTTTTTTTTGTTTTTGTCGAGCAAGTCACCGCGAACCGGTGGTGTGTTTTTCATCCTCTATACTTGTATATGTATCCTCCGCCGCACAAAATAAAAACAAATAAAATCCGGAAACTTTCGTCGCATTGCCGGAACAAAGCCGAAAAATGTAGCTGTAAAGGAAGAATCGAGAAACCGAGAAAACGAGAAACAAAATTGCATGAGATTTCATTTGCCGGCAAACTTGGCAAAGCGAATTACCATTTACGGTTGAGCTTTGTGCTCCATTTGTTGATTGTTTCTGGTTTGCCCAGTTTCCAAGTTGCCAAGAGACCGAAACAACCGAAAAGTAGGCAACAAAAATCATCATCTGGCTGCTGTTAATCCTCGAGAACCCCCCCGCGCCACCCACCGGCAAATCGTAATTTTAATCATAAAAAATCCCATCCCCTAAGCATCAGACGAGTTCTGGTGATAAATTCTCTCGCATGTCAACGAAATAATTATAAGACATTTCGGTTGATTTCGGTAAAAACAGGAGTAAATCAGAAGTCAAGCAGGGAGCAAGGAGCAGGGAGCATCCCTTAATGGTGAAACCGAACCAGATTGAACTATTTGGCCAACACATGATAAACAGGACAACAAGGACCAAGAATATAAAAACAACTACAGAAAATGTTGGCAAAACTGCCGCGAATGGAAAGGGGATGAGGATGGGGATGGCCGCTTTTAAGGGTTGCTGTAATATCTACTAGCTTTCGTTTGCTTGGCAACACTTCAATATGCTTTTACATTTATCCTTGTGTACCTGGTAATCGAAGGAGTTCAAGGGTATATTGAATTCGTTGAAATCAAAGGAAAATATACTGAATTAAGCTTTTTGCGATTACAAATATTAATATGACTTTTACTTGTTTTTTGAAATAAACTCTCACCGGGTATTATTAAGACTACTGCGTTTTGTTTATAATATGTTTCAAAACAAAAATTTTGTTGTCTGCAAAGAAGAGTAACAGAGAGAAGGGGCTGTCAGTGGGGGGAATGTGGAGAAACACAAGGGCCCTCCATAGAAATTTCATTTTCACTTTTGCAGGTGAGTAGAAAGTCCCCAATTTCCTCTCTCTCTCCAGAGAGATACAGAGAGACCGGACATGCGCCGGCCAAGCGCAAGGGCTTCCACCTCCCATGTGGCGCTGCATGCTCGGGGTTGCTGCACGGCGTCGTGCTGCGGCAGCATCCAGTTGGAAAATGTACGCGCACTCAAACGCAACAAAAAGCGCGTGACACAGGCGGCAAGTCGAACGGAAAGGATACCCAAATTCGGTTTTATTCAGAAAAGTCCTGAAACGCACACACACACACATATACGAATGCGCCGCGTGCCGTTCCCACAACCCCCCACCTCCCTTTCGTCCTTTCGCTGTGCGTGTCTGTGAGAAAGAAAGCAACTAAAAGTGGCGAAATTGCAAAAGAAAAAGAAAGTAACCGAAAGAAAGAGTGAAGCAAGGAAATTGGCAAATTAAAGTGGCAATCAAAGTGTGTGAGGTGTGTTCGATAGAGAAAGCAATTAATTAGTGCAAATGCGCGTATTGATCTGCTGAAATTGACCTTTTTGGCCAGACTCCTTCCCGTCCCCCCCCCTAAGAAAAGGCAATAGCAACAAGCTTTCGTCCTTTGGCAATTAGCAATGTGAAATGGAATAATCAACGATTCTGCTCTGTCGCCAAAAAGCAAAAGGCAAAGGGAAATGCAACTGCAGCTGAGAACCGCAATTCAGTCAAGTGGCAACACAAAAAAAGCCAGAAAAGGGAGCAGCTGAAGGCAGAAAAGTGCGAAAAAGGAAAAGCAGAAGCAGGGGAAGTGGAAAGTGGGATGTGGAAAGTGGGAAGTGGGCGGAAAAAGAGTAGTAGGAGTGGGGAAAGGAGGGGAGCCAACTGGAAAGCGCACTATTGACATATATACGCGCAGTTACAAAGCGAGTGCCGCGAACGGCAGAAGAGAAGAGCAGAAAAGCGAAGAAAACGCCGCATAAGACAAAACAGGAAATTCACTTATACACTCAACCGCACACACACACACATATACGCATGGCGCTGTTGAGCTTTGCATTTTGACATTTCATTTTCAAAACACAGATTCCACGAAGAGAGCGTACGCTCTCCCATACTTTCTCTGAAGCTTCCAAGCTCTCACACTGGCTTTCCTCTCTCCCACTCGCTTGCTCCTTCAGGTTTGACTCCTTCAGGTTTCATTTTATTTTTTTTTTTGGCTTTTATTTTGCTGCCGCGAATGGGCAAATGGGAAATGAGAATGTAAACAAATGCTAAAGGCGGCCGCATTAAACAAAAATGAAATAGAATTGTGATATATGCATTAACACGCTTCTTGCGTGCCCAGGAATGCGAATGTGTGCGGTGTGTGGGCGTTGAGGAAAGCAAAGAAAGCAAACAAAGGGGAATACAATTCACCACAACAATCGTGTTCACATGGTCTCGTTCCACTTGGAAATTAGGATTAGGTCTCGCTCTGACATTGACATTAATTGAAGGAGCAGAAAACAATGCGAAAAACAAGAAAGTAGAAACAAAAGCTAACCTCATTAAGGAATAATTTAGAAAATAAAATACGAAATGTTCTTGTCACCCATAAAGTGTACTTTTTATTGGAAAATTGTTTCGGGACAAAACTGTAAAAATTGGTTCCTTTTATTACGCTTTTTATGGATATAATTTTTCATGTCCTACAAACGAGGTAATAAAAAAGGGAATTTATTATTCAATCATACAGGGCGTATGCGTAATTTTTGCAAAAAATTGTTGCATACTTCAAGGATGCAATAAGCGTTTTCTAAGAAGTTTTTTAAATTAAAAAAAAGGGTTTCAGGCAAGCTCTGGTTTTTATTTAAACTAAAGTAATGCTGAAAATCTTAAAAATTTATTTTTAGTCCCGCGACTAAGCAGCTTATCACGCCCGGGCAGACCAGATAGAGTGACTGGAATCAGCTTTTGGCGAATAGATAACACCTCTGATTCATAGACGACCTTTAAGGTGAGGGCTTTATATCTGGTCCCTGGTTCCGGTCATTTGCCAATTGGAAACGGCTTTAAATTCGTTTCGGTTGGGTTTTTCCTAACGAGCCTTGGCCACAAATTATTCCTGAAGGATGCTCTACCGGCGGCCAACTTCAGTTTCGAGAGCTTCTCAAAGACATACAATCCTGCATAACTCCATAGAAAAGCCGGTATTAGTAACTACAGGGGGAGCGAAAGAGACCATCAAAAAGAGAGATGCAATATTTTTGGGGGGTTGATTTTCGGGCGTTGAAAGCGCTTTTCACTAATTCAATGCGACATTGAAAATAGCTCCGCTGTCTGCAGAGGGACTTGGGAACAACCAGACAGAGGGATGGGGGTGGTCTGCCGACTAGACGGTACCGGAAGGGCGTCAGCGTCTGGCTTTCGGCCAACCCGAGGGGGTGGTAAGAGTGCCGGCAAAAGGAAAGGAAAGTGCTATCCTGTGAAGAACACCAAGGGCCATGACTGCATAAATTATGTATGTATATTTTTGGCTGCTCGATTATCAACTCGTCAAAGGCGCAACATTTTTTGGCTGTCGATTTATTGGGCAAAAGTAAAGGGTGCACATCCAAGTGGAAACTCTAATACACTCGACTAAGAAAATATATTGAAATATAATAAACGAGTCCTGTTAAGGACATAATTGAGAGACAGAATCAGAAACTAACCCCTTTCTCTGGGTATTGCCGTAAATAAAATATGAAGAGCACGTGACTGCTGCCAAGAACAGGTCCTGGGAGGAGTCTGGCAAAGGGTTCGACCTCGATTAGATTGGGTCATAAAGTGATTGTGATTTTTGTTTTCGCAGAGCAAATAGCCCGGCAATTATTTGCGGTGTATGTTGTGATTGCGGTTGTGATTCCAAACGGGTTCCCTGCGGCTTCGAATTCGATTTCGATCCGATTTTTATTTACGGCCACGGGTTAGCAAGCGTACGTATTGGCCGGAAGACACAGAGACACCGGCCCCGTTAAGATTTCGGTCGTCGGCGGGGGTCAGAGAGGCTCGAAGATTTGGCGTCGCGAGCGAATCGAGATGACAAATGATCCGGACCTCGATGACTGTGCCTTTCTGTCCGGTAAGTAATTGTTTGGTCACTCCTTCTCAAGGATGAAGTCATGTATGAAAGTAGGACTTCCTCTATCATTTCTTTCAGTCTATTAATCCATGAATAATTTGTTTTTTTTTTTTAACTCTGGTGCCATTTGCAAGGTGTCCTCCTCCGCCATTGCAACACCCACAACCACACACAGAGACATGAAATATTTACACACAGCCTCAGCCAGAAGTTTTATTTGGATTTTAATTACATTTCCTTCTTTATTTTGGACAGGTGGCGAATCCAGCGGCGGACGCCAGACACGAACCGGAGTGGCCGTCTGCTCCCAGCGGCGGGCCCTCCTCGTGGCCGGAATTGTGCTCGGCTCGCTCCTGCTGACGGCCATCATCATCGCCTACGCCGGACCGCAGAACGGTAGGTTTGCCCCGTGCCCCGAGCGCATCCGTCTTCCCAACCCCCCATCTTCCCCCATTTGTATCACCATCTCTCTCAACCTTGTTTTTCCAATTTTTTTCGAGTATTTTCTTTCCCCTTGATTCGTTTTTTTTGCATTTTTACAAACAGGACGAAAAGGAATTTGTTTGGTTATTGTGTTGAGGTCCTTTTGTGTTTGTTACTTAATTAAGCTTTTATTGCGGGTGCCAGGATATGTAGTCCATTGTGAACCGAAGGGTCTCTAAAGGGTTTACAACCTTAAAGGGAACTTTAACAAAGGAGAAAAGTAAAGTGACGTTTCCCCTCAAAAGTAATAGTATTTCTTCTAGAAGATAGAAGGGAAAAAACATGTATTTTTATGGAAAGTATTTTATGGACTATGACTTTGATTAACAGCCAGCCAGGACTCAGAGTCAGAGTAGAGAGGCAATAAATCCGCATAAATGGTAATTGAATTCCTCGACTGGCTTCGTTCAAAGCAAAGCCATAAAGCATCTCGGACCGAGAGCCATCCATTCGAACCATGTAATAGGCTTTTAACCATATTAAATGGAGACCAAGGCGGCGTCCTGACCCCGGCGCGGTGTGGATTTCCCAGGGACACAGGGACATTGCCAGACAATATTAAATTGCAGAATTATGCAAAGTGCAAACACTCGCACACTCGTTGCAAGTCTCTGTTGCATACTTAATGGGGCAAAATGCATTGGGGGATAATTGCATTAAGCCAAGGGAGGGAGCCGCAACCAGCCGCAGGAGTGTGTGTTGTGAGTATAAGGACATCCCATATGCCTGGAGGAAAGTAAACTTTCGCCCTCCTATCAATCAACATTTGCCCGCCTCGTGTACCTTTAACCTTTGCTTCCGCCGAGCCAATTACAGACTGTATTACTCTATGTCATATATATATTTTTATACCATCCCATATATCGTATCAGTACAGTATATATATATCCATTAAAATAAACATTTAATATCCTGGCCATCGTTCGTATGTTTCCCTTCGTTATTTTCGTTACTTTCCGCCATTCTGCCGTTTCCATTCTGCCGTATTTTGTTCTCCTACGTATAAAATGTTTATTATAAATATATAATATATATATAAATATATATATCTTTGAAAAATATGAAATATTTCTCTTAAATGCTTGTTTGATTGATTGGTTGAAATGTGAGTAACAATTATGCCAAAACCCGAATACTTCTAAACTGGTAAATAGCCACGAAAATCTAATATAATCATTCGGCATGTTGATGTCATTGACCATCTAACTTATCCTTTTTCTACCTTATTAGTTTTGTGATTTCTAACTCTAGATATTAGATTCTAATTTCGGTTTCTAATTAAATTTAGTGGGAGATTCGTTCTTCTTTATATAATTTGTACATAACATCTGTTAGTGACCATTAAAACGCGTTTAAAAAATGATTCAATCTTGAAAAGAAACTTCAGAAATAAATTCCATTCAACATTAGTGAAAAGCAATCTAAGAATCTGTAAATATTTTCTTTATTTCATTTGAATCTTAAATCTTAACTCTTCTTTGTGTCTTTTTCTTTGGTTAATGTGGTAGCTTTTATTGTTAATTTTATTATGGCCTGTGGATTCTTAATGTTAATCCATTCTTAAGTTTTTTGTTCTTTAAACGAGTCGCTCATCAAGAAAGTAATCTTCATTTATGATAAACCCATGTGAATTTGATTTATCCCACCACTAGATGTGCTAATGACTTGAACCGAATCCAATTATGAACAAATTATTAAATCGATTTACTGCTAGCTTTCCTTTATCCCAAAACCCCCCTGAACTCCCACTTAGATGGTCTTCCTCCTTTAAATACTCCGTTGATTGTGTATAATGCAATTTACTTTAACGAACTTAGCTACGAATTCCCAAAAGAGTCGCGACAAGAGTCGCGAGAAGACAAGAGGAACGAGTCCTGAAATGCATCCGAGACTGATTACGCCCTTTGACTATCCTTGCAGACTGCTCCTGTGGATCGAAAACGGTGTCCGGATACGAATCGGATGAAGAAAACAACACCCAGCCCTTCAATCCGATTGCCACCAACGGGGAGCCCTTCCCCTGGCTGGAAAAGATGCTGCCCACCAGTGCGCGACCCCTGCGCTACATGGTCACCATTCATCCCAACCTGACGACCTTAGACGTGAAAGGTAAGCCTGAAGGATGTCAAATAATTCCCATCATAATTTGTAGACACAAAAGCGAGTTTCGACTTGCTGACTTTTCAACCTACAAGTTCGATTGTCTGACCTTCCTTCCTCTTTCTCGGTTTCCCGCCTGGCCAGGTCAAGTTACCATCGATTTGCACGTGGAGAAGGAGACGAACTTCATTGTGCTGCACATTCAGGACCTCAATGTCACCGAAAAGGTAAGCCCCCTCAGAATCCGGGAGCATGCAAATTAAGCCAATTAGCATTTGGCTCAAGTGCCGTTTCCGATTCCGTTTCTTTACCATTTCCGTTTCGATTCCAGGCCATTGTAACTCCGGGGCCCAAGGGCTATGCCCTCAAGATTGTCAAGGTGCTAGAGTTTCCGCCCCGTCAGCAGCTTTACATCGAGGTGAAGGAGAAGCTTAAGAAGAAGTCTAATTACACTCTGAACCTGCGCTGGTACTCCAAGCTCAATCCGGAGCCTGAGGGCTTCTACGTTGACCAGTACGAGAGCTCCAACGGAGTGGAAAGGTTGGTTACTTGGTTACTTTAACATTAAAGGCCTCTTAGTTTTGAAACTACCTTAATAGTTTATGGGAAAACGTGTACACTATAACAAATCTTTTCCAGATTACTGGCCGCTACCGTTTTCCGGCCGAATGGTGCGAGACGCGCTTTTCCCTGCTTCGATGAGCCGCATGTTCGGGCTCCTTTCCGCATTTCTGTGTTCCGCGATCGCTTCCATATTGGTTTGTCCAACTCCATAGTGCACACCACCGAAGATGTGGGCTTCTACATGGGCACGGGACTGGTAAGTATCCAAAAAGCATTGTCTTTGTCACGTAAAGTGTACCCTTGCAGAGGATGTTATCTATACAATCAAAATTCACCGAAAATATGGCTTACTGTACTAATTTTTATTAAAAATTCTATTTGACAGCTCCGCGATGACTTTATTGAGACACCACCTTTGCCCGCGGATGCTGTGGCCTGGGTGGTCAGCGATTTCCAGCGCGAATCCCTTCAGCCCTCCGCCGCCTATATCCCGACGACAGCCGCCCCTCTGGGCTCCGGAGTCGGTGGCAAAAAGTCTGCCCAGCTGAATAATTACACGCAGCTGAAAGGCAAGAACCCGCCGGTAAGGAACATCACTGCCCTGACCCATTCGCTGAATGTGAATCTGACGCCGCGCCAGAACCTGAGCTCCATTCAGGCAACCACAACAACAGCGCTTCCGGTGAACCTGAACGGAAACGGGAAGCCATCGAATCTCACGTCGCTGTCCCAGTCCACGGGATCCTCCATCAAGCGAGCTCCATCGTACACCTTCTATGCGCCGAGGGATCTGCTGGTTCGGTCTTCCTTCATCCTGCACACATCGCGGGATGTCTTGGAGTATCTACAGACCTGGTTGGACATCAGCTACCCTCTCACTAAAGTGGACTTTGTGGCACTGCCTTCTCTCGATCGAAATCTGATCTCCTCGCTGGGATTGGTCACCCTGAAGACATCCTTCCTGACGGATCCGCACTCGATTACCTCGGAACAGTATCAGTTTAGTGCTCTGCGAATCGCCGAGGCCATGGTGCGGCAGTTCTTTGGGGGAATTACCTCGCGGAAAGTACTCAAGGATGTGTGGCTCTGGGAGGGATTGATCCAGTATCTAGGCATCCATGCCCTGGCCCCGTTGCAGGACAGCTGGCCACTGCGGGAAATGTACCTGCTGAAGATGGCCACTGCCGCACTAGATATCGATGCCATCCAAGGATGGGACAGCATTATGAACGGCACCAGCCACGACGGCAACAACGAGGAGTTCTTCGTCCAGAAGACAGCTGCCATATTCTCGATGCTGCACACGGCCGTTGGGGAAGACCGTTTCCGGGGATGCCTGGGCACGTTCCTGAAGGTGAATCGCTTCAGAACCGCCGAGCCCACGGATCTCTGGACCATTTGCACAAAGAAAGCCAATGGATCGAAGAACATCAAGGATATGATGACTCTGTGGACGCACCAGCCAGGATTCCCTCTTCTCACCGTCACGAAAATGGGCAACAGCATTTCCATCTCCCAGAGACCCTTCAGGCCAGCCGAATTCCTGGCCATCCATGACGACTCCTACGATGGAAATAACTACAACAAGACCACGGTTAATGCCACGGATATCCCCAGCACGGTACCACCCTCGGTCCATGGCAACAAACACAAATCCCCGCCACATATGAAGTGGATATTCCCGGTCACTTATGTCACCGATATAAACAATGTCAGCGAGACTCTTTGGATGCAGAATGTGGATGGTAAGTCGGGTTACCTTGTTACCAAGTTTCTAATACTAATAGATTTATATTTTCGATTCTCAGTTACCTTCAATGTGGCGGAGAATGTCAAGTGGATTAAAGTGAATGCCATTCAAAATGGTTACTATCGAGTGGTCTACAATGATGACAACTGGGCGAGTCTGATTGAAGAGCTTTCCAACAATCCCAAACGGTTTACCAGTGAGGTAAGCACCAAAATATCCTCGATATTTCTCCCATAACTTAAATTCCTTTTTCGAACTTTAAAGGATCGCTTGGGTCTCTTGTCGGACGCCTTTACCTTGTGTCATGCCAATCTGCTACCCTGCGAGATCACCATGAACATGATCCAGTATTTGCCAAGTGAAACCCACTATGGTCCCATGGCTCTGGCCTTGAGGCACCTCGAGAAGTGGCGTCGTATCCTCAAGTACTCCGAATGCTTCCTCATGCTCAGCGAGTTTATAAAGATGAAAATATCTACCGTCATGGAGAAGGTGGGCTGGTCGGACGATGGCGATGTGGCCACTAGGTATGATAGATTAATTCTAAAAGCATATTCCATCAAATTAAATATTTGATATCTCATTAGGTTAATGCGTCCGGAGGTCTTGCTGGCTTCAGTCTTGTGGGAGGACATCGACAGCATAACCAAGGCGAAGAATATGCTTAACCAGTACTTGTATTACAATGGTTCTGCCATACCCCCCAATCTAAGAGAGGTAAACCCCATTCCTTTCCAAGAAACACATTTATTATACATCGTTGTATGATACATTTTTAGGTGGTTTATACTGGCTCCATCTTGTCCGGGGAGTACATCTATTGGCAGCATTGCTGGGAGCGTTTCGTCAGCCTCACACGCACCTCGGAGACATTCGTAGAGCGGATGCAGCTGCTCCGTGCCCTGGGCAGAACCAAGGACGCCTGGCTGCAGAACCGCCTGCTCTCCCATGTCACAATGCTGCCCACCGAGGAGGTGGTGCATGTGCTCAAGGCCATTGCAGGAACGCCCACGGGCGGGGCCATGGCCTGCCGCTTCCTGCAGGCCAAGTGGTTCGAGCTGGAGAAGCGCCTGGGTCCGGGCACGATAAGCTTTGCCAAAGTCATCTCGGCCATCACCCAATACGGGGCCACCAAGTTCGACTACGATGAGGTTTGTTGCAAATAGTTGGCAAAATGCCTTTTTTCTTATTTTAATATTCGGGTTTTGTTCTTCCAGCTGAAATCCCTGGTGCATCGCTTTGGACGGGGTCACGGCATGTCGGTTCTCAACATGACCCTGAGCAGCGTGGCCTCCAATGTGGAGTGGGTGGCCAGGTCACAGACCTCGCTCTACAAGTGGGTGGAAAGCAACCTGCACTCACATCGATAAAAGACACAGAGACACAGGAGAAGTCTCCTTCAAACTCATTTGTAATTATGTTCCTCTATCAGACACGAATCTTAAGTGGGTTTTGATTTCGCCAAGTTAACTATGGATCTAAATATGTACTCTTTACCATATCATTGACAGTTCGATTGATCTCTTGAGTTCCCTCGTTTCGTAGGTTTCCTATCATTTTTGGGATTCAAACTAAACCCCATCACACTCACTGTAAATTACAAATTGCTACGATCGAGCAGATCTTATATATGTGTATATCTAGCCCGATGGCGGGAGACCTTTTCTAGCACATACTCTATATATGTGTATATCTACAACTGAACATAAGGATCTATCTATATATTATATGTATATTGTATATGTATGTATATTTTACAAACCAAACAGAAACAGAAACAGAAACAGAAAACCAGAAAACAAAAGAAAACATATTTAGAGCAATGAATATAAAATTGTAGAGTGTAAGCAAAGAACAAAGAACAAACATATTTTTTCATAAAACACAAAAAACCAAATCCAAAACCCAGATATATATGTACTAAATCGCTAAATGAATGCATTCTAGTAACTGTATAGCATATGTATATTAGATTTATGAATCACCATGCTCGGGTGTGTGGCCTGCCGTGTATGTGCGCATCGAAATATCACAAAATTCTTCCTTTTGTCCAAAAAACATAGTCTACTTATCGCAACATAATGAATCCATTTACGATTTACGATCTATAAGGATCTAAGAGAAACTGCCTGACCAATACCAAAGTAAATGTGTGAAGAATATTTTATAACCAGTTTATAGCTTCCAGCATAGTCTTACAGATATTCCCCCATTTATTCGTTTCATAAAAAAAAGATATTTAACTAGATTCCAGATACCGGAAGTCTATACGAGTAGAGGTGACGATCTTCAAGGTCAATCTTAATCGAACTCAGTTGAATAACAAGTTTTAGCAAAGACAGCAACTGATTCCACATATTAAAATAGCAATTCAAACACGCAAAAATGTAACCAGAAAATCTCTAACGACTTTTAAGTAAATTTATATATTTTTAACGACATCACATGGCTGCCATAGGTGTACTAGTCTTAATTGGCAGAAACTAATTAATTACTTTTAACTTGAAACTTTAAACTCCAGTTTGGTCTTAGGTCAGGTGGGAACATAACTTAGGCACTCGAGATGCGAAATACCATATAGACATCATATAGACCCAATGTACATACATGGCATAATCGTACAATACATGCTAGACTTCTGCTTGAAGAGAGAAGATTATTAGTTCAACACTTTTTATTTCCGCACCAAAAACTGGCAATCAGTTTATTATATTCCGTAACTAAGATTTAGGTTTTCGTTTAACAATACTCTATAAGTGGTTCTGTCTTGTGTTTACCATATCGCGCTTATCATTTAATTAGTGTTAGAGCGCCTGTCCCAAAGATAGCCCGAGGTGTTTGTGTAAACCCAGGGAAGCTTAGTTGGGGGGCACCTGGCACGCCGGTTTGTTATAATTGCCCCTAAAAACGTGTTGGAGTTGTGCCATGGGCGGCAGCCCCCCGATAAGCGAGTGCCAGATTACAGAGAGATTAGCATTGGGATGGGTCAGGGGCGTAGCGAAAGTACTTTTCGAGAGGGCTAATGATAGGGGGTACCTCAGGGGAAACCTCCATCCCCTTCGGCACTACGCCCATTCGGGTGCCCCTTCTCAATTTTCGATTGTGGTCAAGCCTTCGACTATTTTTGGCTATGCTAATTCGTAGATTTGTGTTTGCATCTAACCACTAGAAATCTTTGATTTTGGCTTTAACAATAAAACGTGATTTTGGATGGAAACCGATGGATGGACGGTTTGCTTGGCTTAGACACTCTCAAGACTAACTCAAAGATACTCTAACATACTTGCAACAAAGTCAATCGCTCAGATACCCCAATATATATTATATACATACGTGACGAGGAAAATATTTAGCGGCAGACAAACAGACAAGAGAAGATACAAAAATAAAAGTAACTTTATTAGCAAACAAATACAAAAGGTAGATCACAGAGAAAAACACACAAAAAACAAGTTTTGGAGCGATTTTACCGGATTTTCGATAAATGTATAAACCATACAAGCAACTAAAATGATTTAAGAAAATAAACCAAATTAGGAATAAAACGTTCGAAACACAGAATAAACAAAACAAAATACTCAAAGCCCAGAAGACCAGAAGAAAGGCAGACGAAATACGAGAAGATTTAGAAAGTTTTACGAATCAACTAAAGAAGACTTTTGTTATGTTCAAAACTTTACATTATTCTTAGACCCACTTCCTTGTCCAATATATATTGTATGGTATAATGCATATCCGTCCACAGCTTTGATTGACTTATCAAATTTGGGTTCCATTAAGTTCATAGAATTCATCCTACGAACCATTAAGTAATCCCCAAAACATCCTGCATCCCCGAATGCTTTGTCCTGGAGTTGGAGAACGGTCTCTTTTTTTGTTGCTTTTGAATTCCACGATTTAAAACGAATTCTAGTTAATTTTATTAGATGAAATTTTAGTTCTAGTCGTTGTAAACCTATGATAAATTATAAGGGTTACGCATTGGCTATCAGGTTTTATAAGAAAATTGGCGTAGGGAAAATACAAAGTGTATCTAGAAATGCAATGGAAAGCAGGCAAAGCAACTCTAAAGACGTAATTCTAATTGTATGCTAATGATATATACACATCTATACATAAATATATATTTACATAATGTAATTTAAGTCAACTGGGAATATTAAATAAAAGCGATAACTAATCTGTATCACTAATGATTCTGTATTGATGGCTCCGAAAGCTTTTGTGTTTCAGTGTCCTTTCACATTGTATCACCGGTTCAATATACCATACAAGATAAACCGATGGCTGTCTGATGGAAAGCCAATGGATATGGTATACAATCATATATCTATCCAATTTCAATTTCCATTGTACTCCTTGAATTTGTTTATGGACGTGGGCGTGGAATAGGAATTTAACCCAAGGAAACCCCCGGAAATGCCAACCGATTTGGTTATCAATACGGTTTTATTGATTTCGATTTAGGATAGGAGTAGGACTGCCTGGAAAGGTATTAGTCAAGCCATTATTCATTATTCCATTCATAGAAGAGACAACTAAGACACTATTCCGGTTAAAGGTTGATTCCAGCCTTTTAAATATTGTTGCCAAATGGAATTCTTCCTAAAGTCACAAATAATTGCTCGGAAACACATGAAATTTTAATCTTATCACATTTTTTTTCGGCGCTGCTTAGTATAATCAAAGGTAAGTCTATAACTAAGTCCGTCGAATGATGTTTTTTTGAAAAAGATATGCAAAAGTAGTGTAAATAAGTTTAAATTAAAAGTAAAAGGAGTGTGATTTTCACTGCCTTGTCTAGAGGGTTACACTGCTTTGCTCACATATGGCGCTGGTCACACTGAATGCCTTGATAAGCAATCAATGAGGCCTTAACAATAACAGCCGAGTCGTGATAAAAGCTTTGAGTCATGGCCAACGAGAACTGCCGGCCTCCAACCAAAGATTTCCCGGTTGTAGATCATCGAACTGAGCCCGCACAGGTGGATCAAGCATGATGATTGATCAATTAGGAGACTGTGACACGAGCAGAGTAGAATGAAACAGAAAAGCGCAGGCAGTGGGGGTATCAGTGGAGGCATCGCCATCGGCAGCGGCATCGGCAGCGGCATCTTCATCGCACTTGTCCGCTTGGCTTGCCCTGCACTATCTGCTTGCTTTTATCAGTCGGTTCGGCTATTTGGGGCCTCGCCGCTGCTCTGCCGCTCTCCCTTTCTCCCGCTATCACTCGGGCCCCCGCTGACCGCCTCCTATCTAGCGCGCTCTCGTCTGAGTGCTCGCCGCCGACGCAGACAGCTGAAGTCAACTTTGTCAGTGGTCGGCTTTTCAGTGTTTTTTCAACAGCCGTTCAGTTACAATCGTCCCAGCTACTTGCTCGCTCGCTCACTCGCTCAACACAGCGCCCCCCAAACTGCCACCCACTCTGTGCTCCCCAGTTGAGCCTCGCCAGTCGCTCTTCCACCAACCAGCCCAGCTGATTTCGCCGCTCTTAAGTGCGTGGAATGCTTTTGTGTTGCCCACGGCGTATACGTAATATCGCTCTTTGGCAAAATCACAGACAACAACAAGTGTGTGCGAGTGTGGCGCTTTTTTCAAGAAGTGTTTAGAAACAAAAAAACAAGCTGATAAAGCCATAAACAACAACAAGCAAGCTAAATCATAGGTAAAGTGAAGAGATATGCCAAATAAAAAAAAAAGTAGCTCGTAGTAGTCGAAATAATTACATTTAATTCCGCCCAGTCGAAAGGGGCTACAACAATTGCGTCGTTAAACCCGCCGAGTTCTCCTCCCCACCACCCAATTCCCCCCCTCAGTGAAAATGAGCTCCATGTGCGTGTGTTAGTGCGCGTGTGAATGCACACAGAGAAAAACCTGGACAAATCTCCAAACTATAAACAGTTCTAAAAAACTGAGCCAGAAAGGAATATCAATCCCACATGGGGTGTGGTTTCTGTGGAATATTGTGTGAAAAATACCTTAAAGTTTAAACAATAAAATTATACAACTAAAAAGGAAAGCATAGCAAATGTTTCTTGTGTAGTGTCCGTGTCCGTGTTCTAAACATTTGCCCTAATCAAGCAGTTCAATTTTTATATTAAATTTGTTCGGTAGCCGCACTGTTGTCTCTCTTTCTCCCATTTGGCAAATAGTTTTATTGCTTTTTTTTGTATCCAATTCTGTGGAAATTTTGTGCACAAACAAACAACAATCGTCTATTTCGCACACATTTACCGGCATTCGGTCATCGCAGCGTGCTCGCTCTCCCCAGCGCCCCCAGCTTTGGCGCTCTTTGGACCCTTAAATCATCTCTTCGACCACGGAACGGCAACAACAAAGCTTTGTCTTTAAAATAAATATTTATATTAATTGTTCGGGAGAATTTCGATTCTGTACGTGTGTGTGTGTGTGTCGCTGGTAATGATAATGATAATGAAAGTTTCACGAAGCAAATAACAATTAAATAATTTTGAAAAAATTGATATTTGAAATTTGAAATCTTGGTTCACGCTCTAGAGAATACGGAATACTCTGAATGATAATTAACATGTCATTACAGAGCCCTAATCTATTATTAAATACGTCTACTTTTTTCGAAAAGACTTTGTCACGAAATAGATGTCAGTTTTTCTTTATTCTATTATCTATTATATTCTATCCCATTTCACTCACCTGTTGATGCGACTTTGACAGGTAATTGCTAAAATCAATATGTACTTTTCAGTATTCCCGATATCTGTCCGGACAAGGCTTGTTTTGAACTTTGCTTATTTGTTTTCTATATAGTATATAATATTTCTCGCATTTTTTCTCGTACTTTCTGATCATTTGTTGTTGGTTTTAATTATGCCCAACGTGGATTTAAATTATAAACTGCGTCAAGGCATTTAAGCGGCGACAAAGCTTCAAAAGCCAGCCGAGAGACAACAACAAGAAAGTATTTATTAAAACAGGCCCGGAAAATGGTCTTATATAAGCCACGAACCTAACAATACCCTAGGTTTGATGTAAAATTATGCAATCGAGGGTAGAGGAGAATTCATCTAAAAGTTAGAAATTGTTGAATTGGAATTTGATGCATTCTTTAACATAGTCTGGTCGCACTTTTTAAAAATATTTTGATTTCAAAAACCTTTTCCCTTCTCCTACTTTTTCTTGAACAAACTTGAAAAGAAAGCGCATCTTCCTTTTGCCAGGGTATCTCGATAAAAAAAACCTTAAGAAACTGGTTTGGTTTTTTGTTATTTTCTCGCTACGAACATATTTGCAATGTTGACTTGGTTTCGGGGAAAAAACCGTTCGATTTAGCCAAGTTTGCATTGTGATTTCATTGTTTATAAATATTAATACCATATCGACGATGATTTGCATAAATGGGAGTCTTAAAGAATCTCATAGATACATTATGGAGTATCTCCGGTTGTAAGGTGAATAATTGGCATAATACTCCGGTTGTTTTGACCTTTGGTTGACAACAAAATTAACCTGTTATAAAACACGACAAATTATTAATGTTTTTTAAGCTTAATCCGCTTGTAATTAAGTCTCGATTTGAGTTGGAAAAGCACTTTGATTCGATAAGACTTATTTTATAACAAAACTAGTTTAAAATGGGAACTTTTTTCTAAAGATAATGTGTGGAACTTTACAAAAAACTCACATTTCTTCTATAGATTTCTAGCCCTAAAACTTTCTTTTTCCAATTTTGTTTCAGCCAAAAAAATCCCCCACTGCTTCTTTTTTTTAACAATTCTCTGGCCAAGTGTCTCTTCTTAATAAAAAAACCCAAAAATGTGATGATCTGAGCCCGAAGCTGCTGATCGTTTCCATTGACTTCACTTGTTTCCGCACCTGCCGTACCTGCCCATTGTACTTGCTTCGATTCTTCGCACATTTCCTGAGTCATGGCCTGAGTCTTAAAACCAGAAATCTCAGCGTTTCCGAACTATTAATTTTAGCCATTTGAGGCATGATTTCCCAGAAAATCTTGAATACTTTTTGCCTAAGCCTAGTTTGATTATTGTTAGTAGGCGGCTGCAGGGAAATTGCTTGCACGAGCGCTGTTTAAACGAGTCTTGACCCCTTGGGGTGGTCATAATTAAACAAAGATAATGGCTGGAATAGTGTAATGCGAAAAGTGCTTGGAAAAGGGTAATAATACCACAGAATGGAACTATTTAAATGGGTTCATTGATTAGATAGTCATAGAATAAAATCTCAACCAGAGTAGAGACTCCCACCTGTAGGAACTCAAGGGAATCCCTGCGTTTGTATTATTTGCATCGTTTCGGGGCATGACTGGTTCCCATAACTTATCGCAACAACCGTCGTTCGCTTTTGATTCATTTATAAGCCGCAATCTAATCGCAAAAAAGCCGTCCCCAAACATTGGCTGATGTAATTTGCATGCTCTACCAGCCAGTATTCACTGTACAGGCTTAATTCCTGTAGGAAACATATTATAGTAACTGATAAAGAAACGAAATGGTACGGGTATGCATATCAATCGATAGATAGGAAATGCCATACTCTGTTATCATTTTGGAACTTGTTGTTGCCGTGTTGGGCGTTCACTGTAATCTGTGTACCATAAATGCGACCCAATCAAGAAATAAACGAACCTTTTGTACTGTATCTCGATTTAGAATTCCGCCAATCGAAGTCGAGTTATCAGTATTTTATGGCTTACAGTGAAAACTAGGCTAGAAGTCTTGTACATTTTTAAGTTTAAAATCAAACAGAGCCATATCTTTATCTCTATGTCTGGTTCCTGATTTTGTTTCAGTTTTGCATTATCTTATCGTGCCGACTGATAAGCCATCATGATTGACCTGGAGGACCTGCCCCGGATGCAATCCTTGTCCCCGGCCAAGGATATCGAAGATGCCTATCACCAGACCCAACTGGACCTCCCAGGACCCAAGAAAAAGGTGACGGTCCGTGTGCCGATTGGACCGCCCTCAAAGTTGGCCAAGTTGATCAAGCCAACGGTGGCCTCCACGCCCGCCGTTGTCACCACCGTCCTGACCTCCATCCCGAACAACCTGGACCTGGAGACCTCCCTGGAGACTCCACCCACGCCCCAATCGACGACCCCAGGTAACCGGCAGAACAACTGGCGCAATGGCTTCAACTTTACCACCCTGGTAAGTAGAGGGTCGATTGGGTATTGCCTTTTGTTTCCAAATTGCCAGCACAGAAACTGTCGTCGGATTATAGTCTATATCTCTCTATTGACTCCATCAATCTTAATTAATATTTTTGTGGCGTGAAAGGATGTGTTTTCCCTTTCACCCTCATGACATATTGCAGGTTAAGCATTTCGTGATAGACTAGTAATTTTATTAAGTAAATATACCGATTAATATAATCTATTTAGCCTAATTCCCTTGGTAATACAAAAAACAAACCCTTTAGATATAGATTTTAAATATCTTTTTATCTTGTCATATAATTAATTTTTAGTCCACAGAGTATGTTTAAAGTAAGACCTACATACTAAGCTTAGCCATAAAATATAAAT
Organism: Drosophila vallismaia; assembly: GCA_035047325.1. Taxonomy (NCBI): domain Eukaryota; kingdom Metazoa; phylum Arthropoda; class Insecta; order Diptera; family Drosophilidae; genus Drosophila; species Drosophila vallismaia. The sequence goes on along the minus strand of JAWNPU010000002.1, from coordinate 588,373 downwards.
CCTATTTAGCCAGCTGGTAAGTTTAATTTAAATTTAAAAAATTTAAAAATTTTCCATTTCCTGCCAGTGTTGGTAAGATATTTATGGCGAGCTTTTGCTTATGTTATTAACAGCTTGAGAGTGGTGAGTTTCTAGCAATGTTTCGCACCTAACAAGTTGGCACGATGTAGTCAATATTATAAAACACTTAATTAGAAGACGTATTTTCACACTTTAGGAAAAATCAATGTTTTAACAATAATATTTAATTATTAAACAAATAATACCGATATAAAGAGAACACCCGGTGATTAAAACAAAGTACACCCTGTCATCAAACAGCTGTTATTTCGCCAACAACCCTGGCCAAGTACCATCTCTAATTCGCACACCGCTAAACTTTTCAAAACTGAACTCAGGTGAAAATCGAATTGGAAAGCTTTGAAAAGACAAAAACACGTTGCTCTAATCACACACGTACCGTCGCGAGACCGAAGAGAGTCACGAAGCAGACGCGGCGATAATTTCGCCAGCTTAAACAAAAAAGGGGACGCGTAAAAGTGCGAAGTACAGGCGGCTGTATTGTGAGTGTGTGAGCCAACCGGAACAACAAAATAAAAAGTGGTGTAGAGCTACGTGTTTTTCGGGAGGGGGGCGAAGAAGATTACACAAATCGACAGTTATGTGGCATGCCCCACAAAATAGTGCAACTCATTGTGGCGGCGGTAGTGGGTGGTGGGTGGTGGTGGCGCGACCAACAGGCTAGCAACAAAAGTTATTCAGCTATAACTGCCTCTCGCTCAGCTCAGCTGACATTGCAGCCCGAAACGAAGAAGAAGAAGCACTAAGTCTCCAGGAGCGAAAAAGCGCAAAAAGCGCAGCAAACAAAGCGATTTGATAAACAACAATTTTTTCGTTAATACAAAGGTTGAACAAATGAATTGCTGCCGGTAGCTAATTACAAAGTTGTTCTCTGGATATTCTCGAAGCTTCTGAAACTGAAATCATGCGACTGTGGGGAGTGCTTTCTATGTGTGTGTGTGTGTGTGATCTGTGTGTTTGTGCCTGTGTGTGTGTGTGTTTATAAAAATTAAATCATTTTGCATTTAATTGAATGCAGTCATTTCTGTTACCAGTTGCGAATCGGTCGAAAGCCAATTGGCAAGAAAGAAGAAAAACAGTCGTTCTGTGTATGTGTGTGCGTGAGTCAGACCCTCGAGAAGCGAGCGATAAAAGCAAACAAAGAAATAAACGCGGTGGGCAGGCGGAATGCGAGAAAAAATATTAGGCTCTGTGCGAAAACAAGAAAGCGAAAATATTTTTGTTTCAAACAAATGACGATTTCACCATGCGGCACCCACACACACGCACTGCCTGACGCAGACACATGTAGAAAGGGCAGCTGTCAAAGCTCTCAGACATAAAAAAATAAAAATGCAGATAATTGATAAAAAAAATCAGGCCTGCAGGGGGGGGGGTTAGAGAAAGTTCAAGGACAAACACAAAAAATGTGAAAATTTTATCAAAAATCTTTTCTGATAAAAAGCCATATTTTGCAGCAATTAAAAAAGTGAAGAAAGAAAGTGAAATATAAACAAATAAATAAATAAACTCTCCCCGGAAAGTGAGAACCGAAACGGGGGTGTGAAAGGGTAAACAAAACAAAAAAATAAGCTCACCACAGCAACAAAAACAACAACGAGGAGCACCTTCCACCGTCTACTGCGTCGCAGCATTTCTTCCGTTGCAGCCCGCACCCGCGTCCATCATCTGCCCCAAAAAAGAGGTGAGTGACCCGCAATACATCTATAGAACCCTCTCTCTCTCTCTCTCGCATCTACACCTTTCCATGCTTGCAACAATTCATTGAAAATTTCGCAATTTGCAATCTGTTTGTTTTTTTGTTATTTTTTATATTATTTTTTATTAAATTTTCATTAATTCGATTACCGATTAGTATGCTTTTTGCAAATATCGAACGAAACAACATTTATATCTCTAACACATTTTTCGGACGTCCTTGAATTGGGTTTTTCACTTCGCAGTGCGCACATTTTGAAAGACCTTGAACAAGTTCAAGTTCACAGCCATGTCTGGGTCTGGGTCATTCCTTTCCCGCCTCCAGCTCTTCGGTTAGAGGTGGGCGGTGGGTGTCTTGTCTGTTAACCCGTAACCCGTTCAGATATTAAATGCGTCGCAGATTTGGAACAATTCTGTTTTCGAGGAAAAGAAAGAAAGCTGCGACGCTAAACAAATTCTAGTATTGACCTGCTTAGTATCGTCCCTGAATAAAAGATTCGCCAAAGGTCAGTTTTGCAAAAAAAAAAAAAAAAACGGAACCATATTCGGATTCCAAATCTTCCGGTTTGGTTAACCCCCAAAATAATAACTCTTTTTTTTTGACTTTGTCCTGTTTCTTAATTTTTTATTCCCATTTAACCGGAAGTTAAACTTTTTCTTGCTGTTCAGCAATTTCCTCAGCGGCAATCTTTTGAAAAGAAAACCGAAGGTTAAACACAAAGGCCGAAACACTCGTAACAAAAGCAATTTTATTCAACATTCAAAGCTGCAACATCTCTCATACTGCCTCATGGATATGCTTCACAAATTTGTTACTAATTCCATTCTATTTGTTGTCACATCTTGATCTGCTTTACAGAAAGAAGCCGAGGACAGCCATCAATTAAAAGCGAAGAACATTGAGAATTGCGTAGATTTGGAAACGTGTTGGGGAGGCGGCAGGCGGCAGGCGGAAGGCGGCAGGCGGGGCAAGGAGACGAGACGTCATTGAACGCAGCGATCCCGGACGGCGCAGCCGCAGAGCTGTTGTCCGGGACGGAGAACGGAGAACGGAGAATCGGACATCATCACATCCCACGCACTAGCAGCAGCAGCAGCAGCTCGTAAAACGGCAACAAAATGATCTCAAATAAAAAATCATATGCGATGAAAATGCTCCAGCTGGCTCTGGCATTGAGCCTGCTGCACTACAATCCGGACTACCTGCTCCATAGGTGGGACTCGCAGCTGGAACTGGGCACCCATGGCGATGGCTGGGAGCTGGAGATGCTGCGCACGGTCCACCGGCTGGACATGGACCAGAATCCCTATGGAAACCGGAAAGGCCTGAGTCCACGGATCGAGGATCTGCTGGACTTTGTGGATCCTTCGATGGACGGAATGGGCAACGGGGTGGGCGAGTACAAGCTGCCGAAGAGCTTCAATGGGAGCACCTTCGTGATGAACTTGCACAACACCACCGGCAATAGCAGTGTCCAGACGGCCGCTCTCCAGGATGTGCAGAGCAATAGTGCCGGAGCTCCTGGGACAGCCTCTAGTTCTGCGCCCTCAAGCGGTGCTTCTAGCGGGTCACCTCTGGGGGAGATCCACATCGACACCTCGACGATAGCTGCTGGGAATCCGAACCACTCTCTGCTGCGTCCTGCCCCGGATCTGGACATATTCCTCTCGCCGCATCTTCTGCAGGATCAGCGCTCCATCTGGGAGCAGAACCTGGCCGATCTCCACGACTACAACGACCTGCCGCTGCAGGCCAGTCCGTATGCCAATCTACCTCTGAAGGATGGCCAGCAGCAGGCACCCAACAGCTCTCACCTGGATCTCAGCTTGGCGGCCCTGCTCCATGGCTTTGCTGGAGGCAGTGGCACGCCTCTAAGCACTGCACCGTTGGGAGTCAACGACAGCACCCCTCATCCCAGGAATCAGGGCAGCCTGACCGTCGAAAACTCATCCTCGAGGAATGGAAATGATGTCCTGGAGGACAGTCTGTACTTGGGTCGGCTATTCGGCGAGGAGGCGGTGGATGAAGACGATGGAGAAGCCGGAGGAGTAGCCAATGCCTGTGAGGTCGAAGGCCTGACCACCGATGAGCCCTTTGGCAGTGCCAGCTTTGCCAACGAAATTGAAATCGGAGGAGGATTCGACGAGGAGGTGGAGGTAACATTTTAGAAACTAGTACAACCCTATTATCACCTAATAGGTCAGGGATTTAGAACAACCAGCCTGGTTTCTCCAAGTGTAAAGTTGACTTTGATTCGACTGTCCCGAAGCTATCGAAGCCCCAACTGCAGAGCCCCCGTTCGATGTTTGTGCTGATTATCAAACGGTGTTCGGTGCTTTTTGCATTGCTAATGGGGAGCCGCGAACCCCTGGCTTGACCCATTGGGGCAGACCGTTTGATTTTGTCCAGTTTTCGGGTTCTTCCATTCGCTTCCTCTTCGCCTAGCTTTCTATATAATAATTATAGTTTATTTTATTGTAGTTTCCCCTAAAAACCAATCAATATTCAGATTTCAGATTTCAGCTTTCGGTTTGGCTTTTGGCTCTGTCAGCCATCGTCTGGTGCTTATCATTGCTGATAAGAGCAGAACTTTGTTTACAAATCAGCATGACTCTTGCCACAACGAGGCCAAAGTATTGTTAGAGGGTGGTTCATCCCCGTCAAAACTTGGCCATAAGTTCTAGTTTAGATAGAATTATAGGTGGTCCTTGAAGGTTTTAATCTATTAAAACATTTTCGAAGTAATTTTCTTGGTCTGGGCTGACAACTTTCTCCTCTACTCAACTCTTTAACTTACAAATTATTGCCAAACAGACAGCAATTAGTCAGTAAAACGCTCTTTGCCTGCCTTGAAGCTTTGTTTAACATTTAAATTTATTAATTTATTAAATATTATAAATGTTTTTCTGGCTGAAAAGAATACTTAATATTTATGGAGACATTGACAGGGAATTGCAATGAGTTCCATACCAAAATCTTAATATCTGATTCTCCAGATATGTGCTTTTAATCTTATAATTAGATATTCAGATATGTCTGCTGCGAGTCGGTTATTGTTTTTTTTATATAATTCAAAAAAAAGTATATATTATATATATTGAATTTTGAGTGTCGGCAGCAAATGTGCGGCTGTTTGTTGTGTGTTTTTGCAAATTGCAATTTAAATGTGCATAAATATTTATACTTGGTTCTGGCCAAGAGGAGGAGCCAGGCCGAGAGGCCAGTACCCGCACCCGGACCCGGACCCGGACCCGGAGAGATGACTAACTTTGTGTTATTTTCGATATATTCCACTCACTCCTTGTCTGCTTTTCTGGCCTGTGGCCTGTGGCCTGTGCAACATGTCACGAATGTTTTCCATTTTGGACGATGACGGTTTTATTTTTACTTTGTTTTGTGTTTGATATTTTTTGTGTTCTTGAGCATATAGCCGAGTTGCATCTCGCATATAAAATATGCATTTTTATGATTCAATGTTCTATTTAAATGCAATTCGGCATTCGCATTCGGATTGCATAATCCTCGAAGCGATTGAAGAACAAAGGCCTGACTCGAACTTTGATGAAACTGTTCCAGTGGGTTGTAAAGAACTTCCGTCATTTTATCGACGTCGTCACTGCAGTTCATTAATTTCCATTAAATGTATACCTGGTAATGTTTTTAAGGTTTTATGGGGATATATGTTCTATAGAAGTGTCGATATTATGATGGTTTTGGGAAGGTCATTCATGCTTCGGATCGTTCCTGATCAGATTTGATCTTCTTGATCTTCCAAGAACATATCCAAGAAGTGTCATAATTAGGACCCCTAAGAAGAGGTACCTTCAAGTCTGTTAGCTTTTGGTTCAAAGCTTACCTGTACTCTTACCTGTAATTAAAGCCCATAACAGCTGCTTACCATTGCGAGTCCATAAACGAAGAATATGCAAATGGAAGAGTCCAAGTAACTAGTTCTCCGAAGAAAGAACAAAGACGATGGACAGGTGTATGTGTCACCTCCCATTACCATTCCACATCCCAGGTGTCACTAGACAGAGCGAGAGAGAGAGAGAGGGAGATGAGGTCGGGGTTTGTGTGTGTGACCTCATCACTCACACAGGCTCACCCAGATCCGAGCTTAAAACTCTAGTTTCTTGAATGTCGTCTACCTCGCCGTGTCTTCTCTCTCGTTCGCACCTTCGCTAATTGCGAATCAGCCACAAAGCTCGTTTCTACGTTTCGTTGCTTTTTTTTTATCCATGGTCAGCGGTTTTGTTATTGCTTTTTGGGTGTTATTTTTGGGGTCTCGTTTTGATTCAGAAGAATAAATAAAACTCTGCGAAAGCGAGCGAAAAAGTTTCGTTGAACTTTGCTTTTTGATGAGATCAGATCAGATCTCTCTCTCTCTATTTTTGTTGTCATTTGTTTACTCAATTTGTAAATTGTTTTTTATTAATTGTCATTCTGAGGTTGCATTTTCTGTGTCTGTCTGTGGGTGGTGGGTGGTGGAGGGAAAATCTAAGGTAAATGAAAATTGGAAAAACAGCTGATTTACCGGCATTTTTACCCACCACACTATATGATTTTCCTTCTTATTCAGCGCGCGCTCTCTTCACCACGCTTCGCAACATGTTGCGTCAACATTTGCTGCTGAACTCTTAGTCACCACCTTAGTCAAGACACAAACACCCCTTAGCCACCAACAGAGTGCTGTTAACACTGAACTGTTAAGCGCAACAGCTGTTATCAATATCAATTTCCGCTTGGCTCGAAAATTTAAAATTCAAATTGTAGATAAGTAATCTGTTTTTAAGGCTTTGTCTGACTTACTACTGCTTATCAGTTGTTCCAGTGAATGCTCTTGTTGTTGCTTTTCTACTTGCTAGGTTTCAGCTTTTCGAAATTCTTGCAAAACAAACTTTATCAATTGAATTTAATCAAAAATATATTGTTTTTATGGGCCCCTTCAGACTGGGAGCTGCTCGCCTAATCAGCTCCGACATTCTGGAGAGGCGACCCAACCAAAGTTTCAGTCTGTGTTATGCCGATTTTCAGTCAAAACGTTTCGTCCCTTCAAAGATTGAACTATAAAAACGGAAATCAATTTACAACTCTCGATTGCTATTACAACGTCGCAGCAACGGATCGAAAAAACAAAACCAAGTTAAACCCCAAAAATGTGTCTCAACGAGGAGTACAAATATATGCACATCTACCTGGCGGTCTGTGTCTCTGGCTTCCTATTTTTCGCTTAGCCATTAATCTGTGTTTACTGGGAATAAACTTTCTATTCACATGGTCAAAGCAAAGTGTTGGCAAAAACAAAAAAAAAACACTATATATAGTGAAGAAAAAATCGTTATATGTATGGGCTGCAAATTGAAAAATAATTTGCCTGTAATTACGTTGCATTTTCCCATTTAATTACCCTGCCTGCTAGCGCACAGAAGAGGCGCTACGAAGAAGCCTTCATTTGGCCATATCCATATTTTTCCATATTTTTTGTATACTCGTATTTGTTAAACTTTTGATTCCCACCAAGCACTCGGCTCTTTGGTTAATTTCCATAATTAAATACCGTTAATTACGGTTCGCGAACTTTGTGTCAAAGTGCCTTGTTTATAGACTGAGAAAACGGAATGACTATTTGATATTTCAATTATTTAATTAGTCTTAGAACTATGATTGTTCTCCTGATGAAGAATAGCTAGAGACTCTTTTGAAAGTACCCCGAAAAATTTGATGGAAAACAAAGCATTGTGTTTTTTGTCAGTGTATTTTCAGTGAGCAAAAAGTTCAGATGTCAAATTGATTATAAGGTGGCATTCGAACTACCCGCCAAAGAGGGAAAAGTTCAAATTCGGAAATTGATAATTGCAGGGCCAGGCCGAGAAATCGTCGGGATGACACAAATGGACTGTTATTAGAGTCCCGTCTATGGTCTATGGGGTGGTTGAAAACCGCAAAACAGGACACTTGAAGCGGCTTCACCAAATCCGTCAGATACAAGTGTGCAGAGAGGCATACATTTTCGCTTTGTTGGTGGCACAATCCGGCGAACTCTTCTGAGGGCTTGACGAGCTCATGATTAATATGCGCCACACTTGCTCAATCTCCACAATCCCTGATCTCTCCCTGGTTTCGTATCCCCCCTCTCTGTACCTGTTGAATATACTCGGTTGTGTCTGTGTGGATTCCAAAGATGCTGAAGTGATCTCTGGGCCTGGGACCTGAGAGCCTGGCCTGAGACCGCTCGTTGTTCGTGCCGCGCTGTCAGTTCAGGTGTCATCAGAAAAATCTTTTGCCGAGGCTTTATTAATGACTCTTGCTAAACTGCACTGACCCTTTCCCTTGGCTTCCTTTTGATTCTTTCTGGCTGCCCCGCTTACTTTCTTTTGCTTTCACTCGTCCGTAAACCGACAAGGCGACTCGTCTCTACTTTCATGATTTGCCGCCCCCGGCAGGATCACTCCATCATTTATCTTGCCTCTGCATTTTGTTTTACATTACGGACACACGTTTTGTGTGGTCAAGTAAATCGGCTAAATCGGCTCAGTTGACCGAACTAATTGCCGCCACAAAGCGGTTACAAGTGTCAATATTGTGATGTTGCAGCCGCTTGATTGATTGTCTTCGATCTTGGATCGCAAAGTCGTTGCTGCCCAGAAAGAACTATCTGTAAGGAACATGGTATTGAGTGTAAAAAAAATTCAAGCCGCCTTTGCTTGACTTGCTTATCTGCCACTTATCAATGCTTGAATTTGTCAGTTGGCAGTCGCGGAGGGCGGTGCTCTGCTCATTCAAATTTGATAGTCTCGAGAGCGTTCCACGTGTCGCAGGCGGAACCTGGGGACTAGCGGAGAACCGCAAGGTCAGGGCGAGAGTTTCCCAGGCCCAGCGATAAGAATTGGTCCATAAATATGGCCATAAATTGTAGGCCAAGGAATTGTGAAATAAAATGGGTTTTCTCAATGGTTATAGTTTTGAGTTCATCGAACTCTACGGGTCATAAATTCATAATCTCTTCTGATCTACTCCGATCAGAGATCTTCCGCGACAAGACTCGAGGCAGTGTCATTTGAATTCCGATTCTTTTTGAGAATAGGCGTGATATATTCTTGGTAGGTTGTAGCCTAACGTCACGTATTATTCGGGTTTTTCTATAAGTACAAGATAAGGAGGTATTTTCGACCCTAACCGATAAGAACTGTAACTTTGGCTACACTGTAAGAATGGAAAGGTTAACCGAAATGAAAGGAAACTTAAACTTTTACTTCGTATTAGAAAACAAGTTCCCTGCAACTTGCCTTTGATGTTTAATTAAAAACCGAGTTTCCAATCAACAGCCCGCACTCGGCACTCGACACTCTTACCAAAATCCATGGAACAACCCCCCCTGGAAAAAAAGAAATAATAATCGAATGCCAGCAGGGGAGGATTCGGTTTTCGGGGCCTTCTGCCGGGCTCTGCTCAATTTAATTGCTCATTTTTACCGAACATGCGCAACGCGGAGTCGGAATCGACGTGGAGGAGCACATGCTCCCTGGGGAAGTGGCTCTGCTGGGTCTTCTGGCCTCTGCCTCTGCCGGCTTCTCTGTTGGCTATGGTGCGGCAGCAATTGATTGGGCTCAACACAGTGGCCCTTAATTTCTCTGCCCCTGCCACTGGGTCTTGCCCCTGCCACAGACCCAGCAACTTTTCCCGGGGTTCTTAGAGGAACCCGGGGTTCGCCAGGGACCAGGGAGCGACGGAGCGAGGGAGATGGCAGCAGAGACCAATGATGCCGCCGCCATATTCTGCTGACTAATCCAGGAGATAGGCGTGGTCCCACACAGACACACACACACACACACAATCACTCGCTACTCACACACAGGCAGGCGCAATGATTGATTACTTTTGGTGGCCACTGTGTGAGGAAAACTCCAAGAAAGCCTCACCGAGTGGAAAAAAAGAAATGCTTGCCGCTACAAAAAAATGTCACAAAAAGTGAAAAAAAGGTCGTGAGGGCAGAAACTTTTTAATTAAAACATCAAAAAGTTCTGTCGTATGAGCAAGGCTATTGTTTTGCTAATGTCGGCTATTATCCTGTGATTATCCTCGAAGCACACACGAAAGATTCTCTACCTGACCGAAACCTGAAGAAAACGGTTTTACCCTGTGGCTTAAGAGTGGGCGAAAACGCCTCTTCAACAGCCAAAAACCAAAAACAAAAAACCAAAAACGGAGAACCAAAAACCAAAAACCAAAATCCAGCCAGAAAAATAAAGAAAAGGATTAAAGTGGTTTCGGCCAGCAGCGTTAATAATGCATCATTAACGCTATAATTTGGTCTCGAATTCCTCATCTTAGTCACTTTTTTCCTTTTTTTTTTTTTCTGCATGAATTGGCAGAATTCCATAAGCCAACATCTTCATAACCGATCTGCAGTGCTACGATTTCGCATTACCCCGATTCTCTTTCGGGATATCGTTTTTTTTTTGCCAAGTGTACGGATCCGCTCTTAGACATAAATTTATAGCCGCAAATTTTTGTTTACAGTGTGTGCGGTGGCTGTCGGCGGTCGGCAGTCGGCGGGCGATAAGAGATCCGGCTGTTCGTTACGGCGTAAACAAGTCGCGGGGGCCAACACGCCATAAGAGAATGCTCCACTCCCCTGCTACCTGCTACCTGCTCCCTGATCCCTGCCTAGCCACCACCCATCACCCATCCAGGCGTTATAAATACTATATCTCTGGGTTCTTGGTGGGCTCTCTGCCTGGCTGGGTGTCCTATTGATAAGATTTCGCACTATCGATCATCGGCCAAAGAGCGAGCACTCTTTCGAGAGGTTTCCGCGGGCTAAGGGAGCACTGATAAGAAATTGTGAAATAGCCAAAGAGAATCTATATATACTCGTACAGGCTATAGTTTTTTCCCCAACAACACGCTACACCCTAAACGGCATTATGCTTTATATCATCCAACTTTACAGCCCATTACTAGCCAGGTAGAGGTCTAACAAATCTACAGTCTCTTAAGAGAGTGTAGAAAATATGGTTTGAAAATATATCTAAGAGATCTCTATCTTTCAGATAGTAATCTACTAATTGACATTTCAAAAGTTACTTCTTCTTGCTTTGATTAAGAGTCTTACGAAATTTATACTTTAAGTTTAAGTTTAAACTCTTAAGGTATACATTTACTAACTTAACTCTAAGGATATAGCTTTAACAATACATTTTCAGGATCATATCTTACTTATAAAACCATAATCTCACTAAAAATCAACTATTTCATTTCTAACTAATATCTATTCAAAATTTATTAAATCAAATAACCCATAGGAAACAAATTCCAACTTATTTTTAAGAAACTGGTAGTACAATTACATATTATATTTGCCAAGTTAGAACATTACGTTTATTCTTAATCTCTATAAAAAAAAAAACACCTATAAAGATATATGGCATTGTCAAAATGTTTTTTATGGTATCATTTGTATGTCCATGTTACGTGTATCAGAAACTCCATCACATCCTAGAGTATCCAGAGTTGTCTGCTTTGCACAGCTTTAGGCTGACGTAGTTTTATCTATAGCCGACTTATCAGAGGGGCGAAATGTAAATCGACATTATCACATTCAAGTAAAGCGTCGCCGAAAGTGGGGAGCTGTGAGGCCCGACGTGCCCCATATGGACTATGACTCGTCCGGGTCTGGGAGTCTTCAGTCGCTCTTTGGAAACTAAGAAATACGGATGACGTCGTGGCGAATCGAGATCAAGAATCGGGCCTAGAACATAAACAAAAACTGAGAAAAACAAGCAAGAGTGCAATCAAGAACTGTTGATAGACTGTTGTTGAAGAGTCCTGGAAAGGAGTCAGAGTGATTAAGTGACAATGCGAGTGTTTATCCATAAGGATATAATGGTCAGATACTTGTGCTAGCAATTTAGAAAGAATGTTAACCCAACCGACTCGTGAAAGGAAGAAGACCAATATTTACTTTAACCTTCCTTGTTGCAGGAGAGTGAGATCGCCGAGGTGTTGTACAAGCAGGATGTGGACTTGGGCTTCAGCTTGGACCAGGAGAAGATCATCAATGCCTCGTTGGCCAGTGGCAACAGCGCTGCTAGCCAGGCCAAGGCTCGCCTGGAGGAGGAGGCCAAGTCGTCGGACCCCTCGCTCAGCCCCGAATCCACCGAAGACGCCCTGAAGGACCCCACCGAGGTCACTGGCGCCACCATTGACGATATTGAGAAGCTGAAAGCTCTGGAGGAGCTTCAGCAAGATAAGGTAACGTAGTGCCTGGGTTCGCACCAATTACATACCGAATTTCACAATATTTACACATGACGAGATAAACCCGAGCTCTTGGTGGTTACCTAACAGCCATCTTATGTTGAGCAGCCATATCTAGCGATCCATTACCATACTAATTTCGGTTCTTCCATCCAGGACAAGGACAACGAGAACCTCCTGGAGGAGATTACCAATGAATGGAACGGAATACCCTTTACCATCGATAATGAAACTGGTAAGTTTTCGGATAAAGACCATTAAGAACTTTTACAATCTTGCACTGATTGCATGTGGGTAAAAGACTCTTAATTTGGCCATCCATATCTTATCTAGGATAATATAATTTCACTTTCACAAATAAGATAATCAGGAGATCTTGTGGGGGACCATTCTGACACGTTTTTCCCCAAGATAAAAGTGCGACTCTTTATAAGGGGGTTCTCTATTTGCGCTTCCGACTTGGTATTGTCTCATACCTTAATTGGGAATTCAAGGCAAATTCAAAGTATCAATTTCCAAAAATAACATAAACATCTAATATTTTCGCAAAAAGAAATTCATTTCTGATAACAATAAGATATACCAAAAGAATTGAAAAGAAAATGGCCTGCCAAAGATGGCGGCTGCTCTAATATAAACGAAAATAGATTATCCTTGATTAGGGTGTGGGCTGTGACCCTTGGGGTGGTTGGGGGTGGCTGGCAGCCTATAATATACATTGTGTGTGGTGGTTGGGCTGTGCGTGCATTTTCGAGACGTTTATAAATGAATGTAGGCATTTTGAGTTGACAGGCACGAAAATTAAAAGAAAAATGAGCTTTTTTTTCGTGAAACCAACCAACCAGCCAACCAACCAACAACCCACAGGCCGCAGGCCGTACCACCCACCCACAAGCCGATGGCTGCTGTTGCTGCTAATCTGGCAGCCTGGAAACCCAACGGTTGCCTTTCAAACAAACTTTGACACGCACACGAACTTTTATTATTATCAAGAATGAGGAGTAGGGGGGCATGGATCCAAGGCATGGATCGAGGGGGCCAAAAACCCGTCTCAGTAAGAGACTCACACTTTGAGACTGGGTCGTGTCGTGCTGCCTTTTCTGGACGGAATGAGACCACCAGACCAGACCAGGCCAGACCAGACCAGAGTGGTTTCTGAGGCAGATTCGAAACCGATTCCAAATCCAGAGCCACCAGAGCCGTAGCCGTAGCCGGAGCACTGGCAGTGGCAGTGGCAGTGGCAGTAAAAGTAGCAGCCACCGCGCGTCGCGTCGCCTTGCATGCAACATTTTTCTTTTGAAAAATGAACGAAACATGATTCGCCAAAAAAGCAATAGCAATACTATACACACTCACACGCTAAATATATAAATAATATACAAATATATATAGCGAAAGAAGTGCTATATACGATATGACAGACATGGGGATTGCTCAGATGGAAGGGAGGAATGTGTAAGGCCTCAACTTTGGCCTATAAGCTGTACATAAGCCTATCGGGGACCCTTCTTTCTTTTTGCCAAAATAACAGAAGCAGTGGCGGAGTAAAAATAAAAAAAAATAAGGAACGGGAGGTGGTTCTTTTTATCGCAAAATATTCCTGGGTAATCGATGATTTTTGGGGTACAGTCAGAGTGATAGTTCAGAGAGATGCCAACTTTCCTTAAACTTTCATTAGACTTTCTGTCTAATGTCAAATGTCAAACAATTAAAGTAATCGAAAGGCAAAGCTTCGCGTAGCACTTTTTTCCAGCTAAAAACTAATTTGTTAGACCCATGGAAGCGAATAGTGAGAATGTGATAGTTATGGAGTTGGTGGATGTGTTGCGTATATCGGGACATCCTTCTAAAAGTAAAGTATCCTTTTTAGCAAGTTTTGGTGAGTTGAAAACATTTGTTTATCCTCCTGACTAAGCCACTGGGTCAACCCCTGAATCCTGCCCAGTGATCTGGGTAATGCCGGAACAGAGCTGGGAACAAAGTAGCTTCTGGGTTTCTCTCCCCCTTCTGGCTGGCAACCATTTTGTGTGTTTTGTGTGTTACCCGGAATACGAGGGGAAGGAGACACTGGTGTGGCACAGCAGCAGCAGCAGCAGAAGCAGAAGCAGCCACCATATTGGTTATATTTCCTATTCACGAGCATTTATGCTGCTTATTATGATTGCTTCGTTTGGCCATTTATTAAAAATCCATTGATGCGCACCCACCTCCTCTGCCCGGCGGGATGGATACGGAATACCATAGATAGACAGATTCATATCGCATTCGAGGCACGCATTCACACGCACTCCGCCTTTGTCTGTCCGGGATTTGTGCGTATCCAAATTCCCCACGGATCGAACCAAACGAATCTTAGCCTTTGGCGGCATTATCGTCTATTGTTGGCTATCAGAAACTAAAATGAAAGTCATTTTTCGGCTGCTGCGTACCCGACAAAATGGTATTTCATAGTTTTTTCAAAACTATTCAAGCCAGAGTTTCGATTCTGGTTTAACAGCAATGTATTTTCCGCACGTTTTAGATGAGTTTAGTTTGTTGTTCTCGTCGGATTGCTTCATTAATTTTAAACTCAAATGAAGTTGTTACCCGGCCAGGAAGAGACATTTTTTTTTGTTCACATTGTCCTGTCAAGGTTGCCGTGTCATGGGGACATATGCATTTCTCTAGGAGCTGTCATTATCGTAATTAAGTTGCAAGTATCTCGGTATCTCTGAGATACCATTTCGTTTCGCTTTTTATTGCCTGTCCTCTCCAATCAGCGTTGTTTGTTTAGAAATACAGTTCTGATTCTTTACTATATACATTATATATATATAATTTTTAGAGATATAGCTTCCAATGAATCACAAATCTGATTACATTCGTTGCTTTTCAATTCGATTTAGTTTGTTCTTTTTTTTTTTTTTGTTTTTTTCTGGCTTCTCGGATCGTTGACAACTTTTGGAGCATGACTTGGCCAGAAGTCAAAGAAAAATGCTCTTATTCTCAATTATGTTATAGATATTGGTCTTGGTTTCTTTTTCGGTGGCTTAAATTCTATTATGCAATCAGTTAGGCCACTGCTCCAGCTGCCAAGCTACGCAAGTTTATTGACCACTTTGAAGTCTCCAAAAAGGGGGGCTTTTGATGGGAATTTTTAGAAAAATTCTTTGAGAAAATATCGGTTTTTTATATATAGAAGAAAGAATTTTCTATTTGGAATTTAGTCATGCTTCTTAAAATCAAATTAAACTCTAGTTTTCTCAAAAGGTTTTCCCATAAAAGAGTTCAGTTTTTGGCTTTAGAATTGTTAACGAAAGGTTCTCCTGCTTTTGTAAACGTTTCTGAAATTACTTTCATTGTTTTTTTCATAATTAAAGTAAAATTGTAACCTCTGGTTATCATTTAATTTCCTGTTCATCCGAAAACACAAAAAAAATGGAAGTTATTTTAGAACATCTGGTGATTCCGATGCCTGTCTCCCAATTCAGTGGCGGCGGTGGTGCACCTATTGAGGATCTCTATTACTGCGCCACCACCGTCTGTCTGGTCTGGAATGGTGTAGTGGCCTTCCTTGACCCTCTGAACTCTCCCCTCTCCACTCTCCTCCCCTGATCCGTCTCCGCCCGCTGCTGTCTGGCAAAGTGAGGGCGTGGCGGGCCAGAAGGGGCAAGCGGTGCCAGAGCGGACCGTAGAAATTGTTCAAATTCTACGTGGTCAGCATTACGCTACAAATTTACAAATAAAAAAAGGAAAATTTACATGCTGACAAAATAACAAACAGACAGGGGCCGCCGAGGAGTGCAGCAGTCCTGACCGGCTTTATTTTTGGTCTAGTCCGGTCTGGTCAACGATTTTTTGCTGCATAATCGTATCACTTTCAAGTGTTTTCATCTTGCGCAACCTTCTCCCCAGTGTCCAGTGTCCAGTGTCCAGCTTTGCCCCTTTCGTCTAGGTTTTTGGCAAATCCAGCCGGGAATTGCATAATTTGAAAAGTTGCTGTTTAATTAGCACTTGACCCATTAAGTACCCATGTGGATTTAAGGATTATGAAAGTTTTCCTCAATTACCATACAACGCTTGTTTTTCTTTCTCGGGCATTCAAATGAATCTATTCAAATGAGGCAGCCACCAGCCACCAGCCATCGGCCACCAGTCCGTCCATTCATAAGGTTCATTCAGCTTCTTCGGTTTCGGGATTTCAAGTTTTTGAATTTTGTGGCAACTCATTACCCACAAAAAGTAGCTGACTTCTACGCTTAAAGTACAGATAATGTTACCGAGCCATGTATGCTAACAATAGAGGAGCCGATGCCCAATCCCACACCAGAGCCCTCTTCTTTCCAACTCGACTTCTTTTAGCAATTTCATTGTTGACACTATCCAAGCCGCAGATCTGTCCTGTCATAATTGTTGCTCACTGGCTTTCTGTGGCAGCTTTTGCTCTCGATTCGAGGTTATGGTTATATGGTTGCCTGTCAAAGCAGGACTGGAATAGTTTCATTTTCGGAATAATGGAAAGTGGTTCGAGGTTGGATTCATTTTATTTGCAAGTCTACGAGATAGGTTTCCTGTGAAGACTGGGTTTCTAGTAAGCCTCTGGCCTAAGCCTAAGCCTTGATCCTTCACCGGATACAATTTTCTCAATCAGCTTCGGCTTCTTCTTTATTATTATCTCTTTTTTTTTTGCGCCGGCAACAATTTAAACTAATTAAGTTGTAATAAAGCACTCAAGAAAACGCTCCAAGAAAAAAAAACACTGAGGAGAAACAAAAAAAAACAGAAATATGATTAACCAGGCGAGTTTGGCTCGGCACGGCTTGGCTTGGCTCTTTTTCCTACTGTTTTCTAGCAGCAATCGAAAAATAAAAAAAAAAAAAATTATACAAGCATCCAATCGAAATGATGCCCCCTCCTCACCTTGTTGATGATGCTGCTAATTTTTCAGAGCGAACTGAACCAAACCCGATACGATCCGTCCATCCATATCCCCCCTGACCAGTATTTGTTGTTTGTCTGTTTGGTTGGGTTTTTGGATTTTTGAAGTTCACCAAAAGCGTTTCGGCGGTCTTAGCCTGGTCTATTAGTTCAGTGGCCCATTAATGTGCATATTGCCTGCTTTTTCCATTGCTAGTTTTTTGGGTGAATTTATGATTGCGGTAATTGTGTTAATTTTATGGGTAAATAAGTTTGTATTTTGATTGGAACTGGATGGTGGAAAATGTTTTCTAGCGGAGGAGGATGGATTGCCTATTGGGGTCACTAGATAATTGCCTCAAACTAGTGCCAAATTAACCAAGAGTATTCCATTTTTCAAAGCCTAATCTTTTCGTAAACCTTTTGAAAACTCAATTCTTTGAAAAAACCTTCAATGTGTTTTATGGAAACATTCATCTCACCTCTCAAAAGCAAAACAAACCTCAAAAAACAAGTATTCTGTTTATATTTTCTAAAATAATAAAAAACAAAAGTAAATTCGACTAAACAAAATGTGTGAATCGGACTCTGGAGAAAGCACTGCCTCCAGTTCATCCTTGATTTCCCGCGTGTCGTCCACCTCCTCGGGATTGAGCGAATTCATGGATGCCAAAACGGAGCTCAAGGATATTTACCAGGACTTGGGTAATTACATTAGGAATTTGCTGAATACTTTAGAGAGTAGTAGTAGTCTCCAGAATGAGGAGCAGCGGATGGTGGAGCAACTAAAAGGCTTCCTCAACAAAGTTAGGGCTATTGAAAAGGTTCTGTCCAGAGATCGGATGAAGGTGGCCTTTTTCGGCAGGACTTCCAATGGCAAGAGTGCCGTGATCAATGCCATGTTGCACGAACGGATCCTGCCCAGTGCCATGGGCCACACCACCAGCTGCTTTTGCCAGGTTCAGGCCAGTGATGACTCCGAACATGTCAGGGTCAACCAGCAGGAGCAGCACCTCGAGTTGAGTTCCCTGCGAGATCTGGCCAGTGCCCACTCTCCGAGGGCATTGAAACCAAAGACTCTGCTGCACGTAAACATGGCCAGGAAACGGTGTCCTCTTTTGGACTACGATGTCGTGCTGATGGACACGCCCGGCGTGGATGTTACAGCCCAGTTGGATGATTGCCTGGACAAGTATTGCTTGGATGCGGATGTTTTTATCCTGGTACTCAACGCAGAGTCCACGGTTTCCCGGGTGGAGCGGCAGTTCTTCAAGGAGGTGGCCTCCAGACTGTCGCGTCCGAATCTGTTCATCCTGAACAATCGCTGGGACGTGGCCAGTAGCCAAGAGCCGGACATGGAATTGCAGGTGCGGGATCAGCACATAGAGCGTTGTCTGCAGTTGCTAGTGGAGGAATTAGGCGTGTACACCAATGTAGAGGTGGCCAGGAAGAGGATCTACCATGTCTCTGCATTGGAAGCTTTGCAATTGAGGATGGGCTGTATGAAGACTGCTCCCACCTCGCAAACCCAGGAGCGGTACCGGGAGTTCCAACGCTTTGAAAGGGATTTCTGCAGCTGTCTGGCTCAGTCCGCATTGAGGACGAAGTTCGAACAGCATTTGTTGAGTGCCCAGGAGATTCTGGGGGAGATCGAAATCAGCCATATGAAGCCTTTTGGAGAAAAGCTTCAGCAAAAAATGAGGAAATGTGCCGAACAGAGGAAGGTGCTCCACGCGGAAAGGTTTCAGAGGGAAACCCAAATTCTGCAGCAAAGGGAGGAGCTATGTTTGCGAGTAGAGGACCTCTGTGAGGAGTCCTTGCAGCTGGGCCAACGGGTTTTGAGAGAGCAGATCAACAGGACACTCACCGAGAGTGTGAAATCCTTCTCCCAACCATTTCATCCGCAGCTACCCAGACAACTCACACACTACCAGCGCTCATTAAGTGGCCACCTCGATAGCCAGATCACGGAGCACGTCATGGAGCGTGTCTCCTTGCCCCTGCAACAAAAAATCTATGAGTTGCACCGAGAACTGCGAAATGAAGCCACACCAGAGGAGGCTCTCACCTGGCAGCTTATCTACAGCTTGGATTGCCAGTCTCTAATGAACGACTTCCAGCCGGACTTGCGTTTCCGCTTCTCTTGGGGACTGGCTGCTCTCTGGCAACGCCTCCAAGGCAAGCTGCCAATGCCCTCCACCTTGCTCCAGGATCGGAAGCCTTTGAACGGGCACAAGGATATCCTGCCCACGGTGACTCCTTTGATTCATAAAAGTCAGCTGGAGATGGCCATCGACTTCCTGAAGTCCGACAGCTCAGTCGGAACCATGTTGCTAAGTGGCCTGGCCGTGCGTTCTGTAGGATGGCGCATGGTCTTGGTCCTAGGGGGACTGCTTGGGACCATGTACCTGTACGAGCTGCTCAGCTGGACACCCGCAGCTCAAGAACGGAGCTATAAACGCCAGTATTCGCGGCATTTGCAGCGTCAGCTGCGGGCTGGCATCCTCCAAACCGCCAGTGGCTTTGAGCTGCAGATGCGCCAGCAGCTGGTCAAGATCCAAAACCGGTGGATAGCCGAGGTGGGGGAGAACCAGTCGGACGCGGACGCAAAGGACTTGGAGCTGAGCAAACAAATGGACACCATGGAGGAGTTGCAGCTGAAACTGAAGGAGTTCCGGGGCCGGGGCCATGTGCTGGCTCTTCGTCTGAGGGAATTTCAAGAGCTCTACTTGCAGAACAGGAATTGAAACTGAGAGGGGACTTTGAGAGGAGAAGTCATAAGAAATACTTATTTTTTTGGTTATGTTTTAGGTTAACTTTTAGGTTATTTAATTGATTTATTAAAATTTGTAATTTGGTTATTATTTAAACAAGGTCTACAGTTTCTTGAAGGAAAACAAGCTAGGCTTGAGATTTCTTTAAAGTTCTTTCTTTTAAGAGGGTTAGGCAACCCTATTTGAATCTTAACCTCAAAGTAATTTTTTTTTTTGAAACTAGGTTTTAACCTCAATCTTTGCTACGAAAATCCTTCCTTAGAAACGAAATTTAAATTGTTTTTGTTTCTGTTTCTGTTGACTGTTGAAATTACTTGATTAGATTGTTTTTTCTTCCTCTTGATGGCTTGTACTCACACAAACACACACACACACACACACATAAAGACACGCAAATGCGGCGGAACATGCACATGCTGGGAATAAGAACAAGAGAACCAGTTTTGGCTTTTTTGTGGAAGCCCCTGAGCCCTGAGCCGAGACTCGAACAAAGCGTCCATGTTGAAGCGGCCAAAAGCAAAACCACACACACACCAACACACAGACACGGCCAAGCCAAGTCAAGTCAGGGGCGGAGCCAACTAGTGAGACAGAGTGCGCATGAGCAAAGACAGCTCAGCCATGGGGAGGAAGTCTAACCAGTTGTCTCGCTTGCACCCATCCGATAACCCTGGCTTGAAGCCGCCATTTCTCTTTTGCTGCTCTGTCGCTGCTAGCGTCGACACCGATGGCGGAGCAGAGCAGAGCAGAGGCAGCAGCAGCGACAGCAACAGCAACAGCGACAGCGACAGCGCCAGCATTTTAGAATCGTATTTGAATTTTTAAAAACGCTCGAGAAACGTTGGACGCTTGACGCGCGCGCAGTAAAGCGAATAAGGAGTTAAGCCACCGAAAACGTGGGCGTGGACAAGCCAAAAAACAAGGACTCTCGAGGTCTAGAGGAATATTCTGCAACTTGGCTAAGGTGACGCGGCATTCGAAGTCGGCAGTTCAAATCGCTCGTTCCGGCCAAGTCAAGTCAAGTCAAGTCAAGTGCTTCGGTCTACATATTTTTCTGGGCCAATTAGATGAGTTGGAAAATTCTAAACTAGGAATAAAAACAAAAACTGTGTCAAGCAAACAAAAATTATTAAACTATTACGCGTCTGCATTTGTGCAAAAAAAGCGAGGCTGCGAAAAAAAGTGAAAGTTACCAAACCAAAACCAAAAAAAATACGTACCCCACTCCAGTGACCATTGTGCGATTCTAAAAAAAGCCTCCAAACAATAACCGAAGGCATTGCAAAATAACTTAAACCCATTTTCCACACACACACTGTTTGACTGTCTGACTGTCTGTCTGACTGTCGAATTGTGCAAAGAAAAATAATAAAAAAAAAAAATTAAAAAATAAAGGCAAGACAACAAAAGTCGAGTCTGTCTGCAACGGAAACGGCAACGGCGGT
This sequence comes from Drosophila vallismaia, assembly GCA_035047325.1. Taxonomy (NCBI): domain Eukaryota; kingdom Metazoa; phylum Arthropoda; class Insecta; order Diptera; family Drosophilidae; genus Drosophila; species Drosophila vallismaia. The sequence continues at coordinate 567,218 of JAWNPU010000002.1, read as the reverse complement.
ATCGTATCGTAGTTGCGATTGAATTGCTGTCGGTGTTGCCATTGTTGATTCTGCAACATTTTGGCTGTCAAAACGTTACATAATTGTCAAAGTGTTTGGCCAAATATCAACAACAATCAGCGCTTTATTGCAACAATTTGTGTTCAATCTGCTCACAAAAGACAACCAACAACTAAGCCAAGACACATTTGACTTTGGCTTTGCAGGCGTTTTGTGTTTCTTGGATTATACGAAACACGACAAATATTTCACAGTTGCCACCATCGATTGATTGTCATCGTTGTTGCAGCATCTGCCACTGCCCTGAACTAAAAAAGGTTCGTATCGAATTCCCTTAATGTAGATGACCAGGTTTTTTGAGAGTTAAAACCGAAGGCTTTAAGCAAAATATCGAACTTGATTAAGTCCTTATCCCAAAGCCCAATTGTTACCCCCGGAATCTTATCTCAATCCAATCCAATCGAGGGCCCCAACTCCATCGATTTATAAGCTATTTAAACACTTTAGCGATAAACTAAGTACCCGAAACCTCCCCAAGCTCCTCCCCGAATATCAAGTATCCGTCGGTCGGTGTTTAGTGTTCAAGCAACCCCATTAGAGACTCTATTACGGGGCTCTCCCACAGTTATCCTTAAGCAAACTTCCTGAAAGGTAACCAAAAATTACTACACCCCTGCCAGCGTCCATTGTTGGCCCCATCAACGCCTCGTTTGAGCCTGGTCGTTCGCCTAATTGCCGGTGACAGTTGTTGGCCGGCAGTTGCTCCTGGAGTGGAGACGAGACAATGGAACGCAAATCGAATAATATTTTCGTTGTCGTGTTGGCCACAATGCGGAGCAACCAAAACATAAAGAAACCCACGAAATGAGAGACAAACAACAGGCCCAAAGACCAAAAACGATAAGTAAACAATTCCAAGCCAACAGCCAAGCCAGCCAAGCCAGCCGGACAACCCACGCACACACGCACGCATTCCCAAATTAACGGACCACGAACTGTTACCAAAAAAAAATTGAAATTGGGAAAAATTGTTGGCTTAGAAGAAGGAAGAGAGAACCCTAAAATAACAGGCCACGATATCAAGCCAAAAAAAAAACATGGCCCGAACAGAACAGAACCCAAAATGGTTGAAAACAAGGATGGGGGATGCCTACACTAACCGTCGACGTGTTTTGTAACCAATCGTAAGAATAACAAAGCATTTGCTGGAATTGTCTTGGCCAGGTCTAGAGACTAGATAGAGAGAGAGCCAAAGTGTTCCATCTGTGGTGTTTATTCTAATTTTTTGACCCGACTCAAGTGCCCCGGCAAAGGTCGTCGCCGTCACACCACTTGAGCCCAAATACCTTTCGACCAAGTTGCGCCCCTTTATTGCTTGGGTTTTCTTTTTGGCTTTATCTAGATATTGTGTTTGCCCACGCTCAGGTCGGGGGAAGAGGAAACTCTTCGTGGAATTCAACGTGGAGTAGTCGTAGTCGATGTTAAGTAGTAATTTTCTGATAATGCTCCACCCCACTCAGATTTTCCCGAGAATTCCCAATGCAAATATTTGGTCGCCATCAATATTTGACCAGGACTATCAATTGTCCCCCGAGCGAGTCAATTGTAAGCGATACACTTGGGGCAGTCAGGATTTTATTTTGATTTGCGGGTTTGGATATCTCGGGGAGCTGTCAAAACTGATCATCAATTAGAAAGGATGGGCCTGGGTCCGCAGGGAGCTTGAAAAATGATTCATTTATTGCAATATTATTCAGCTGCTTCCGTCAGGCGGCGGCATGAGTGGATGAGATCTCTCAGAGATCACGTTTTGACGATTATGATTAATGATCGTCGCCCCCACTTCACTGACTCTAGTTACTGTCCGTCCGTCCGGCTTTGTGTGATCTCCCCGACGATCTTTAAAAACTCGAAACTCACTCTCCCACAGGAAAGTGCTACTGTTTAGTCTGATCCTTGTTTACCTTGCCTTTTTTTTAGTCCCCGGGGGATATTGCAGATAGATACCCCCTTGCAATGGGTTTTTTCTCAAGAAAATTGATCACACTCTGGGGAATTTGGAGAAATTTAAAGGAGTGCTGGGGAAAGTCAACAATTCTATTGGAAAAATCAAAATATTTTAATGTATTTTCCCCGCTTTAATAGAAATACAAAGAATCCAGTCCAAGGGGAGTGAAACTATTGTATAAAGGTCTCCAAATTGTGTCCCCATAAGGTGTCCCTCACGTGCACTCCCTTTTAAATACCGGAAATATAAGAAAACCCATTTCAATTATTATTTTCTACCTTTCAGGTGAATACATTCGCTTGCCTTTGGATGAGTTGTTGAACGACGTGCTCAAGCTCTCTGAGTTTCCGCTCGAGGACGAGGTAAGTTCCGTCTCCACAAGACCACTTTCGATAAGTCTATGACCTCGTAACCATAATCCACATCCAAATCCCAATCCATTCCATAGTTATCCAACGATCCCGTGGCCTCCACCTCGCAGGCAGCTGCCGCTTTGAACGAGAACCAATCGCTAAGGGCCAGCTCCGAGACCGGAGAGGACTTTCTGAGTGGCGAGGGAGTGCCGAGCAAGCAGCGCAGGATCGATACCAAGGACAAGGACAACGACCCGGAAAAGGCCGACGGGGACAGCTTCTCGGTTAGCGACTTTGAGGATTTGCAGAATTCCGTGGGCTCGCCCCTGTTTGACTTAGATGAGGACGCCAAGAAGGAGCTAGACGAAATGTTGCAATCCACGGCTCCGCCCTACCACCATCCCCATCCCCACCATGGCCATCCCCATGCCCACCCCCATCCGCACCACCATGCCGCCACAATGCACCACCACGCCCATGCCCATCATGCCGCCGCCGCTGCAGCTGCCCACCAGCGAGCGGTGCAGCAGGCCAACTATGGCAGCGGTGTTGGCGTCGGTGTCGGTGTGGGCGTGGGCAGCAGCACGGGAAGCGCCTTCCAGCGCCAACCAGCCAGCGGCGGATTCCATCCGGGCCATCACCAGGTGAGTGTGCTTTTCTGCATCGATCTTTATAATCCTCCCCAAAACAAATATGGAAACCCGAACAAAAAGAAGGTTACTCGCTGGCATCGCACGGCGTATATTTATTTATAATTTGATGCGGATGCTCGGCTCAAGTGCTGCCATCCGTCGAGCGCTCCACATACTTACATGGCTTGGCTATACATGTGCATAACTTACGGGTATGTGGCTGTGGCTCAGGTACAGGTGAGGTCAGAATGATAGTGTAGGGAGTCTAGACTCCAGAGGGATAGCTACAGAAGGACTTTGAAGGTTTCAGTTTTGTTTTGGAAGAGTATCAAAGATTTGAACCACAAAGTTTCTAGTTGAGGTTGAATATCATTGAAACCCCTTGTTTTTACGTTCTTTTTGGTAACTAATATTCTGATCTCAGGTGTGTTCAACGTATGTACTTGTATCTATATACATATGTAATCATTCAAGGATCATTTGCACGTCGCTTTCGTTATTCTTCTGCTGCTTCTTCTCGTTTTGGAGTGGCTCTTTTCACTGGTTTGGTTGTTCCCCTTGCTTCTCCGGTTCTGGCTTCTTCACGTGGTTCCCCCTAATCTGCCTAGCCTGCCACCAAGAGCTCCCATGCCCCCATGCCACATGCCCCGCTGCCACCTCTGCCATTCTCAAGCACTTGATCTTGGGACTGCTCTCCTCAAGAGTCTGGCTTCGCGCTGTGTGTTTGTTGTTTGTACAAAGCTTCAAATCTGGTTGTACATGCTCCTCCTCACCTTCTCCACCTCCACAGCCCCACAGCGTCCCAGAGCTATCCGCTTTTATTCCGCTTCCAGCCACAAGTTCGTCAATCAAGCCCCAAGTCTCCGATCTTCTGGCATCTCAGACCCGTTGTTACCAGACTCGGATTCTTTCTCGAACTTTTCGCTGTTCACATTTTTTGGCTTTTGTTACAGAGTTAGGATTGGGGAGCATTCCAGCCAAGTTAAAATAATATCTACGTTACGGTTCGACTCTCCCATTTGGGTTTCAAACCTTGTTGCTCTTCAGGTTTTCGAGTTTTCTAAGTAAATGTTTGTTTTTAAAAGTTCAAAAATCTCAGAGATGTAGAATCAAGAACTAGAAATGTTGTTTTAGTCACAACAAAGTAATCCGGATTCCATGTACACCCAATAAAATGATTAATCCACCACAATTCCGAGTCGAACAAGTGCTTCCTGAATGAAATACCAGACCCTAAGCCTCACCCTTCGACCTGCCTGATCTTCCCAATAAAGAGAGACGGAAGCATCGTTGACAAAAGAGACAACACAATGTGGTCCAAGAAAAAAAAAGGCGAAACAGTCATGAAGTCAGCGGCAATTACTGTAAAGTCTTTTCTGGCCAAGCCGGTAGCCGACCTCAGACACCTTAAAATGGGAAAAGGAAACCACTGCGGTCAACCCGAGCTGGTGGATTAGGCCTCGACGTTTGATGTGGTGCGTCCTTTCGATGCGTCGATGGCGGTGCAGGGCAGTTTTTGTGAATGCCAGCGGGTTGTCGTCTCTCGGCACTTGCCAAAGCCATTTAATGAGCCAGATGATCGGTTATTCGACGGCTTCCTGAGAATGTCCTAATCCTTTTGCCACTCTCGAGGGTTTTTCCACCTCCGTCGTCTAACTGTTTAGCAGAAAGTGTCATTAGGCGGCTCTAAGCTTTGTTTTTCCAGCAAGTCTCCCTTCGATCCTGGTGCGAATCATCATTATGCAACTTCCTGATAACATTTAATTTGCAATTTTCCATTTGCATTCATTGATGAGGCTCGGCCCAGCCCGCTTACCTGTAAATGCAGGTAAAAAAAATTATCTTCAAAAAAGTAAAATGGAATGTCTGTTTCTTTATAATATATTATTTACTCGTATATTTTATATAAATATTTCTTTCTGTGCAACTTTTGCTAATTGCAATCACTGGCTTAGCTCTTCAGATCCACCAGAGAGAGTGAGTGGAAAAGGGGAGTCAGGTTTTAGGGAGGCGCCTGTTCATTACAGACACTTTGTTTTTTTTCGCCGCGAGACTCTGTTGTGTTTTTTGTGTCGCTTGCAATGCGCCACTTGACTTTTCCGCATGGGGCCGAAGTGTTTATTGAATTCGGTGGCACTTTGCAGCGTCGGAGTCCCCTCCTCTGGCCGCTGCCCGCTACCCGCTACCCGCTTGATTGCATCTTTTGAGCCGCTCGACGCTGCGGTAGCCCCTGCAATTAAATCCCCATTTAGCGCGCGCGAATTACAAAAAAATTTATCTCTTAATGTCCATCCCTTGCCCCTTTGCCTCCCTAATCGCCCAGTTGGGCACGGCTTTAATTATGTGAATTTTAAATATTTGCAAAAAGCTTAACGTTGAAAAATCAGCGCAGAGAGAATACAATAAAAAAAAAAAAACTTTATTAATTATTTTACAGCATCTCTGTTTTGCTTTGACTCGCAACGTTGTTTTTCTTGGTAGTTGTAGTTTTTGCCCCTCCATTTTTTTTGCTGTACGATTTTAATTCAATTTATGTAAACAGTTTGATGGTTGCGGAGGCTTAAGTTGCGGCTCAAACCCCGTCTGTCATGGGACTCGATTTGTGCACACACATAAATCAAGTTAATGACAAAAAAACACACAGATCAGGTGTGATGGAAAGGGTGTAGAGGAGATTTGCTTCCACCGACAGTTGGCAACAGGGATTAGGCCATAGAATCGTCCAAAACTTGCCAAGACTTGGATCACTAATCACTGATCACTGATCACTGACGTCGATTCATATCGGTGATTCCCGGTTCGATCACTGACGGATTGGGGCTTGGTTCGTGGAAAAACAATTTGCTTGTTTTGAAGATTAAGGATGAACAAATTAACGCATACTTAAATGCACTTGAAAGTATTAAATATATGGTTATTTTAAATAAATGAGAAATTTAATTACCAGCAGACTGTCAATTCCTCAACAGATTAATTGTGACCAATTAATAATAAAAGTCTGATGTCTGTCTCAGTGTTTCTTCTACGAAATATTGCATTATAAAGTTTTGGTTATTAATAAAAAAATATAGTCGCGAGACCAACCTAATTCTTAGGTGGAAAAAACCGCTTTGGAAACCTGTACAAAAAAACTGAAGCGTACCATGCATGACAGCGCTAATGGAATTGATGGATTTAAAGCACTATCAAATAATAGTAATTCCCCGATCAAACATGCAATCTAACGCAGGTGCCCCCACTGCTTCCTCAGAGTTGAGGAAAGAATCTTTGAAGTAAATTCTCCACTGCAAGTGCTCACAGTTACAGATACAGATACATATGTATCTGAATCCAGATCGCTACCGTGTCTAAGGTGGCGGTTGAATTTGTTTGCGTGTGAAGCGTAACAAACAATGGCTCAAAGCCAAAACCAAAACCAAAACCAAAGCCAGAGTCAGAGCCAGAGCACAGCCAACACCAGAAGTTAATGACAAGACAGTGACAATTCAAATTACACACAACCACTCGCAGATACAAAGATACATCGCATACAACCACAGAAGTAAATACAGGTTGACTGCAACTGGCTGAAGTGACCGCCCAATGCTGGCCTGGAACTCCTACCTGCCAGGCAGCTTCAGCCGCTTACCTGTTTGCTTTCAGGAGCGTGTTGAGGCATTCATTAGATACACATGCGCAGAGATACATCTGTGCAGGTTGTATTTGTTCAGCCTCCTCTCACCCATACAGCCATACAGAAAGAGGTGCATCCGAGGGTCCGGAGCTGCCTTGGCTGCCTTGTCTGCCTCACTGTCATTCCGTCAGTCAGTCAGTTAGTCAGTCAGTGAATTGGTGCTGGTCAAACGACAACTCAACGTCAACGGACCTCCAGAACGTCCACAACGTCCACAACGTCCAGATCCATATTCCTTTTGTCGGAATTTTCATTTCGATCCCGGGCAGATCTGTATCTGGCAATGTCAGTGTCAAAGTGCATCAGCGTCAGCATCAGCATCAGCATCGGCATCAGCGTCAACGTCACACCAATATATCTGATCTCTGAAAGATCTTAATTGCGCGGCTTGGCGGCATTTAGCATTAAAAACAAATTTGTGTGCCATCAGCCAGCCGGCTGACTGGCGTTCAAAGGAATCGAGAAAGGATCGACCGAAGCGTCCGATCGAAGATCGGAAATCGAAGATTGAGGAATATTTTAGTCAAGTGTGAGTGATGCATCTGAATGGGAAATGTATGGGAAACATATTTGCAATGCGCCCACGCTGGCCCGGTGGGGCTGCGGAATTAGTTAAAAAAATAAATAAATAAACCCAACGATAATTAACAATAACAAAAGGCGGCCTAATGAAGTCGTAGTAGACGTAGCTTCACGATCCGGCGATCAGTCAAGACTTACAGGGCAGCTTTTTTTTCCTTCATCTTACAGAGGTAGTCTAAGAAAAACAAAGTAAAGAAACCCAAGACTGGCCAAGACAGACCTCTGGCTGGGCTCCATCGAGCATCAAGCATTGAGCATCGAATACCGAATACTGAACACCGAGCACTTGTCAATTTGAAAGATACAGATACGAATTTCATTTCAATTCCACGTTGATCGATCTGGCAGTCAAATCGCCAGACTGATACATTGTGCACGTTTTTTGGCTTACACAGCACAGACCCAGAGTTCGACAGAGTCTGGGCTCTGACAGCAGGGAGATTGTTACTTGTAGCGCAATTTGAATTCAGTTTATTGTGTCTTTCTTGGATTGCCGCGTTTCTAGAGAATTCCCTGGCGGATGATTGATCGGTTATTGAGTTATAAGTTTCGTAATGCCAGCGACTAGCGAGCGACGAACCCTTCTCACCTTGTTAATACATCAACACGAGTGCCGAGCGCCGAATTAATCATTGTCTTTTTTTTATGATTTCCAAACTCCTGCAGGGCCGCATGCCGCGTCTGAATCGCAGCGTTTCCATGGAGCGTCTTCAGGACTTTGCCACCTACTTCAGTCCCATCCCGAGCATGGTGGGCGGAGTTTCGGACATGTCGCCCTATCCGCACCACTATCCGGGCTACTCCTATCAGGCGAGTCCCTCGCAAGGAGCTCCCGCCCCCGGACAGCATGGACAGTACGGTAGCGGTGGGGCCGCTGCTCCCCTGCAGCCGCCTCCACCACCGCCGCCGCACCATGCCACCATGTTGCACCATCCCAATGCTACCCTGGGCGACATCTGCCCCTCGGGCCAGCCCCATTATGGCCACAATCTGGGCTCGGCTGTGACCTCCAGCATGCATCTGACCAACTCGAGTCACGAAGCCGATGGCGCCGCCGCTGCAGCAGCCGCCTACAAGGTGGAGCACGATCTGATGTACTATGCGGTAAGTTTACTTAATGTTTTAATTAAATATAGAAGATTATAATATTCTTTTGATAATCCAACTAGAATACATCCTCGGATTTGAATCAAACTGATGGTTTCATGAACTCCATTTTCACCGACGAGGATCTTCACTTGATGGACATGAATGAGAGTGAGTAACTATTTTTTTGTACAACTAAAAAATTCTACTACTCAGTATGATGGCTGAAATTTAAATATTTATCAAGATTAGGCCAGAGATGATCTTAGAGTTTCTTTATCTTTTCGCAACCAAGTATCTTTGAATCTATAAGATGAGGAAAAATACCAAAAGTAGAGTACGAAAGCTTTCGCTATTTAATTAAAACTCTAGCATTACCAACATCTAAATATAGGCTATCGAGTGTTTTTATTATTTGATTAGACATCAATATAGTTCAACTTCAAAGGAACTTGGCTCTTGGCAAAGCTTTACACTTGCCAAAAAAGCGCTGTTGAAATTTAGCCATAAGCTTTGCTCTGTTAAGCGGAATGCGCATCGTTCTGAGTTGGCCCCCACACCCACATCTGCTCCACCGGTGAGCTTTGGCTCAAAGCACTCTGCTCCGCTCTGAACGAGAGCGCCAAAAATGACTCACTCGTTTGGCAAGCTTTTTTTACTGTTGGCAGTTTCTGGCCGCTTTATCCGACAACGTTCTGGTGTGATTAGCATACGAATTTCGTACAATTAGCTCACATTGAGTGGAGAATGGGGGAGAGGTGGTGGGTGGTTGGGGGTTGGGGCTTGGGGCTTGGGGAGGCAGGCGAAGCGCTCAGGTTTCGCTGCCTGCGCGACAAAAATCAGATTCATACACACTCAACTCAATGGGCGAGAAAGAGCCAAAGCAAAGCAAAGCAAAGCGAAAAGAACAGAGCGCGAGTCGAAGTCAAATCATTCGAACACGAACAATCGAATACGATAGTTAAGTAAATATTAGAACCGATGCGACTCGAAAAGAACCAACCAAAAAAAGAGATAAATCAAATATAAGTAATAATTAGACGAATGTGAATACGAAATATCAACGAAATCGAACAACGTGTCGTATACTTAACGCAATTAGCATAAACGCTTTAATAAAACAATGACGCACTTTCTTACTAGTTCAGAACAATACTTGTAGTACATATGCTGATCATCTGTGTGTTCTACTCTCAGTGAGTTAAATTTTATGCAAAACGAATTTAGAACGATCGATGACGCGCGAGAGTAAATCGAGAGATACAACAGATATATAGCCGATATAACCGATATAGCCGATTTGGCAGAGGAGCAGCAAGAACACGATAAAAATACGATTCAACAGGTGAGAGTGATCAGCTTAATGGCATCATGTGCTGGACCTGAGTGGGGGGGTGGCTATGATATATTTTCGGTGCTATCCCCAAAAAAAGAGCGAAAGCCCAGCAAGGCACAGGCGCAGGCCTGCGATTTTAGTGACCGCGTAACAATTTTTTCATTAGTCATGCCGCACGGCGATCTTTGTTGCTGTTTCTGGCGCGGCTTCTGCTGCTGTTGCTGTTGCTGATATCAGCGGAACATTCTCCCGCTCGCGCGAGCTTTTCTTCCTCTCTAATGCCCGTTCAGCAAGTTTTTTTCATTATTCTACGTATTTTTTTTCTACTTTTTTGCCCGCCTGTTTGCTGTTTACTATTTTTAAACTGCTGAGTCATCGTTTTCGAAACAATAACGTTAGGCAGAGGAAACGAATAAAAAAAAAAAACATAATAAAAAGCTCTATGAAGCTATATGAAAATTCTCTAAAATTCCTAAAAGCGGGTTAGAAGAATAGAAAAATTAAAAGCTAAATGGGTTATGTTATTTGGAAACAAAGACATTCTCTCGCAGTTCTCTCGTATTATTATTATTATTTTTTGGCTCATCATGAAACGTGTCACTGGCTTTATTTAACCGTTATCTTTATTATTTCCGTTATGTCTTACGGTCACTGATAACTCTCAAGCTTTGTGCTCTGCGATCTGCGCTTTTTTTTTCGAAAAAAAACCTCCCAATTATATACAAAGTATTGCTTTTTGTCAAGTCATCAATGTTTATGGTTTAAGCTTTGACCTTGCTGCCAGAGGGTATACAAATATTGTACATGAGCTGCCCCAATCAGCTTAGGAATTGATTTGACTAATTAATTGCATTCGCGCATTACAAGTAAAAAAAAATATTGCACATGGGGATTACGCGTTTCCAGCCTGGATGCCTGAATGCCTCGGAATATACGCACGGAGTCTGGCTGACTGGTGATAAGATAAAACCGTTAGTTATAGCCATAACTTGGCTCCTTATCAGGAGGTGGCGCAATGTGGCCAGGTATTTGCTAAAAGTCAGAAACAAAAAGCAGCTAAGCGACGCACGAGCGCGCAAACACTCGCCCCCTACTCCGCAATCCTTATCGCCCGATAAGATAAGTCCAGTAAAATATGGAAAATGACTGAACAGTTTTTTCTACCAACCACCGGCTCATATTTCGCCCTGTTTTTTTCGTTTTTTGTGTTTTTTGTGCTGCTGGAATGCTCGTCGTCGTAAATTTGTGCTGAATAATCGAAGCTGGGAGTGATTCAAGACGTCGTCGTCCCCGATAAGACGAATCTGTCTAATAAACTCGTATCGTCTACGTGAACTGGGTCAGGGAGCAGGGATCTCGAGTACATTTTTTAGGCGAACTAGTTTGGGTTCCGATCGAAATTAAGGAAGGTTATTATGTAACTGAAATGACTTACGATGGGATATTTTTGGGTTCTTAAAGATACCGAAACTGAAATTTATTTATAAACTTTATCAGCAAAAATATAAAATGCTTTGTCATTTAATTATGTTTATATTTATTCAAATGTTTGTTTAGCTACCACCCTAGATTGTTGAAAGTTTATTTTCTTTTTAATCAAAGTTCCACAAGGATTGCCTATTTTTAGGGGATATTCCTCAACCCTGACTTTCTCTAATAATCCTCTTTTTTCACTTTACTTGCAGGCTTCTGTCGCATGGTGGACAACAGCACCAGCAACAACTCTTCAGTCCTGGGCCTGCCCAGCAGTGGACATGTCAGCAACGGCTCTGGAGGCTCTGCTCAGCTGGCGCCGGGAAATACTCACCAAGCGAACCAAGCCAACGGAGCTGCAGGCGCTGTGGGACCAATGAGCACTGGCGGAGCTGCGGGCATGACCGCCGATCTACTGGCCAGCGGCGGCGGAGCAGGTGCACAGGGCGGTACGGATCGCTTGGACGCCTCTAGCGATAGTGCCGTCAGTTCGATGGGCTCCGAAAGGGTGCCGTCCCTCTCCGACGGCGAGTGGGGCGAAGGCAGTGACTCGGCGCAGGACTACCACCAGGGAAAATACGGTGGCCCCTATGATTACAGTTACAACAACAATTCGCGGCTCAGCACGGCCACCCGTCAGCCGCCGGTGGCGCAAAAGAAGCATCAGTTATACGGCAAGCGGGATCCCCACAAGCAGACACCATCGGCTCTGCCCCCAACCGTGCCTCCGTCGACTGCCACAGCCGTGCAGTCGCAGAGCATTAAGTACGAATACGATGCAGGATACGGATCCTCGGGAATGGGAAGCAGTGCTGGCATCAGCACCGAGCCGGGAGCCATGGGACCTGCCCTCTCCAAGGACTACCACCACCACCAGGCTGCCTACGGAATGGGAGCCAGCGGCAGCACCTTCAACGGTGACTACACCGTGCGGCCCACTCCCAGGACTGCTGAAGATCTGGTCCACCTAAATCACACCTACTCGGCACTACCTCAGGGAAGTGGTGCACTGCCAAGACCACAGGCGCGCGACAAGAAGCCTCTGGTGGCCACAAAGACAGCATCGGCCAAGGGATCGAACTCGGGCGGAGGTAGCAGCAGCAGTGCCGGCGGCAGCAGCCACGGCGGAGAGGATGAGCACTTGACGCGTGACGAGAAGCGTGCTCGCAATCTAAACATCCCGATTGCGGTGCAGGACATCATCAACTTGCCCATGGATGAGTTCAACGAGCGTCTGTCCAAATATGATCTGAGCGAGAATCAACTGTCTCTGATCCGCGACATACGTCGTCGTGGCAAAAACAAGGTGGCGGCCCAGAACTGCCGCAAACGCAAGCTGGACCAAATTCTAACCCTCGAGGATGAAGTGAATGCGGTAGTCAAGCGCAAGACGCAGCTGAATCAGGATCGCGATCACCTGGAGAGTGAGCGTAAGCGCATCTCCAATAAGTTTGCCATGCTGCATCGTCATGTGTTCCAGGTGAGTTTCTACTATATAAGGATATTCTCTCAGACGGTTTTCTTAAACCTTTAACTTAATTGCAGTATCTGCGTGATCCTGAGGGCAATGCATGCTCGCCTGCTGACTACAGCTTGCAGCAGGCCGCCGATGGCTCGGTCTACTTACTGCCCCGTGAGAAATCCGAGGGCAACAACACGGCCACAGCTGCCTCCAATGCCGTGTCCTCGGCCAGCGGGGGAAGTCTGAATGGACACGTTCCCACCCAGGCCCCGATGCTTGGCCACCATGGCCAGCACGGGATGCAGGCCCAGCACGTGGGCGGTGGCATGAGCCAGCAGCAGCAGCAGCAGCAGCAGCAACAGCAGCAATCGAGGCTGCCCCCGCACCTGCAACAGCAGCAACAACACCATTTACAGCAACAGCAGCCAGGAGGTCAGGCGCAGCAGCAGCACCGCAAGGAATGAAAGTACCTGTTGCGAATTGCCGCAACAAAGAGTTGGTTCACTAGCTTCCAGCGCGAGCAGCAGCAGCAGCAGCAACATCATCAGCAGCAGCCACAATTCGATTACCGCTACGACCTGCTGAACAGCAGTTACCTGTACTAATGGTTATTCTTCTTTACTAGCTGCAACATGTTGCTGGCAACACCTGTTGCACCTGCCGCTGCCGCTGCCGCTGCTGTCGGGCTGACGGGCTGTCAGAAGCCTCTTCATTCATCCCCCACACACACCCACACTTCCATTAATGGTTTACTTATTTAGTCAGCTTGATTGTTATTTATTTTGTAATTATTAATTATTCGGACTCGTCTTGAGAGTTTGCCCTCAGAAAGATTCTAACTTTTTCGCAGAGCCTTTTACTTAAATACAAAACAAAAAACAAAATCCTTCACTTGTGATAAATCAGTTTTTGCAACTACGAATTCTAGGCGCTCACAAGCAGACCGAAAACATTAGCGAATGTAAACTGAATATGTTTTAATGAATTTAAAATCTGTAAACTATGTAAAGCCCACAATCACATTCACAAACATTGCTTATCAACGCGTCGTCCAATAAGAATCGATGGTGAAACCGTTAACACACTTCTATAATATTAGCCTGTAAAATAAATGAGAGAGTATAAATGAATACAGCCCGAAAAATGTAAAATATAGATGATAGACAATGGACAAAACACAAATCGTTTGTAAAGGTTGATAGATATTGCTGGACATATAATGAAATACGCCCGTAAGACAGTTAGCCGTAAGCTACTAGCCGTATACCATAATCTAGTGAGAGAGATCTACCATAGCGTTAATAAGTTCATGCGGCATTTATCAAAATCAACCATTTACAAAAACACATCCACAAGCAGAAACATAACACAAATTAGCGTATCAGTTGAGCTAGCACGTAGAATCTGTAAATACAAAAAAGTAATCTAAGTTAACCATTAAACAGATTTAGGCTACTGAAACTAAGAGTGTGCTAACACACCTCAAGTAAACTACAAAAATAGAATTAAAAAAAAAATGTAAGAAACAGAAACAAAAAAAAAACGCAAAGCTCTTGCTAGGGCGTTACAAGAGTCCTGGTAAAGGTTTAGTCGATAAGCGATAAGAGATATTAATATTTAATATTCTTCAAAAATGTCCTACAGCATAAAGAGTTTAACTTTAAATTAAGCTATGCCTAATGATTATACACTTTTACACATACTATATCAACCTAAAGAGATCCGCTACAAAAATCGAAACAATCTATTGTTAATCTAGGCATACGTATTTTAATTGTTGTAATGAATTTTGCGCTTTTGGAAACGAGCACTACTAAATTCAGTAAAAATTGCGCAGCTTTTCAATTAAGGAACGCGAAATTATTTGTTGTAAATTGAAAATGAACTAATAATCTACTATTCTACTACCACATACGGAAATTTTAATACATACTTCAAATCTTTAACATTAACTTGGAAGAAGTGTGCTCAGGCATTACCCAAGTCCACAAATTACTAATACAGGGGTTACCAACAAGGATTCTGGAGCACACTTCGACCAATACCATGTACTTGTATGTTGCTATCAAATTTGTATGTATGTTTCATAAGAAAAAATTGTATGCTTTAAAAACGATACATTTTCGCCAGCTAAACAAAAAACCGTGAAAATTATAGAAAAACTACTAAAAAATATACAAGTTTGTTGATTCGTTTGTGGTTTTTGGGTCTTGGACTTCGTTGAGTTGAGCTATTAAGCTTCAAAAACGATTACAAATATGTATTTGTTACTCTTCCGACTTTAAATCGTTTTCTTTTGACCAGGATATTCAATACGATTCACAAAAAAACGGTTTTTAATACACTTAACGCATATTTTTCTTATTATCTGCTCGATTTTAAAACACAATACCATTTCCAAATCATTATCATTTGTTCCTTTTTCCAGAACTTTTGCTAGAATTCGAAGGATATTGAAACTCTGAATATTTTGCTTATTTTCTACCCGATTTTAAAACAGAATACCATTTCCAAATCAGTGCTTCAATCCGTTTTAATCTGCATCAAAGGATATGTGAAATCGAACAACAAAATTTCGACCCAATTTTCGCCATTTTGGAAAGGGGTACCATCATGATTTTTCGCAAAATTTGGTAAAATTTTGTTTGTTCCTTTTTCCAGAACTTTTGCTATAATTCGAAGGATATTAAAACTCTGAATAATACGTGGAATTCCGTTTCCAAATCGGTTAATTAATGGCCAACAAATTTGAGAAAAACTATTCCAAAATCTACGATTTAAGAAATGAAAAGCGCGGGAAATCGATATTTCCAATAAGCGGCTTTTTGATACACTCAATTATGCATATTTTGCTTATTTTCTACCCGATTTTAAAACAGAATACCATTTCCAAATCAGTGCTTCAATCCGTTTTAATCGGCATCAAACGATCTGTGAAATCGAACAACAAAATTTCGACCCAATTTTCGCCATTTTGGAAAGGGGTACCATCATGATTTTTCGCAAAATTTGGTAAAATTTTGTTTGTGCTTTTTTCCAGAACTTTTGCTAGAATTCGAAGGATATTGAAACTCTGAATAATACGTGGAATTCCATTTCCAAATCGGTTAATTATTGGCCAAAAAATTGGAGAAAAACTATTCCAAAAACTACGATTTAAGAAACGAAAAGCGCGGGAAATCGATATTTCCAATAGGCGGCTTTTTGATACACACAATTATGCATATTTTGCTTATTTTCTACCCGATTTTAAAACAGAATACCATTTCCAAATCAGTGCTTCAATCCGTTTTAATCTGCATCAAAGGATATGTGAAATCGAACAACAAAATTTCGACCCAATTTTCGCCATTTTGGAAAGGGGTACCATCATGATTTTTCGCAAAATTTGGTAAAATTTTGTTTGTTCCTTTTTCCAGAACTTTTGCTATAATTCGAAGGATATTAAAACTCTGAATAATACGTGGAATTCCGTTTCCAAATCGGTTAATTAATGGCCAACAAATTTGAGAAAAACTATTCCAAAATCTACGATTTAAGAAATGAAAAGCGCGGGAAATCGATATTTCCAATAAGCGGCTTTTTGATACACTCAATTATGCATATTTTGCTTATTTTCTACCCGATTTTAAAACAGAATACCATTTCCAAATCAGTGCTTCAATCCGTTTTAATCTGCATCAAAGGATATGTGAAATCGAACAACAAAATTTCGACCCAATTTTCGCCATTTTGGAAAGGGGTACCATCATGATTTTTCGCAAAATTTGGTAAAATTTTGTTTGTTCCTTTTTCCAGAACTTTTGCTAGAATTCGAAGGATATTGAAACTCTGAATAAAACGTTGAATTCCATTTCCAAATCGGTTAATTATTGGCCAAAAAATTTGAGAAAAACTATTCCAAAAACTACGGTTTAAGAAACGAAAAGCGCGGGAAATCGATATTTCCAATAGGCGGCTTTTTGATACACTAAATTATGCATATTTTGCTTATTTTCTACCCGATTTTAAAACAGAATACCATTTCCAAATCAGTGCTTCAATCCGCTTTAATAGGCATCAAACGATCTGTGAAATCGAACAACAAAATTTCGACCCAATTTTCGCCATTTTGGAAAGGGGTACCATCATGATTTTTCGCAAAATTTGGTAAAATTTTGTTTGTTCCTTTTTCCAGAACTTTTGCTAGAATTCGAAGGATATTGAAACTCTGAATAATACGTGGAATTCCGTTTCCAAATCGGTTAATTAATGGCCAACAAATTTGAGAAAAACTATTCCAAAAACTACGATTTAAAAAATGAAAAGCGCGGGAAATCGATATTTCCAATAAGCGGCTTTTTGATACACTCAATTATGCATATTTTGCTTATTTTCTACCCGATTTTAAAACAGAATACCATTTCCAAATCAGTGCTTCAATCCGTTTTAATCTGCATCAAAGGATATGTGAAATCGAACAACAAAATTTCGACCCAATTTTCGCCATTTTGGAAAGGGGTACCATCATGATTTTTCGCAAAATTTGGTAAAATTTTGTTTGTTCCTTTTTCCAGAACTTTTGCTAGAATTCGAAGGATATTGAAACTCTGAATAAAACGTTGAATTCCATTTCCAAATCGGTTAATTATTGGCCAAAAAATTGGAGAAAAACTATTCCAAAAACTACGATTTAAGAAACGAAAAGCGCGGGAAATCGATATTTCCAATAGGCGGCTTTTTGATACACACAATTATGCATATTTTGCTTATTTTCTACCCGATTTTAAAACAGAATACCATTTCCAAATCAGTGCTTCAATCCGTTTTAATCTGCATCAAAGGATATGTGAAATCGAACAACAAAATTTCGACCCAATTTTCGCCATTTTGGAAAGGGGTACCATCATGATTTTTCGCAAAATTTGGTAAAATTTTGTTTGTTCCTTTTTCCAGAACTTTTGCTATAATTCGAAGGATATTAAAACTCTGAATAATACGTGGAATTCCGTTTCCAAATCGGTTAATTAATGGCCAACAAATTTGAGAAAAACTATTCCAAAATCTACGATTTAAGAAATGAAAAGCGCGGGAAATCGATATTTCCAATAAGCGGCTTTTTGATACACTCAATTATGCATATTTTGCTTATTTTCTACCCGATTTTAAAACAGAATACCATTTCCAAATCAGTGCTTCAATCCGTTTTAATCTGCATCAAAGGATATGTGAAATCGAACAACAAAATTTCGACCCAATTTTCGCCATTTTGGAAAGGGGTACCATCATGATTTTTCGCAAAATTTGGTAAAATTTTGTTTGTTCCTTTTTCCAGAACTTTTGCTAGAATTCGAAGGATATTGAAACTCTGAATAAAACGTTGAATTCCATTTCCAAATCGGTTAATTATTGGCCAAAAAATTTGAGAAAAACTATTCCAAAAACTACGGTTTAAGAAACGAAAAGCGCGGGAAATCGATATTTCCAATAGGCGGCTTTTTGATACACTAAATTATGCATATTTTGCTTATTTTCTACCCGATTTTAAAACAGAATACCATTTCCAAATCAGTGCTTCAATCCGCTTTAATAGGCATCAAACGATCTGTGAAATCGAACAACAAAATTTCGACCCAATTTTCGCCATTTTGGAAAGGGGTACCATCATGATTTTTCGCAAAATTTGGTAAAATTTTGTTTGTTCCTTTTTCCAGAACTTTTGCTAGAATTCGAAGGATATTGAAACTCTGAATAATACGTGGAATTCCGTTTCCAAATCGGTTAATTAATGGCCAACAAATTTGAGAAAAACTATTCCAAAAACTACGATTTAAGAAATGAAAAGCGCGGGAAATCGATATTTCCAATAAGCGGCTTTTTGATACACTCAATTATGCATATTTTGCTTATTTTCTACCCGATTTTAAAACAGAATACCATTTCCAAATCAGTGCTTCAATCCGTTTTAATCTGCATCAAAGGATATGTGAAATCGAACAACAAAATTTCGACCCAATTTTCGCCATTTTGGAAAGGGGTACCATCATGATTTTTCGCAAAATTTGGTAAAATTTTGTTTGTGCTTTTTTCCAGAACTTTTGCTAGAATTCGAAGGATATTGAAACTCTGAATAATACGTGGAATTCCGTTTCCAAATCGGTTTATTATTGGCCAAAAAATTTGAGAAAAACTATTCCAAAAACTACGATTTAAGAAATGAAAAGCGCGGGAAATCGATATTTCCAATAAGCGGCTTTTTGATACACTCAATTATGCATATTTTGCTTATTTTCTACCCGATTTTAAAACAGAATACCATTTCCAAATCAGTGCTTCAATCCGTTTTAATCTGCATCAAAGGATATGTGAAATCGAACAACAAAATTTCGACCCAATTTTCGCCATTTTGGAAAGGGGTACCATCATGATTTTTCGCAAAATTTGGTAAAATTTTGTTTGTTCCTTTTTCCAGAACTTTTGCTATAATTCGAAGGATATTAAAACTCTGAATAATACGTGGAATTCCGTTTCCAAATCGGTTAATTAATGGCCAACAAATTTGAGAAAAACTATTCCAAAATCTACGATTTAAGAAATGAAAAGCGCGGGAAATCGATATTTCCAATAAGCGGCTTTTTGATACACTCAATTATGCATATTTTGCTTATTTTCTACCCGATTTTAAAACAGAATACCATTTCCAAATCAGTGCTTCAATCCGTTTTAATCTGCATCAAAGGATATGTGAAATCGAACAACAAAATTTCGACCCAATTTTCGCCATTTTGGAAAGGGGTAACATTATGATTTTTCGCAAAATTTGGTAAAATTTTGTTTGTTCCTTTTTCCAGAACTTTTGCTAGAATTCGAAGGATATTGAAACTCTGAATAAAACGTTGAATTCCATTTCCAAATCGGTTAATTATTGGCCAAAAAATTTGAGAAAAACTATTCCAAAAACTACGGTTTAAGAAACGAAAAGCACGGGAAATCGATATTTCCAATAGGCGGCTTTTTGATACACTCAATTATGCATATTTTGCTTATTTTCTACCCGATTTTAAAACAGAATACCATTTCCAAATCAGTGCTTCAATCCGTTTTAATAGGCATCAAACGATCTGTGAAATCGAACAACAAAATTTCGACCCAATTTTCGCCATTTTGGAAAGGGGTACCATCATGATTTTTCGCAAAATTTGGTAAAATTTTGTTTGTGCTTTTTTCCAGAACTTTTGCTAGAATTCGAAGGATATTGAAACTCTGAATAATACGTGGAATTCCATTTCCAAATCGGTTAATTATTGGCCAAAAAATTTGAGAAAAACTATTCCAAAAACTACGATTTAAGAAATGAAAAGCGCGGGAAATCGATATTTCCAATAAGCGGCTTTTTGATACACTCAATTATGCATATTTTGCTTATTTTCTACCCGATTTTAAAACAGAATACCATTTCCAAATCAGTGCTTCAATCCGTTTTAATCTGCATCAAAGGATATGTGAAATCGAACAACAAAATTTCGACCCAATTTTCGCCATTTTGGAAAGGGGTACCATCATGATTTTTCGCAAAATTTGGTAAAATTTTGTTTGTTCCTTTTTCCAGAACTTTTGCTATAATTCGAAGGATATTAAAACTCTGAATAATACGTGGAATTCCGTTTCCAAATCGGTTAATTAATGGCCAACAAATTTGAGAAAAACTATTCCAAAATCTACGATTTAAGAAATGAAAAGCGCGGGAAATCGATATTTCCAATAAGCGGCTTTTTGATACACTCAATTATGCATATTTTGCTTATTTTCTACCCGATTTTAAAACAGAATACCATTTCCAAATCAGTGCTTCAATCCGTTTTAATCTGCATCAAAGGATATGCGAAATCGAACAACAAAATTTCGACCCAATTTTCGCCATTTTGGAAAGTGGTACCATCATGATTTTTCGCAAAATTTGGTAAAATTTTGTTTGTGCTTTTTTCCAGAACTTTTGCTAGAATTCGAAGGATATTGAAACTCTGAATAATACGTGGAATTCCATTTCCAAATCGGTTAATTATTGGCCAAAAAATTTGAGAAAAACTATTCCAAAAACTACGATTTAAGAAACGAAAAGCGCGGGAAATCGATATTTCCAATAAGCGGCTTTTTGATACACTCAATTATGCATATTTTGCTTATTTTCTACCCGATTCTAAAACAGAATACCATTTCCAAATCAGTGCTTCAATCCGTTTCAATCTGCATAAAACGATCTGTGAAATCGAACAACAAAATTTCGACCCAATTTTCGCCATTTTGGAAAGGGGTACCATCATGATTTTTCGCAAAATTTGGTAAAATTTTGTTTGTGCTTTTTTCCAGAACTTTTGCTAGAATTCGAAGGATATTGAAACTCTGAATAATACGTGGAATTCCGTTTCCAAATCGGTTAATTATTGGCCAAAAAATTTGAGAAAAACTATTCCAAAAACTACGATTTAAGAAATGAAAAGCGCGGGAAATCGATATTTCCAATAAGCGGCTTTTTGATACACTCAATTATGCATATTTTGCTTATTTTCTACCCGATTTTAAAACAGAATACCCTTTCCAAATCAGTGCTTCAATCCGTTTCAATCTGCATCAAACGATCTGTGAAATCGAACAACAAAATTTCGACCCAATTTTCGCCATTTTGGAAAGGGGTACCATCATGATTTTTCGCAAAATTTGGTAAAATTTTGTTTGTGCTTTTTTCCAGAACTTTTGCTAGAATTCGAAGGATATTGAAACTCTGAATAATACGTGGAATTCCATTTCCAAATCGGTTAATTATTGGCCAAAAAATTTGAGAAAAACTATTCCAAAAACTACGATTTAAGAAACGAAAAGCGCGGGAAATCGATATTTCCAATAAGCGGCTTTTTGATACACTCAATTATGCATATTTTGCTTATTTTCTACCCGATTTTAAAACAGAATACCATTTCCAAATCAGTGCTTCAATCCGTTTTAATCTGCATCAAAGGATATGTGAAATCGAACAACAAAATTTCGACCCAATTTTCGCCATTTTGGAAAGAGGTAAAATTTTGTTTGTTCCTTTTTCCAGAACTTTTGCTAGAATTCGAAGGATATTGAAACTCTGAATAATACGTGGAATTCCATTTCGAAATCGGTTAATTATTGGCCAAAAAATTTGAGAAAAACTATTCCAAAAACTACGATTTAAGAAACGAAAAGCGCGGGAAATCGATATTTCCAATAGGCGGCTTTTTGATACACTCAATTATGCATATTTTGCTTATTTTCTACCCGATTTTAAAACAGAATACCATTTCCAAATCAGTGCTTCAATCCGTTTCAATGTGCATCAAAGCATCTGTGAAATCGAACAACAAAATTTCGACCCAATTTTCGCCATTTTGGAAAGGGGTACGATTTTTCACAAAATTTGGTAAAATTTTTGCTAAAACTTTTGCTAGAAATCGAAGGATATTGAAACCCTCAATAATACATGGTATTCTGTTTCCAAATTGGTGAATTATTAAGAAAAAGGAATTTCTGAAACTAAAACATTACTCCACTAATAGATTAAGCGATTTTGCATAAATTTATATCATTTTGAAGCAAAAAGACGCTTTAAAATCAGAGTTTTCCTAATTTCAAAATGGTGCCCTTCAAAGAGAATTAACAGAATCTATTGAAATGGTGGCTTACAAATTGCAATGGAAAATGATAAAGAGAGAGTATTTTAATTTAAGAGTATACATAGTTTATGAACTAGAGCTACAATATGCTTTGATTGCAATCATCCTGCTAAGCGATATTGTATTTCTTTTTACATAATCCCCGTTCCCAATTCCCAATAAAACGCAATATATTTTGGTATCACATTTTATTTTTTTGTTTTCCTTTTCTTAAGATCAATACTTATTTTATGATAATTAGGCCTAGGCGTATAATATTGTCCCCGTAGAAACAGAACCTTGTGCTGGTGTACGAGATGGTGCGATGAACTCCCTCGCATTCATTAGCGTCATGGGCAACGAAAGGAAGCTTCTGATAATCTGCAAAAGAAATAGATAAGTTTTACAATTATTGAAAGGCTGTTTCCTCACTTACCACGGTTTATTTCCAGGAAGTTCCAGAGATAGTCCGTCTGCCCCTCATTTCTCCATCTTATCGTGTTTCGATGCAGAAAGATCTGTCTATTTTTTATTTTCCTATTTAGTAACCACGTGTCCGGTTCTCGTTTTTCCGCAGAGTTCGCGTCTCTGTAAATAAAAGCATTAAAAAACACAAAGTTTTTTTTTTATTTTTTAAAATCCGTTTTGAGCGGATATTTGGCACAGATCGGCTACAAAATAACTAAAGGCCAAGATATTCGACAAATTATGGTGTTAAGATAGACGTTTATAGGATATGAATCTTTTATTCACAGGAAGGTGTTCTATTTAGGTGAGTAATAACGATTGATGGGAAACTATTGATTTGTTTTGAGCTAAAATAGCTTTTTCTTCTAGGTGAAAGGAACGACAATGCAGCAGATCGGTTCCAATGGCTGGACGGCACGGTACCTATGGAGGATCATGGCTGGAATAAATGACGACCACTCTACGTTCCGAAGGATATCTCGTCGCTTGATACAATGTGGATCACAATATTCAGAAATAAAATAAAATATTTTTAGCTAGTAGTATCAGTTTATTATATTATGTTGTAGTTACGATAGTAGTATGTTACCTTAAGAAAATGAAATAAAGAAGTTTGAAATAAGTATGCGCATTGAGTATTTCTTTTAGGGAGGATCATTTTCAGGTACAAAGGGGCCCTATATCTTATCCAAAACTGCGAAACTGCAAATATTTTCTGGAATATGTTGAAAACATTACAATTCAGAAATTGAAGCTATGGAAAGTCAAATTTGGCTTATCAGTTTGTTCTTAATTGCAGAAGAGTTCCATTTAGAAAGAATTAACTGAATCTTAACATCGGCTAACAAATTGTTATGGGGAATGATAAAGAACGAGCTCTTAAATTTAAAATAGAACCTCACCTGCAGAGACAATGTTTTTGAATAAAATAATATATGTAATTATTGGGGGGAAAATGTCTCAACATTCGCGTTTTCTTAACTTTAATAGCGGCGCCCTCTCGAAGAGTTAAGAGAACAGGCTTTTTGATTATGCATATTTTTTCAATTATGCATATTTTGCTTATTTTCTACCCGATTATAAAACAGAATACCATTTCCAAATCAGATCTGTGAAATCGAACAAAATTTCGACCCAATTTTCGCCATTTTGGAAAGGGGTACCATCATGATTTGCTAAAATTTTTTTTGTGGCTTTTTCCAGAGCTTTTGCTAGAATTCGAAAGATATTGAAACCCTGAATAATACGTGGAATTCCGTTTTCAAATCGGTTAATTATTGGCCAAAACATTTGAGAAAAACTGGTCCACAAACTACGATTTAAGAAATTAAAAGCGCGGAAAATCGATATTTCCAATAAGCGGCTTTTTGATACACTCCTATATATACATATTTTGCTTATTTTCAAATCATAACTTCAATCCATTTTAATCTGCATTAAACGGTCTGTGAAATCGAACAACAAAATTTGGACCCAATTTTCGCCATTTTTGAAAGGGGTACCATCATGATTTTTTTGATTTTTTCAAAAATCGACAAAATTTTTTTTGTTTGATTTTTTGTATCTTTGGATGCAGTTTAAAGGGGATTGAAGTCCTGATTCAAAAATGGCGTTTCGTTTCAAAATCGGTTGCGAATTAGCTCAGAGAATCAAATAAAACTGTTATACAAATGGAAAAATGGAATTTGACAAATAGAATTTGTCAAAAACTCATTTTCTCATCCTTTTGCTTAGGTTTTTAAGGAAATTTTAGCCATTTTGTATCCGATTTGGCACCAAGATACCATTTAAGAATCGCGACTTCATTTGCTTTACATTATAGTCAAGGACTTTTATTAAATAGAAGTGTAAGCTTCATAAAATCGTTTCAAACATCGCCTATACCCGCATACGTCCTTTTCTCGTTCTCGAATTTAGTTTTTTAATAAACACGCTGGATAGATATACGATATTGAGTTAGTACACGAAGATACAAATTCGGAAAGGTATACCTTTGGCTGATTGGAGGTAAACAAACCAAGTTATGGGGTTTTGATAGAAAAATTGAATTGTTTTTGAACTGTCAAACACGGAAAGTTGACATTTGTCAAAAGCTCACTTTTTTAACCATTTGATAGTGAGTATTTTATTCGATTTCAAACCGATTTCAAAACAAAATACCATTCATGAATCAGGGCTTTAGTGTGCTTCGATCTGCATTAAAGAAATTGAGAAACTAAACAAAAAAAATTCGTCCGATTTTTCAAAATTTTGAAAGGGGTACCATCATGATTTTTTTGATTTTTTCAAAAATCGACAAAATTTTGTTTGTTTGATTTTTTGTATCTTTGGATGCAGTTTAAAGGGGATTGAAGTCCTGATTCAAAAATGGCGTTTCGTTTCAAAATCGGTTGCGAATTAGCTCAGAGAATCAAATAAAACTGTTATACAAATGGAAAAATGGAATTTGACAAATAGAATTTGTCAAAAACTCATTTTCTCATCCTTTTGCTTAGGTTTTTAAGGAAATTTTAGTCATTTTGTATCCGTTTTGGCACCAAGATACCATTTAAGAATCGCGACTTCATTTGCTTTACATTATAGTCAAGGACTTTTATTAAATAGAAGTGTAAGCTTCATAAAATCGTTTCAAACATCGCCTATACCCGCATACGTCCTTTTCTCGTTCTCTAATTTAGTTTTTTAATAAACACGCTGAATAGATATACGATATTGAGTTAGTACACGAAGATACAAATTCGGAAAGGTATACCTTTGGCTGATTGGAGGTAAACAAACCAAGTTATGGCGTTTTGATAGAAAAATTGAATTGTTTTTGAACTGTCAAACACGGAAAGTTGACATTTGTCAAAAGCTCACTTTTTTAACCATTTGATAGTGTGTATTTTATTCGATTTCAAACCGATTTCAAAACGAAATACCATTCATGAATCAGGGCTTTAGTGTGCTTCGATCTGCATTAAAGAAATTGAGAAACTAAACAAAAAAAATTCGTCCGATTTTTCAAAATTTTGAAAGGGGTACCATCATGATTTTTTTGATTTTTTCAAAAATCGACAAAATTTTTTTTGTTTGACTTTTTGTATCTTTGGATGCAGTTTAAAGGGGATTGAAGTCCTGATTCAAAAATGGTGTTTCGTTTCAAAATCGGTTGCGAATAAGCTCAGAGAATCAAATAAACCTGTTATACAAATGGAAAAATGGAATTCGACAAATAGAATTTGTCAAAAACTCATTTTCTCATCCTTCTGCTTAGGTTTTTAAGAAAATTTTAGCCATCATGATTTTTTTGATTTTTTCAAAAATCGACAAAATTTGTTTTGTTTGATTTTTTGTATCTTTTGATGCAGTTTAAAGGGGATTGAAGTCCTGATTCAAAAATGGCGTTTCGTTTCAAAATCGGTTGCGAATTAGCTCAGAGAATCAAATAAAACTGTTATACAAATGGAAAAATGGAATTTGACAAATAGAATTTGTCAAAAACTCATTTTCTCATCCTTCTGCTTAGGTTTTTAAGAAAATTTTAGCCATTTTGTATCCGATTTGGCACCAAGATACCATTTAAGAATCGCGACTTCATTTGCTTTACATTATAGTCAAGGACTTTTATTAAATAGAAGTGTAAGCTTCATAAAATCGTTTCAAACATCGCCTATACCCTCATACGTCCTTTTCTCGTTCTCGAATTTAGTTTTTTAATAAACACGCTGGATAGATATACGATATTGAGTTAGTACACGAAGATACAAATTCGGAAAGGTATACCTTTGGCTGATTGGAGGTAAACAAACCAAGTTATGGCGTTTTGATAGAAAAATTGAATTGTTTTCGAACTGTCAAACACGGAAAGTTGACATTTGTCAAAAGCTCACTTTTTTAACCATTTGATAGTGTGTATTTTATTCGATTTCAAACCGATTTCAAAACAAAATACCATTCATGAATCAGGGCTTTAGTGTGCTTCGATCTGCATTAAAGAAATTGAGAAACTAAACAAAAAAAATTCGTCCGATTTTTCAAAATTTTGAAAGGGGTACCATCATGATTTTTTTGATTTTTTCAAAAATCTACAAAATTTTGTTTGTTTGATTTTTTGTATCTTTGGATGCAGTTTAAAGGGGATTGAAGTCCTGATTCAAAAATGGCGTTTCGTTTCAAAATCGGTTGCGAATTAGCTCAGAGAATCAAATAAAACTGTTATACAAATGGAAAAATGGAATTTGACAAATAGAATTTGTCAAAAACTCATTTTCTCATCCTTTTGCTTAGGTTTTTAAGGAAATTTTAGTCATTTTGTATCCGATTTGGCACCAAGATACCATTTAAGAATCGCGACTTCATTTGCTTTACATTATAGTCAAGGTCTTTTATTAAATAGAAGTGTAAGCTTCATAAAATCGTTTCAAACATCGCCTATACCCGCATACGTCCTTTTCTCGTTCTCTAATTTAGTTTTTTAATAAACACGCTGGATAGATATACGATATTGAGTTAGTACACGAAGATACAAATTCGGAAAGGTATACCTTTGGCTGATTGGAGGTAAACAAACCAAGTTATGGCGTTTTGATAGAAAAATTGAATTGTTTTTGAACTGTCAAACACGGAAAGTTGACATTTGTCAAAAGCTCACTTTTTTAACCATTTGATAGTGTGTATTTTATTCGATTTCAAACCGATTTCAAAACGAAATACCATTCATGAATCAGGGCTTTAGTGTGCTTCGATCTGCATTAAAGAAATTGAGAAACTAAACAAAAAAAATTCGTCCGATTTTTCAAAATTTTGAAAGGGGTACCATCATGATTTTTTTGATTTTTTCAAAAATCTACAAAATTTTTTTTGTTTGATTTTTTGTATCTTTGGATGCAGTTTAAAGGGGATTGAAGTCCTGATTCAAAAATGGCGTTTCGTTTCAAAATCGGTTGCGAATTAGCTCAGATAATCAAATAAAACTGTTATACAAATGGAAAAATGGAATTTGACAAATAGAATTTGTCAAAAACTCATTTTCTCATCCTTTTGCTTAGGTTTTTAAGAAAATTTTAGCCATTTTGTATCCGATTTGGCACCAAGATACCATTTAAGAATCGCGACTTCATTTGCTTTACATTATAGTCAAGGACTTTTATTAAATAGAAGTGTAAGCTTCATAAAATCGTTTCAAACATCGCCTGAACCCGCATACGTCCTTTTCTCGTTCTCGAATTTAGTTTTTTAATAAACACGCTGGATAGAAATACGATATTGAGTTAGTACACGAAGATACAAATTCGGAAAGGTATACCTTTGGCTGATTGGAGGTAAACAAACCAAGTTATGGCGTTTTGATAGAAAAATTGAATTGTTTTTGAACTGTCAAACACGGAAAGTTGACATTTGTCAAAAGCTCACTTTTTTAACCATTTGATAGTGTGTATTTTATTCGATTTCAAACCGATTTCAAAACGAAATACCATTCATGAATCAGGGCTTTAGTGTGCTTCGATCTGCATTAAAGAAATTGAGAAACTAAACAAAAAAAATTCGTCCGATTTTTCAAAATTTTGAAAGGGGTACCATCATGATTTTTTTGATTTTTTCAAAAATCGACAAAATTTTTTTTGTTTGACTTTTTGTATCTTTGGATGCAGTTTAAAGGGGATTGAAGTCCTGATTCAAAAATGGTGTTTCGTTTCAAAATCGGTTGCGAATAAGCTCAGAGAATCAAATAAACCTGTTATACAAATGGAAAAATGGAATTCGACAAATAGAATTTGTCAAAAACTCATTTTCTCATCCTTCTGCTTAGGTTTTTAAGAAAATTTTAGCCATCATGATTTTTTTGATTTTTTCAAAAATCGACAAAATTTGTTTTGTTTGATTTTTTGTATCTTTTGATGCAGTTTAAAGGGGATTGAAGTCCTGATTCAAAAATGGCGTTTCGTTTCAAAATCGGTTGCGAATTAGCTCAGAGAATCAAATAAAACTGTTATACAAATGGAAAAATGGAATTTGACAAATAGAATTTGTCAAAAACTCATTTTCTCATCCTTCTGCTTAGGTTTTTAAGAAAATTTTAGCCATTTTGTATCCGATTTGGCACCAAGATACCATTTAAGAATCGCGACTTCATTTGCTTTACATTATAGTCAAGGACTTTTATTAAATAGAAGTGTAAGCTTCATAAAATCGTTTCAAACATCGCCTATACCCTCATACGTCCTTTTCTCGTTCTCGAATTTAGTTTTTTAATAAACACGCTGGATAGATATACGATATTGAGTTAGTACACGAAGATACAAATTCGGAAAGGTATACCTTTGGCTGATTGGAGGTAAACAAACCAAGTTATGGCGTTTTGATAGAAAAATTGAATTGTTTTCGAACTGTCAAACACGGAAAGTTGACATTTGTCAAAAGCTCACTTTTTTAACCATTTGATAGTGTGTATTTTATTCGATTTCAAACCGATTTCAAAACAAAATACCATTCATGAATCAGGGCTTTAGTGTGCTTCGATCTGCATTAAAGAAATTGAGAAACTAAACAAAAAAAATTCGTCCGATTTTTCAAAATTTTGAAAGGGGTACCATCATGATTTTTTTGATTTTTTCAAAAATCTACAAAATTTTGTTTGTTTGATTTTTTGTATCTTTGGATGCAGTTTAAAGGGGATTGAAGTCCTGATTCAAAAATGGCGTTTCGTTTCAAAATCGGTTGCGAATTAGCTCAGAGAATCAAATAAAACTGTTATACAAATGGAAAAATGGAATTTGACAAATAGAATTTGTCAAAAACTCATTTTCTCATCCTTTTGCTTAGGTTTTTAAGGAAATTTTAGTCATTTTGTATCCGATTTGGCACCAAGATACCATTTAAGAATCGCGACTTCATTTGCTTTACATTATAGTCAAGGTCTTTTATTAAATAGAAGTGTAAGCTTCATAAAATCGTTTCAAACATCGCCTATACCCGCATACGTCCTTTTCTCGTTCTCTAATTTAGTTTTTTAATAAACACGCTGGATAGATATACGATATTGAGTTAGTACACGAAGATACAAATTCGGAAAGGTATACCTTTGGCTGATTGGAGGTAAACAAACCAAGTTATGGCGTTTTGATAGAAAAATTGAATTGTTTTTGAACTGTCAAACACGGAAAGTTGACATTTGTCAAAAGCTCACTTTTTTAACCATTTGATAGTGTGTATTTTATTCGATTTCAAACCGATTTCAAAACGAAATACCATTCATGAATCAGGGCTTTAGTGTGCTTCGATCTGCATTAAAGAAATTGAGAAACTAAACAAAAAAAATTCGTCCGATTTTTCAAAATTTTGAAAGGGGTACCATCATGATTTTTTTGATTTTTTCAAAAATCTACAAAATTTTTTTTGTTTGATTTTTTGTATCTTTGGATGCAGTTTAAAGGGGATTGAAGTCCTGATTCAAAAATGGCGTTTCGTTTCAAAATCGGTTGCGAATTAGCTCAGATAATCAAATAAAACTGTT
Organism: Drosophila vallismaia; assembly: GCA_035047325.1. NCBI lineage: Eukaryota > Metazoa > Arthropoda > Insecta > Diptera > Drosophilidae > Drosophila > Drosophila vallismaia. The sequence goes on along the minus strand of JAWNPU010000002.1, from coordinate 536,997 downwards.
ATACAAATGGAAAAATGGAATTTGACAAATAGAATTTGTCAAAAACTCATTTTCTCATCCTTTTGCTTAGGTTTTTAAGAAAATTTTAGCCATTTTGTATCCGATTTGGCACCAAGATACCATTTAAGAATCGCGACTTCATTTGCTTTACATTATAGTCAAGGACTTTTATTAAATAGAAGTGTAAGCTTCATAAAATCGTTTCAAACATCGCCTGAACCCGCATACGTCCTTTTCTCGTTCTCGAATTTAGTTTTTTAATAAACACGCTGGATAGAAATACGATATTGAGTTAGTACACGAAGATACAAATTCGGAAAGGTATACCTTTGGCTGATTGGAGGTAAACAAACCAAGTTATGGCGTTTTGATAGAAAAATTGAATTGTTTTTGAACTGTCAAACACGGAAAGTTGACATTTGTCAAAAGCTCACTTTTTTAACCATTTGATAGTGTGTATTTTATTCGATTTCAAACCGATTTCAAAACAAAATACCATTCATGAATCAGGGCTTTAGTGTGCTTCGATCTGCATTAAAGAAATTGAGAAACTAAACAAAAAAAAATCGTCCGATTTTTCAAAATTTTGAAAGGGGTACCATCATGATTTTTTTGATTTTTTCAAAAATCGACAAAATTTTTTTTGTTTGATTTTTTGTATCTTTGGATGCAGTTTAAAGGGGATTGAAGTCCTGATTCAAAAATGGCGTTTCGTTTCAAAATCGGTTGCGAATTAGCTCAGAGAATCAAATAAAACTGTTATACAAATGGAAAAATGGAATTTGACAAATAGAATTTGTCAAAAACTCATTTTCTCATCCTTTTGCTTAGGTTTTTAAGGAAATTTTAGCCATTTTGTATCCGATTTGGCACCAAGATACCATTTAAGAATCGCGACTTCATTTGCTTTACATTATAGTCAAGGTCTTTTATTAAATAGAAGTGTAAGCTTCATAAAATCGTTTCAAACATCGCCTATACCCGCATACGTCCTTTTCTCGTTCTCTAATTTAGTTTTTTAATAAACACGCTGGATAGATATACGATATTGAGTTAGTACACGAAGATACAAATTCGGAAAGGTATACCTTTGGCTGATTGGAGGTAAACAAACCAAGTTATGGCGTTTTGATAGAAAAATTGAATTGTTTTTGAACTGTCAAACACGGAAAGTTGACATTTGTCAAAAGCTCACTTTTTTAACCATTTGATAGTGTGTATTTTATTCGATTTCAAACCGATTTCAAAACGAAATACCATTCATGAATCAGGGCTTTAGTGTGCTTCGATCTGCATTAAAGAAATTGAGAAACTAAACAAAAAAAATTCGTCCGATTTTTCAAAATTTTGAAAGGGGTACCATCATGATTTTTTTGATTTTTTCAAAAATCGACAAAATTTTTTTTGTTTGATTTTTTGTATCTTTGGATGCAGTTTAAAGGGGATTGAAGTCCTGATTCAAAAATGGCGTTTCGTTTCAAAATCGGTTGCGAATTAGCTCAGAGAATCAAATAAAACTGTTATACAAATGGAAAAATGGAATTTGACAAATAGAATTTGTCAAAAACTCATTTTCTCATCCTTCTGCTTAGGTTTTTAAGAAAATTTTAGCCATCATGATTTTTTTGATTTTTTCAAAAATCGACAAAATTTGTTTTGTTTGATTTTTTGTATCTTTTGATGCAGTTTAAAGGGGATTGAAGTCCTGATTCAAAAATGGCGTTTCGTTTCAAAATCGGTTGCGAATTAGCTCAGAGAATCAAATAAAACTGTTATACAAATGGAAAAATGGAATTTGACAAATAGAATTTGTCAAAAACTCATTTTCTCATCCTTCTGCTTAGGTTTTTAAGAAAATTTTAGCCATTTTGTATCCGATTTGGCACCAAGATACCATTTAAGAATCGCGACTTCATTTGCTTTACATTATAGTCAAGGACTTTTATTAAATAGAAGTGTAAGCTTCATAAAATCGTTTCAAACATCGCCTATACCCTCATACGTCCTTTTCTCGTTCTCGAATTTAGTTTTTTAATAAACACGCTGGATAGATATACGATATTGAGTTAGTACACGAAGATACAAATTCGGAAAGGTATACCTTTGGCTGATTGGAGGTAAACAAACCAAGTTATGGCGTTTTGATAGAAAAATTGAATTGTTTTCGAACTGTCAAACACGGAAAGTTGACATTTGTCAAAAGCTCACTTTTTTAACCATTTGATAGTGTGTATTTTATTCGATTTCAAACCGATTTCAAAACAAAATACCATTCATGAATCAGGGCTTTAGTGTGCTTCGATCTGCATTAAAGAAATTGAGAAACTAAACAAAAAAAATTCGTCCGATTTTTCAAAATTTTGAAAGGGGTACCATCATGATTTTTTTGATTTTTTCAAAAATCTACAAAATTTTGTTTGTTTGATTTTTTGTATCTTTGGATGCAGTTTAAAGGGGATTGAAGTCCTGATTCAAAAATGGCGTTTCGTTTCAAAATCGGTTGCGAATTAGCTCAGAGAATCAAATAAAACTGTTATACAAATGGAAAAATGGAATTTGACAAATAGAATTTGTCAAAAACTCATTTTCTCATCCTTTTGCTTAGGTTTTTAAGCAAATTTTAGTCATTTTGTATCCGATTTGGCACCAAGATACCATTTAAGAATCGCGACTTCATTTGCTTTACATTATAGTCAAGGACTTTTATTAAATAGAAGTGTAAGCTTCATAAAATCGTTTCAAACATCGCCTATACCCGCATACGTCCTTTTCTCGTTCTCTAATTTAGTTTTTTAATAAACACGCTGGATAGATATACGATATTGAGTTAGTACACGAAGATACAAATTCGGAAAGGTATACCTTTGGCTGATTGGAGGTAAACAAACCGAGTTATGGCGTTTTGATAGAAAAATTGAATTGTTTTTGAACTGTCAAACACGGAAAGTTGACATTTGTCAAAAGCTCACTTTTTAACCATTTGATAGTGTGTATTTAATTCGATTTCAAACCGATTTCGAAACGAAATACCATTCATGAATCAGGGCTTTAGTGTGCTTCGATCTGCATTAAAGAAATTGAGAAACTAAACAAAAAAAATTCGTCCGATTTTTCAAAATTTTGAAAGGGGTACCATCATGTTTTTTTTGATTTTTTCAAAAATCGACAAAATTTTTTTTGTTTGACTTTTTGTATCTTTGGATGCAGTTTAAAGGGGATTGAAGTCCTGATTCAAAAATGGCGTTTCGTTTCAAAATCGGTTGCGAATTAGCTCAGAGAATCAAATAAAACTGTTATACAAATGGAAAAATGGAATTTGTCAAAAACTCATTTTCTCATCCTTTTGCTTAGGTTTTTAAGGAAATTTTAGTCATTTTGTATCCGATTTGGCACCAAGATACCATTTAAGAATCGCGACTTCATTTGCTTTACATTATAGTCAAGGTCTTTTATTAAATAGAAGTTTAAAGGGGATTGAAGTCCTGATTCAAAAATGGCGTTTCGTTTCAAAATCGGTTGCGAATTAGCTCAGAGAATCAAATAAAACTGTTATACAAATGGAAAAATGGAATTTGACAAATAGAATTTGTCAAAAACTCATTTTCTCATCCTTTTGCTTAGGTTTTTAAGAAAATTTTAGTCATTTTGTATCCGATTTGGCACCAAGATACCATTTAAGAATCGCGACTTCATTTGCTTTACATTATAGTCAAGGACTTTTATTAAATAGAAGTGTAAGCTTCATAAAATCGTTTCAAACATCGCCTATACCCGCATACGTCCTTTTCTCGTTCTCGAATTTAGTTTTTTAATAAACACGCTGGATAGATATACGATATTGAGTTAGTACACGAAGATACAAATTCGGAAAGGTATACCTTTGGCTGATTGGAGGTAAACAAACCAAGTTATGGCGTTTTGATAGAAAAATTGAATTGTTTTTGAACTGTCAAACACGGAAAGTTGACATTTGTCAAAAGCTCACTTTTTTAACCATTTGATAGTGTGTATTTTATTCGATTTCAAACCGATTTCAAAACGAAATACCATTCATGAATCAGGGCTTTAGTATGCTTCGATCTGCATTAAAGAATTTGAGAAACTAAACAAAAAAAATTCGTCCGATTTTTCAAAATTTTGAAAGGGGTACCATCATGATTTTTTTAATTTTTTCAAAAATCGACAAAATTTTTTTTGTTTGATTTTTTGTATCTTTGGATGCAGTTTAAAGGGGATTGAAGTCCTGATTCAAAAATGGTGTTTCGTTTCAAAATCGGTTGCGAATAAGCTCAGAGAATCAAATAAACCTGTTATACAAATGGAAAAATGGAATTTGACAAATAGAATTTGTCAAAAACTCATTTTCTCATCCTTTTGCTTATGTTTTTAAGGAAATTTTAGCCATTTTGTATCCGATTTGGCACCAAGATACCATTTAAGAATCGCGACTTCATTTGCTTTACATTATAGTCAAGGTCTTTTATTAAATAGAAGTGTAAGCTTCATAAAATCGTTTCAAACATCGCCTATACCCGCATACGTCCTTTTCTCGTTCTCTAATTTAGTTTTTTAATAAACACGCTGGATAGATATACGATATTGAGTTAGTACACGAAGATACAAATTCGGAAAGGTATACCTTTGGCTGATTGGAGGTAAACAAACCAAGTTATGGCGTTTTGATAGAAAAATTGAATTGTTTTTGAACTGTCAAACACGGAAAGTTGACATTTGTCAAAAGCTCACTTTTTTAACCATTTGATAGTGTGTATTTTATTCGATTTCAAACCGATTTCAAAACGAAATACCATTCATGAATCAGGGCTTTAGTGTGCTTCGATCTGCATTAAAGAATTTGAGAAACTAAACAAAAAAAATTCGTCCGATTTTTCAAAATTTTGAAAGGGGTACCATCATGATTTTTTTGATTTTTTCAAAAATCTACAAAATTTTTTTTGTTTGATACCATTCATGAATCAGGGCTTTAGTGTGCTTCGATCTGCATTAAAGAATTTGAGAAACTAAACAAAAAAAATTCGTCCGATTTTTCAAAATTTTGAAAGGGGTACCATCATGATTTTTTTGATTTTTTCAAAAATCTACAAAATTTTTTTTGTTTGATTTTTTGTATCTTTGGATGCAGTTTAAAGGGGATTGAAGTCCTGATTCAAAAATGGCGTTTCGTTTCAAAATCGGTTGCGAATTAGCTCAGATAATCAAATAAAACTGTTATACAAATGGAAAAATGGAATTTGACAAATAGAATTTGTCAAAAACTCATTTTCTCATCCTTTTGCTTATGTTTTTAAGGAAATTTTAGCCATTTTGTATCCGATTTGGCACCAAGATACCATTTAAGAATCGCGACTTCATTTGCTTTACATTATAGTCAAGGTCTTTTATTAAATAGAAGTGTAAGCTTCATAAAATCGTTTCAAACATCGCCTATACCCGCATACGTCCTTTTCTCGTTCTCTAATTTAGTTTTTTAATAAACACGCTGGATAGATATACGATATTGAGTTAGTACACGAAGATACAAATTCGGAAAGGTATACCTTTGGCTGATTGGAGGTAAACAAACCAAGTTATGGCGTTTTGATAGAAAAATTGAATTGTTTTTGAACTGTCAAACACGGAAAGTTGACATTTGTCAAAAGCTCACTTTTTTAACCATTTGATAGTGTGTATTTTATTCGATTTCAAACCGATTTCAAAACGAAATACCATTCATGAATCAGGGCTTTAGTGTGCTTCGATCTGCATTAAAGAATTTGAGAAACTAAACAAAAAAAATTCGTCCGATTTTTCAAAATTTTGAAAGGGGTACCATCATGATTTTTTTGATTTTTTCAAAAATCTACAAAATTTTTTTTGTTTGATACCATTCATGAATCAGGGCTTTAGTGTGCTTCGATCTGCATTAAAGAATTTGAGAAACTAAACAAAAAAAATTCGTCCGATTTTTCAAAATTTTGAAAGGGGTACCATCATGATTTTTTTGATTTTTTCAAAAATCTACAAAATTTTTTTTGTTTGATTTTTTGTATCTTTGGATGCAGTTTAAAGGGGATTGAAGTCCTGATTCAAAAATGGCGTTTCGTTTCAAAATCGGTTGCGAATTAGCTCAGATAATCAAATAAAACTGTTATACAAATGGAAAAATGGAATTTGACAAATAGAATTTGTCAAAAACTCATTTTCTCATCCTTTTGCTTAGGTTTTTAAGAAAATTTTAGCCATTTTGTATCCGATTTGGCACCAAGATACCATTTAAGAATCGCGACTTCATTTGCTTTACATTATAGTCAAGGACTTTTATTAAATAGAAGTGTAAGCTTCATAAAATCGTTTCAAACATCGCCTATACCCGCATACGTCCTTTTCTCGTTCTCGAATTTAGTTTTTTAATAAACACGCTGGATAGATATACGATATTGAGTTAGTACACGAAGATACAAATTCGGAAAGGTATACCTTTGGCTGATTGGAGGTAAACAAACCAAGTTATGGCGTTTTGATAGAAAAATTGAATTGTTTTTGAACTGTCAAACACGGAAAGTTGACATTTGTCAAAAGCTCACTTTTTTAACCATTTGATAGTGTGTATTTTATTCGATTTCAAACCGATTTCAAAACGAAATACCATTCATGAATCAGGGCTTTAGTGTGCTTCGATCTGCATTAAAGAATTTGAGAAACTAAACAAAAAAAATTCGTCCGATTTTTCAAAATTTTGAAAGGGGTACCATCATGATTTTTTTGATTTTTTCAAAAATCTACAAAATTTTTTTTGTTTGATACCATTCATGAATCAGGGCTTTAGTGTGCTTCGATCTGCATTAAAGAATTTGAGAAACTAAACAAAAAAATTCGTCCGATTTTTCAAAATTTTGAAAGGGGTACCATCATGATTTTTTTGATTTTTTCAAAAATCTACAAAATTTTTTTTGTTTGATTTTTTGTATCTTTGGATGCAGTTTAAAGGGGATTGAAGTCCTGATTCAAAAATGGCGTTTCGTTTCAAAATCGGTTGCGAATTAGCTCAGATAATCAAATAAAACTGTTATACAAATGGAAAAATGGAATTTGACAAATAGAATTTGTCAAAAACTCATTTTCTCATCCTTTTGCTTAGGTTTTTAAGAAAATTTTAGCCATTTTGTATCCGATTTGGCACCAAGATACCATTTAAGAATCGCGACTTCATTTGCTTTACATTATAGTCAAGGACTTTTATTAAATAGAAGTGTAAGCTTCATAAAATCGTTTCAAACATCGCCTATACCCGCATACGTCCTTTTCTCGTTCTCGAATTTAGTTTTTTAATAAACACGCTGGATAGATATACGATATTGAGTTAGTACACGAAGATACAAATTCGGAAAGGTATACCTTTGGCTGATTGGAGGTAAACAAACCAAGTTATGGCGTTTTGATAGAAAAATTGAATTGTTTTTGAACTGTCAAACACGGAAAGTTGACATTTGTCAAAAGCTCACTTTTTTAACCATTTGATAGTGTGTATTTTATTTGATTTCAAACCGATTTCAAAACGAAATACCATTCATGAATCAGGGCTTTAGTGTGCTTTGATCTGCATTAAAGAATTTGAGAAACTAAACAAAAAAAATTCGTCCGATTTTTCAAAATTTTGAAAGGGGTACCATCATGATTTTTTTGATTTTTTCAAAAATCTACAAAATTTTTTTTGTTTGATTTTTTGTATCTTTGGATGCAGTTTAAAGGGGATTGAAGTCCTGATTCAAAAATGGCGTTTCGTTTCAAAATCGGTTGCGAATTAGCTCAGATAATCAAATAAAACTGTTATACAAATGGAAAAATGGAATTTGACAAATAGAATTTGTCAAAAACTCATTTTCTCATCCTTTTGCTTAGGTTTTTAAGAAAATTTTAGCCATTTTGTATCCGATTTGGCACCAAGATACCATTTAAGAATCGCGACTTCATTTGCTTTACATTATAGTCAAGGTCTTTTATTAAATAGAAGTGTAAGCTTCATAAAATCGTTTCAAACATCGCCTATAACCGCATACGTCCTTTTCTCGTTCTCGAATTTAGTTTTTTAATAAACACGCTGGATAGATATACGATATTGAGTTAGTACACGAAGATACAAATTCGGAAAGGTATACCTTTGGCTGATTGGAGGTAAACAAACCAAGTTATGGCGTTTTGATAGAAAAATTGAATTGTTTTTGAACTGTCAAACACGGAAAGTTGACATTTGTCAAAAGCTCACTTTTTTAACCATTTGATAGTGTGTATTTTATTCGATTTCAAACCGATTTCAAAACGAAATACCATTCATGAATCAGGGCTTTAGTGTGCTTCGATCTGCATTAAAGAATTTGAGAAACTAAACAAAAAAATTCGTCCGATTTTTCAAAATTTTGAAAGGGGTACCATCATGATTTTTTTGATTTTTTCAAAAATCTACAAAATTTTTTTTGTTTGATTTTTTGTATCTTTGGATGCAGTTTAAAGGGGATTGAAGTCCTGATTCAAAAATGGCGTTTCGTTTCAAAATCGGTTGCGAATTAGCTCAGATAATCAAATAAAACTGTTATACAAATGGAAAAATGGAATTTGACAAATAGAATTTGTCAAAAACTCATTTTCTCATCCTTTTGCTTAGGTTTTTAAGAAAATTTTAGCCATTTTGTATCCGATTTGGCACCAAGATACCATTTAAGAATCGCGACTTCATTTGCTTTACATTATAGTCAAGGACTTTTATTAAATAGAAGTGTAAGCTTCATAAAATCGTTTCAAACATCGCCTATACCCGCATACGTCCTTTTCTCGTTCTCGAATTTAGTTTTTTAATAAACACGCTGGATAGATATACGATATTGAGTTAGTACACGAAGATACAAATTCGGAAAGGTATACCTTTGGCTGATTGGAGGTAAACAAACCAAGTTATGGCGTTTTGATAGAAAAATTGAATTGTTTTTGAACTGTCAAACACGGAAAGTTGACATTTGTCAAAAGCTCACTTTTTTAACCATTTGATAGTGTGTATTTTATTCGATTTCAAACCGATTTCAAAACGAAATACCATTCATGAATCAGGGCTTTAGTATGCTTCGATCTGCATTAAAGAATTTGAGAAACTAAACAAAAAAAATTCGTCCGATTTTTCAAAATTTTGAAAGGGGTACCATCATGATTTTTTTGATTTTTTCAAAAATCGACAAAATTTTTTTTGTTTGATTTTTTGTATCTTTGGATGCAGTTTAAAGGAGATTGAAGTCCTGATTCAAAAATGGCGTTTCGTTTCAAAATCGGTTGCGAATTAGCTCAGAGAATCAAATAAAACTGTTATACAAATGGAAAAATGGAATTTGACAAATAGAATTTGTCAAAAACTCATTTTCTCATCCTTTTGCTTAGGTTTTTAAGAAAATTGTAGCCATTTTGTATCCGATTTGGCACCAAGATACCATTTAAGAATCGCGACTTCATTTGCTTTACATTATAGTCAAGGACTTTTATTAAATAGAAGTGTAAGCTTCATAAAATCGTTTCAAACATCGCCTATACCCGCATACGTCCTTTTCTCGTTCTCTAACTTAGTTTTTTAATAAACACGCTGGATAGATATACGATATTGAGTTAGTACACGAAGATACAAATTCGGAAAGGTATACCTTTGGCTGATTGGAGGTAAACAAACCAATTTATGGCGTATTGATAGAAAAATTGAATTGTTTTTGAACTGACAAACACGGAAAGTTGACATTTGTCAAAAGCTCACTTTTTTAACCATTTGATAGTGTGTATTTTATTCGATTTCAAACCGATTTCAAAACGAAATACCATTCATGAATCAGGGCTTTAGTGTGCTTCGATCTGCATTAAAGAAATTGAGGAACTAAACAAAAAAAATTCGTCCGATTTTTCAAAATTTTGAAAGGGGTACCATCATGATTTTTTTGATTTTTTCAAAAATCGACAAAATTTTTTTTGTTTGATTTTTTGTTTTTTTTTGATGCAGTTTAAAGGGGATTGAAGTCCTGATTCAAAAATGGCGTTTCGTTTCAAAATCGGTTGCGAATTAGCTCAGAGAATCAAATAAAACTGTTATACAAATGGAAAAATGGAATTTGACAAATAGAATTTGTCAAAAACTCATTTTCTCATCCTTTTGCTTAGGTTTTTAAGGAAATTTTAGTCATTTTGTATCCGATTTGGCACCAAGATACCATTTAAGAATCGCGACTTCATTTGCTTTACATTATAGTCAAGGTCTTTTATTAAATAGAAGTGTAAGCTTCATAAAATCGTTTCAAACATCGCCTATAACCGCATACGTCCTTTTCTCGTTCTCTAACTTAGGTTTTTAATAAACACGCTGGATAGATATACGATATTGAGTTAGTACACGAAGATACAAATTCGGAAAGGTATACCTTTGGCTGATTGGAGGTAAACAAACCAAGTTATGGCGTTTTGATAGAAAAATTGAATTGTTTCTGAACTGTCAAACACGGAAAGTTGACATTTGTCACAAGCTCACTTTTTTAACCATTTGATAGTGTGTATTTTATTCGATTTCAAACCGATTTCAAAACGAAATACCATTCATGAATCAGGGCTTTAGTGTGCTTCGATCTGCATTAAAGAAATTGAGAAACTAAACAAAAAAAATTCGTCCGATTTTTCAAAATTTTGAAAGGGGTACCATCATGATTTTTTTGATTTTTTCAAAAATTGAAAAATTTTTGTTTGTTTGATTTTTTGTATCTTTGGATGCAGTTTAAAGGGGATTGAAGTCCTGATTCAAAAATGGTGTTTCGTTTCAAAATCGGTTGCGAATAAGCTCAGAGAATCAAATAAACCTGTTATACAAATGGAAAAATGGAATTTGACAAATAGAATTTATCAAAAACTCATTTTCTCATCCTTTTGCTTATGTTTTTAAGGAAATTTTAGCCATTTTGTATCCGATTTGGCACCAAGATACCATTTAAGAATCGCGACTTCATTTGCTTTACATTATAGTCAAGGACTTTTATTAAAAAGAAGTGTAAGCTTCATAAAATCGTTTCAAACATCGCCTATACCCCCATACGTCCTTTTCTCGTTCTCTAACTTAGTTTTTTAATAAACACGCTGGATAGATATACGATATTGAGTTAGTACACGAAGATACAAATTCGGAAAGGTATACCTTTGGCTGATTGGAGATAAACAAACCAAGTTATGGCGTTTTGATAGAAAAATTGAATTGTTTTTGAACTGTCAAACACGGAAAGTTGACATTTGTCAAAAGCTCACTTTTTTAACCATTTGATAGTGTGTATTTTATTCGATTTCAAACCGATTTCAAAACGAAATACCATTCATGAATCAGGGCTTTAGTGTGCTTCGATCTGCATTAAAGAAATTGAGAAACTAAACAAAAAAAATTCGTCCGATTTTTCAAAATTTTGAAAGGGGTACCATCATGATTTTTTTGATTTTTTCAAAAATCGACAAAATTTTTTTTGTTTGATTTTTTGTATCTTTGGATGCAGTTTAAAGGGGATTGAAGTCCTGATTCAAAAATGGTGTTTCGTTTCAAAATCGGTTGCGAATAAGCTCAGAGAATCAAATAAACCTGTTATACAAATGGAAAAATGGAATTCGACAAATAGAATTTGTCAAAAACTCATTTTCTCATCCTTTTGCTTATGTTTTTAAGGAAATTTTAGCCATTTTGTATCCGATTTGGCACCAAGATACCATTTAAGAATCGCGACTTCATTTGCTTTACATTACAGTCAAGGTCTTTTATTAAATAGAAGTGTAAGCTTCATAAAATCGTTTCAAACATCGCCTATACCCGCATACGTCCTTTTCTCGTTCTCTAATTTAGTTTTTTAATAAACACGCTGGATAGATATACGATATTGAGTTAGTACACGAAGATACAAATTCGGAAAGGTATACCTTTGGCTGATTGGAGGTAAACAAACCAAGTTATGGGGTTTTGATAGAAAAATTGAATTGTTTTTGAACTGTCAAACACGGAAAGTTGACATTTGTCAAAAGCTCACTTTTTTAACCATTTGATAGTGTGTATTTTATTCGATTTCAAACCGATTTCAAAACGAAATACCATTCATGAATCAGGGCTTTAGTGTTCTTCGATCTGCATTAAAGAAATTGAGGAACTAAACAAAAAAAATTTGTCCGATTTTTCAAAATTTTGAAAGGGGTGATGAAAGGCATGATTTTGTTGATTTTTTCAAAAATCGACAAAATTTTGTTTGTTTGATTTTTTGTATCTTTTGATGCAGTTTAAAGGGGATTGAAGTCCTGATTCAAAAATGGCGTTTCGTTTCAAAATCGGTTGCGAATTAGCTCAGATAATCAAATAAAACTGTAATACAAATGGAAAAATGGAATTTGACAAATAGAATTTGTCAAAAACTCATTTTCTCATCCTTTTGCTTAGGTTTTTAAGGAAATTTTAGCCATTTTGTATCCGATTTGGCACCAAGATACCATTTAAGAATCGCGACTTCATTTGCTTTACATTATAGTCAAGGACTTTTATTAAATAGAAGTGTAAGCTTCATAAAATCGTTTCAAACATCGCCTATACCCCCATACGTCCTTTTCTCGTTCTCTAACTTAGGTTTTTAAGGAACACGCTGGATAGATATACGATAATGAGTTAGTACACGAAGATACAAATTCGGAAAGGTATACCTTTGGCTGATTGGAGATAAACAAACCAAGTTATGGCTTTTTGATAGAAAAATTGAATTGTTTTTGAACTGTCAAACACGGAAAGTTGATATTTGTCAAAAGCTCACTTTTTTAACCATTTGATAGTGTGTATTTTGTTCGATTTCAAATCGATTTCAAAACGAAATACCATTCATGAATCAGGGCTTTAGTGTGCTTCGATCTGCATTAAAGAATTTGAGAAACTAAACAAAAAAAATTCGTCCGATTTTTCAAAATTTTGAAAGGGGACCCATCATGATTTTTTTGATTTTTTCAAAAATCGACAAAATTTTTTTTGTTTGATTTTTTGTATCTTTGGATGCAGTTTAAAGGGGATTGAAGTCCTGATTCAAAAATGGCGTTTCGTTTCAAAATCGGTTGCGAATTAGCTCAGAGAATCAAATAAAACTGTTATACAAATGGAAAAATGGAATTTGACAAATAGAATTTGTCAAAAACTCATTTTCTCATCCTTTTGCTTAGGTTTTTAAGGAAATTTTAGTCATTTTGTATCCGATTTGGCACCAAGATACCATTTAAGAATCGCGACTTCATTTGCTTTACATTATAGTCAAGGTCTTTTATTAAATAGAAGTGTAAGCTTCATAAAATCGTTTCAAACATCGCCTATACCCGCATACGTCCTTTTCTCGTTCTCTAACTTAGGTTTTTAAGGAATACGCTGGATAGATATACGATATTGAGTTAGTACACGAAGATACAAATTCGGAAAGGTATACCTTTGGCTGATTGGAGGTAAACAAACCAAGTTATGGCGTTTTGATAGAAAAATTGAATTGTTTTTGAACTGTCAAACACGGAAAGTTGACATTTGTCACAAGCTCACTTTTTTAACCATTTGATAGTGTGTATTTTATTCGATTTCAAACCGATTTCAAAACGAAATACCATTCATGAATCAGGGCTTTAGTATGCTTCGATCTGCATTAACGAATTTGAGAAACTAAACAAAAAAAATTCGTCCGATTTTTCAAAATTTTGAAAGGGGTACCATCATGATTTTTTTAATTTTTTCAAAAATCGACAAAATTTTTTTTGTTTGATTTTTTGTATCTTTGGATGCAGTTTAAAGGGGATTGAAGTCCTGATTCAAAAATGGTGTTTCGTTTCAAAATCGGTTGCGAATAAGCTCAGAGAATCAAATAAACCTGTTATACAAATGGAAAAATGGAATTTGACAAATAGAATTTATCAAAAACTCATTTTCTCATCCTTTTGCTTATGTTTTTAAGGAAATTTTAGCCATTTTGTATCCGATTTGGCACCAAGATACCATTTAAGAATCGCGACTTCATTTGCTTTACATTATAGTCAAGGACTTTTATTAAAAAGAAGTGTAAGCTTCATAAAATCGTTTCAAACATCGCCTATACCCCCATACGTCCTTTTCTCGTTCTCTAACTTAGTTTTTTAATAAACACGCTGGATAGATATACGATATTGAGTTAGTACACGAAGATACAAATTCGGAAAGGTATACCTTTGGCTGATTGGAGGTAAACAAACCAAGTTATGGCGTTTTGATAGAAAAATTGAATTGTTTTTGAACTGTCAAACACGGAAAGTTGACATTTGTCAAAAGCTCACTTTTTTAACCATTTGATAGTGTGTATTTTATTCGATTTCAAACCGATTTCAAAACGAAATACCATTCATGAATCAGGGCTTTAGTGTGCTTCGATCTGCATTAAAGAAATTGAGAAACTAAACAAAAAAAATTCGTCCGATTTTTCAAAATTTTGAAAGGGGTACCATCATGATTTTTTTGATTTTTTCAAAAATTGAAAAATTTTTGTTTGTTTGATTTTTTGTATCTTTGGATGCATTTTAAAGGGGATTAAAGTCCTGATTCAAAAATGGCGTTTCGTTTCAAAATCGGTTGCGAATTAGCTCAGATAATCAAATAAAACTGTTATACAAATGGAAAAATGTAGCTAAACAAACCAAGTAATGGCTTTTAGATAGATTTCAAAACGAAATACCATTCATGAATCAGGGCGTGAATCTTATTTAATCTGCATCAAAAGATCCGTAAAATTTGGACCCAATTTTCGCTATTTTGGAAAGGGGTCAGTATGATTTTTTTCGCAAAAAAAGGAGCAAATTTTCTGTGTATTCTTTTTCACAACTTTTGCTTGAATTCAAAGTATTGAACCCCTTACTAAGATGTGCTATTCCGATTTTAAATTGGTTTCTGATTGGCCAAGGTAATTGATAAATATTGTTCAAGATATGTTTGAACCGATCTAAAACGAATAATGCACGCAATTTATTTGTTTTCTTGTTATTTCTAGGTATATTCTCCGTCTTTCATTTTTACTTATATTTAACATACATTCATACTCATACAATCTTATTGTCCACTCATTTTTATAATTGAAGCTCGTGTTTTAGAAACAGTTGGTATTATTTCCCTATTTTATTCATTGGATTAATTTCTACCTTTAGCAATATTATCGGTAAAAGGGAATTTACAATTCCGCTGCGTCTTTGCCGCATAAATTTTGCATATGTTATACAGAACTCAGTGATCTTTACAAACGATTCCCTCTGAGGTCTAAGCTTACGAGGAAGTTGCAGCATTTTGGTTTCTACATGTCTCACATCTTACTTTTGCGGTAATATCAATTTGTAACTTAACTATAGTAAATTCAATACAAGTAAAGCTAACAACGTGAATTAATTCATTCATCGATTAATAAGGGGTAGGGTAAAGGGTTTGGAGGAAGAACAATCCGATTGCCTTCACTTCAGCGTCAAAAGGAATTGTTGGGGATTTTGGGGGGTTTCACAGCTGCAGCAGCACTAGGGCTATGACAGATGAGCTCCATGGAATCTCGCTTAGCTTATTTTGAGTTAGAACTAAAATAGGAGCCTTAAAATTTAACTAGAATACAACTTCAGTTAACTGGTGTGGCCAGAAAGGCGAGGGACACGAGGGATCCAACTCCTGCACTTGCTTCACGCAATTAATAATATCAACAAATGGAATCAATGGGCAGCTGGTCCTGCTTGATGCTCAAGCGGCGGGGATTCGACTGTTTATGACGGCCACCTCCGTTTCCCATGCCGGAAACAATGGTAACTCCACCACCGGGACCGCTGGCGTTGCTACCGCCTCCTCCTACCATATTCAGCGTGCTGAGGCTATTGTTGTGGCTGTTGTTGCTGCTGCTGTTTATGGAATGACCGGAGTTGGTCTTCTCATTAATACTGGACAGGTTGGGTATACTGGGCGCCGTCGTTGTGATGGTTAGTCCGCCCATGGTAAACGAGGCCCCGTGTTTGTTGTTATTAAGCGGCTCCAGCTCGCTGGCCAATACGCCGTTGGGTATGGAATGGGAGCGTATTTGTAGGCGGCCGGAGTCCAGCGACTCGTCACTGGCTGGATCCAAGTGATCCACCGAGGCGGCGGAGGCGATCCGCTGGAATAGGCTGGCCGAGAGGGTACGATCCGCAAAGGGAGTATTCACTCCTAGGCCGACACAGCTCTTTGCGGTCTTGGTGTACTCTGACTTCAACTCGTCCAGTTGCTTGGCACTGCACAATGGGGTGTCCACATCGTATGTGTTGTTGAAAAGGGTGTAGTCGACCTCGTACTCTCCGGTATCCTTGCGGAAGGAAACCACATTGACAAAGCGGTGACCCCACAGCACTTCCGATGGCAAATAGCTGCTTCTGGCCTGTGTGGTCATGCCGGTGGATTCAATGACACCCTCTGTAAAAAACAAAACAATAAGTAATTTATAATTTTAGCTGAGTTTTTCATGAGTCTTACCCAGCATAACCACCACTTCGAAGCGTTCCTTCAGCATATCAGAGGCCGAGAGCATATACAGCGGACTGCTCCGGTCAATTTTGTGCACTATGGTCGTTGGCCAGATGAACATCAATCGGTCCTCGCCACCATCGGCTCCCACGTGAAGCTCCTGCTGATAGAAGGGCAGAACCTCGCCCTCCTTTGTCACCTTCTTGCGGATGATCTGGGCCCGTACATGGGCCTCTATGATATGGGATTTACGCATGTCTCCCACCCGGAACATCAGGCAAGGAACACCATCCCTGTGACAGATCACAGCATTCCTGGAAAAGAGCAGAGTCTGGGCTCGCTTCTTGGGACGTGACAGCTTTGCAAACACGATTCCCACCATAAAGGCCTGGATAAACACTCCAGTAATGCATTGGATGCACATGGTAAAGATGGCCTCCGGACACTCCTCCGTAACATAGCGATTACCATAACCTATCGTCGTCTGGGTCTCGACGGAATAGAGGAAAGCCGTCATCATGCTCTTGACCTCCGTCACACAGACGGTGTGCGTCATGTTGGCGACCAGTTCTGGCGATTTGTCCCGCAAGTGGATGTACTCGAGATCGTTGTGAGCGTAGGCGATGATCCACCAAATAAAGCCAAAGAAGGCCCAGGAAATGACGAAGCTGGCGGCGAAAACAAGCAGCGTCCAGCGCCACTGGGCATCCACCAGAGTCGTGAAGATGTCCTGAAGGAAAAACGAAATAAAAAAACTAAACAATAAGCATTTTTGGAAAACTGTATCATTGTTAATTAGAAGGTGACTTTCTAATTTCCCCCCTAAGCTACTAGGAAACCCAATATCCTCAGCAAGGCCACAGGATATGGTTGCAAGGAACACAAGTCACTTTACATAATTGCAGTCAAAGTGTCGTGGAAAGCGTTACGCAAACGGAAGAGCTTGTGAGAGCAAAGCTAAATATAAATACAATTCAAAGACAATCGAGACACCGCGAATAGATTTAGCCACGCACGCCCTGCCACACGTTGCCACGCCTCCCCGCTTACCTGCAGATAACGACGCCGCCTCTTGGCCACATTCCCCTGCACAACGTTGCATTCGCCGTGCTTGAAGACCACACGTTTTCGCACACGCCGCGAACTGAAGCGTGTCTGCCGGTACCTGAAACAAAAATAAGAAAGCTTTGTTAATATTGAACAGAAATAGAGACAGGTTATTGGGTAAGTGTTCTAATTCGGGGAGTAATTCACTTTCAATTGCAGCAAGTGTAGCTCTTATCATTTGGGACGGGATTTACACAACCTTCAGGGCCCAATAATTTGTGTCTCTTTCAATAAGAATACGAGTTGGGGAACATGTAAAGGGACTCTTACTGTCTTTATTCAGAAAAACAAAGAAAAACTCATTATAAACAGCCTGGATTGGTCTTTGTTCGTTTTGATAAAAAATAGCAATAAACTGTAAAAACAGGAAGCCACAAGTGACACTTTGTCTCTCCACAGAATCAACGTGACGGGGTTTGCGGGGGCATTAGATTAATTTACCAAATCATGGCCTGGAGAAAAACGCTCGAGAAGCACACCATTAGCAACAGAACGATATAGAACAACATGTGGAGGTTGCTTTTGGGGGATTATCAATGCGTGTGCTCGGGGATCGATTCACTATCACTATTGATCACTTTTGCACTGTCACGTGTTACTGGGAAAAGCTTATTAATGAATCGCAGTCGAATTAGCACTAAAAGGCCATCCCAACCGCCGATGGAAGTCTTTGGAATCCCCGCTCTGGATCGTGTGATCAGTTACCATAATCGGCAACTGAGTATGCTCTCGGAAGGAAAGAGAACCTCAACAGCTGACTTTTGTTCGACTTTGCTGTTTTATAAGTACATAAGTATAAATACATATAAATAATTACGTGCTTCACAGTTGGTGTTACATTTTTTATGGTTCTATGCGGTGTTAGGCTTTCTCCATACTTTCTGTGTGCCATCCGAACCAAAAATGTTGAACTCGGAATCATCACTCCTTAGGACATTGTCCCAGAACGGCTCTTTGAAATATTTTTTTGCGAATTCCAGCCTTTTCTTTATTATATATTTTAATCAAAAAACACTGATGTTGAAAGTGTACTTCAACTTTTTTTGGCCACTGTACATTTTTAATTATTTAAATATATTCGTCATCAAAACTAATATCAAATAGTTTGTGCTTTTGTCACCGGTATTTTACTTTTCAAGAGGTGTTTTATTTGATATTTGTAGTTTATCCTATACCCCTTTGGGTACACGTCCTTTGGACGTTAACTTATTGAACATTTGGTCAAAACGTCCTAGTCCGCCCTACATAGTGCGGTTCGTCACCTTCTTGGACTACCGTCCAGAGTGATATATAATATATATTCCATTTTCCTCGATTTATTTCGCTCTTTATCAGCAGGGCCTGCTTTGTGTATGGAATTCTGCGATAATATGCAAATGTGCGTTGAATATTGAGCTGTAAAACGCTTATCTAGGGTGTTGAGTTGGGCTTGAGTTGAAAACAAAATGTTGAAACTTCAATCATCGAGAAATAAATGTTTATTTTTTTAATCAAAAAAAGCTCAAATGAAAACATTCTTAAATAACAAACAACACAAATTAAATGGGCTTCACATTTTTTTTTATCAAATCAAACCACTGAGTCATAAACCCAACCAATCAAGTCACAATGCAAAAATCTCGTTATAAATATGTTTGTGAATTTGTATATCAAATCGAAAAAGCATAAATGTGAAAGATATTCCCAGAATAATGATAACTCAGTAAAAATTCGCAGAAATCCCCGGTGCCATTAGAGTTCATTAGTTTAAATCTGAGGCTTGGATCATGCAAATAAACCGGCTCACTGAGAAGCGTCTCATTGTTATTGTTTACAAATGGCTTGTTTCGTTTTTTTTTGTTATTTTTTGATGCCAACTGCAATATTAACTTTTTTTTGGGGATTTGGTTGCCGGTTGGCAGCCAAAAGGGGGGAGAATAAAAAACAAGTTCAATGGAACTGGCGCATTAGTTGGCTCTCGAATGGCATGATATCAGCTGGTATTTTAGATTTCCTTTGATAGGAAAGAGCACAGAAATGAGAAAAAAAACAGAGAGCTAAAAATATACGTCATACAGATTATCTAACAACTTCGAGTCAGATAAGCGGTTATGGCCGCCAATTAAAGCTAAGCCTTTGAGATAAACTTGGCCAAAACAGAACTAACCTTCGACAATGAACTCCACCCGGTTGGCAGTAATTTTCCTTTTTAGTTCGGCCTTTGAATGTGCAATTGTTGCTGGCTAAGGGCCAACAATTTGTACGAATACCTACCTCGAATTTTTTATTGTATATTGAAAGGTGCTAATCGGTTGACCATGGTCATGATCATAACCAGAATCGATTGAGTTCGCCTCTTGACGTCATTTTACAAGTCTGGGGAAAATGCATTTCATAAATTCCTAAATACTATATACTCTTGCATGTGCTAGCCATAAATCAGGGTGTACAAGTGTAATCGCATTAATGTCAGATATTTTTACAGCACTTTTCGTAACAGAAACTCGATTTAATGGGAATTATAAATAATTCCGGAAGTCTAACTAACGATGAGTCAAAATGAAGTGTAATCTTTATAAGTGCTTTAGGCCTAGATAAGTTGTCTAAGCCTTCGTCCAATTGAGTAACCTTTTCGCGAAGTGTACTGTACCTGAAGTCTTGCCAAAATGAAAATGGCAAAAGTGAAATGAATAATTATGAATTTGCATATACTTGGTTTGTCAACATGGCCAAGAGATCACTTGAGGTATTCGTGATTCTTGACCAGAACAAACCTGAAAGGTCAACAAAAGAGTAAACTTTTTATAGATTTTCTGGTCGAGGTTGTTGCTTGCAAATGGAATCAACTTTTTAAGGCAAATATTTATGCCACATTCGATTAAACATTTCCAAAAAAATACGTGCTGTGGTACATATGTTTTATTTGTACATTTGAACACATTTTTAGTTTAGGAACCAATTTTCAAGGGTGAATCGCAGGAAGTAATGTAATTTAAAGGTTATCTTAGGACTGCTAAAAATCATTTAAAATCTTATAAAAACCTCCTTTTTAAATACAATTCTGACACTTTTTATAAAGGTTTTATCCACGATTAAAAAAATGAACTCAATTTCACGCTCACTTTGGCAAGCTAAGCCTCAAACTTCTTGGCTCCATGATTGATGGATTATCCCTGGGAATTACCTGAGAAGCTCCTCCCGCCAGGACTGTTCGCTGGAATGAGTGGCGCGAAAGACGATCATCGACAAGCGGCTGAGACTGCGTCGAAGCTCAGACATCGTGGGGCCTTTGATCGATTGATTATTTTTTTTAGAAACACTTGGGATCACAAGATTTTGTTGTGTCTCAGGAACAAGACAATACTGTTAGTTGCGGTTGAATGTGTTTATGTAGAGAACTTTATTTTAGTTTTATATGCTCTCCGATTGTTTGGCAAAAAAAGAGGTGTAAAAAACTTGTCCTTTATCTTGTTCTAGTTTGTCATTGTTACAAAAATAAAGCACAGACAATGTTTCATCAAGAGACGACGACGGGCATAGCAACCCAAAAGAATACCAAAGCGAGATCTCAGCATTTTCGAGGGAGTTTCGGACACTTTTTTTACTTTGTCAACTTTCGAAAGTGACCGCTTTGTTAGGGGAGTTAATTGAGTTGTAAAACACGTAGAGTTTCGCGCCTTCTGTTCTATTTTTGTTAAATTATTTTCGGTCTGTCGATCGGTCGATCTGTCGATCGGTCGGTTGGTTTTTATGAACTGTACGATCGAACAACTTTTTGCCAACTGTCGGCCGAGCAAATTGAAATTCGCCCTCGTCGACGTTGCAAACAAAATTCGGTGTTGATATTAGTACCGCCTGTCCCGTACCGCCTCCTACCTCCGATCGCCCTGTCGATATCTATTCTAAAGCGTTGTTGGTGTTGCCGGTCCGCCTCATTTACTCATTTCACCTAATTACACATGCATGTATATGGTATATTGGTATGGCCGTTGCTATAAACAATTGGAATGCCAGTTCCTATTTATCAGATACAAAGATACAAGCCACACACAGCCCCACACGTGGCTATCTGTTTGCCTCATTAAAGCGATTGACACATGTCCTACCTGGATGGATTACCGGGGCCAACAGGGGGCAAGCAGGGGGATGGATTCCATTTAACCCACCAATTGATCACATATTTGCTCTGCGGGTTTACCATCAACGATTATGATTCTGCGTCAGTTATATTTATGGAAAATGTTTTTCTTAGAATGACGATTTAATTCTTGAAACGCAAAATAGCGACAACAGATAGAATATATACATAGCATATCCCCCTTGAACCAGTTCGGCCTGCCTCGAACTTTCCCCATTCTAAAATAGCCAGGAATTTCCCAGCACCTTTCATTTCTAAATCATTTAAAGAAAGCCCATCCAAGGAATAAACTCTCTTGGAAACCAACAAATGGCGTCGTATCTCGAGTGGCCACTGTAATCTATCTAATCTAAATACCGTCCAAAACAAAATTAAAACCCGAAAAAGATTACTGCCAAAGGGAAGAACCTTTCAGCCCCGTCTGAGCCAATAAACCCCATACACCCATGAGTAATATCTTTGGCGGAAAGATGGTCAAAACACGTTCCGCCTTTTATCAGCCAAACACTAGTGACGTCGAGGATGTGACGCATTTGGCCAGGTTTCTAGCCAAGACTTGATATCGGTGTAAAGATATGAACAATCTTATGAGTATGAACGGATTTTAATAAAGACTCTATGACCATAACTATGACTAAACTGTGGAAGGTTTATTTTTAGCGTGACTACAAATAATTCCACTTACTTGGTTACTTGTACTTGCCTAGAAAAAGATCATAAAAGCTACCGCTTTATATGGTAGCCAGACTTGTTAAGATCTTAAGGGTTCACTGACTTGGCCAATGTGAAAGCATTTTATTGTTCTTAGGAAGGTGAGGAAATGTTTTCTTACCATAAAGGTGCTTTTAATTGTGCTGTTTTTTATGTAACGTCAAGGCTAAAATTCATTCTTTAACTTCTACAGCAACTAAATAGTCGAAAATAAAATCGTGATCGAATAAATCTATTTCTCTTTATTCAAACGCTAATCGTTTATAATCGAAATTATCTGAGAATATTCCCGCGTAAATCATAATCGAAAATATTTATATTCGTGTCAAAAGTTTGATATTATTAGCTTCGTTGAGAGTCACGCTGGTATCGTGTGTCTTCTTCGATAAAGCGGAGCAAATAAATTGAGAAACCAATTAGCACGTCTATTTATTATGCATATTTTGTTAGGATGTTGCCGCCGCCGACTGAGTCTAGTAAGTTTCCACCTTGAATTGCCATCTCAATTAGTGAGCAAATAAAGAAATTAAGCCGCCTTTCTTCCGTCAAACAGATGTTTCAATACAAGTATAAATAAAGTGAAACCGCGGATATTTGCATATGAAGTTATCAGCGGAGGGTTTGTCATTAACTGGAAAAGTATGTATCTACAAATAAGCGCGACCAAGTATCCGTATCTGTATCTGTATCTGGCATGATTGCAAAGCGTGTCTGCCATGAATCACTCAACGTATCCGGAGAAATGACAAAATTCCTGGCTTCTGCGTACCATACCCCAGCCGCAATCGGTTTCTCAACCCCGTTTCCAGGTGTTAATTGCTCCGAAGTCTCAAAAAAATGAGGTGCTCCCTTATCACTTGCGATTCGCTTTATCTCTTTAGCCATCATGGACTGCGGCGGCACACTTGTAAATAATCCCAAGAAGAGTACATAAGAAATAAACCGGGTAAATATTACGGCCATGTGACAGCGGCTTGTCTTGTCAGCAGGTCTTGGCCAAGAAGAGTCAAGAAAAAGAAACAAGCCAAATGCCAAGAGATTGGGCTTATGATTACACGCTTTCTGCATCCGCAAAATGCTCGATGGTACAGTCACGACAAAACATGGCAGCTGATTCCCATTTTATGGCACTGGAAAGTGGCTTTTGCGAAAGTTATCGTTAATCGTTAAATTGGTGAAACATTTATTGCCATAATTTTATGTAAAAGCCTACTTTTACTTTCGCCCAAAAAGGTTACCCTTTGTTCCGCTCTTAAACTTGTATAATCTTTAAAGAGCTTTAAACTTTAGAAGGTTGGAAGTTTATAATTAAATATTTAATCAAATTAAGTTTAAATAATACCCTAAGCCTTGACCTTCTTCCAGTCTAAAGATCCAAAAATCCTCAGATAAGCAATTTGCTGATATCTTCCCCTAGCATTACTTATCTTTGGCGGTTAAGACCTAATAGTTATAAATTTCGGGAAATACAAATAGACCAAGAGCTGTCTAAGTTGAACAAATAAAGGAGCGTGCAGGAAAGTTTAAGGTCTTAATTGGCCGAAAATCCCTAACAAAGCCCAGAGGCCTTATGGATTATGGCCAAATTGGTAAATAAGTGCACGTTGTGCTTTTCTCGGCGACCTCCAGATTATTCATAAAGGTAAATGCCGGCATTTAAATTCCACGAGTGCAACAAAATAATGGCGGGAGTACTGATTTGGGGTTTCCTGGGAGGGAGATCGAGCTGAGTGCCAACGAGAGGTTTCCCTAAATCTCTTATAAATATATATTTACGATCACAGTCAGCTGCTGATGCAGAAATATAGTATAAGAGTTCGGTTGCCAGGCAGAAACGATTACTATATATTTGTTTTGTTTGGCTTTTATATACCCTCGCAAGGGGTAATACCGATTATTATAGATATCTGCAATGACCCCATAAATTATATACATTTTTTTTAGATAAGGAAAGCGTTAGTTGAGAGTGTTTTTTTAGTTTTTGCGTAATTATTTTATCTGAGTTATAGTTATCCAAGGGTATTCATAGTTTGTTTATATTCTGTTGCTACAAACTACAAGTATAAATTGCAACATGCAGTATAAAGCATCCCATGTGTTTGCCTCGCCTTGCTCTCACAAGTCACAAGTTCACTTTGCTGCCGAGTTCAATGCGATCCAAACAAGTTTGGTTTTGTATTGTTGTGTGGCAAGCACGTGTTGCTGGTGGCGTGAAAACAATGCAACTGGCCATGTGAAACCCGTCCAGACACTTAAGACTACAGGAGATGAATGAATCGTTTAGCCAACACACAGACACAGACAAACAGGCACAACAAAAGAGGTAGCTGGGGCATGTGGAAAGTGTAGGGGAGTGTGTGTGTGTGTTTGTGTGTTGCCACTTACTCGTACATGGCATCCACAAGATCACGCTCCCAGGTCATCAGACGCTTCATCTTGGTACTGGATTAGGTTTAGGAATCGAAATCGGAATAGGGTTCGATTTTGCACTCGCGACACGCGCTGCGTTGTATAACTATGCAAATTTCCGTCTAGTTTCTGTTTCGGTTTGGCGCTCTGTTTTGGTTTTTATGCGACAACTGGCAACCGCGATGTAACGGCAACAGTGGGGTCGGTTGGCAGCGGCACAAACGTTGACAGCTCCTCCTCCACGAGCAAACCAAACAAAGCTCTCGGTCGTCAGCCTTGGCTACAGTTGTTTCTGTTATTATTATTTATATTTTATGCTGATGCTGATGCTGATGCTGTTGTGTGGTTGTTGCTTTATAATTATTGTAATTAGCGGGATACAGATACAGATTCGAGCACTTTTTGGATTAACTTTAATACTGTACTTGGGGAGCCGGTGACGTAAGTAAGTGCGTGGAAGTGTGTGGGATATTGTGAGGCAGGTTTCGATTCGATCACCAGCAAACTTCTTGATTTGTATTCAATTTTGATTGCCGTCTCTTCAATTGATCGGGACTTTATCACAAATGCGTTCTTTTTGTGGTGGGAAAGGCGAAAATGGTTTTTATTTTGAAATAAACAAAAGCGAGCATTATTTTCGCGACAAACACTGCCAAGAGCGGCAACTAGACACAGTTGTTGGTAATAGCTTTAGGCTATGATGCGTTGCACGTCGCGTGTCTAACAGGGAACGATCGAAACGATTGAGCAGCGTGTGGCACAGAGCACTGTTTTAATAGCACTCGGCTCCGTTTTTGGGGACTGTGGACTGGGGATTGGGGATCTTGCCACGGGAGAGCTGCGAGCACTCGAGAGAGACCCGGAGAACGGCGGTGAGCACGGCACAGGTGTATAACTTTCTGCGAAGACGGCTAAACTCAAACTGAAATGCTCGGTTGACAGTCTTGTTGCTTTTTATTATTTTGAGTTTAAAGTGGAAGACGCGATAGCAGGCAGCAGCAGCAGAAGCAGCCACAACAGAGGCCGAGGCAAAGGCAGAGAAAAAACAAACACTAAGTGACAACACACACAAACACAGTTAGTACAAACACTAAAAAGCAAACACTTTCAAGCATGAAATACAACAGCTGATAATTTCAGCTCATTCCTTGAGCGTGTGTGTGGTGCGATTAAGAAAGATAGCTGAGCTGGACAGGAAGCTCTTCTCCTTAATACCCCTTTAATTCGCCCTTAAATCACGGCAATTAAAACGGCTCTTGCCTGGCCAGTTACATTGCCAACCGACAACTCGATCGTTTCACGTCCCCAAAACAAAAGACGAAATCCAGTTACAAAGACTCAAATCAAGTTTCAAGATTTTCGCCAATTAGCGCGCAATAAACTCAATTTATAACTGCACTTAAATGCTGTACATGAGTAGGACATAGCCCCTGATCGGCATGCGAATCTCGAATCTATATAAATATATTATACTAGCCACGATATGCGATAATCAAATCGGGCACGTCTATTTAGTGGCCAGTGGCCAGTGGCCGCTGGCCAGTCGAATTCCATCACGATTCGTTAAGTGATTAGCGGTCCTCCATGGAGATCGTAACCGAAACTGATTCCCCTACAGTTTTGGTCATATGCTCCTCCCGGCCAACATCCTGCCACTTCCAGAGTGGGCTTTGTGCATTTCAAACAATTTATAGCCGCCTTTCAATCGCAGTTATCAGTGGGAGTGGGTTTGCGCACGACCAGGTTCGAGGTTCTATTTCTAACCATTCGACTTTGTAATCACCTGATGGACACATGGACACATGGACACATGAACACAAGTCAATGGATGGATTAATCTATCAAAAGACTCCGGGATCTAAGGCTTAGATCTTTGAAATGCTGTAAGCTGTGTCAAAAAGTCTTGTGACTTCCCATTCAAGTATCATCTATTTGATGAAAATGTAAATATCATTAATAGTCTACACGCGCTGAAAGAACTATTAAATTAATATTTACAACTGCTTATAAAGCCATTAAGGAACTCTGTCACTTCCCCGCAAGATCAATTTACAAAGTTGGAGCGATAATTGCTTGTCTGGATCCAAGTGGTCGTAATCAAAAGGCGCGAAATTATCGAATGAATCTATCATAATAAAAATAATTAATTTCCCTGAATCGTGAGTAACCATTCGGACAGACTCGAGTGGGACTAGCACGATCGAGTAGCAAATATTGGCCAAATCAATTGCTTGCGGAAATGAGAGAACCGAAATCAATCATACGCACCGTATGCCCCCAGACAGTGATTGCGCCGAGGAAAGTGTGTGGATCGACAGCGCGGCTGCAGGGCATCGAAATCACTCAAAACCTAAATTTAACCCAAACGAGCAAACGGGCATAATGCTCAGCATCCACATAGGAAATCCCCCTTGGTTTTGTTTTTGGCTTTCATCCAAAATGCAAATAAGTCGAAGCGGCGGGCGAACAGTTAACACGCTTTTAATTAACTTATGGGAACTGTGAACTGCCAAATCGGCAGTCGAGAAGCCCCGATCATATGCATTATGGCATTAAGCAAATTTATGTCAAGGAAGGAGCAGGTGCTGCTGCCAGTCGTTGACTCTCGAGCCGAGGCTCAACCTGGCAGAATGTTCTCATAAACAAAGTGGAGCTGTTTACGAAATAGAAGCATTAGTGCTTGCTAAACACACACGAGTAATGTCAGGGACGTTCATTTGGGCACTCTACTATATGAGACTGACTCTACTACTATATTCTTAATTAAGTCAGCTTAGAATCAGCATCAGAATCAGAATCAGTATCTAAATCTGAACCAGAAGCAAAACCAACAACAGCTTCAGTATCCGAGAGCTAACCCGCTGTGCCGTAGAGCAACAGGCGGAAATAATATTTAATTGTCCACCCACTGACGGCGCTCAAATCAAAATAATTCAATTTTGTCATTTCAGGCAATCAACTCAAAAGGTTTATCTCGCTCTACTGCCTCGGTCTCGCACCCGTTCTCGTTCTCAGTTTTCCATATGGTATCCAAATATCCGACAGAGTAACTGACCAACCAACGTCACCTTCATTTGCATATCAATATTTGCAAATATCAATGGACTGGGACACGTTTGGCATAGAAAAAATGACAAAACATGGAATTCTGCGCAGAATTCTGGTTCTGTTTACTATCGGAAAAGTGTGGGTTCCAGTAATTAGCTATATTTATATTTTCTGACTGCATTTTCTTGGAAATTTTTCACGATGCACTTAAAATATCAAAATATGCATTTTCGGTTAATAACAAACAGCGGTAAAGCATTTGGGGAGGATTTTTCTACGGATAATACTGGTTCTCGGGAAAAACTAATTAATAAATTACAAATAAACAGTTTTTACAACCAAAAGATTAAATGAGAAATGTAGAGACTTGAGAACTTTGCAATTTCTTTGCAATTAATGGTATAGTTGGTTTAAATATTCTTTAAATTGTAGAAAAAGACTGCTGTGTTAATAGAAAAATACGGGTCTCTAGTAAACCTTAGATAAGAAGATACATTATGGATTTCAAACTCCATATTTATGTTATTTCTGCTTATATCACTCACTCTTTACTATAAATGCAAAAAAAAAAATATGTTTGCAAGTTTTCTTATCCAACGGCACACGGGGCGTATGAGCAATTAAATATTACTCATACGCCACGTTGACCTTTGGGCACTCACCTGGTAAGTGGTCCGGGCGATTCGCTAACTGCCTTGATGGACCGACGGATTTGCCGGTGGAAGCTGCCCAGCAGGGACTCCTTGCGGGAAAGCTGCGTGCCACTCCCGCTCGACTCGCCGCCGGTGCTGTTGATGTTCGAGGCGTAGGTGGAGGTTCGCTTGTAGGTGTCCTCCAGGGCGCCCGCTGGTACGCCTTGCTCGGAGCTGCCGCTCGGGGTGGTGGCAGCCACTAGTTGATCCACATTGAGGGGCGTAGTCTCCTTGGAATCATTGTTGTTGCTGCCGCTGCTGCTGTTGCTCATCTTCGCGATGATGGGGGCGTTCTTCTTGTCCTTCTCCTCGGGCAGCAACTTGGCCCAGGCGTTCTCTCCCACCAAATCCGTTTTGTCCACTATCATTTTTGGCATTGACTAGTTAACAGCTAAGACGTATAGTAGTTTATACACTTTGGTATCTCTCAGGGTGTAGGAGTAGTCGTTATAAGGGAAAGTTAGAGTGGCTGTTGGGGGAGCGTTTCTTTTGCAATCTGGGACTGTGCGAGCCAATCATGGATGGTTCGTTGTCGTTGCTGTCAGCCACGTTGATCTCTGCAACCAAATCGGAACATAACAGACACAAATGGCTATTAGACTTCACATTTTATATATTTTAAAGGCCAGCTAACATCTGGGTGCAAGCCTGGACATTGCCACAATGCCCACATCTTATTAATATCTTAACACTTTTCATCTTCCCGCCATAAACGTTTTTAACACACTTAACATACTTTTAAATATTAGTTCGTGTATTCTTTTTCGCGAATTTGTGGTTTTTCGAGGTTTACAGCCGTTATCAGCCTTTTGGCCTGTCTGGTGCTTGTCTCGAGTGGGTCTCAAAACCAAATAGAGGCGGTATTGGGGTAAAACTTGTATGAATTCTTAGTCACATCTATGATTTGTTTCATGGAATTTAAATATAAAACTTTTATATTAAGCTTTTTGCGGTTTTTCGGATTTAATGCCATTTAACACTTTTAAATCTTTAAAATCTCTCACTTAAAATGTAAATTTTTTTAAAAGAAACTCAAAATTTGTTGGACTTCTGAATCATCGAAATCAAATCCAAAATGAATTTGATAACCTGCTGCTTTGATCAAAATTTCTCCAACTGCGCTTTAATATTTTTCATTTCATATTTTTGATAAAATAAACATTTACAAAATATACACTGTCCTGTCCTAGACACTGGCTAGGCTATATATTTTTAATTTTGTTTATAAAATTCTGTGAATTTATAGTGCGAATGAGATGGCGGCTGCGGGAGACGCTCATAAGCTCATAAAATGTATGAACGATAATTTTGTGTTTTATGTTTTTGTTGGAATATTTCCATAATTTCATATTTTGTAGCGTTGATTATATTAGTTTTTGGTATGCAAATTAAAAGCCGTCAACGATTTATTTTCAGGTTCTCGTCGCGATGTGAGACCATAAACGGGAAACACGAAAATCAATGGCAAAAAAAGTAAAGCTTCGAAAACGTTTTCTCTTAAAATAGAAAATACGAAAAAATTATTTTCTTTAAAACAAAACTGATTTGTTTTATTTAAATAGAACGACACCCACACAATTCGAATTCGTTGATTTCTTTTGTTTTGATTTTTTAGGACAGTCCTCCGAGTATTATTCACAATTTTCGCGAATTTGACGCAAATGTTCGAGTTTAATTTTTTCGAGAAACAGCAAACCGCGCGATTTCCAAAGTGGACCTGCTGGGGACGATTCGAAACGGAGACTGCCGGCCAGCGACTGGCGGTTTATTTTGATTTTGATTTTGGTTTTTTCTCTGCCAGCGTACGCACGCGCACAACATGGGATCGAATGCGGTGCGGTGCGGTGGGTGGGATGAATGGGTTTGACTTTGGGGGGGTGGACCTATTACCGTTTTTGTGCTTTTTTTTTTTTGCGGCTCCGTTGCCAACGAGCGGCGTTCACCAATTGACTTGGCGCTCGAGTGCGCGTTGCCTGTTTTATTATCCAAAAGTGAGCAGCCAACGCTGCCGCAACAGCAGCAGCAGCAGCAGCCAGCGGAGCCGGCGGAGCAGCAGCCGCCAACAACAGCAACAACTACAGTAAAACCCGACCGGTAGCGTCATCTAGCGCACACAAATTTTTATCGAGTTGGCCAAAACGAGGGGGCTTCGGCTGCCCTCGGCTTGTTTGTGTTTGCTTTTGTTTTTGTCCCAGAGATTTTTTTTCTGCCTTTTTTTACAGCATTGCCAAATCTGTCGTAAGGTCGCCGGCGGAGCAGCTGCTGCGCTGCCGGGGCTGACTGCCGCCTGCCGACAGGTGTTGAGGCGCCATGTGACTGCCGGCCGGAGAAAGCGGGACGCGGAGCGTAACACGTGGAGAAATCCTTTAAAGCCTAGCGTCTACGGACTCGCTGACAGTCCATCAAAAGTCCAAAATAGTCGGGATCTGTGGCAGGTTAACCCCCCCGGTTGGAGCTCGTGGTGATATACTGCTTTGCGATAAAGCCTGATAGTGTCGCCCACAATAATGTCCACCGTAAATCTGTCAGTCGGCTAGTCGGCCATTAAGTCGCCTTTCCTTCTCACTTTTCTGACCAGTCCCATGACAAGGGCTCAAAGCTTTAAAGTTACATTGTCTAGAGAGTCATTGTACCTCTAGTGCCTCTAACATTTTACTTTTATTCAATTTATTTATACTTACTGATGTAGAAGGTTAAGGAGTACCAGGTATAGTATTGCTAATAAACATTTCTAATCACAACCTTTTTCACCATTAAGTCACCTTTTCTTCTCAGTCTTCTAAGTCAAAGCTTTAAAATTACATTGTAGATACCCTGTCTAGTACCTCTAACAGGCCTGGGGAGTACCGGTTATAGTATAGCCAATAAACTTTCTTGTTTATTTCGCATTACAATAAGTAGAATAAGTATTTAATCATCTCTGATCACAGTCTGCTTTATCATTAAATCGAGGGAGACATTGTCTCGTCCCTCTAAAAGAAAGGCGGAGTACCGGCTATTGAAAGGAGAAGAAACTTTCTGCGCAAACCTCTAGCATTTTATTTAAATTCAATTAACTGATATAGGATGCTAAAGAGTACCGGATATGTCATAGCCAATAATATAGTATAGCCCTTTTTGGCAACATTTATATAGAAAATCATTTATTTCGCAATACAATAGGTAGACTAAGTATGTTTTAATCATCACAATCTGCTTTATTGTTAAGTCGAGAGAGACATTGTCTAGAACCTATAACAGAAGGCGAAGTACCCGGTATAGTATAGCCAATACTCGTTAATCGATTGTTTCGCACTACAATAAGTAGACTAAGTATTTAATCATTCTTAATTTAAACATTCCCCTTTGTTTCCCAGCGAACATCTCTGTGTATTGACATTGTTGTTTACCCTCTCACCCCCATAATTGTTTCTTTGTAGAGCGAGTGCAAACACAATCACCGCAAAGTGGAAGGTGTCACATGCCCTCTGTAGTTTTTGAATGCAAGCAAAATTGGAAACAGCCAAGTGATTCACTTTCTATTCAGCTGGCCTAACAACAATAGACGGCAAGGCAGTTGGGGATGCAAAGTGTGGCTGGAAATGCAGCCATTAGGGTAAATGGGTAATTGAATAGGTGTCCCGAGCATCACGTTTTC
This sequence comes from Drosophila vallismaia, assembly GCA_035047325.1. Lineage (NCBI taxonomy): Eukaryota > Metazoa > Arthropoda > Insecta > Diptera > Drosophilidae > Drosophila > Drosophila vallismaia. The sequence continues at coordinate 504,739 of JAWNPU010000002.1, read as the reverse complement.
AATTTCGGAAAATAGATTGTAATAGCTTGGTTTTGCTTAATTTAACCGGGCTCTATAGTATCTTATTTACGAAAAATAATCAGCCCCAGCACGTGGTATGGAAATACTATTAGCTTTTTAATCTCTTTAGAATAAATACTTATGTAAATCTTATGAAAAGATTTTCTGATAAGTAAGATTTACTATAACGAAATATTCTTCAAATTAAAGTACAATAATTATAGTTTTTTTGGTGAATCAGTATCAGGTTGCGTTTTCCTCTGACGTCAATTCGCAGATATATTTCCCCGATTTTTCCCATGCACATTCATTTTTGTACGATATACATTATATAGTCCCGGAATGCCACACATCAACATCAAATGCATATTCGCTGACAGGCCTATTAAACTGCCCTGTCTAACAGCTGACAGATTGCGGTGAGTAAATGCTCAATTGTCAAAGATATAAATCTTATTATATAATTGCAAATAAAGGGAACAGTTTTCCCTTAGACCCCCTAGACCCCGGATTGTGTGCGTGCCGGGGAATTTATCGTGAGCTCCTCACACGAGCAAGCCAATTTCGAGTGTTCCAATTAGGAATTCCAAGCTTAATTCTCAAGACCCCCTCTAGATTCCGGTTTTAAATACTCGAATTAATATTGATATCCTCTTTTACAAGGTCGATTATGCCTAAGAACAGAGAATAACCAGCCGAATAGAATGATTCAGCACACACGTGGCTGCTACACGGGTGGGATTATGCCACACGTGCTCGTGCTTCACGGTAATGTAAGCCCGCTCAATGGGGCACCAAAAACAGCCAGCCTGCCTCTTGCCACTTGAATTTAAAGTAATCCTTAAGAGATTTCCTGCGAGTCGCTGTTCGAGTTGCTCGAGTTTCTTGTGAATTTCTATAATTTACTTTTAATGGCAATGTGCGGCATACTTTCAGCGACCTAGTTGTGGGGACTGTGACTATTTTTAGCCAAGCTGCAGTTGAATTCCGTCCTTGGCTAACAAGTGGCACTACCACTGGCCAATAAATAAGTACCGGCACGTACGGTGGATCAGCCATCAGGTGGAAGGTGGCAGGTGGAAGTTGGAAGGTGCCACCTAGTGCATCGGGTTGATGAGGCAGGTTGAGGAGGCAGATTGAGCGGCCTGCTTAGTCCGAGCGCGTCAATGTCGTTGCGTGCCGAGGATGCCCAAGGGGGTCCTTTGCTGACGTCCCTCGATGACCTCTGGCCGGACATTGAACCCGATACATCGCATGGACACGGAGCCACAATGTTGGTCATCCCAGTGGCATTTGCATTCTAAACCTGGTCAGAAGTGACCTAGAAACCAGAAGCCACACGAACCTCAACGAAATCCTTCTGCAAACGGTACGTGCCCCAGCTGCAAGGCAACTCCAGATCCAAATATATTTACTTTATAAATAGCAAATGTCCTTGGTCCCGAGGCAAGATTTCTTGGCCAAACAAAGGACAGTTGACAAGGCTAATGAGCCAACAAAGCTAATTGATTGAAGCAAATAGTCCTGGATCTTAGCAGGAAAATCTGGAGACTCTTGGTTTGGTGTGGAATTCTTAGCTAGAGAGCTACGAAATGAATCTTTAGTTACCTATATTCATAGTTATTGGGGAATTTCAACCTATTAAGTACTTCAACATATGAGTCCTTCCTGTTGATAGCCGCTGATATTGATTGACGTCGCCAAATAACCAAGTCCAATCTGCGGTTCAACAGCCCTAATTAGTTTCATGGGGCTATTTAGCCGAAATCCCCTAATCCAAAATTATCTAGAGTGTGTCACATTCTCGCCTTGTGACTTAGCGGTCACTTTAAAGTTAATGGACTTATCAACTTAGGGAATGGTTATCCTAGACATCTAATCATGTTAAAATCATTTCGTAAAATGGCTACTGCCATTTTCCTTGGAATACTAAGTATTCCTTACGGGTATTCCCTGAAAGCGATTATACATGGCTTAAAATTAGGAAATACATTTGCGAATGCGGCACTTTAAATATTTGCTTTTTGGAAAAACAAAAGCTCTGAACATAAATTCTGACTCGCGCCTGTCCATGGATCTTTTCGTTGGCATTTGCGTATCTTTGTTCAGATATCTGGAGCGGTATCTGTATCTGTATCTGAATTTGTATCTGAATCTCCCAACTGTTTAGCCGTGGCGCATGACTCTTGTTGACTCAGCCGCCGACTCGTCAGTTAAGGCTTTTTTTCGCAAATATTTGCAGCAAGTGCAAGCAATTAATTTATGACAGTTGGCTTTGACTTGCCTTTTTTCAGGGATCTATTGGTTCTAAGAAAGCATAACTGACATTTGAGGTAAACTAGAGATGTTTAACTTAGTCCCGACTATTTGGTACAAATTTAATCTAAGAATTATATATAGAAAGCTAAAGGAAGTACTGCTGCTTAATTAATTTATCTAATCTTTATGCTCTTTTCCTTTTTATTGTCCCATCCCGACATCCTAGGAAATTGTCACATTAACACGCTCATTAGGATATCAATCTATCCTGGTGTTTTATGGTCCACATTGACCCCATGCCCCGGAGAACAATGACAATCGCAGTTCGGTGTCCGAAGAGGCAATCATCCATCACTTGTCACCCAAAAATATCAGGAGTCTGGGGGATGATATGTATTTTCGGAGGTTTCAGAAGGGCAAAGGTCGCCAAATAGTTTACAGCCGGTTTCAGTTCAAAGTTGAGCGCTCTTAGATGGCCAATAAATTCCTGTTGATTGCTGTGAAATTGATGTAACCGACCTGGGCCAACACTCGAAGGATACGCATGTATCCTAGGGTGCGTTAAACTTTCCCCAGTGTCTCTGACCGCCGCTTGCGGCTGATGGATTGCTGGAGGATTCGCTTTAAATCCCCAAGAAAAACCATCCTTGTATATGCAAATCGGATAATGGATGGAAGGACTGCCACTGCCAAGAACTGAATTACTGTATCAACAGTTCGCAAGGCATTTAAGTGATTCCCTGAGACGCTTCAAGGAAAAGCGACGTCTAATTGGTAATCGATGGCCACAAAGAGACGCCAATGCACCAGTGCAGTTGCTCTTGAAGAAGAAAGTTTCCACTCACTTCCAGCACACTCGAGGAAAGCCAATAAAACTTGGTCAACTCTCAAGTGACGGTCAACGTGTTTGTCAAGGTTAACAGGAAGCGCGGTCGGTGGGCGAGAAACTGCATTCAAGGTCAGAGTGAGTGGGTGGGCAGAAGTAGAACAAACAGACGCCATCGGGAAGCGGATGCCCAGACAGGGCAATTACCATAATTGTCCCTCCAGGATACCTCATGTACTCGTATGTATGCAAGCTTGCACTGAAAATAGTAAATATAAGCAGCCAGCAAATGCATAAATAAGTAACTCTGCAGCTCCACTGGTTCAAGGGCACTCTAAAGTGGAGCGGAAGATGATGTCCCGCTGGGGGGATTGAAATTGCAAATAGTTTTGCCATTAGTTGTCATACAATTTGCATGGACTCGGAATCGGACTAATGAGCTATGAAACCCACTTGTCAACCTGTCGCTAGAGATTTGTATATTGACCCGAATGATTTGTGAACTTGGCATAATTCTCATTATTTTCATGCTTTCCCCATCCCGCTGGCTGCTGGCTTCTGTCCAAATCTCTGGCAGACCATAAAGAATGGCTAGAACAAGAGCTCTTCTATTTTGGGCCTCCCCGCCAATCCCTTGGCAACGGAACCCCAGCGAGCCGCAATGATCGGATAACCATAAAAATAACAAAACAAACTAAAATCCACAAATATGGCAATAGACTCTTTATCGCCCAAAGGTATTTATAACATAATAGCCCACTCCCAAGACTCAATGGGCCAAGTGCCGGTTGGAGTCAGATAATAATTTGATTAGAGAAATTTGCATGTTTCGGAAATAAATGCTCCAGGCTGGGGCCACCGGTGCGTATGAGTAATGCATGAATATTCCAAACCCCCAGGCTTATCAATATTGTTTTGGGAGTTTGTTTCCAGATGAATAGAATGAGTCTAAGTATTACTCACAAGCCTAAATTTTGCAGTTACGTCTCCAAACTCATAAAAAGACGAAAAATAATTTATGAAAAACTGACAACAGGCTTCACAATGACAATGGAAATTCCTGCAAATGATTTGAGGCACTCAGAATACGTTTATTAATACAGAATAATAATTTTTGAGGGGAAACACCCGCACCGCACGGGTGGTCAGGTGACCAAAATGCAGACCCAAATTTAATCTTTGGCTATAAATTTTTGGAAAAGCTTGGAATCGGGAGTCGAGTGGAGGCCATAAAAATCACGACGTTGATTTGAGAGCTTTATCGGACAGATAGGACAGAGGTCTCCCGGATTCCTCGGGCCCCCGACTAATTGCACCTATCTAATCTGGAGGAGTTCTTTTTCTGGCTACTGGCCCGGTTAAGACTAATTACTATACGGTTATGTCGCGTGTGGTCACGGGACCAGTTATTTCTGCCTCGCGGCCTCGCGGCCTCATGGCAATCTTTATGCCTCGCTAAAATTGGATGTTTGTTGATTCCCTAATACCCCAATATGGTCGCATCTTTTTGGCGCCTTCTTAGAGTCTGGCAATTAGGAAAGACTAAAAATGGAGTGCGACTTAGCAGGTCCATTAAATAATGTGTAGCCTGAAAAGTGGAAAATGTAATCACAGGTGACTGCCTGATAAATGTCAGCTTTACATAGATCAATCTATTCCCACTAAGATGTTGCCCAAACAGCGAAAGAGTTATCCTATCGAGGATGCAGCGCAGGTGGAGGTGGAAACCTGCTGCTCCCGAGATCTGACCAACTTGGAGAAGGCTACAGATGTCAAGGTGGGTTCACAGAAAACTTTATAATGAATCCAAATATATCTCCCAAGTCCTTCAGGAAAGTCGAGTAGCCTCCTTTCTGCATCGAATGCAGGATCTAATCGCATTCCTGACCGTGGTCCTTATATGCCCTGTGGTCATATTCTTTGTATTCAAGTTTGTGCTCCTGGCCTCGATTTATGAGAACAACGACCCGAATGCCGCCATTGGTTCGGCTGTGGCCACTGTCATTGTGATGCACGTCCTGATCGCAGGATACACCCTGCGACTAATCTTCGTGCAGGAGTTCTCCCGCATGGAGACACTGGAGGTGTGGGCCGAATGGGTTCCACCCCAGGCCCAAAAGCACGGACCCGTTCTAATTGTCCTGCTGCTGATGTCCTACTGCTCCCTGATAATTGGCTTTCCCATTGCCACCTTTTTCGCCCTCAAATTCGTCGTCCTGACGAGCTTCGAACACATGGATGCGGACGTCATTTCGGCCATCTGCACGGTGATTGCCGTCCATACGGCAGTTGGCATTTATATTTACAGGGCCATCTATGGGAAGACCTCTACGGCAAAAGGTGGCAAAGATAGTCAGTGAAATGTATGTTTTAAATAGGAAATAATTCCAATTATAACTACTTTTTATATCGCGAAAGTATTTCGTGATTGTGAATAATATCAAAGAAAGTGGTTGGAAAAATAGGTGTCTTTCAATTCAAAACAAGCGCTTGTAAATAGTTCACTTTTGTAATAGCTAATTATTCTAAAAAAAGCTTTATTTTCAACCTACATATTCAAGGAAAATCGGAAATCCCCAAAACGTAAACACCCCTAAAATGGCATTTACGAAAAAACACACATTTCCTATAATTATCATGCAATTTGGACACCTTGTTCACTTCCGCGTAAATGTTTTGACCCAAAGTGAATAACAACACATCCCACACAGTGAGTTTTGGGGAAAACTTGCAAAAAATAAATAAAATGATTTATAAATATATATCGGGAGGTATAAGAATGTCGTGGGCCAAAGACATTTCACATGATTGGCTTGACGAGCCTCTAACTTGCTATAAATTTATCGGTTGGCCATATTTATGAACGTTTTTATCCTGGCCATGACTATGTGGCTCGAACAGGTGTCATTGTTATTTTCGCAGTAGCCTGGAATCATTTTGAAATACAAAAAAATGTGTATTTGTATGTTGGAAAGTATATTCAGAAATCAGCCATAAAGATACTATGGTGATTGGTCCAAATATTAGACTTTTCTATTAGATTTTAATTGGGAATGGTGCTATTTATATTAGAGTTTTAAAAGTAACTTCATTTTTATCCAAAAGATGCTTGGAAACTTTCAATATTTACTCTTAATATATATAATTTAATTAAAACAATTCACTTACCATCATAGTCCAAGTTTCCTTTCAATTTTATTTCAGATTGAACCACGAGGAAATATTTACTGTATCGGAGGCTTTAACACTCCTGTGATGGGCAATTAAACACTTAATTAAAAATTAGTAGCAATAATTATTTAATTAACACGTTGGCATTGCTACTTTATTCCAGAGACGCACACGGCGACAGAGAAACGTCGCATTTTGTCAAACGCATTTTAATGTCTTTGGGCTTTGGACTTAAGAATTCCAATTTGGCGTGTTTGTTTGTTCTAGAATCTAGATCAATTTTATTACAACTTGCTGTAATAATGCTGTTGGCTCGAAGGCAGCCAACTGACTGAGTAAACAAACAGCCACCGTAAACAACAGAATCCGAGCAACAGGTCGCCGTCATCATCTCTCCAGCATCTCTCCTGGCGCATGTGCCTGAATCCGTCATAAAATTGGAGAAAACTTTATATATCAAAATGCTTTCGAAGAGTTCCTTAACTATAAAATAAATTTTGATAAACAACAGTTTATGTATTATAATTATGTTCTTATTTTAAATAAAAAGCCGCTTCAAAAGTTGCCTTAGAATAACGCTTAGAATTAATTTTTACATTTGAGTAGAATAAGTAGTTGTGCCGCCTCCCGCTAGAGGTCGCAATTAGCTGTTTCCATGCACTTTCAAATTATAGAATGATTTAATGAATTAAATTAATAAAACTATGTTAAGCGAGGAAACTGATCGAGAATCTATAAAAAATATAATAAAGATATTCCGCTCTAGAATCTTACATCAATTGGAAAAGATCTAGACGCCAAGGAATGGCCAAAATGTAGTCCTTTTCCTTGCACTTCCGAAATTTTCAAAGGTAGTCTACGGGAAAAAATGACTTAAAAATATAAACAAGAATTTATTAAGAGATTTTGATGCCGATTAATAGAAAATCGATCTAGAAATCTTTCCGCTTAAGAATCGGATGAGAATTGGCAAAGATAAAGCTATAGCCGTGAGCCATTTAGCATCATTGGCATTTTTTTGATTTTTAAAGGGAGTTCATGGGAAAAAATTGGAAATACGTATAATTTATTATGAGATTTTGCTGCTGATTGGTAGAGAATCGATCAATCAATGTTTAAAGGTATTCTGCTCAAGAATTGGATGAGAATTCACAAAGATACAGCCATCGCTATGGGTCATAAAGCGATATAATAATTTTAGTAGGTAGGTTTTCTTGAATATTGCTTGTGTTTGGTTTTAAAGTAAGTCAAATGTGTTTAAAAACATAAATTTATATACAAAATAAAAGCCAAAGTTGCCAGGAAAACCTAATCACTTCTAGGCAAAGGTACATAAATTAGTAGCCTTAAAATCCGGAGTCCAAAATGTCGTTGTTCTTTAATACGGAATGGGGCTACCTGGAGGCCATGACTAGGGGCTTTAAGAACGGAATGCTGAAGCACTCGGACTATCTGAACCTGGTGCAATGCGAATCACTGGAGGATGTAATGATCAGCATTCAGGGAACGGACTATGGAAACATCTTTACCGGCGAACACAATCCGAGTGTCGACGTGATTGAAATTAGTCTAAGGGATCGATTGCTTCAGCAGTACAACTATATTCGTGGACATGCCACGGAGCCCCTGACCACGTTCTTGGAGTACATCCGGTATCCCCACATGATTGACAATGTAGCTCTTTTGATAGCTGGTTTGAACAACCGGAGGTCCATGAAACGCCTGTTAAAGATGTGTCATCCACTTGGATTCTTTGATCAGCTGGCGGCCATCGAGGTGGCTTCTAATTCTTCAGAGCTTTTCGATACGGTTCTGATTGATACGCCGCTCGCCCAATTTGTGACACCGGAGCTGATCCAACAGAATCTACTGTCCAACGATGTGGAGATTGTCCGAGCCACCTTGTATAAGCACTACCTGGATCACTTCCACGCCTACTGCATGGGCCTGGGCGGAACAACCGCCACTGTGATGTCGGATCTGTTGGCTTTCGAGGCCGACCGCCGCTCCATTACCATTGCCGTAAATGCTCTGCAAAGCGACATGAGGTGCGATTTTTTTAGAAGATTCTAAAGCTATGTTTCTCTATTGTAAGTTCCCCTTCGATTTCAGACCCGACGAACGCATGAGAATGTTCCCCAGCTGCGGCTATCTGCCCCGAGTGGCCTTGCATGGAATGGCAACCGCTCCTGACACAGAAAGAATACGGGAAGTATGCAATATGTTCGAGACCTACGGAAAGATGTTCGACAATATTGAACGGGATGTCGAGGGAATGATCACGCTGGAAGACCGCTTCCTCATGGTGGAGGCCAGGAAGAACGTCCAATCGTATATGCAGCAGTTTCACTTCGGAGTCTTTTATTCCTTCATCCGACTTAAGCAGTTGGAGTGCCGGAATATAGTCTGGATCAGTGAGTGCATCTCCCAGCAACAGACGGAAAAGATAAATGCGTTTATTCCCATACCTCTGGATTGGTGAGAGGTTTCGAATCTGATCCTTCTTTCTTAAACAATTGTAGTTATTAATTAGTTTATTAATTGCTCTTAGAAGCTTTCTAAATTATTTAATTTGATAAATTGAGTCCAATATTGTTTAGTTTACTAAAGTATTAGGTTAAATTTGTAGAATACAAATATGACTTACCTCCAAACAAATTATTTTTCTATTTAATGAATTATTTCTCGGATTTCTCGGTTTAATAAATCTATTTCAAATAAAGACTACCTCGGTTTTTGTAGCTTTTTTTCCAGAGCAATCTAGAAATGTAGAAAACTGGCTTAAGTAGCGTTCCTTGAAAAATATAAAGAATCCTTACCAGCCCTTTGACACTGCCTCTTTTGACTTCAATCCAACTCGGATCTCCCATAGCTGTCCAGAGCCTAAATGGGGCCTCTATGGACGGCACTTAGCTTTTCCAGTTAACGGTGTTTTAAGGATGGAAGCCACAACTCCTTTGACATCCATTTTTGAAAGTTTTACCAGAAATTGCCGATACGCATCCATGTTTTAATAAATCCGCCAAATCCTCTATTAGAATTGCGACTTCCTTACATTTAAGAATAAATTTTAAACACACCGCCAAACGTATTAAATAAACTTGTTTATAAACATAAAACTTGTTGCTTTGATTTTTGAAGAAGAAGAGAAAAGCTCAACACAAACGGCTTGTTTTAACCGGTTCACAAAAGGTGTTGCCACTTTTAGATAACAAATTTTTGAAGAAATATGTATTATAACATTTAAATGAATATTCTAAGAAGAAAGGTTTACTCTGTATTTTGGCCATTTTTCATTAAAAAACATTCCATATCACAGATATCAGTTATATTGACAATTTCGCAAGTTATTAGCAGAATTTTGACGCGCTTTTGAATTTAGCGGGTGAGCAGGATTTTTTAGTTGGTTTCAGAGCGTTGGACAGCAAAATGAATTCTACCATCTGGCAACACTGATTCAACATGGCGGATTTATTTTACAAACAAAAAAAATTTAATACACTACCTTGAAACTTTTTGTTCGTTCATACACTGAGACATTAAAATTTATAACCGTGGATACTGTCGTGGCCAAAGAACTCTTCCAAATGTCAGGAAGTTTTTCTCAAATAAATCTACAAAACATGGCCGATTCGAGCAAGCTTCTGCTGTCTTCGCAGCAGGAAAAGCCCAACCATTACACGTAAATAGCATCCTTTCGCCAGACTCTGAGCATCTTAATTGATAATTATTCCCTGTGCAGCTACCTAAAGGAGTTCCGTGTGGAGCAGTGCACGTCGTTTCTTCAGCACAAGTGCAACCAGCACAGACCATTCGTCTGTTTCAATTGGCATTTTCAAAACCAGCGGCGTCGGCGGCCCGTGAGGAAACGCGACGGTACCTTCAATTATAGCGCCGATAATTATTGCACCAAATATGATGAGACCACGGGCATCTGTCCCGAAGGCGATGAGTAAGTATCTCCTGTAACCCATGTCCTGGTGAAATTGCGCGTCTGCGGAGGATAAGGAGGATGAGGATGAGACACAATAAGCAACGACGTAGTATTTTCTCGTTTCCTCTTTGCACCCTTGCTTCGCTTCTTTGTGTGTATCTGGCTTCGTGTTTACAAACAAAAACCTGGGTGCGGGTAAAAGTGAAAAGTGTGCTGGTGTTTGTGTGTATATGTGTGCGAGTAGGCGAGGTCACAGCCGCCCACAACGGGCAAAAAGTGAAAGTGATAGCAGCGATTGAGCTAGCGAGCAAATTCTAATCAGCATCCGCCTTGGTGGTGGTGGTTGTTGCTCTCACCGATACATGCACACTGACAACAGTATGTGTACAACACACGCACTGTTGTTGCCAGCTACAAGTGTGTGCGTCATTGTTTTTATTGCGTTTCGCTTTTGCGTGTTTACTTCGTTTGTTTTCCCTTCCATCGTTTATTTTGGTTTTTCCCCGGCACTTTAGCTTCGAAATGTACAGTTATTGTGGGGGCAAGCTTTCAAGAAAAGCTCCAAAAGTAAAACGCAATTACGCTTTCTGCGAAAAGAAAAAAATGCTAATTTTATGACCCAGACTTGGAACATGTGCCCTCTGACCTCCTTGGCTATTTTTAGCCTCGCCAACGACGTCATAAAAAATGTTTGTTTCCCTCCTCCCCCACCAGGTGCCCCTTCTTGCATCGAACTGCCGGAGACACAGAGCGCCGGTACCATTTACGCTACTACAAGACATGTATGTGCGTCCACGACACGGACAGCCGCGGGTACTGCGTCAAGAATGGACTCCACTGCGCCTTCGCCCACGGGATACAGGACCAGCGTCCCCCGGTCTACGACATCAAAGAGCTGGAGACGCTGCAGAACGCCGAGATCACCCTGGACAGCACCAATGCTCTGAACGCCCTGGACAAGGAACGCAATCTGATGAACGAGGACCCCAAGTGGCAGGACACCAACTATGTGCTGGCCAACTACAAGACAGAGCCGTGCAAGCGCCCACCGCGCCTCTGCCGCCAAGGATATGCCTGTCCCCAGTACCACAACAGCAAGGACAAACGTCGTTCGCCCAGGAAGTACAAGTACAGGTGGGGAACTAGCCTTGAAGTTAATTAAATTAGAAAATGCAACTAAATAATATCCTTTTTTGGCTTAGGTCCACTCCATGTCCCAATGTCAAGCACGGCGAGGAGTGGGGCGAGCCGGGAAACTGCGAGGCCGGCGACAACTGCCAGTACTGCCACACACGCACCGAGCAGCAGTTCCACCCGGAAATCTACAAGTCGACCAAGTGCAACGACGTCCAGCAAGCCGGCTACTGTCCACGCAGTGTCTTCTGCGCCTTTGCCCATGTAGAACGTAAGTGCTGTCTTCAAATTGAGACAGTTTTCCGAGCTTTACGCGCTGTTTCCACAACCACTTGTTAGGAGAGGGTCTCTGGTATTCTTTTTTGTTTCTAAATACGCACTTTACCTTCTTTGTTTTATGATCGCAAAACCCCATCCATTTCTGCACATCAATCAACCCAAATACGAAAATCTGTCCAAATCTCATGTCAATGTCATGTCAATAAAGCTTTTAGTCTGGCCAAGACGTCCTGGGATCAAGAGCTATCGCTATGCGAACTTATTTCCAATGCTTTGCCCGATCTAAAGGCCTCCGATGTGTTTCGCGTGGCTGACAATGTACGTATAACTAAGAAAAATCATCAGTAATCCTTTGCCTAATCCTAATTCACACGTGAAACCATGCTAACCCCCATCAGAATATCCCTAATATTGTCATCCAATCATCTACGCCTTGTTGCCCGCTCTCATTGCGTTCCCTTGATCTTTTCTTTTCGTTTCGACGTTGTCGTAGTTAAACAATGATGGTAATACAAGTAGTACCAATAAAATGTTGGTAGATGCTTTGCAAAACACAACAAATGCCAGCAAGTTTTCAAGTCGTTGTGAGTATTGGGTCAGAGACCTACAAACGTACCTAGTACCCTAATCAAAGTTGGCAAATCTAGAATTGACTAAAGTAAATATTGGTTGTGGACAAGGGGTCAGCGCATCGCCTTCTGCTAATGAAAGATCAATAATGAATCTGTTTATTTTCCTGCAAGCAGCTTGCTCATTGGAAGAGAACTCATTGTCGGCGAGTCTGGCCAATACTAGCTTATTAACACGTTCCTCGGCGCCAATTAACATTCCTAATACGACTCTAAGTAACTCAATTAACGGTAAGTGATTAAGCGAAAATCTAAAAAAAAGAAGGTCGACCAACTAATTAATAACGAAAATTGGTAGATTTCAACTCAGGTGGCTTCGCCGTCAACATTCCTAGCAGCTCGCTCACCTACAGTCCAACCAATCATGCCAATCTCTTCAATGTGGATGCTTTTAACTATGGCGGTTCCAATAAGCTCAGCAACTCCCTTTCGGCCGCCACCCAAAACGACAGCAGCCTCTTCTTTCCGTCGCGTATTATTTCCCCAGGCTTTGGAGACGGTCTTTCTATCAGCCCCTCGGTCAGGATATCCGAATTGAACACCATTCGCGATGATATCAACAGCAGTTCTGTGGGCAACAGTTTGTTTGAGAATACCCTGAATACGGCCAAAAATGCGTTTAGCCTCCAGTCACTGCAGTCACAGAATAATAGTGACCTAGGTCGCATCACCAGCGAGCTCCTGACCAAAAACGCTCAGATCCACAAGTTGAACGGACGCTATGAGGACATTGCTTGCAAACTAAAGATTGCCGAGCTACATCGCGATAAGGCCAAGCAAGAGGCGCAGGAATGGAAGGAGCGCTATGATCTAGCCCAGATCCAGCTAAATCTGCCGGCTGAGCTAAGGGACTTGTCCATACAAAAACTAAAGCAATTGCAGGTAAGTCTAAAACGAGAAAGTTTAACTTCAAACAGCAATGGAAAACGCAAACCTGGCTGCTTATTAAGGCTTACAAATTAAACCATTTTCGTTTGCAGTCGAAGCTGCGTACTGATTTGGAGGAAGTTGATAAAGTATTATATTTGGAAAACGCCAAGAAGTGTATGAAGTGTGAGGAGAACAATCGTACTGTCACCCTGGAGCCGTGCAATCACCTGTCCATCTGCAATACCTGCGCTGGCTCCGTTACCGAGTGCCCCTACTGTCAGGTGCCGGTGATGACCACCCACACCTAGGATATGTTTTATCAGCAACAGGACCACAAGTGGCCCTTTGGCTGAAAATGGGGATAGTAGAGGTGGTTGAATAGATCAAAACCGCGAACAGCATGACAATGTGTTACACACAAAGAAACCTTTAGTTGTAAGTTTAAAGATGAAACTCTGACTCTGATTTGGTGTCACATAGAAGTGAGCAGAGCGTACGAGTATATTATTTATGTATTTCCACTATGCAAATTATGCAAATTATTGTCATGAATATTAGAAATTACTAGGCACAAACTATGAATTCAATTAGCTAGCATCTTTAAACAATAAGTTGTATTACTTTTTTGTTTCGTCTACAGGAAAATTTTAAGTTGAATGTTTCACGATTATTTTAACCCAACTAAACGAATTTGCAATATCTCATTTATTTTTTTATATTTATGTTATAATTTGTCTCACTATTGATGTTACCACAGAATCCTCTCCTTAATTTTAATACATTTCCCAAGGGGACTAAAAGTATGCAACGATTTATGTGAAATAAGTAGAGTATTCTGTGGCAGCTTCATCTATAAAAATTTGCACTTTCACTTTCAGTCATATTGTACTCTTCACTAGTATTACTTAAGAATTTATGGAACTAACCAATTGCAAGTTGTAATTGTTAGAAAGATATGATACATATATAATATATTAATTTTTCTAGACACTTTTAGCAATTGACTATTAACAAATTTATAGAAACCAACAAATTAATCAAGTTGTCGCGTACAAGCGTCAAAACAAATACCACAAACAAAAACCACCAGTGATTTTATATAAACCGATTTTCAAACTGTTTTATATATATATGTGTGTTTCAAACTTATGAAGAAAAAATATAAAAAGCAAAAACTAAAACAAAAACAAAAACAAAAAGAACTCAAAAGCCAAGATAAGCGTCAAAACTGCAACTGACGAATCATTAATCTTAGTCCTTAGTTTTTCACATTCTTACTGCACAAAAGTCATTATAGACGATTGCATTATCGAAATATTCAAATATTCATTTTATGTTTTGTGAAAACCAAGTTAATTGTATTTTAGTTCGGCATTACAGAGACACAAAAATGGTATACTTACTTTTATATAATATATACTTTATACTCTCATTAGATTACTTTGTGATTTGTATAGTGCTTTAAGTACTTACTTTGCAGCTGACTTTACTTTCATCTAACTTGCATATTCTCAACTGGACGCTTCCAAAGTAGTAAAAGCAAATAAACAAAAAACAAAATTTAATAAAAAATAAAAATAAAAACTAAGAAAAAGAAATTCATCAATGTCAGAGCGTAATATTTAAGGTATATGAAATGAAGCATTTGGCTAAAGGTACAAGAACGAAAATAAATAGGTATTTATATATTAAAATTGCATTTGAAGGTAAAGAAAAGAGGTTGAGTGTGATGTTGAAAGCGTAAACAATAAATGTAACTCGATACAGCGAAATGAACAGAGTTTAATGAAAAATGTTAACCAGAGATAATGTGAAACCGTCTTCAAAAACATTGTATTTTTTTTTATGTATTGAGAAATAAAGCTATATAAAAGGTAATCAACTCAATTAGTCATTTAAATTGTTGAATGACGGAAATGTTAGCTAGTTGAGTTTAATTGATGGAACACGTAATCAAATAGGGACTGTTTTGGGTATGAATATGCAAATGAAAATGCAACTGCGAAGGCATTTATTGAAATGGGAGAGCAAAACTATAATTATATACAACAAATATATATAAAGAATTACAAAAACCCTATATACAAAACAAACGACTATGAATTATCTTATTAAAAAGCTAAAACTAGGAAAAAACAGCGCAAAGGCTTTATCTCTGTGTGTTTGTACTGTGTTTTGTAGAAGCCAAACAAAAACAATTACAAATTAATGAATATAACAATAAAAAATTGTGTGTTAAATTAAAAATGCTTTAATAGTTTATGATAAATGTGTACACCAACAAATACAAAACTAAAAAAAAAGAAGAAAGATGAAAATACTAAAAATCACGACAAAGAAAAAGAGAGCAAATTGGTTTAATAATGGAGCTGTTGAGTCGCAAATTAAAGTGGGTGTCGAAGAAAACACCAATCTTACGTGCATACTTACCTCTCAGAATATAGTATATGGTATACACCCCTGACTCTCCACGATCGGGCACAGTTTGAACATTTACTTTATAAATCTTTACGAACATAAATTTACTTACCTATCGACTAACGGGTGGAGGAAGCTCCAGAAGAAACTCCAACTCAATCCAAATCAACCAATGCAAAGCAATTTTACATGTCAAGGAATCCATTTCACGCCATCTCAACTGAGAAGAATCAAAGCAGAAAACCAGAGAAATATTATATATGTACATTACATACATATATATTTATAGATGACACATGTATTTTGTATACGCTACTGTAAGAGTGATTTTTATGTGATTTTGAAACTACTTGAATATGTGATCCAGAAGTATATAAAAAAAAAAAATAATGAAAAAAATACAAAAAAAAAAATCAAACACAAGAAAAAATATTTATATAGAAATGCAAGATCGCGACAGAAAACAGCAATAAGTAAAATAAATTATAAACCAACTTGATTTTACGAACCAGAACTATTACATAAATACAAATTATTTGAAAAACTCCAGCTCCATTTTAAAATGAAACACCAGGCATAGGGGAGAATTTTAAAAGTAGGCACACGCTGTACACTCATTAAATATATTACAAATTAAAATGTTTCAAACTATTAAAGTAACACCTGAGTTGTACCACCATGTGCGGGCAATTTTCAAAAAAAAAACTACTTATTTGTAGGAGGTTTTTAAAGCGTAAAAAGAGTCTAGGAAGGGTTATCCTTTTCTTAAAAAATTGCCAAGGTGTTATAATTGAAAGCGAAACAGCAAAGATCACAAAGTAATGAACAACAAATTAAATGTCTAAAATATCAAATTGAATTTGTAGCTAGTTTAGTAGGGTTTACCAGAAACCACAAAATAAAAATAAATTGGAAATAAAATGGACACACATTAAAGAATCACAAAAGCGTAACAAAAAGCAAAGGCATTAATTCTATAGTTCTAGTTCTAGTTCTAGAACAATAAACAAATATTTGCTACCAATTGTTTCATCTAGTTAATAACTAATTAATTAACAAATTATAGTTATCTGTAATTAATGAGAGTTAACCGAATTAGCAAACCAAAAACATGACAACTCCGAACACCGAACAGGAATTTTATTAAAGTAATCGCAGAGACAGAGCAATATCTAACCGAAAGTCTTGTATTTTAAAAAGAAATTAAGAATTAAAGGATTTATGCAATTTGTGCGAACCAAGCCCACACAGAGACACACTCAATAATGTAAAATATATAAAACAAAAGACACCAGAAACTAAGTGGAATCAAACAAATAAATTTCAATGAAATTATTTTTTTCTAGAATATTGTAATACAAATGTGTGTCAAGACCTAAGTGAACTAAGCCAGAAGAATACAATACAATTTGAAACTTTTACTAGAAATAAACGCTGAACTTGTTTCGAAGCAATTCGACAGCTCTACATAAGTTAACTTAAATCTAGCCTAGGTCTAGGGAACTATTTACCTATAATAGAATATCTATGAAAATATTAATTATTTGCATTTTCAATTTTTTTTTTTTTTTATTTTTCTCTTGCCAATAAAATCAGTAAAGCAATTTTCATTTCCGTTTGAAAAATATATCAAAAACCGTTGCACTAATATTACTCAGATACCATAAATTTCTCCAAATATAAACCTTGTTATCGGAAATTAATAGCTGCAATGAAAAGTGAATTTACTTTTATCAGAACGAGTATCACCTTCTCCGGAGATCATAAAACTTTATTTACCAAGCTCTTTCGTTTCCATGATTTGATGATTTTTCTTTCTTTTTTTTAATTTTTTGTAGTGACTCGCTTTGTTTCAAAATGTTGTGTGTGTTGTTGCAAAGTTAGCAGTTAAATAATAAAATATATGCATATATTTAAGACGGGGCAGAATCAGAAAACTTTACAACTAGTTGTAGTATTTTGAGGGTTTGACAAATGACCAAACCGAAACGAATGACAAAGCGACAAACAATAGACTCCGACTCTGAAGATACCCTTCCACATTGTAGACAATGCAACCTTAACAAATCAATTATGAAACTAGTTATGCCCTGCAAAGGAAATGAATACAAATATTTGAATATTTATAAAAATATAAAACTAAAAAACTAGAATTATCAAATTATATTAAATTATCAAGCAAATTGTCTAGCAATTTAGTTATGTATTTCAAATCAAGAAACAAGAACAAAGAACAAATGTTTGTCCAAGGTGACCGACCACAAAGCAACAAAAGCATCTGCCTCAATCCGAGTATATACACACCTCTATATATATTTATGATCCTATATATTGGCAATAATTGAACGAACGAGTGGAGAGTGCGAGGCAGCCATGGCTAGAGTTTCTATATAGGCATTTGCTAAGGAGAGTTACTACATTGAAGTACTATGTAAACTATGCAATTAACAAATTGATAAATACAAATTACTATTTAAAAGAAAGATTAATAAAATCGTGTTTAAAGCATGACTCCTTTCGACTCGTCCTTTTTATTATACTTATATCCATTTCCTAATTTGTTGATGGGAACGCCGCAACTTTATGGCGGTGGTGTATGGTGTGTGGTGGGGTTCTTTCTTTTAAGTCGTTTTTTTATTTATTTTTTTGATATTTTTGCAGTCTGCAGACAAGACAAAGCCAAGGCGCTTGGTTCCCATGCGTGATTCCAATCTGGCCCAGCAACCACACAAAGGCAGCAGAGAAAAGGGCAATATAAAAGGCAAAGGCAGAGCATCCTCAGCATCAGCAGTCAGAAACTCGTAAGAATTTTAAAATGCACGATAATCGTTCAGTGATAGCTAAGCAAGCCGACAATGCCCGGGCTGCCTGAACTGCACTGCGCCAAAAAACCATTCTAAAAGTCTAAAAGTCTAAAAGTCTAAAAGACTCTCAATATAAAATGTAGTTGCAATCAACCTGTTTTTGAGGCATTTTGCTCAGTGTGAATGCCCTGCTCTTCTCATCTCTTTACCACTGCCACTTTAACCTGAGCCACCGAGGTCCAGGCAGCCAGTTTGAAACAAGGTAAGATGCTGCTGCTGCCGTTGCTGTTGCTGCTGCTGCTGCTGCGAGGTTGCTGCGATATCGCCGCGTTCGCGCGTTAAACACAAGCGCAACAATTTTTATTCTGTCAGCGAACGCGTGCCTGTATTTGTGTGGTCCCGTCTTCAAACTGGACTGGACCGAGGACGGGGGACCCTTAGCTCCTTTGACCAGTCTGGGACTGCCTGCCTGCCTTGTGATCTTGCGTGGCGATCTCACGCGCTTGCGCCTGCGCCTGTGCCTGCTCGTGAGCACACTGCACTGGAAATGGGCGGGCATATCAGTGGAGTCAGATCGAATGGGAATGGGAATGGGATATGTGGGGATACGACTTGTACTCTTAGGTAGCTGGCTTGGCTTATAAATAGGTTTTATGAGCGCAAAAGTGTTGCCATTTTTCATGCCAACTCGGATCCCCCACCAACTATTTTTAGACATGTACAAGAGCATCAAGAGAATGAGGGATCCTCGGTGGAGCTCAGACTTTCGCCTCGGTTGTCGTGTTCATGTTCTGCAGTGTTGCAGTGTTGCAGTGTTTCGCACGCTGCACGCTACACGCATTTCCACTTGAAACTTGTTCTTATACCAAAGATCGCCCGCACACCCCGCCGTGATTTGTAACACGATACATTTCGCCGCCGCTGACTGAAGCGGCCAGGAGCTCTAGGGGCAGGCCGCCTAAAGACCAGGGTCCCTGCTGCTTCTAATGCATTTTTCAGCTCTTTTGCATGGCCTCCCTACCTCCTCCGCCTCGCTGCCTCGTCCGATCAGCTCATTAAGAATTTTTAATTTGACAACGCGCGTAATTTATGTGGGAATTTCATGGCCTGTACTTTGACTCATCCCAAACGAAAGACTTAAGCAGCGAACTTGGCAGAGACCGAGGCTGAGGCCGAGAACTCTCTGCTCAGAAATCAATTTTCGATTTGCTGCAGTTGCCCGGGCTTCGTGTGGCTGCTACCTTTGGGCTCTAAACTTACAAACTGCCAAACAGACTTGACTCCCCGACTGACGGAATAACAGACTGACTGCCGGCTTCAGCATCCGCAGATCAAAGCCAAGCGAAGGCAGGCACATGGCGACCCCAAAAAAAGTATAAGAATGACAAGAGGTTGAACTCATTGCGGGTTTATCGAATTTCCAGATACTCTCTAAGGAGTTCTAGCTTTATTTGGATCCTTATTCTCAGCCATTCTCAGAAATCCTTAATTTTAAGTTAGCTAGTTTAGTGGTCACATAATTTTCTTATTATTACCAAAGTGGTTCCTAAAAAACCTGTACTCTTCAAACCAGCAGAGTATAGAAAATCTATTTAACCGGCACAGGCGTTGACGTTGATATTGGCCCCGACATAACGAAGTGTTGCCTGCTAGTTCCTGCCCCTTCTGCCTGGTAGGACCTCCTCCAGACTGCTGGCGGCTGTGGCCCTGCGGCTGCATTCCGCATGCGGTTTTTGTGGCCAGACAGGAACAGGCCAGGCCAGGCGGCATTTGGCCACGAGCGGCGCATAACAAGAAAGGGAGAACAAATGCTAGAGGGCGGGCATTGGGTATTAAGTATTGACATTCCAAAATTAAAAAAAAAAATACTCCGAGATAAAATGTGCAATTTTCCAAGTCTCTGCCGGTCCCCCAAGCCCCAAATAGTACTTGAGGAAAACGCAGTTACTGTTGTTGTGGTTGTTGTTGTTTCTGTTGGTCATCAACTTTCCATAATCGGCGCGCAGACAACAAACAACTTGGCCCGCCCGCTGGGTCCGGCCAGAAGTAACAACAACAAGAGCAACAAGCGCCACTTTGCTGTCAATTCAAAATGATAAAGCAAACAAATATTAACCCACTCCAAGTGGACGCATGTGGCTGCCGTCTCATGGCACTTTCTGACAGCCCAGCGACACTCGAGCCCGAGATCGGGGATCTGGGATCTGAGATCTGGCGTTGTGACTGGAACTGGGACTGCGACTGGGACTGGGACTGGAACTGTGGGAATGTGCCACGGTCTCCCCACATTCAGAGACACTCTCACAGAAACACACACACAGAGGAAGAACAGACGGCTTGCCACGGCTTAAATGCTGTTCCAGGCCATAATGACTTTTAATTTTTATGGCACTGGCTGCCGAGGATGCCGATGAAGCATCAGCAGCATCAGCAGCAGAGCTTAAGTCGCATATAATTCAAGTCCATCAACGCATGCGCTTCACTTGACCACCGCCATGATACACATTTAAATACTCATACCCGTAGCCGTTCCCGGACCTGCAACCTAACCCTGTTCCTGCCCCTGCCCCTGACCCGGCACCTTGCATACTTTGCTGTCGCCTGTATGGCCACTTGAAAACGCATCCATGTGACTCGTCTGCGTCTGGATGACCATGGTACATGGCCATGGCTCTCTGGGATCTCACCAGCTCTTCGGAACTGAACGATGCTCGAGAGGGCCAGAAAAGGCTCAGCGTTGTTTAATATTTTAAGTAAGTGCTGCCGCTTGGCTTTGTGGTGGGCATGAGGCTTGGGGAGGTCGGACTGGACAAGGTGCTGGAGGCTTGGATCTTGATCTATGATGGAGTGCGATTTTTCACCAACGTGTTAGGACACAGAGCTCTTTGGACGCGTAAAGGGAGACATTTTCTTTTAGATATCAGCTAAGTTTTTCATCTTTGAGAGCACGGGAAAGTTTTTAGATTAATGTAGGGTTAGTTTGTTTCATTTAAAACGTAAATTCAAGGATATACTAACTAATCAGCCCACCAAGATTGTAAAATATATATTAACTCAAGTTTTTAGCAATCCAATCTAATCTTGGCCCAAAATATGATTCCAAGAATTTCTTAATCAGCGGCATATGTTTTCATATCTATCGTAATTTGATTTGTGTACTGATTTGGCCACAACATTTGGGACATTGTGCTGCATATTTGTGGTTTGTCTCGTGCAAAAACTGTTGGCCAAATACGCGCAGCATGTGGCCACTGGCCAGGTTGTTGTTTCGGTTCCTGTTCCCTTTCCTTGCCAGCCTCTCCTCTCACTCTCCATGTTGGCTCGTCCCGGCTAACGTGGCTGCTTACTCACCAAGATCTCGACCGCATCGATCGCTGCCAGCTGATAGCACAATGGACCCACTGCACACAATGATAACTATGCCGCTTACGACTTTTTGACTCTCGTGCCGGCCAGGATCAAAAGGAGTCCGGTTGACAAATGTTTGTACACACAGCGTGAGAACAGGAGGGGTAGCCGCCGTGTGAGTGGGACGGAAAAAGGGCGACCCTTTTCCAGCTCAAGCCTCGAGGACGGTGAATGTTCATGTTACAAGCCCAATGGTCTCTCTGCACGCCTTCCCCTTTTTGGCTCCTGGGCCCATTCAGTTGCTGTTTCGACTGTTTCGGCTGTGCCGGCCTTTGTTGCGGTAGCAAATTCTTCGGAATAGCCATAGCCATTTGCCTAATTTCTATCTGCAGGCCCAGCAATTCCCCAATGGCATTTCACTTAGATTTATGTGAATTAAACAGCCCCTTGCCGCTTCGCCGCCTCGAGCGGCACATCCAAATCCCTGGTAGCCGTAAATGTCAACATCCATTAGAGACCTCAAACCGTTAGTGGCATTTGTCGCACGCTATGAGGCCAAAAAGCAGAGACCCGAACGGGGAGAAAAGAACCCACAACAGCAGTCACAACAAGAGTCCCACAACTGGCTGCATGATTGAGTGGCTGCTTCTCGGAATCAAATCGATATGAGAGCTGGGATTCGTTCGTATTGGATCAAAGTGTGTGTTTTCCTCTTTTCGGGTTTCGGTTGCCATTCGAATGCCATTCAAAACGGGGCAGCCATAGCCATAAACCATATAAATATTCTCGTAAATATTAGTTAGTATCAGTTATTAAATTACTCCGACCTTCACGCAAAGATTAAAACTGAGCAAAACCGGTGCGACAGGCCAAAGCACGCGTTATGGCGATTATTATTTGTTAATTATGTGGCTCTCTCTAATGCCAGGGCCCGAACATGTGCAGCCAAAACAAAAGACTTTGGCAACAAACTTGCCAGCTAGCTCAAAGCGGCCATAAAGCACTTTGGAAATTCAATGAACTCCGAGAGCGGAGAAGCCGAGGAGTTATAATTCGAATCGAACTATTTATGCTCTATTTATAAATATATATACAATATATAAGAATTAATAATCCCTTATCATGGTAATGTCGTTTGTATCTTTTAAAATATAAATTTATAAGTTTATTTTACAGATGCGCCTATTTATTTGTTAAGCTTTGTTAAAGTTTGGCAATACCTTGGCCAAAATGATGTTTCCTTGGGTTTTTTAATTAAAAACAAATTGCATCTCCTTGGCACAGCATCCTTATGCAGCTGCCTCTGCTCTACTCTGCCATTGCCCCCAAAACTCATTACATAAGCCATGTGCCCGCGACCCGTGTAAGCGCATAAAAAAGAAACAAAATTCAAGTTTCATATCGAAGTTTTATGATCGAAAACACCAACGAAAAAGTAAGGGAAACAAAAAAAGCACATCAGCAGCAACCCATGGCGTTGGTGGGAATGGTGGGATCCAAAATGCTGCTGTGTTAAAAATGGTGAGCCAAAGGGCGTTCGGTGGGGGTTTCAGAGGACTCGGGCGAGGCACCAGCAGCCATGTTAACAACTTCCATTAAAAGAAATTAAAAGCAGACGAAGACGCCGTTGGATGCGGACGCGCCATGGCGCACAGAAAATGGCGTTCCATCTGCTCTTTCGCATCTGCCTGGCATCTGTCCATGGAAGAGTCTGGGCTGGTCCAGAGGAGCCCGGGCTAATACCGATTCGGATTCTGATTCATAGTTGGCCAGCGAATGATCTGGGCGTTTCCGGTTCGTCTATTTGAAGGCACTTTTTGACATTAAACTCTTCCACAAGTCTCTACAAAAACAAGCTTTGGAATAACCTGAATCGTTTGAGTTCATTTCTCTCTCTGTACCATTACAGGTTGCCATTAAAATTCAATTTCAGTTTATAACTGTCGTCCCATTAATATTCACATAAATCAATGCTGAACCAAATCTAATTACAGAAACTAATCTGTGGCTTTTTATCGCAAGCTCTATTAGTTTATTTAGGGTTTTCTCTTAGATCTGTTTCGGGTTTTAGTTTTATTATTTTTTTGTTGTTTTTTTGTTTAAGACAAAAGACCAAAGGTAAAGGGCGCTCGATCTATATGATCGTGATTATGATGCCGAGCTGGCCGTCTCGCTTCCGCTCCCGCCGCTCCACTAGTCCGCTGAGGTATCTGAAAGATACGATGCCATTTATTCATGCTCATTAAGTGCTGGAGCGATTGTTGTCTGGGCTCCGAGATGGTCCTCCTCGGAGCAGTCGTATCTGGCTTGTTCACGGTGTGTTCATTCACAAATGAGCGCCTTAAGCAGCTCCGCCCCATAAACACACGGATACGGGCACATACAGACACACGGACGTAATGAGTTGCCACACACACACACACACAGTGAGAAGAGGAGAGGCCAGAAATTTATGTGGCAGCCACATAGACTGGCTCACACACAGAGATACCCGACTGCTGGATGCTGTGGCTGCTCAGCCCCATCCTCTTCTCCATCCCTGGACCAGCTTCTTCATCTTTAATTTGGTTCCGTGTATCTTGTTGATGGCGTTTTGCCTTCTCTTATATCTCGCCGCCGATCGTTCATTGCTATTGAATGTTTTTTTTGCCTTTTTTTGGTTTTTTCTTCGCTCGTCTTGGTCTTGGGTTTTCTACTCGTTTCTTTTGGGCTTTTTGTTGAAATTATGCTACGGTTTGCATTCCTGGGATCACAGTTAGCAAAATGAGATGGCCCCTCCGGGTCCGTTACAACAATAACAGGTGTTGCAACCTCCAGACTCCAGACTCCAGACTGCAGGCTCCAAGTCCTTTGTTGCCGCGGATTGCAGGTGACAATTTTATGGGCAAACAGAGCAGACAATGCCATAATACAGAAGTGACAGTGTCAATAGAGATCCGGCCTAGCGCAACCGCAAAGACTCCATTCTAGACATGAAACCAAACCGAAGTTTGCAGCTCATAAGGCAAAAGCTCAGAGTGCCAAGTTCAAGACGTGCGAAAAACCCGGACTGGAAATGTAAACTTAAAAATAGCAACCGCAGATTATTAGCCAAAGTCAACAGACACGGACTGGGGGAATTTGTTGGGCTATCTAGAAAAGCGGCATCATCGCTATACGATTAGCTTAAATACTTGGTAATTGAAAAATGCATTTGCGAATCGAATTATCAAGCTTTTTAGCATTCGGCTTTTAAGTCAATATCTACAACGGAATAACTGAGAAGATTTGTTAATAATTTACGATGAACTTATTTAAGCCTTTGTTTAAACTTATTTCGCTCGCTAAAGTCGCACATCCTGTTTTCCTATCTAATCTGAAGATTGCGAATATCTGGCCGACTTCCGATCGTTAATGACACTAATGATTCATTAAATGACATAAGCACCAAGGCGAGCAAGGCCAACACGACTCTATGGTGGTAATATACACTGAGGTTATCCTGGTTTTTTGATTGGAGTAACCCGGACGGGACCAGACCAGAAACTTCTCAAACGGAAGTTGGCCAAAAGGGGGCTGCCTTCGAGGAGGTACGTGTACCGAAAAGGAGCACCTCTCTCACACAATACACAAAAAACCGGAACATTATTAATTTACAAGCAATAAAGCGAAACGAACAACAAAATGCAACGGAAAAGGGCGAACAATGGTGGCCAAGAGTAGGTGGAGGAGGATGGATGGAGGAGGTTGAATGGAGGTGGAGGTACAGGAGCGGCTAACAAGCCACAAGAGTCGACGGGTAGTAGTAGTGCAAGTGTTAAGAGAAATTGCAGCTGAGGTTGCATCTTCTGGCCCACACGCACACCAGCACACTTGCCAATTGGTAATACCATGGCAGGCCATCTGTGGGACCGTCTTATGTACACCACCAATACAGAGGCGCCTGCTCTTACCACTCCTGTCCGTGTGAGCCAGAGTGCGGTGTTGTATGGTGGTCCCTCTCGCACTGAAGCGTTTTGAATGGAGCATAAAAATGAACACTGGCCACGATCACCTCACCACAAACAAAGGCCCGAACCCACACAGCCACACGGAAATGAACCGAGGCCGGTTCACAGTGTTAGTGCCTGTGCGGAGGGTTCTTGAAAGCACCCTCGTCGCACACATACTCGCAGCCGGACTGCCACTCCGATACCACGACACTCAGATACTCAGATACTCAGCTACTCCACTCCCGATACTCGTTCGGGCGCTCGGAAATGTCATTTGTCAATCACCGTGCGAGCGCAACGGTTGTCCGAGAGCGAGCTCCCTGCGAGGATTAGCCCAGGCGGTTAAAGTAACCTAAAGTATCCTTCAAAGTAAACCCAAGAAACAACAAGAAAATTCACAAAATCAAATAAATAAATAATAAAACGCGTGCGCTCCTCCTCAGTGTCTCTCAGTGTGCCAAAAGTGAAGTGCTAAACAACCAAATAGAAACGAAAAGAATAATATTACGATACGAGAAATAAACACCAAGCATTCGAGCAAATAAAACAGGAGAAACAGCAACCAAACAGAGATCAAGCATCATGGATAACTCAGACTGCCGTGTGCCCTGGGCCAGTGCCTCTGGCAGCATGACCTGCCTTTCCCTCGACACAGCCAAATGCCACAGTTCCAAATCCAAATCCAAATCCCAGCCAGATTTCAATCCCAGCTCTCCCCCAGCGGCGGAAGAGATGCGACACATTGCGCATACGCACCGTTGCCCCGGTGGCAAAGTCACAACTCTGCTGGCAGTCCTGCTCCTTGTGCTGCCCTTGAGCTTTACGCCGGCCCACAGCTGCGGTCCCGGTCGAGGCTTGGGCCGTCGCAGGGAGCGCAACCTGTACCCGTTGGTCCTCAAACAAACCATTCCCAATCTCTCCGAGTACACCAGCGGCGCTTCTGGGCCCTTGGAGGGCGAGATCCGCCGAACTTCGCCCAAGTTCAAGGACCTGGTACCGAATTACAACCGGGATATCCTGTTCCGCGACGAGGAGGGCACCGGAGCCGACCGTCTCATGAGCAAGGTGAGTTATTTGAAATATAAACAAAGGGTTAAGTTCTCTAATGACTCAGCGAGAGGGTATCAATGGTAGTGTCTAGTTGGGGAATTAAAATATTAGAGCGGTTCGTTCCTATCAGTATGTCAGGAGGTATTCCCTGTACAAGTGGCTATAGAATTAAACATTCTAGCAATCATTTTGCTATATGATTTAGTTCCCCATAAAATAGGAAAACCCCAATCGAACTGCTTCCGATCTGGGGCTAGGCCAAGTCCCTGCCTATTGCGCACCGCACCCACCAGCGTCCACACAAATTCAATTGTCAAATTAGCAATCGCTAATCTCAGAGGCAAACGCTATCTGCGATGGAAAAAATATTACACGTACCGCTCCAAAAAACGACTGCCCGCCACTCGATTTCCCATTGATAACGGGTACGTGTCGGCGTTTAAAAAAAAAATAAAAGCCAACTCATCGGGCTGATGGTCCGCTTGGCATTTAATACAAATAAATAAAGTTTATTGTCAAGTGTGAGCCATAAAAGCGACTAAAAAAGCATTGGAAATTATGATTAATTATGCATCTTATCGTCCTAGTCGAGCTGCAATTATTTCGCGAGTGCAAAAAACAGGAAGCCCGATACTCGAAATCCAAGGGGAATATGGCAGATAGCCAGCCAAATTCCAACGAACTAAGCCATAAAGTATTCGCAATACTCGCAAAAATATAAATTAATAAAAGGAGGCATGGGGAAAGGGGCTAAACGAAAACAAACAAGAGTGCGTTCAACAACCTCCGATAAAATCGATCCGAGGGATCATCTTGGCAAATAGTTCAATCAATCAACATTGTGAATGCGTTTTCGATTTCGCCACGAACAACAAACAGCGAATCGAATGGGGCCGGATTAAGTGCTACAAGTACGAGTATGCCTGCCCAGCCTGCCCAGTCCACCACCTCCATCTTCTAGTCCACCTGTCTGCGCCCCAAGCGAGGCACGCGAGCATTTGCCGCTTATCGCCGGTGTTTGCCTGATAAGCGGCCTGCAAGTAGCTTGTTCGCCAACTAATTTACACTCACACCGGGCCACTTGGGGGGATTACTTGCCAATATGTAGCGGGCACTGAAAAGAATGACTCTCCCCTTTCCGGATGGAAAAAAACCTCTTTTAGGGGTATTATTCCTTTTGATACCCCAATATTTCTTTCTGTGCAACCACTTATAGGTCGCTGCTAGCTATGTTGATTGCAGAAAAGCAGAACAAAAATGTGTGCTAAGATACCAGCTAAGTCGAGGAATAGCAATATCTTATCGTTCAGGCCAAGAGGTGTTAAGTGAAAGTTTGGAAGGATTTTGGTGGGAGAACCAAAGTGCAAAACATCTAAAACAAGTGCTTAATTCCGGCGATAGAAGTTCCAATTAGCCGCCACGGTCGATGCGTTACAGGGACTTGGGTAGGTGGAGGCGCATGCGCTACAGTCAGGCCCCCGTAAGCAGTTCCCCGACAATCGCGCTTATCGCGACAAATTTTGTTATTTTAATGAAATTTTAAATGCCGACTTGGTGTTAAAAATATCGCAATCTTCGCTTGATAAGCCACTATAAACGAGCTATTAAAGTTTTATAGCCGACTTCCAGTTTCCTTGGCCACCATTTGGTGTATATTTTCGAGTCAAATAATCAAAACTATGAGTAGACAGATTAGCCAAGCCACCCAAGTAACTAATATAGTTGATTTAGGACTGTAATTCAACACTCATGCCATAATGACTTTCATTAAAATTATTTACGGCACTTGTCGAAGATCTCAGATGATTAATACTACACTTTATCGACTATAGTAGTTAACAAAACAGTTGTTCTGCCTTCTAAAATTTCACTTAACTTTCACAAATTGCCTTTTGCAACTGGCACGCGCCCATCGGGGGACTTTGAAATGGCCAGAAGAAACATTTGTAGACGTTACCTTGAATTTGATATGCAATCCATATCCATATAAAGCAGCCTTTTCAGTCCAGACCCGACAAACAGTTAACAGTTGCACTAACACGGCAGTGGCAGGAATACTTTGTATTTTGTATATTTTATATCGCCCGTGACATCGGCGTTTGTCAAGGACAGGGAAAGGTCAAAGCCAAATCCTAACCTTGGCTTGCATCCGGGCATTTGACTATTGACTAAACGACCAAGGACACTCGCACCCATAAAATCCTGTTGCGCTCAATGGCAAATATTTACAACTGCAACCGTTTCGCAGGCTACCGAGTGACATTGAGAATTGCCAAGAGAATTCTGAGAGAACCAGACTGAGAAACCAGAAAACCAGCAGCGCAACTAAATCGTATTTTATGTCCAGTCCGGCTGCTGATTTTGATATTTTTTTTTGGATACTAACTGTGCGTGAATTTCGGCTGGTAAACAATTCGTTTTGGCCATTAAAAACGGCTGCTAACCAAGTGACCGTGAGTGTTTTGTGTGGGTTGGTTGCATAAACAAAAATTGCAAATTGTCAGCAGCATTTACACTAAACAATAAAGCCGTAGCTTATGACAAGTCATTGCATTGCTGGTAATTAAAGTAATGTCTTGTCTATGCAACACGCCTCTTGATTTTGTATCTCGGGATTAGACAAGCAGGAGAAACCGCAGCGGACCGCGGACCGCGGACAAATGGACAGACGGACTGTGAAGAATGCGTCAAAAGCCGCAGCATAAGTTCTAAAATTTCATAAATTGTAGCAACAATGGGGCTGAGGGAAAAGCCAATAGGGTAATCCGATATGATTATTGACATGCATGCAGTCCCAGTTGCCAGTTGCCAGTTGCCAGTTGCCAGTTACCACTTTTCAGTCTTTCAGTCCTCAGCCTTCAGTCCACAGTCCACAGTCCTCTTTGAATATTGTCTTGAGTATCCCCCACTCAAGATATATGCATCAAATCAAATCAAATCAACTCAAATCAAATCACAGTAAGCCCTCAGAACACTGGCCAGAGGCACTTTAATAGAACATTATGACTCAAAAATTGATCCTATTATGACAAAAGATCAGAAAACCAGAGACAGAACGGTGCACGGTGTGCGGTGTGCGGGATGATGTCAGAGTCTCGGTTTCGTTTTCCTTTGGCCAAACTCAAATCAAATCACGTCAAATGCCAAGATAAGCAAACTTCTCTTCGTGGGAACATTCCAGGGCAAGGCTGGGCGAGATCCGTCCTGTGGCCAACAAAGTAATCAAACTTATCAAACAAACATCAGTCAGGCAAAGTGGACAAATTGCCAAATGGCCAGGGATCCATCCAGCAGCGGTCCATCCGCTCCGGGTCTTCTCCGTTCAGTGTTTGTTTTGGGTTTGTGTATGGGATGCTTTTATATTATTATTAATCAATTTGATACTTTTACGAGGGCACTCAAGCGCAAATGTTCAAGGATTTGTTGCTCCAAAATGCCATCGATATTTGCTCTGTCTCTGGCTCTGGCCTGGCTCTTGGCTTTTGCTTTATTTGCATAAAACTTTTATGAACTTGCCCTGGAGAAGAAGATCGCGAGCGAGATCTGCGATCGCGTCGCGGCTATCACATTACTGCTGGGCGAGTGACTCACATTTCACATGGCTCTCGGTCTTGTCTCCCGATTCCCGATGCTCGATTCCTGCAAGTCACGGGTCCCTTACGTATGCCCCCTCCCTGGCAACCCCATCAGTGCCAATGTGCGGCTCATAACTCATCATCAAAGTTAATCACACATCAGGGATTATGGCGCTTATCATTTAAGACCCGGCCCGGCCCGGGTCTCCTACCTGCCTCCTCCAAACTCCAAACTCAAAACTCCAAGCTGAAAGCCTCCAAATGACTTTTGCAGCCCAGCCGGGCACATTAAATGCGGCAGGGTCAGGGGGGAAACACAGGTGAGGCAATAGGCCACAACTGAGATTTAATTTACGATTTCTGCAAATTAATAGCATTTAATTAATAACAATAAAATGACGCCTTCCCTTTATGGACGTTTATTTGACGCGAGATTTACGAGCATTTGTAAAGAGTTGCGGGTCGCACTGGGACTTGGGACTGGGTTTGGGATCTATGCAAATGGCTAATAACTTTTTACAATTCCAAAGGACTTAAAGGCTAGATAGTTGGGATATAGGGAGAGCTTGACGAAGAAATACAGCCAATAAATAGGATAAAATCAAACTATTTTTTAAGTAAGAATTCCATTCGTCATTTGGCAAGTGAGAAAATTTCAATTTGGCATCCGATCTCTCGTTAATCCGATAAAGATTTACCTCCTTTTTAATTCATTGCCATTTATAATCCGAAAAAATAAACAGACAGGAGCAGACTTTGGAGCCCGAATGTCGAAATGTCCAGATATTTCTGGAGATTCCGTAAACACAGTCACATTCCCTCGGTTTCTGATTAATTAAAACTTCATCCGTCCGTCTGGCATTTTTTCTTCCCTTTTTTATATACTGGCTTTTTACGATTTATGGATCTTTTGCGCTGTAATAATTGCGCCGCTGCCAGCGCATCAGCATAAACAATCAAAGAGATTGCCGCGGCGATGGAGGAGGAGGATGGCAGGACTCCCCCGCGTTTCTAATGAAGAGCTGTGAATAGATTTGCAACACAAATAAACATATTCGGCGGCGGATTGGCATTGGCCCTGCACTTGAATCAATCAGCCTTCTCCAAGTTTGCCAATTAAGTGAGGGAAAAGGAAATCTTTGGCCCTCGAGTGGCCCACACAGGGCGACCTGCTGACTGACGGGCTCTAAGTTGCCACCAAAGTGGATGCCAAAAGAGCCCCACTCTCTGGCAAGGCTCTCTCAAGTGGCCCACCTTCAGAGTCTGTCCTCGATCCTCCCCTGAATCCCGGGCTGTTGACACACATAAAGCGTGTGTGGTGGGTGACGTGATTTCCTCCGTTTTTTCTGGGCCTTTGAGTATATCCTGTGTCAGTTGTAAGTTTTCGCTTCCTCCGAGCTTCCTCAGGGCCGATGGCAATCAGTGCCAGGAATCAAAGGATATGCCATATCTGCTTACACTATTCCACAGGACTGCATAGCACGTGCATCTGGCCTGGCCAACAAAATCACACAGAAAATATAAAAACCCAAAGGGGTGACTCCCCTGGCGTAACTTAATGCGCACTTGAATTATGTCGTTAAATTGTGTCGTTTCCTAATCGTCGGTTTTTTCTTCCTGGGGTAAGTAATCCGAGATGCCTCGCCTTTGCTTTCAAGAGCAACAAAAAAAAAATCAGGGTAACCTGGGACTCCAACTGGGACTGGGACTGGAGCTGTGGATCCAAAAACAAACAAAGACCAAGAGTTCGGGACTAATAGCTCCAGCGGGTACCTTCACCGACCACTCCGCTAATGATGATGAGTGCCTAATAATCTTCGTGCCATAATAATTTCGCTTGGACCATTAAAAGCGTCAAATTGGCAGCCAGCCAGACAATTTAAATCAATAAAACTGCAGTGGCGTGGCAATTAAAAACGCATCAAGTCCAAGATCTTTGCCTGGGACTTTAAAAGCTGTAGGGGATCAAATGCAGATGCGTGTAAACAAAAATGGGGCGTGGTTTGATTTTCCCTTTTTGGGGGGATTTTCGGGGTAATGGCTGGGCAAAGTTCACACCTTGTTGAATGTCTAATTAATGCAGCTTTCATGGCAAGAAGGAAGGTGGCAAGAGGGCAGGGGGCAGGGGGCAGGGATCAGTACCGGGATAAAGGGATGCTGCGAATGGTGGAGCAGGGTATGTGCCAGCCGGGGCTTATTTACACTTGACGCTGTTGTCTAACGGCCACTTACAAGGCACACACATTATTTAGCCATCTTTTTGGGCCGCCGACGCCGCCTTTAAATGTTTACCTTACGCACCCGTCGGCAAACGATGCTGGATTTGGATGTGGATTTGGATTTGGAGTCGGAGTCGAAGACGAAGACGGAGGTCCCTCTTCGGCTAGCTTGTTTGCTCTTCGCTGCATCGATTTTCAATTCGAACTCAATGCATTAGCATGTTGGGTAAACATCGTTGGCAGTGCTTAAGACAAAAGCGTTTGTTTTTCACCTTTTTTTTACCTCCATCTCGGACTCGGACTTGGACTCGAACTGTTTGCTGTTTCGCGTTACGCTTTTGTGCTCATTAGCACGGCTCGACCGGGCTCTCCACTGGTTAAGCCTTTTAATAAAGCAAAGTTGCAGCAGTGGACAAGCCCACAAGACAAGACCATACCGTACCGGATCGGGCCAGGCAGGACAGGCAAATTTCATTGAACTCTTCCCGGAATGCGCGGGTCCGGTCCACATAACTGCCACCTCGGTTGCGGCAGCTAGCATATTGTGTGTGACAAATTCAGGCCTCCTTGTTTTGGGCCAAATAATAGCAAACACACAGCCGGAGATCCACACACCTCATCAAAACATAAAACCGAAAAAGGCAGAACTGATCTTCTGATCGGCTGTGGTTTGCTCGAAAAAAAGGATCCTTGGTTTGCAAATTGATTTCATGCGCTGTCTGTTTGCACACAAAAAGGCAACATCCTGTCGCTGTCCTTTGTCCGCCGGCCGCTTCTCCGTTGATAATTGATTTTGTGGCTCTGTATCTTTAAGATACCTTCTCCGATGCTCCGCTTCTACGCTTCTCCGAGTCTCCGATCTTTATTTTTGGGTCTCAAATATTTGCATAGACTTATACGAATCCTTTTTGCTTGGCTGGCATTTCTCCGCTATTGGATTTAAAAAATCAAATGGAAACAAGCCGACAAACGGCGAACTGGGAACTGGGCACCCACCACATTGTTAAACAAAATGTAAGCGTTTTCATATATTATCGACAGGAAAAACAAAGCGAGGTAGAGGATCGAAAATAAAGGTCCATAAAGATCCCGGCATTATTGTTATTATTTACCTATGAGCGTGGGTTAGTAGGGTCAGTGTTTGAACTGCAAACAAGCCTTTGGCCAGAAAGCAGAAAGGGAACTCGGCAAACACCACTCGGAGCACCAAAAACTCCTTGGCTGTTTGTTGAGGTTGTGCAGCAACAGGTTCAAAGGATGCGACCAACAAAAAATCTATCCAAAAAAAAAGGGCAGACTCACACACAGTCCAAAAGCAAATACCTAGGCGGCGGTACTCTCCCTCCAAAAAGAAACCTCCAAGAAGAAAAAACGTAATGAACACCAGCCCTTTTGGGCAACCAGAATGAACTCCCGCTTGCCACGCCCCTCCCTCCACACACGCACACACTATAGCCATCTCTGTTGCTCCCACGCAGGGCGTTGCGTGAATTAAACATGGCGTCTAATTGATCTCTCTCCTCCGATCTCTTCCAGCGCTGCAAGGAGAAGCTCAACGTGCTGGCCTATTCGGTCATGAACGAGTGGCCCGGAGTCCGTCTCCTAGTCACCGAGTCCTGGGACGAGGACTACAATCACGGCCTGGAGTCGCTGCACTACGAGGGCCGGGCAGTAACCATTGCCACCTCGGATCGCGACCAGTCCAAGTATGGCATGCTGGCCAGGTTGGCGGTTGAGGCAGGATTCGACTGGGTCTCTTACGTCAGTCGCCGTCACATCTACTGCTCCGTTAAATCAGGTAATTGTCTTTTTTATATATATTTTATACATTAAGGGTTTAGTTTCCATCATTGAAAAGATGTATCTGGTTTTAGGTTGGTTTCTTTAGCGTGCTAACACAGTTTCTGAATATGAAACTTTTCCCAGATTCATTTTTAAGCCCCCTTGGCACTTGGCAACCTGAGTTCCTAATGGAATTTCCAGCTATGGAAGTGCCATTGTAATGGGTGATGGCTGATGGGTGGGCCTGGTCAGTTAGCCAGAAGTGACACTAACAAGCGTAATTTCGCATGTTTCGTACTGGCGATCGCTAAGCTGACAGGCGTTGGCAAATTTCAGGCCCCCAGCCCCGGCCAGTTGCTTCGCCAAATTGGCCACGGCTGCAGTTCCTGCAGCTCACTTGGAAATACAAAAATAAAAAGGGGAAGAGCCAGGCAACGGCCAGGCAACAAAGTCTCGAAAACCGGACCCGAAAAGAGTCGGTCCGGCAGAGGCGGCAACTTGCTGGGGCCGTGTGCTGTTTTGACATGTTTAGGTTTGCGCCTGTCAAATTAAACGAATTGATGATACGACACCCAAAGCGTTTCTCAGGCCAAACAGCCAAACAGGCAAACTGGCCAAGAGGCAAGCAACCAGGCAGCCAGGCAACCGAAACAGGCAAAAGATGAATTAAATGCCGGGCTAAAACCTGAGAGCGGGCCTAATTGAAAAAAAGAGGCTCGGAAGAAACACTGAAGAAACACCAAAAACCGAACACAGCAAGTTAGCATCATCAGTTAAGACTCCCGGTAGGTGTGTGCGTTTGGGTATAGTATCTCTGGTCTGGGTGTGTATCTGTGAGTTGTAGCCATTATGGCCAGCAACCAGTTTTCCCCGAAACATAACGATACATAACGAAACTGCCCCAAAGACCAAGAGAGAGGAAAATGCTCCATGGCCCAAGCTTCATGCTCCATGCGATCAGCCAACCAGCCAACCAAAACGGGCCAACACAATTAAGTTTTCCAGTGCCAAGATTTCCCGATTTTGCATTTCTTTCCCAAGCGGCTGAGGGATTTTTCCTTTCATGTTTCATTTCGTTCAATTTCCGTCTACAATTACAGCTCATGCCACGCCTTTTTCCCACACACGCAGTCACAATATTTTGACTTTTCTGGGCTCTCGGTTTGCGGCTCATAATGATCACAAAGGACATCGGAGCCAAGTGTCCTTGCTCATTGATTCTAATTGCTTATAAAAGGAGCCGCCCTGTCCGTTTGACCCCTGCCCCTTGCTGCCCTTGCTTGGCCAAAAATCAAAGGACCGAACCGACAACAAGTGGCAAAAGGACACAGTCTGTGGCTGTCCTGCCTTGTGTGTGGTCTCCTGTAACAGTGCCCCCTCCCCATTGCCTCTGTCTCTGCCTCTGCCTCTGCCATGACCATGTGTTGGGCTGCCGTGGGCCTATCAATAAATTACGAAGCGATTGATTGCTGATAGCCGGGCTGCACATAAACCACTGGCTTATGACAGTTTTGGCACAGCATTCGATTCGCTGCGAGTTCGCTGCCTAAGTCTTTCGTTTTCGATGCCTAAACAGCAGCCGCGAGAGCCACACAAATCCAGCACTGCGACGAAGAGTAATGGCTGTAAACCTTTTTGTCGACACTAATTTTTTTTTAACTCTTTTTGTTGCTGCTGCCTGGCAGGCCATTGTTGGTGTTTCGTGTGTCGCGCGCGCGCATTAAGCCCCAAGTCGATGTTGCTGTTGTTGCATGTTCATGTTAATGCTGTCCAAACGATCAGTCACCACAGCCAACAGCAACAACAAGTGGTCGCTGCGGAGCGGCTGTCCTCTGTTTTGTAATAATTTATCAGTTTAGTCTTCACAACAAAGATAAAATAACGATAATTTTAACCACTTTAATGGTTTATTAATTTATGACCCTTCAAGTTCTTCACTTTCCCGCCGCTCACAGCCGCCAGCGGAGACGCCGAATACCGAACGCCGAAGAAGACGATGCCTGAGATTTTGTTTCCCTTCTTGGCCGTGTCATTCCCTCGACTTGGTTTTATTTTTCCCCTTGTTACTGGGTTCTGGGTTTTCAGGGTTTCTGGGGTTTCTGTTTCTGTTTTTGGTAAGAAGGTAGATTTCACACCAATTTTTCTTGTTACTACCGCGTTTCCTCTCCCCCAACTCCGTCCTTTCAGACCCTCCTGGGCTTGGCTCCCGGTCCCCATCGATTATGGGTTTTATAGACCGCTGACCATATGTATTTAATCCGATTTTTATTGTTTCTACACTTTTGTCTGTCCAACCGACCTGTCGGCTAGTGTTTACCAAATGCATCAATGGAAATCCGGAATTCGGGATTCGGTGTTCGAGGTTCGGTATTCGGGAAGGTGCATTTTCTTTGGAATTTTTGGTTGCAGCAGCAGCAACGAGGCCACTTTATGACCACTCATTATAATAAAGCGCGCGCGCTGTTAGTGGTCTGGAATTTTTAATTTGAATTTTACAAGCATTTACAGCATTTGAGGCGGCGGCGCTTCGGGTGTGAAATGTGCGTGTGAGCCCCCGAGAGAAAGTTCTACAAACGCAGCCCAATATTTCCACATCTAACTGGGTGGCCCCTGATCCCTATCCCGATCCCGATGGTAACCCAATATCCATTAATGATGATTAATGTGGCTGCCCTTGCAATATGCAATAGTGGGTTGCAGCATGTTCGGTAATTGCGAACAGGTTGCTAAAAAGGCCGCCATGGGCTGTTGGGAAAACAAAGCCGCAAACTGCTACCTGGCACATCCCTTCTCCAGCTCGACTCCTTTCCAAACTAAGCCGCTTTGGCTCGAGTCGAGTTGGCATTCGGATTTGGCTGATCCCACACGGCTAATCTTGTAGGAAAAACAAGATCACAATTTTTGTGCAAGCCGAAGCCGAAGATGAAGCTGAAGCTGAAACCGAAACCGTAACCGAAAACAAAAACACACGACCGCCGCATGTTATTGATATGGACTGGCAGATCGCAGATTGTAGATTGAAGATCTCCGATCCTCCGATGCTCTGATCGCATTATGTTCCTGGCTTGTTGGCGAGCCGCAAAAGGCAGTCCTTTCAGTCAGTCCTTTTCGGGGCCCATTGTTTCAGTTTGGGCTGTAACCGGGCCAGCCCCGGGGATCGATCTGTGAAAACCTTTTTGACTTGTTGGGTTTGGCAATTGGATGCTTAACGCCAAATTAGATTAACAACTAATGCCATTACCTGGGCCAACTACACTCTGGTGAAAAATGTTATCTCACATCGGTAGTAAATATTTTGTATTGACTTAGTTGAGAAGTAACATATTTTTAATTTAAAAACCCTACTTGCTAATCAAATATTAATCAATTTCTTACCTTCTTCCGCTTACAGATTCCTCAATCAGCTCCCATGTCCATGGATGCTTTACCCCAGAGAGCACCGCCCTACTGGAGGGCGGAGTGAGGAAACCGCTGGGAGAGCTCTCCATCGGAGACCGCGTCCTAAGCATGACCTCCAACGGCCAGCCCGTCTTCAGTGAGGTGATCCTCTTCATGGACCGCAACCTGGAGCAGATGCAGAACTTTGTGCGCCTCCACACGGCGGGCGGAGCAGTGCTGACAGTGACGCCGGCGCACTTGGTGAGCGTGTGGCAGCCGGAGCACAAGCAGCTTACCTTCACCTTTGCCGACCGCATCGAGGAGCGTCAGCACGTGCTCGTCCGGGATAAGGAGACGGGCGAGCTGCGGCCCGATCAGGTCATCAAAGTGGAAAGTGTGCGCAGCAAGGGCGTGGTGGCGCCTCTGACCCGCGAGGGCACCATCGTGGTCAACTCCGTGGCCGCCAGTTGCTATGCGGTGATCAACAGCCAGTCTCTGGCCCACTGGGGGCTGGCGCCCATGCGTCTTTTGTCCACCGTGGAGGCGTGGCTGCCAGCCAAGGATCAGCTGCGCAGCTCCAAAGACAAGACAAAGGACGGTTCCGCGGAGCGACAGAACGGCATTCACTGGTATGCCAAGGCGCTGTACAAAATCAAGGACTACGTCCTGCCGGAAAGCTGGCGCCATGATTAGGTCCTGCGCCCAGTGTCCCGAGGCCCGGCGCAATAATTGTATTATATTTTGTAGTTATGTATATGCCTAATGATTGATGTATTTCAATGTTGAATATGATTAATACCGATCGCTAATATTTATTTAACACACACAAAACACCCACCCACATGGAAAAAGCAAACAAAAAAAGGATATCAATTAGCCAGAGCAAACATAATCAAAACGATAAACGAAAAATTCAAAACTGTTACATGCATGTCCTTGACTTTTTGTGTTTTTGCAAACATCCTTAGATATAAGTAGGCAAACCTTGGCACAAATCCTAAAAGAAATGCGAGAGCTGAAAACAAGAGAGAATCTTACACAATTTTTTTTCAGACGACTGTTACTGTATATTTTTAATGGAATTGAATTGCATAATTTATTAAATTGCGTAATCGAGTTCGAAAGCAAGTGCGAGTGAGGCGGAGAGCGTTCAAGCCATTGGATATATAAAAATATTGTACTTTGTATATAGAAATGAAGCATTATAGTGACTGAATACTTTATTGTAATTTTGTATATAATACTTATAGTTAACTGCGTATTTATACCTAATATTTAATGAATTATATTGAATTTGTTTGATAAATTGTTGTGTTTTTTTTTTTTGGGGTTTATTGGTACGAAGCTTTCTTCTAACACTTTTTAAATTGTGCGCCAAAGTATTAAGGACTCATGGAGTTGCCACTTCGGTGAAAAAAATTCATGAACCGGTTCATATTATAAACCGGTAATCGATAATCGAAAGTAGACGCCCTTTTAAGCCGATCAGTATATAGAATTGGACGTTTGGACAGGTCGAACCGGTTTTCTTAGTTCGAAATAAAACGGTTAAGAATTTTAAACAACAAAATTCAAACAACAAATAATACAGAGAAAAACGAAATTTTAAATTCTTATCAGCTTTTCTTTTCATCTTAGACATTATTATTTTAACTACAAAAAAATCCTTTTGAAACCCTATGGACATTTTTATCATTCTTTTTCGATAAATGTTTGTGCTAAAAACAGCAACTGCGACCTGGTAACACTAAAATAATAATATATATCATTCAAACAAATTTCCCATATTGTTGAAACATAAGGCGATTTAAGTTTTTAACGTGGAAACACAGATCATTTTGAGAACTGCTAAAAACGGTTGCTTGTGTTTGTTGGCCTAGAAACATTCTCCAGGGAAGAGGAAACAAAGATGGAAGTATGTCGCCTTTGTTTGGCAAAGGATGCACACTTTTCCGTTGTGTCGGCGTCGATTGCCGTCAAGATAATGGCCTGTACCTCGCTCGAGGTGGATCCAAAAGATAGTTTACCGAAACAAATGTGTACTGCCTGTCGCCTTCGACTCGAGGAGTTCCACCATTTCCGTCGCAGGTGCCAAGCAGCTGATCGGATATTAAGGCGCGAAAATGTCTTGACCCAAACCGAACTTGAGGAGGAGAACAATGCCGAGCTCCAAGACGTGGTCAAGTGCACAGTCACTGCCTGTTCAGAGAACACCGCGCAGTGGCGAAGGGAAGCAGAAGAGCTCATACGAAAGGAAATCGACGCCTATAAAAGTGGTTTAATGGCCAAGAGCAAGGAGGCTCTTCGGGCAGAGATCCAGGTGGAGGTGCGACATGAAGTTGAGGAGGCGCTAGTGGAGCAGGCTAAGCAACAGGTGCGTCTCGATGTCCTGGACAACCTCTTCGAGGAAGTTGAGCAATTTTTTGTTCGGAAACGTAACGAA
Organism: Drosophila vallismaia; assembly: GCA_035047325.1. Lineage (NCBI taxonomy): Eukaryota > Metazoa > Arthropoda > Insecta > Diptera > Drosophilidae > Drosophila > Drosophila vallismaia. The sequence continues at coordinate 464,649 of JAWNPU010000002.1, read as the reverse complement.
GTGTCCATCGATTACTTTGATGGTTCCGAGCACGTCAGCTCCGAAATAGCAGACGATCTATATGAAAGCGGGGAAACCGAGGAGCAACTTATGAATCCTGCCGTAACTGTCGTAGAACTTATGGGTAACCTTTAGCTTTTTTCGGTGAACTTAATAATCTAATTAAATGTATTTTAGATACAGAGCCAGATCCCCAAAACTTAAGCCATTCCCAAACTCCTACGTCTAATCCTGACCCTGAGGCATCTATACCTTTGCCAATGGTGGAGATCAACATGACGGACCCCCAACTATTCCACCTTCGCGATGAATTCCACAGAGATCAGTTTTTGAATGGTCAAAAGCCGACAAACTCGGCGATGAAAGTGCCTCCGACTAAACAAGATCTAAGATTGAGAAGATCAGTACTTAAGAAACCTGTTAAAAAAGGCTCCAAGACTTCAGCAAAGACTCAAATGAAACAAAATCGTGACAAGGTCAGAACTTGGACGAAACGGTTCTCTGGGGCTGCCAAAAAAAAACCGCACTGCGTGCGATATTGGCTCAGGGGAGCCAAGTTAAATCAAACCATTTCATAAATATTACATTTATTTTAGCAGAATACATTTACACATAATTTTTTTCTAGGTAATAAATCAAATCTTTGCCTATTTAAGTGTTCCTATTATACAAACGGAAAATATATATTTTTTTTCTTTGAGTTTGTTACCAATTTAAAATATTAATAAAAATAATATTATTTTTCACTTGACAGAAGTTCGAATAAAAATTGAAAAACAAAAAAGAAATTTTACATTTCGTTTGCATTTTAATAATTGGACCAAGTTTAGAAATGACATCGCTCTATCGAAAAAAGCGTAGCATAAGTAGCCTTTCAATTTACAATTGGGCAATGATGCAGATTAATGGAAACCCGGTAAACAGATAGTAGTAGAACATTTTTAATGAATTCTTAACAATCGAATGTATATTGGCAAAGATATAGCTATCCCCGTAATTCATATACGGGTATCATTGACATTTTTTCATTTTTAAAGAGGGTTCATGGGAAAAAATTACAATCAAAATAAAAATTCGGGATAAGATTTTAATTCAGATTGGTAGAGAATCGATGTAGAAATCATTTAAAATATGCCACTTAAGAATCGGATGAAAATCGGCAAAGATATAGCTATCCCCGTGAGCCATATATGGCGAACATTACATTTTTCCATTTTGAGAAGGAAGTTTGTGGGAAAAAATTGACAAAAAATCGAAATAAAAATTAGTGATAAGATTTTAATGCAAATTGATAGAGAATCGATGTAGAAATCATTTAAAAAATGCCGCTAACGAATCGGATGAAAATTGGCAAAGATATAGCTATCACGGTAAGCCATATACGGTGATCATTGACATTTTTTCATTTTGAAAAGAAAGTTCATGGGAAAAAATTGACAAAAAATCGAAATTAAAATTAGTGATAAGATTTTAATGCAAATTGATAGATTCCCGATTCTGCTCAGGAATCGGGTTAAAATTGGAAAAGATAGATACATCTTCGTGGGCCATATAGGCCATATAAATTCAAAACGTGTTCTGGTCTCAGAATTTAAAGTAGATTGATAGAGAATCGATCTAGGAATCATTTAAGGTATTCCGCTTAAGAATCGGCTGTGTTTTGGCTGAGATATAGCCATTAGTGTGGCCATATTGTGCTTTCAAAGCATTTTTATGATTTATGATTTTCAAAGGGAAAATGTGATCCAGAAAATGTGACAAAAAATTCAAAACGTGTTCTGGTCTCAGAATTTAATATAGATTGATAGAGAATAGATCTAGGAATCATTTAAGGTATTCCGCTTAAGAATCGGATGTGTTTTGGCTGAGATATAGCCATTAGTGTGGCCAAATTGTGCTTTCAAAGCATTTTTATGATTTATGATTTTCAAAGGGATAAAGTGATCCAGAAAATGTGACAAAAAATTCAAAACGTGTTCTGGTCTCAGAATTTAAAGTAGATTGATAGAGAATCGATCTAGGAATCATTTAAGGTATTCCGCTTAAGAATCGGCTGTGTTTTGGCTGAGATATAGCCATTAGTGTGGCCATATTGTGCTTTCAAAGCATTTTTATGATTTATGATTTTCAAAGGGAAAATGTGATCCAGAAAATGTGACAAAAAATTCAAAACGTGTTCTGGTCTCAGAATTTAATATAGATTGATAGAGAATAGATCTAGGAATCATTTAAGGTATTCCGCTTAAGAATCGGATGTGTTTTGGCTGAGATATAGCCATTAGTGTGGCCAAATTGTGCTTTCAAAGCATTTTTATGATTTATGATTTTCAAAGGGATAAAGTGATCCAGAAAATGTGACAAAAAATTCAAAACGTGTTCTGGTCTCAGAATTTAAAGTAGATTGATAGAGAATCGATCTAGGAATCATTTAAGGTATTCCGCTTACGAATCGGATGTGTTTTGGCTGAGATATAGCCATTAGTGTGGCCAAATTGTGCTTTCAAAGCATTTTTATGATTTATGATTTTCAAAGGGATAAAGTGATCCAGAAAATGTGACAAAAAATTCAAAACGTGTTCTGGTCTCAGAATTTAAAGTAGATTGATAGAGAATCGATCTAGGAATCATTTAAGGTATTCCGCTTAAGAATCGGATGTGTTTTGGCTGAGATATAGCCATTAGTGTGGCCAAATTGTGCTTTCAAAGCATTTTTATGATTTATGATTTTCAAAGGGATAAAGTGATCCAGAAAATGTGACAAAAAATTCAAAACGTGTTCTGGTCTCAGAATTTAAAGTAGATTGATAGAGAATCGATCTAGGAATCATTTAAGGTATTCCGCTTACGAATCGGATGTGTTTTGGCTGAGATATAGCCATTAGTGTGGCCAAATTGTGCTTTCAAAGCATTTTTATGATTTATGATTTTCAAAGGGATAAAGTGATCCAGAAAATGTGACAAAAAATTCAAAACGTGTTCTGGTCTCAGAATTTAAAGTAGATTGATAGAGAATCGATCTAGGAATCATTTAAGGTATTCCGCTTAAGAATCGGATGTGTTTTGGCTGAGATATAGCCATTAGTGTGGCCAAATTGTGCTTTCAAAGCATTTTTATGATTTATGATTTTCAAAGGGATAAAGTGATCCAGAAAATGTGACAAAAAATTCAAAACGTGTTCTGGTCTCAGAATTTAAAGTAGATTGATAGAGAATCGATCTAGGAATCATTTAAGGTATTCCGCTTAAGAATCGGATGTGTTTTGGCAGAGATATAGCCATTAGTGTGGCCAAATTGTGCTTTCAAAGCATTTTTATGATTTATGATTTTCAAAGGGAAAATATGATCCAGAAAATGTGACAAAAAATTTAAAACATGTTCTGGTCTCAGAATTTAATATAGATTGATAGAGAATCGATGTAGGAATCATTTAAAATATGCCGCTTAAGAATCGGATCAAAATTGGCAAAGATATAGCTGTCCCCGTAGGCCATATACGGCGATCATTGACATTTTTCCATTTTGAAAAGTTCGTGGGAAAAAATTGACAAAAAATCGAAATAAAAATTAGTGATAAGATTTTAATGCAGATTGGTAGAGAATCGATGTAGAAATCATTTAAAATATGCCGCTAAAGAATCGGATGAAAATTGGCAAGGATATAGCTATCCCCGTGAGCCATATACGGCAATCATTGACATTTTTCCATTTTGAAAAGGAAGTTCGTGGGAAAAAATTGACAAAAAATCAAAACTAAAATTCGGAATAAGATTTAAATGCAGATTTATAGAGAATCGGATGAAAATTGGCAAACATATAGCTATTCCCGTGAACCATATAGACCGGTTCAAGGCATTTCCTTAATTTAAAATAGTGTCCATGGGAGAAATTTACCAACAAGAAATAATTATTTATTCCAATGTGTGAACTACAATCCGGATAAAGAAGATATATTGATAAAGAATTGATCCATAGTTTCTTAACGGTATTGCTCTTAACAACTGGAAATTAATTGGCGAAGATATAGTAATAATAACTGTCAAGAATGTGAATTCAAAAGTAATAATTTTTCGAAGCTATAACTAGGGGAACCCCTTAACCAACGAAGGCTATATTGACTTTACTCAACTTGGTCACACTAAAAACTATGCCAAAAGACGCCATCGAGTTATAGTAAATATAATAACTTTACTCGATGGAAGAATCGCTGTCTTATCCTGATTTGGCAATTATTTGCCGTTTGTGTCTGAAGGAGCACCAGGAGTCGTACGGGATCTTTGCCGAGGACGACTCCCAGCTGTCGATTCCTGTCCGCCTAATGGCGTGCCTAGCGCTGGACGCCAAGCCGGGTGATAGCCTGCCCAAGAAGATATGCCTGGAGTGTCGTTACCAGCTGGAGAAATACTTCCTCTTTAGGCAGCGCTGTCAGGCGGCGGAGAAGAAGCTGCGCAAGCACACACGCCTGCTAGGCTTGGGGAAACGGAGTCGAGTCTTTTGCAAAAATACGGATGCGGATGACTACGACGAAGACGAGCTGGAATTCGAGGACTCGATCGCTTTTATTAGCAAGCAGGACAAGGTGCTGGAAGAGGCTGAGGAAAAGCGACGATCTGAGGCTAAGGCGGAGCAGGAGAAGGAGCTGGAGAAGCGGCTGAAGGAGTCGGAAGAGGAACTTTGTAAGAAACTATCCGTCGATTTGCGCAAGGAGCTGAGCCAAGAGGTGCGCAGGGAGGTGCGGGAAGAGTTGCGCCAGGAGGTCACCGAGGAGGCTCGCAAGGAGCAGATAACCAAGCTTGTGGGAGAGCTGGAGGTCTTTCTGAATGAGAAGAAGGCGGGCACGTGGGAAGTCTTGGACAGCGGTTTATCCGAATCTGAGCCTAAACCTATGTCCAAAACTCCAGACTCACAGGCATCCTCCCGATCAGCTACCCATCTCTCCACGAAGCGCCGACTGATACAGCCCGCCAACCCACCTGACTTGAAGCGTATAAAAGTGAACGATGAGGACGAAGAGATCGTCTTAAGCGGCAATGCCGAGTCGTCCAATGCGGATGAGATTGAGTTGAGCACCATCGACATTGAGGAGGCAGCAGCGCAAGATGGAGAGAATTTCCGAGACATCAAAATGGTCGAGTCTGACGATTTGGTGAGGACCGAGGATGACGATATTTATATTATCAATTCCACGATAACGGAGAATATCAAACGGGATTCTACTCCGGATTTTCAGCAGGACAACGAATGTACCTCCTACAACAGTTAGTTCGCTTTTGTAGTATTAAACGATATAGAATTAATATATTGAAAAAACTCTTTTTCTAGTCAGAGCAAATGGGGAAATTCAATTCAGCGGTGATAAACCTTCGGACATAGACGATGTTGTGGTTTTTAAACTGAATAGCGAAATGTCAGAGGAGCAGCAGGTCTACAACTTTGAAGAGAACGTAATAATACTGGTAAGAATTCAAAATAATTAGTCTTTGATCAAAGTTAAATAGCTTTACTTATAGTCCAAGGACAAAGCCAGTGATGAATCGCAGTCCCCGAGTAAGAAGCGAACGCATGACTTGGTGTTCAAACAATCAACGCGGGAGGGTCAGCCCACGGCCGGAAGGGTGTCGGACACGATCAAGACGTTCCAGTGCCATTCGTGTCCGGTGGCTTTTTCCACCGAACGGATGCTTTCCCGTCACATGAACACCCACGCCAAGGGCCTAAGAAGCGGCAAGGGTGGCTCTCTGAAGTGCTCCATCTGCGAGCTGCAACTATCTTGTTCCAGTTCCCTTAAGCGCCACATGATCATCCATACGGGACTAAAGCCGTTCAAGTGCGAAGAATGCGACCAGTCCTTCTCCCAACGCGAGGTTCTTAAGCGGCACATGGACACTCACACGGGGGCCAAGCGGCACAAGTGTCCCCACTGCTCGAGCTGTTTTGCCCAAAAGTCCAACCTGCAACAGCACATCAAAAGAGTGCACTTGGGTAGTGCTCGGTCGCACATGTGCCATCTCTGCCCGCGTAGCTTCCACCATCTGTCAGGTCTAAGTCGACACCTGGTAACCCACTCTGGAATTTACTTTGCCTGTAAGGAATGCGGTCGACAGTTTAATGATAGCAGTGCCGTGCAGCGCCACGTGAAGACGGTGCACAAAATCTCTGTCAAGTCGGAAGACTACAAATCCGAATGTGAACTAAGCGATACGGAATTCCAGACGTTGTAAGAAAAGATTGCTAAGATTGCTGGAATATCATACAACTTTATTCGCGAAAGGGCTCACAAAGAGTTGGCACCAAATATCATCAATAGGTTGCGTTAAAACATTAGAAAAAACATGCAGCGTTAAACAGTTTAGCAAACAATTACACAAATGAAACAGTTCTTCAACAGGATTATACAAGTACCACATAATATCTAGCTAGAATTACGTTTTACAATATCGTTAATAAATACCACATAAGACGATGTACAATATAGGTAAATACTCTTATTTTAATAAACTCATTTCCTCTTTCAGTAGGAGTACGAATTCAACTGCCACTAACTTTAAGCTTAAGCTAAACGCCAACAAACGAGAGAAGCCGAAATCGGTATGCAAAATACACTGATAAAATGCAATAATCATTTTTTGTATATACGGAAGCGCCTTTCAAGTGAGATTACCTAATCGGGATCGATCCCGGAACGAAATCGAATTCGAAACCATTTCTGATTAATGATTAATGAGTCCTAAAGCCAATAACAATTCAATCTATGATGTCCCCTGCTAATCGATACAGTATCCAAAATATCGACTAGCTCTCTTATCCTAGTTGGGCCTCTGCTAGTCGGAATTCGTGAGCGAGCTGCGCTGCGATTCCAGGGTGTTCGAGTCATTTCTCTGCCTCAGCATGCGTGGCTGGCTGGATGCAAAGTTGGAGAAGTCCTTCATTACGTCTCGGTAGGTCTCATCTTCGCCGTTGAACTCGTCGTTGGGACCGATTTCGTCATTCAGCCGTGTCAATCGTAGTCTAAGACAATATTAGTAACTGAAAGCCTTGTTAATTATTTTATACTTACAGCGTAACGATGTCAGCGTTTTCCTGATCCACCGCAATATCTAGAGCCTTTTTGCCATCACTGGAGGCCAGATCGTAGGCAGCCTTGTGCTTCAAGAGTAGATAAACCTGGGCAATGTGCCCCTTGGCCGTGGATATATGCAATGCCGTGTAGCCCAGCTCATCGACTGCATCGATCGCAGCTCCGTTTAAGAGCAAGTATTCGCAGGCCATCACAGATCCGGATATGACGGCTTGATGCAGGAACGATCGCTGCCTGTCCAGGGGGTTCTTCCAGTTTTTGTCAGCGCCCAAAGCAAACGCCATGCACATCACGGGCAAATTGTGCGCCACTGATGCCTTGTACAGTAACTGATTGGCGTCCAGCTGGGAAAAGGGCAGCTCTTCGGGAACCTCCGGATCGGACTCGCCCTCTGTGCTTTCCTGGTCGCTGCCCAGAATGCACGGCGTCTCAAAGATGTCCAGTGCCAAGTCATCACCGATAATCAGCAAATCGTCTCGGGAAATGCTAAGCGACATCGACGGAATATTTATGGATTCGTCATCGTCGTCGATGTCCAATTCATCACCGGTTTTGCACGTGTTATAAATGCTTGGATCGTCACTCAGGGTTTTCGGCAGGAGCCGTTGCTGTCGCCTCCTTCGGTACTTCTTCACCGACCACTTCCGAGTTCCGCCCAGCGACAGTGTTGTCCGCTTCTTAACGTTTGTCTCTCCATCGTCCAGCATACCACTTGATATGCTAAGCACTTCGGCCGTCTCGCTGGCCAGAAGCTCCTGGGGTTTGGGCATTCCGCAGACAAAACGTCGCTCCACGTACTTGGCCTTAATCCAGGCTTCTCGCACACCGATTCCGCATTGCTCCGTCGGTTGCCGGAGCTCGCAGTCCTCGCCAACACGAGCCTCGTATATCCTGTTGATAACTTCGTTTCCCAGCTCCATCATTACCTTGACGTTCTCCGTCTCCCATGCGTCAAGGGTCAGAGAGCGCACCTTGCTGTAATGGACGCCCAGGCTGCGATGCACCCCGGAACACTCGATGCACAATGTGATGCCCAGATTGATGGAAGCCCAGCGCGGATTGGGACTGCGGCAATCGCAACAATGAGCATTGCCTGGTATCTTGAGGAACTCCTCCCAGTGGCTGTAGTGGCGATAAAAATAGCAAAGTTTTATGAATCATGCCTAAACATGGAAAAAAGAACGCACATTCTACGCTTTGCGGGAAGGGCATTTGGTGTAGTGGCGGACTGAGGCCGTGAATGGTGGTTGGTGGAGTCGTGCTGTATGGCTGCGCCGATGCTGTGCTGCAAAGCCGATATCCACAGAGAGAGCATGTCAGCCGAGTCGGCCTGCAAGATATGAGATCTACATTGGAATAGAATGGAAAATGGAATTATTATTATTTGTAGCCTTGTAGAAAGATAAAACTTACTTTGTGGGGGAGATAACCTCGAAGCAGAAGCGGCGATCACCCTCGTTCACCGGACGCACACTACAAATACGCAGGTCCTCCTCCATAACCGAGAACGAGTCCTCATTGCTGCGTTTTCTGCAATGCGAATCCAAATCACTTCAGCGCAACGGCCAAACACATCACATAACACCACACAACAAAAACATCACAGAAATCAAAAGTTTAACGATTAACTAGGCAAGCAGATGGATTGGATTGTCTAAGATATGGATGCAAGGATGAAGGTAGAAATATGGGAGTGCGCACCTGTACACCAGTTGGTTGTCGCTGAGATAGAACCACCTGCGGCACCAGGTCTTGAAGCCCTTCGACTTCTTCTTAAACAGATAGCCCTCGATTTTGTTGGACGTGCTGTTCGTGTTGGAGTCGCAGTAGCGATTCACGCTCATGTGCCGATTCTGCATGGCCTTCTCCAGCTGGTGGTAATCGCCTCGCAGAGTACCCAAATCCTCACTGATGTTCTTGAAGAACTCGTCGAAGTCGTTGCACAGGTCGAAGCCCTGATGGTAGTAGGTCACGCACGCCTGATAGTAGTCCAGCAGCTGCCAAAAAATTCGGAGATCAACATAAAACGAAATACGTGCCAACGACAATGAAAGCAATCTATTGTTCGTTCTCCTTTAGAGTTCGACCGTCTTCGAGCGCTTCTGATATAGTACTGAATTACTCTCCATTTCTAATTTCCCGGCGACTGACTCAACCGGGCCCGATCAATGGTTCTAGATATGCCATACCCATACAGGCATACAGGCACCTATCAGGCTCATATCAAAACAGTGACGTCATAACAAAAACAAAACCCCCACCAACTTGTTTATATACACAAACACTCCATGACATTCAGGGGGGCGCCGATAAGAGTCACCGATATGTATGCCACTTCCCCGCCAGTGCTTACTGCTTACCGTTGACAATATTGATGGGACCTTGCGAGCCTGCGCCAAAGTGATGTAGTTGACATAATCCAAGGCGGTGTGCTGGAAACAGGACTTTGAGGCCGACAGGATGTTGGCTGCCTCCTGCATTTCCTGGGGTCGGTTCTTACTCGCCTGGCAGACGGAGAGAAAAACAAACTATTAATGATATTTGTTCAGGAAAGCGACTTCAAGAGCTGTGCACTTTACTTGTGAATTTTTAATCAGCGCATTGTCGTAGCCCTCGGAAACCTTGAGAAAATGTCCCTTGTAGTCCTTCACCTGGTTGATGTCGTCCTTAACAAACAGCGTAAGATTTTTCAGCACCGTTCGACTGGCCTGGTCCAGCAGAATCGTGTGGAACTTGTTCATCTCCTGCAGGATTCAAAGTGTAAATAACACATAGATTGGGAAGAGATGGAGACCCACCTGGAAGCAGTCGATAAGCTTGCCCAGCGCATTGTGAGCGTTTTTGTTGTCGAGAAAGTGCTGCTGCAGATCCCACAAGGACATGGCAAAAGCGCTGAGAAAAAAACACATGAATATTAATGAGTATGAGTAAGGAACTGCGCAATTTAAATGGAGTAAATACCTCTGATTCTTGACATATTCCTTGCCCGACTCGACAGCCACATTGCACAGTTTGATGATTTTCTCCAGTCGCTGCTCCAAGTGTTCGATGTCGCCTTCCTCCTTGGACACGAATTGTCTGGAAAGAGGAATATTGGTAACGTTAGCAGAATCCGGACGGGATGTAAACAAAAGAGAGACTGCTGGCTGGCAATTAAGATTGCCTTTGACAGGCTGGAAAGCGTAAACACTATCTGCTCCACAAGCTTAATGCTAATCAAAGAAGTGAAGAAGAGGTGTAGGGCTAGGCTATCCCACTCTTTGTTTATGTTGACACTTTTAATTTATGCCGACTTGTGGAAGCGGTATTTGCTCTTCCAATTGAACCAGCAGACTCGTCACAAATAGAACTCGCTTGGCCGGGAACAAGTTTTTGTGTCACTTTGTTTCAAGTGTTTTTGTTTCTCGCATCTTTTGTTGTGACATCCATCGATTTGTCGAGCATTGCATTGGTTTTAGCTCTCTTTTAGTTTAGTTTTATATTTTTAAAATATACTTAAACCTATTAAAGGAATTGTAGAGAATTGTGACGAGAAATTGTTGTGGTTTTTGAGACACTTATTATTAACTTTTCCCTTTATTCGGGGATAATTTTGTGGTTTAGGAGATATTTAAATGACCCTTTAAGCTTTCAACTTTAAGGTGTAATCTTATTAAGTTATACAATAGAAGAACTGTGGTCGTTCTCCTTGTTTTAGACTGTATTCCAGACTCCTACCCCCATTTTCTGTCTAGTTTTAACCACTTCCGCTGCAGGTGCTTCTTTGCCAAACGAGTTATGGCCGCATTTGTGCTGCGTTTACGAGGGAAAGTGTCGAAGTCGATGTGTTTTTTTGGAAGCGATTAGCTTAGCAGAGAAGAGGCAATTTCGGGTGAAATCTTATCAATCAGCGCCGAACGTTGCCCAGACTCTAGCTTCGAGTCGCCAATTAATGAAACAGCTGTAAGGGCACGGGAAGCGGGTTAGAGATAAATTCCAAAGCGGTGACGGGACGGATGGCTCGAGTGCAAAGTTTGTTCAATCACTAAGCCGCGTTTTCAGCTAACTGCCATTTCGGATGCGGAAAAGCAGAGAGGGCGGCAGGGATAGCTGGCTTGATATGAGCCAGTCACGCTACATGCTCCGCTCCGCTCTCGGAAACAATGCAAATCTCGACTTGGAGCCAAATGGGAAGGGAGTCTGGTAGAGGGGCTGACGGCGTAAATCCGGAGCTCTCACCTGAACTTAGGAGAGTCCTTCAGACACTCCTCGAACTCAATTGTGGCGCGCATTGTCCCGAGTAAATTAAAGCCACACACACACACCAGTAGCTAATGTGGCACTTGCACTGTTGGCTATTCGCTAATTGAGGCCTGCGAAATTTTTGCCTGTTGCTTTTTTGATTCTCGAGGTTCTTAGAGGTGCTCGCTGGGAGCTTTGTTTTGGACAGTCTGGGGAAGGGGAGCAGATCACATCCTCGGCGCACTAAAGCCTCAAACGTAGATCGATGGCCCTAATTAGCGAAGCCCGCCGATTTTATCGAGTTCAGCCAAGTTCAGAAAATTTCCAGCCAGACAACAAACTATAACGTCGGACTTTCTACACAGTGTGGTCGGAGCGCAATGCTGCAGGAAATCTTTGTTATCAACGGTCCAGGAATATGGTCACATTGTTTACTGGCTTTAATACCCTAACAAGAAGTACATCAAATCTATCAACATTTTTGTTATTAAATTATTATTATTAATTTTATTATTATATATATATATTATTGATTATTAAGGAAGAAAGACTTAATTTCATCCACTTAAATTCAACAACGTAATAAATCAAAATTTTGAAAGTTTGAATATAAATTGTTATAGAGATTCTTTTTCAAATAATGCTGTATATATATTTATTTATTTATATATTTTTAAATAAATAAAAAATATTACAATTTGATTGATAAATTCATTGTCGTAATACATCGTGATTTCGAAAACGTGTATATAACAATTTATATAGAGACGCTCTTTCAAATAATCTTTATATATTTAAAAGGTAGTTTTAGATTCTCAGAGACGGATATTAAAGAATAAGAAGACTATGTAAATTTGATTATCTCAAACAACTAAAAACTGTAACTAAATAACTACTATTTATAAATATTTTCCTTAAATAAATATACATGTTAAAAATATTTAAATAATTTCTTGTTTTGGTGAACTTTAAACTAAGATCAGGTCACTTATTTTTTATGCTATGAAATAAACATTTTTATATTTTAAATATAATAAAATAATAAAGATATGTACTATCCACATCGGCACCTGGCAACCCTACAACACAGTACTCCCAAACCGAAAAACTTGCCAACACTGTTTCATTGTTCTGGTGGCTGTTTGTTCTCCTCTTTTTTTCTGATTCTGGTGCTGTTTTGGTGTAATTATCCACTTGAGAACGCATGGATACTCGATGCACAGGCCCTGCATGAGTCGCGTGGGTGTGCCCAGTGCCAGTTTCATTTATAAAACTATGAGTTTCGCACGTTCTCCGACGCCGATGGCCGACTGATTCGTCCTCCTGCCCCTAGCTCTCCTCTCATGTGTTTGCGTTCTATTTGCGTTTCTCGTACACTTCTCGTACCCAGTTCATTTGCATAGATCCCGTGCCGTGGTGCGATCCGAGAAGTTTACGTCACAAAAGGAGAACAGCGACCTAGGAGCACACACCCACTTCCATTCTCCATTCCGGGAACAGGAACAGGAACAGGAACACAGCAGCGGAATGTGGAAGTGCCACAAGTGCGGCAAACCCGTTTACTTTGGTAATACTCCCACACCCACACTTACACCTACACCTTATACACTCTTACACCAACACCTCCAAAGACCGATCGTGATCCGTAAATAAAATTTGAATTATTTATATTATTGCATCCAAATAGCGGAACGTAAACAATCGCTCGGCTACGATTGGCATCCGGAATGTTTGCGCTGCGAGGAGTGTGGCAAACGTCTGAATCCAGGCCAGCACGCCGAGGTAAGTGCTAATCAGGCGATCGAGTTCTTTGTTCAATTTTATTCCTTTTTTAGCACAAAGGTGTGCCTTACTGCCATGTACCCTGCTATGGAGCGCTTTTCGGACCCCAGCTGTTTGGCCACGGAACGCGGGTAGAGTCTCACAAGAGCTACGGTGCAAGGGGAACACAGAAACCAGCTCAGGTTAATGGCCCTGCTTTGCCCCGCGATCACTTGGAATCCAAGTTGAAGGTAAACCATAGGAGATCCTTAAACTGAAACAGCAAACAGAGAAAAATAATAATAATAATACGCCCCTTAATTGGCAGGTCTATAACCAATTTTACGACAATAAAAGCCTGGAGATACGGAGTCGCGAGGTCAACAACCGCCTCTTGTTGGAGGGAGCGCTGCGAGTTTTCTGGGGTGTCCAGGGAGTGATTCATCTAAAGGAGGACGACGACCAGCGGACGTTTATCGTGCGCAAAAGGAACTCTTGCCGCGTATCCAAAGCTCAGGACGTAAGAAAAAAGTTTTTAAAAGGTTTCCTCCGTTTTGTTCTTATACCAAATCATTTTCATCTTCAGGAGAGCAGCTCAGATAGAGAGAACGAGGCCAGTGAATCTTTGGCTCCTCCCACAACGACTACCGGCGAAGTTGACCAGCTATCTACGGATGTCTCGCTGTCGGAGAGCATGACCTTCGACTCCTGCAGCTTAAACGAAATATCCGATTTGCCCACAACTCCAGAAGATGCCTCCGCAAACACGACAGCCAACAGCAAAGAAGTAACTAATGGAAAGGTCTCGATTAACGATGACGACACAACCACAACGGATTCCTCTGGGACTCTGGTGGAGGTACAAACAGCTAGCACAAGTTGTGTTTCCAACACATTACCTTCGAAATTGGATAATCTGGAAAAACTAGACTGGGATGACATCGACGATTTGCTGCAGGTGGAGAGACGTCGCAATGATAAGGATCGCATCTATGAGACAATGCCGGTGAAGCTGCCTTCTTCGCAATCCTCCAGCGATAGTTCCCCCAGCAAAACGTCCACAGACAACACCTCGGCCACGACGGACTCGAGCTCCACACAATCTGCCACAACGACAAACACCAGCACCAGCTCGGACAACTTTATGACCGCCACGGGATCAGTAACTGCCAATACGAACACACAAAATACCACAACAGTGACCACGACGGAGACCACGTTAGACAATTATGAGACAGCCGATGACGCCACCCTCAAACCCATGGACTTTGAGGACTTTAAGCGCAGTGTTCATCAGGACTTTGTCAATGGAACAAACTCATTCAAGGAGCCCAACGAGGGCACTTTGAAGCGCAACCAACCCATTGATCCCTCGCGCATTCACGATTCTCTGAAGCTTTACGGGGAGAACTCGGTAATGAGCAAAAGCTTTAACTGCGAGCATGCGCTACGCTCGATTGATCCCACTTTGATTAATGATACAATGCACCTACGCAGCAGTGGCTTGGACTCGCCGCGATCTGCTCAACGTCTATATGCTTTGCAGAAAAGTGGGTCGGCATCTGCTGCCTCCTCGGGGCCAAGCAGGGAGTATAGAAAACCATATCAACAGGGGCGACAGCTCTTTGAGAAGGGCATCAATCGCTCCAAATCGGGGCCCAGTTGCTTTGTGTACTCGGACAGCGACGACGACGATGAGGCCACTTTGAAACCCAATCGTCTGGCCACTGTGAGGCGCAGTAATATTCCACCACGGTATATTCAAATCCAGATGGATTGCTATCCCAAAGGGAATTCCTCTGTCGGCAGTGAAAATGAGTCGAGCCGAGCGGACGCTCCGTCCGTAACCAGTGGAGCAGCTGCAGGCGATGAGCTAACTCAAACCGAAGAGCTTTACACAGCAAGCGAGGGAGCAAGTGGTGCAGGGAAAGACGGAGCTGGTTCAGCTGGTTTACATGTCACCGAAGACGGCGTGGTGTTGCGGAGACCCCCTCGCACCGGGGCTTCAGCTATCAAGCGGCGCAGTGGCAATCGGCGGTAAGTTGGGGCGAGATTCGATGTCAAATCATAATTGAAATTCAACACGCTTTAATTTTTATAGTTCCCGTACCAAGCTGAAACGACGATGCTCCATCAATGGCCACTACTACAATCGCGAGACGTCGTTCTTTACGCCTCCCTACGGTTCTCAGATGTCGGTTTGGGTGTCTTCGCTTATAACCACGCCGGAGGTAATTAATTTGGTGCTGGAGAAGTACAAGGTGGACAGTCCGGCGGAAAACTTCTCACTCTTCATTGTCCGTGACAATGGCGAGCAGAAGCGTTTGCGGGATGACGAGTATCCGCTGGTGACTCGTGTTACTCTGGGGCCGCATGAGGATGTGGCACGTTTATTTTTAGTAGATGCACGCAAAACCGATGAAATCAGGTTAGTCTAGGAAAAACTACCCATACATTGATTTAAGTTAATGATTTGTTGTCTCTTTTTAGTAATGAAGTTGCTCAATTTTTGAATCTGTCGCTGCCCGAGTGCCGTGCGATCCTGGAGCGTTACGATGAAGAAGTGGCTCGTGAAGTAGCCAAAATCAAAGAGAGGTAACTATTGTAAAATATTATTTTATGGCTTCTAAAAAAGTAAAAGTAATTTTCAGATATGCGGAGCTGCGTCGCCGTATTGTCGCACGTATGGAATCTCTGAAGGTGCATTTGTAATGCAAAAACGAATCTCCGGCATTCAAACCATTTAAAATTAGCCATAAATAATTGCGGCCAAAAATTCAATCAAAAAAAGAAACAAGAAAAGTGTAGAGCTGCAAAGCTAAAAGTACTTTGGGTTTTTATAAGAGAAATCTATTTTTATGTAGCATTTAGAAAAAATTATAAACTAGAAACATTAGGCGCCCCAGTGAACAAATCAAGGCAGTTGTTGCACGTCGCAAATTATTTACTTTACGATTAAGAATTCTTCCCAGACGAAACTAACAAACTATTACCAGGCATTTCCATTTTTTTTAGAAAGCGTTTAAGACTTGTAACTAACCAAAAAATAATTATTAATCATTACCATACCAATATTTTATGTTTTTTTGTGTTTATAATCAAAACCATTGTATTTCTGTGTGTTGACTGTTCTTTGAAGTCACGTCAAAAGCGGTGTCGTGTATCTATTGTACAATACAATGTTTAGCTTTTAAGCCGTGACATGAAGCACACAGGTCCTATTGCTAGTAGTGTGTAGTTGAAAAGCCATTTTATCGAGTCATTGATCAAATGTTCGCAATCATTCTGATTTGCTTTTTGAAATGCCTTCTGCGATAGAACAACAATAAGTATAACTATAAACATGCTACACATATATTGCATAACATGGACTTGTTGATTGAAAATCATTTGGAAATCCAATAAAATGTAAAGTTTTACAAGGAAGCAAGCTGGTTTAACTGTGTGACCATTCAAGCGGAGTTTAAAGCCCCTTGGCCGGCGACAAATTCGGCCAAGTTACGACCAAACGGCGGTCCCCAGTGTGAGCCAAATATTCAGAAAAGTCAGCAACCAACCGGCGCCACAGAATCGGGGATCAAGTGGAGGCGGTCTACACACACTAACGTAGCCTGTCCGGGCCAAAGCAGCCATCAAAGCACAAGTCAATGATGCCATTATAATAGAGCAGCTACAAAGGCAAAGCACAGGCTCACTCACATAATAAATGCATACCCCACCCCAGTTCGCCCATTCAGCGAAAGGAAGAAGGCAAGGACGAGGACGAGGACGAGGAGGAGTTGGAGAAGGTGGTGTGCGTGGCTATTAATTTGAAACTGACAGAGCCTACGGGTCCTGGGCTCGGCTACAACGTGGCTGGGACTCCGGTTCCGATTCCGGCTAAAAAGGCCAGCTTTGGCCAGCCTCCGAGGCGCGCTGATGCTGATGCTTACGCGTTAAATGGTTTTGGGGGTTTCCTCAGCAGAAGCAGCAGCAGCAGCAGTAGTGGACGCGACGCATCCCATCGTTTGCCAAGTGTGCCAAGCGCCGATACATAAAAATCAACAGCCAGCCAGTGCGACAGGGGTGGCCAGGAGGAAAAATTCCATGTCCGCTTGGGATGTGCGAAGTCGCAGTAGGCGCCAGTGGCAGGTTCTCGACCCGCTGCCCCCGGTCAGATCCTTTAGCAGCTCCAGTCACAGAACATTCTAAGAGAGTCTGGGATTCCAGCACTCTGTGAGCTGGCAGTTCTAGAAGAGAGTCCGGAAAATCGATTTTGGATGAACGCCAGTCTGTTTTGTTGGTGGTGGCAGTCTGGAAAAGCTTGGTACAAGTGCCAGAGGGCGGTGGTGGAGTCCAGAATAGAATTTCCGAGAGAGGGGAAGAGAGACGGGAGACCCTGGCCATATTGCGCATACGCAGTGGAGTACACTGAACGCTAAGAAATAAGAGTTTGGTTTAAGATAGTTTAATAGTTTCAATTTTAAAGTTAAAGGATATTTCATAATCCAGAAATGTATTGTAAAAAAGCTTAATGAATAAATTATAGATAATAAGGGAAACTTTTATTTAGTCGCTCTATTATAACCCCTAAAAATTATTTATATCTTTAGCTTAATTTTCGATTGACAACCCTAGGATCTCCAGCAGTTTCCAGTTGCTCTCTTAGCATATCCTTGCGCACTCTTAGACCTCTCGGCGCTGGTGTCGCAAAATTCCAATGCTGCTCGATGCTCGACGGTCGACGCGATGGCTGCCACTTAGAAAGAAACCCGACTCGAAGGTGCTCAGTTTACGTTTCGGCCGCGTCGCCTTCAGTTCAGTTCACCAGAGTTCCGTGACCAGGCTGCACTGCATCAAGCGCGGAGGCGCCTGCGATTGCAAAAGCAAGACCCAAACTCATTGTCATTCGTAGTTATTGTTCTTTCAGTGTTCGAGAGAGTGTGTGTGTGCCAGTGAGTGTGCGTGTTGGTGCGTAAACCGGTGGAGGCGTCTGTAGTTTTCCACACAGGACAGCGATTAAACACTGCGAAAGCGGAACTTGTCAACACACACAGGGCGAATCGCTTAGTGAGTTTCCTCTAGAACCAGCAGGACCACCGTAGCCGTCAGCACCACAGCCACAGCTCCAGTCATCTCCTGTTCCTGTTCCTGTTTCCGAACACCATGAAGCACTCGCCGCTGATTGCCAGCGTTTGTCTGGCACTGGTGTTGATGTCATCCAGCCTGATTGGCAGCTCCGAGGCCAGAAAGAAGAAGTACGTCGGCGAAACGGGCAGCGATTTTGAGTTTATCGATGAGGTAAGTCCCAAATGGCTTCACAGTAGCCTCATTTACTGTCTCCGGCTTGGTCTCTTACCTCGTATCCGTCTCCGTCTCCGTCTCCGCCTCCGTTGCCATTTCCTTTCCATCCCGTAAGTCTGATTCTCCGTCTGAGTCTCCGTTTCAGACCCAATCTCCTTTCCCAGTTTGCCCGTCCTCCTGTCTGTCTCCTATTTAATACGCTTTAAGCTGACTGCTGACATATACCTACCCTCCAAAGGGGCAACTGAGTGCTTCTATGCAGAGAAAAAAATAATTACATTATCAAAATTGTATCACGAAGGCAATTATTGAATTGTTGGTCCTGCCTGAAGCTTAGACTTGGACTAAGTTTATTCTTTAAGGCCTAATCTGTATCATAATTACAATCTTATATAAAAAATGTTTTTATTCGAAGCGTTTCATGTTTAACGCAATTGCGCTTTTATTTGCTCAACTTTTCACTGTGCCCGTCCTTTCTGAGGTTTCGCACCAACAACATCCTGTTGTTTTTGTTGTTTGTTTGCGTTTTTTTTCAACCCAGTTCCACCCACACTACTTTTTCAGGCCCAAAAACAGGAAGAGAAAAAATAAAAAGAAAAGAAATCCGACGTGCCAATTACTCACACAAATCCGATTTGTAGTAGTTGGTACTCCTCCTGACCCGGCTGACCCGGCTGAGCCTGCTATCAATGACTCCGAGCGTGCTTGTTCTGGTCTTTAGCACGCACCTGTCTGGGTTAGGAGAGGGGGAAATACCGGGAGCCTATCCGTGGACGGAATCGGACCCAATGGAGGAAGACACCAGAAGCCAGAACCAGAACCAGAACCAGAACCAGAGCCAAGAAGAAAAAGGAAAATCAATAGCATTTGGCAGTTGTCTTGTTGTCGTTTGGCTGCGCGTAAACTATGAAGTAAGCTCTAAGCTGCTTTGGCCGGGTCTGCCAACACGCACTACCCACAGTCGAACACCCACCCACCCAATGGCTGAGCCACCCAATCCGCCCATTGCCCCTCATCGATGACTGTTAGTCACAGACGCAATGTCGGCGCTTTCTTTTTAACATTTCTCCCATTTGGTTGCTACACTGCAAAGTCCAGGATGTGCACTTGAAAAAGAAATATTTGTTTACAGAAGCTCAACCCAACTCTAATTTGTTATGCATGACAGCAAACTTTTAAGTTTAAGTTGTTAAAGTTGAATTTAATGCTATCTCTGTTTTTTCTTTGCGTGTACCGTTTGCTAGGCGTTTTTTTCTCATTTTATTTTCTCCTCCCCGGACTAGTTCTTTTTGTTATTTTATTTTTCGTTGTATTCCGTTTTGTGTGTTGTTTGTTTTGTTTGCCATTTTGGTTTTATTTCTCCGAGCTTCCTTCCCGTTTTCTCCTCGCTCTTTGCTTTGCTTTCTTCTTGCTCCGCCATTGTTGGTTTCTTGGCCGTGCAAGTGTGCGTGTGGGTGGATGTGCGCCTGTGTGTGTGCGTGCTAATAGCTCGCAGTGCCAGTGTGTGGGCACACATACACGCATCGAAAGACTGGCGTCCTTCAAGCTAAATTATTGCGAATCGCAAAAGTTTCCATAGCAAAATGGCAAGGGGGAAAAAATTTAAGAAAGCAGGCTTTCGGCTTTCGAAATTTTCACCAGGCACTAGACACACGCAGAATTTTAAACAGTTTCCAAAACGACTCCACATGTGTCCTTGTGTCCTGCGCGTGTGTTCCATACAAACAAGCATAACCGAGCAATTTACAGCTCCGGCTTCAGCCTGTGCTTTTGTTTCCGCATAAATTTCACTTTGATGTCATCTAATTCTCTTTTCTCTCTATCTTATTATATATATATTTTTTATATTGTATTTGGGCATTTATTTTTTATGTCTCTGCAGTCTGGCTAATCGTACTCTCACTTACAGACAATGAATTTGACTTTTTATGAAGCTTTGAAAAGTTTTTGGCCAAATGGCATAAATTATTTGAAAAGTTGATGTAACCAAATTGTTTCCAGTTAAGTGCGAATTTCAATGGAAGATTCTTGTGATTGCAGAGTTTTGACACATGCTTGGAATGCCGCATGCCAGGGGTGGAACAATTGTTTGTGACCCCTCTTGATTTGTTTTTTAATTGAAAAGTTTTCGGGGCACAAAACTCGAAGAAGTCAGAGAAAGTTTAAGGAGAAGACAAACAAAACGTCGTTAAAAAGTAAAGCCAAAGTAAAGGTTTTCCATCTTAAGGTTTAAGCCTCAGTAAAAGGCATCATCGTACAAATATAATAAATAAATGAAATCATTTTTGTGTTTGTATACTAAGCAAGGTAATTTGCTCGGTTATCTGGCCGAAGCGGAAGTAATCCCCACAGAAAGGAAATGCCTCCCCAAAAGTATGCAGCACAAAATAAATAACCATAAACAGTTGACGTTAATCAAGCACAAAAGCAAGGCCAGCTCAGCCCACACACAAAGCCACACACACAAACTCACACAGATACAGATAGGGATATACAAATACAAATACATTGGTTATGATTTATGCATGGCATCCAGATACATTTCCATTTCCCGGGCCTCAATTTCGATCCGCTTTGTAAGCTTTGCATTAGTCATAAAAATGATAATAAATTAGTTTAGATCGCAAGGAATTCGTTTTGATTTGCCACCATTTCCTCCAGCCATAATCCGTAGCCATTCATAGCCAGAGCTAGAGCCAGAGCCAGAGCCAGTTCCTGTTCCTGTACATAATCAGGCAGACAAACAGCATTGGGCGTTGGGCGGGTCGGGCCGCACAAGTCAGATTCTGACAGAGCATCCTTGGCAAAATGCTCTTATCCATCGATTACCCCACAAACGATGCCCTGTTTGTCAGCAGAATATAAATCTTTGCATTGTGCATTTCGCAATTTGAGAGCACTGCTGGGAAATTGTATAGCTGCAGTGGCGCAAATATAAAATGTGAATGGAAATGGTAGTGGAAGTGGAAATAAAGGCAAATAAGCAGGAGCACCCACTCCGACCCGCCGACAGGATATATCTATGGTGCGTAATATATGCAAAACGGCAAAATAGAGTTCCCTACGCTCGAGCGTTCTCGTCCTTCTTTGGGGGAGATGTAAACATGCGAGAGCTGGTGTAGATGGTGTGTTTTTGTGTGTGAAATAGCTGCCAGCCATAAAGTTGATATGCATAATTTTGTATAAGCGCCACTTAGAGCTGAGGGCACCCAGCAGGCAGCCTCCAGCCTCTCCTTCACCTTAAATCACAAAACTGAAAACTAAATCAGAACGTGTGCAAATTACAGTTTTACTTTTAGCCAACACACAAAGTAATTTCCCCGCTGGTCAGTTCGGATTTGGTTTTATGTGAGCCAGGACCAGTCAGGACCAGCTACCGAGATGGATAAATGTCTGGTCTCGGCATCCGCTTGACCCCTGACCCTCAAACATCCCCAACATTCAACATCCTCGAACATCATGGGTCTTAAATAAAATGTGTGTGTAGTGCAAGTTATGCAATAAACTTTTATGTTGTCAAACTGTTGCATAAATTGCCAACACGCAGTCGAGAAACTTTCCAACATGCTAACTAGAATATGGCGGCATTGGCAAGGACACAAGGACATCATGGCCCGAGAAGTTATAAAAATACCCGTAAAAGTTAACTACATAAGTATTCGGCTGTTTTTGGCTATTTGGCCCAGGCATTAGCACCTATTTAGGAGGCTGAGAGCCCAGGTGGCATCAGCAGGAACTGTGGAGGAAGTTCAGGTGTTGAGTTTTGGGGTTTCATTAGCATTTCCAAACCCATTCCCATTTTCATTCCCATTCCCAGTCTCATTCCCACGGTTCTTTGGCACAGGTGGATTTGCATATTGCATGCCAGAGAGAAATCAAAAAAAGGGAAAACCAGTCAGGGAACTTCAACAGCTGAAAAGTCTGAAACTTGCAATTTTCTTGCATTTCCCAGGAGCGACACAGCCGCTGCTCCGAAGAAAATATGACCCAACTAGACAAGCCGAAAAAATTGTAGGGGGAGCAGGAAGACTTATGATTCCTGTGCCAAGTTTTCTCTTTATTCTGGTTTATTTCCCTTGCTTTGTTACTGGACGAAGGACCACGCCCACTTATATACCTGGTTGTTGCTGCGTCCTTGCCAATCGCAACCCGGGTTAATTCCTTTGTGCCAGTAGTTGAGCAGGAGTCCTGCCCACGTACACACATTAGCAAATTGCCTGCATGCATGTTCTCGAATGGCATTTCCCCGGGATGTGTGAGAGGGGCTACAAATTGGCGGGAATCGTTTATGAAATGAACAGCACGAAATTGCAACACAACACAAGAACGAAGGAATCCAAGAAGGAGGGACTTGGCCAAAGGATTTGATCCGAATCTGCCTTTGACAGTTGCCGGTTTCCTTTGATCGTTGCGACTAATTAACAGCTTAACTCGGATTTAGGCCAAACGTATTTGCTCCGCTTAAGAGCCTACGCTCTGGTGTTTTTTCTTTTCTCCTGCAGGGCAAATGTTTCATAAATCTTGCACTAAGACAAATTGGTTTTGCAGCCAGGACTTCGATGTCAGGCTAAGGCGAAACTAAAACATTTTTTCCAACTCCCACGCTCGGCTTGAAGGGGAAAACTTAAGCAAACTCATTTTTCACTTTCATATTGTTGTGTGGCAGCCTGGAGCCACTCCATATTCCCAGTTATATCTATTGAGACCAGCTCATATGTACAGTGCCGGTCAAGAGTGTAGGGCCACAGTTAGTAGAGAGCTGCCTACATAGATCATAAGCTTTTTATCCATATTTTTGTGGTCCTGGGTGTACGTATATGTGTGCCACTTAACTGATTATGTAAGATGAGCTGCATGTGTGTGGGTTTGTCAGATCCTGTCTGCTTCACCAGCAACATCTGTATTTACTGCCTGACAAATATTAAATTTTCATAGCCCCAGTCAGGCTGCGAAAAATGTGTGCAATTTTAATTAATAGCTGCAAGATGATGCCCGGACAAAGGAGGACTGGTCCAGTTCCACATATTGCAACTAATGAGTTTTCAAGGGGCCACCTCCCGTTATCCGTTTGGCCCAAATCGAAGATGCGAATCTGTCGCCCGAAACTGTCGTCCTGGCTCGGGCCTATCAATTACTCAACACAATGGGGCCATTCCTATGGCGCTTCATCGGCAGCTAAGCAAATGTCAGATGGGATGTCGCATGGTCTGCCGAGTGCCAGCCTGTTAAGCTGTCATTATTTATGGCCGAAGGACTCAAGGAGCTGCGAATGCTGACAGCTTGCTGGCTGTGATTTCAAGTCGACACAAGACGAGACGACGCCGAACACAGTTACAAATTATGCATATTAATTGTTTGTATTGCCCGGGATACGCCCGGCCTGTCTGTGGTTGACGCACAACATTTTCCATTCCATCCCAAAATGAAGTCAAAAGATATTTGCTTCGCACACACTGCGTATACGTAATCCGAGCCCTGGTGGGAAAAACAACTTGCCTTCGGCCACTGGCTTGATGCTTACATGAATTTCCACGAAGAACTCTCATCTTGATATTGAGTTTGTTGACGAACGAACATTCTTGACATTACAATTTGCTATATTAAATTTCCCTTCATGTTCTGATTGACATTTGACATCGTCTCTCGGCTTGGCTTGGCTTGGCTTGGATGGGAAAGAATGTTGTAAAAGGGAAAATAAAGTTGATTTAATATTTTAGCTGCAAGGTGCTGTGGAAAAATTAAAAGCAAGATAAAGGGATTCGGCATGGACGTTAAACGAAACGACTTTTCGGGTGTGGTTTGGGGTGTAGTGCGCACATAAAACTTTTTGCCAGGGACACACTGCAGCGTCGCAGGATCCTTTATTCTGGCCCGTGTCTCGCTGCCTCGGTGTCTCTGTGTGCGCGCTTACGCATTACCATAAATAAATTATAACGTTCGCTACTTCGACTGTGAGTTTATAGCTTGTATGCGATAACTCAGGCTCACACACATATATACAGAAAAGGATACACTCGGCTGTAACGAATTTTAGGAGAGAAAAGGACCGTAAATGTACGAACGAGCAAGGAGACAGATAATAACAGTTCGCAAGCTGAAAATGAAGAGGGTAGGATGTGTAACACGCTGCAGGATCTTAGTAGGGAGGCAGGAGCGTAGGGGGGCGATAATAATTTACGGCATAAAAGCAAAACACAATGGAGGCTCTTCGGAACGAAACGAAACGTAAGAAAACCAAAACCCAAAAGCCAAAAACGAAACGTTGCACATAAAAGTTGTTTCTTCCTTTTATTCCATAATGGGGGCGTGTGCGGGCCAAAGAAATTGCATTCAGCTTGCGAAATCCTGCATACAAATTATGCAATTAGTTGCCGGATCCTCTCCAGGCTCCAGGAGGCAAGATGGATATTATGTTCTTAACAAAAAAAAAAAACTAAAAGCTAGAGCTAAAGTTTTTCCGGCAGTTATCAAATTCCGAAAATTGTCTCCCGCTCTTCTGCTAAGTCAGCTTGCCAGTCAGTCCTCGACTTCTTGGGAAATAGTCAAAAATCCCTGACAAATTGTCAACGAAAGTTTATTCTCGGTTGAAAGTTGGCCGCAAAGTTTTTTGCCGGGTAACGACTGCTGACAGTTGTAAAAATAATATTGCGTATACGCAGTGTTCGCCTGCGGCAAAGGGCAATGATAAAAAGCCCTTGGGGCCAAAGTAAACACAGCAAGTGAAACCCCAAAAAATACAAGATGATAAAAGTGGCAAAGTTTTCCATTCAAGTTGCAATTAGCCATTGGACTTTCTTTAGAATTTCCTATCTGGCAATGATAAGTGGAAAAACAGATCTTACCTTGGACAAGTTTGGGGAAGTTGATTGCGAAAGCCAGACAAGGTCTTGAGATTCCCTAATAGTTCCCACATGTAGTTTATTTATTTAGGGCACTTTTCGCGGAACTCCAATCAAGAAGAAAAAGAAAATTAAATTTTTTATTTCAGCTCACTTTGCATTTTCGTGGCAAATTCAATTTCAGCTGCTGTTCCCACTTCCTGTTGCACTTTGTTACTCGGTGTTGCCGGTGCAAGGGCTCTGCCCCCACCCGAAGGACCCCCTTTGGAGCATTCCTTTGCTGGGTTTCAATTAGATGCCTTCGCTATCTAGGTTCGCTCCAGTACCCCTGGATGTACCTCCCCCGCCTTTCTGACTATTGGCAAAAGTTTGTGCAAGAATCTTGCCGTATCTGTGCGAAAGTCTGCGCAAAAGCCCAAACAAAACAAAAACAGAAGCCGAAACAGCGAGTCAGCGAGACAGCAGCGCCTGCCAAAAAATACTTTTGCTCAAAAATAAACGCAATGGCGACTCCAAACACACAGACGCCAAAAAAAATATGGGAGGAGGAAAGCAGCTCGAATAAACAGCCAGAAACCGGAAATGAAATTGCAATTGCTGGCCCAAGCAGACGACGCCAAGTCGCGACTCGCGACGCGTTGATGCGCAGCAGCAGCACCAGAAAAGCATCAGAAAAGCATCGGAAAGCAACAGAAAAGCAACAGAAAAGCAGCAGAAAAACAGCTGAAAGCAGGCTTTGCCTTGCCTCGCCATGTTTTTTCGCTGTTTCCTTTTTTGGCTTGACTTGCAAAGCCATTTCCGCCAGGGTCTCATATTGCGCCTGGGCGTATGCAATAAAGTTTGCTCAGCGACATCTACAGTAGAGCTACGTTAAAGTCAACATTCCTGGCAATTTTCTAGAAAAGGGAATATAAATGTTCACTTGCCAAACTGAGAATTTTTAAAAAATATTATTAAAGACCTTAAGCTCGTTAAATTCTTGAAGAGTTCGACTTTACTTAAGAAGAGAGAGCAAACTGCCAAAACCATTTACCCGACTCTGACTAGCATTTACGTGGCCGCAAGGGCTTAATCAGGGGCAAACTTTATAGAAGAATTCTCCCGACTCTCCGCTGCTAATGTCACCAGCACACACACAACTACAGTTCACCCATACAGCCACAATCACGCATTAGCTCAGGCCAGGACCTCATTAGTTGGCTGCGGGAGCGGCGCTTTAGCTTAAGCTATGGAGCGCAGAGCACAGAATTGTGCGGCTCTGGCGCTAAACAAGTTAATTAGTTTGGCTCTCTGCTTGCTTTTTTCCTACTGCCTGGAGTTGAGCTTAACGACAAAATAAATTATTTGGCCCACACACTCACACGTAAGCGGCGTGGAGGCTTCAATTGACTTTATTAAGCGTGTGTGGGCGTGCTTGGGCTTTAATGACACTTTTCAGTCAGCTGCTGCTGACTTACGTTTATTATCCTTTAGCCAGGATAGTCAGGATACGAGGGGGCCCTGGGGGGGGCTGAGCCAAATGGGTTGCCATCTAGAGCTTGACTTTGATCTACGGCATATTAACCTGCTCTCAAGGCGGGCTCGATTTCCCTTCTTGGCTTTCTTCTAATTCAAAATTAATTTATATTCTTCATGGCCACCTGGGCAGCATGAGGCCCACTGTACAGCTGTGGCTAGATGGGGAAACAAGGCGCAGGCAATTGCCTTTGTGTCACATAAAAACACTTTGTTGTCCCCAGTTAAATATATAAAGTACACTAAAGAAAACCATTCTATAAATTATATAAGTCTGAGCTAAAGAGATCCTTTTGTGGCTGGAAAAGAGTAACAAGTCGGATGGATTTTTGTCACGTGTACAACACATATTGCGACCAGAGACAAGCCTTAGCTCGTTTAATCTTGGATTTTAATTGTAGGGCCATAATGTTTGTGGGGCTTCCAACTTCCAGGACATCGCGCCGCAGCAGTCACAAGTAAATTGAATTTAATTGGTAACGAGTTTTTTTCGTTGATGGTAATTGTGTTGGATTTTATTCGTCATAAACTTCGGACGGCAATAAAAAATCGCTGTCGAATGCAAATGCGAATGTCTTGGAGCCCTTTAAACGGGCAAACAAACTTCTGGCAGTTCTGCTAGTCCTGGCAGTCCCGGCAGTCCTAATTAGACCGAGTGGGCCATTAAGAATTTGCTCAGGTTCGAAGCGAACATGGAGCGTGGCTTAAAGTTTGCCTCGAGTGTGGGGCAAAGAAATTAAAATTGAAATGTAAAAGTTGCCAAACTTTTTTCCCCTCCAATCCTCCCACACATACTTTCTTTTTCCCATCATTTTTTTTTTTGGTGGAAATTTAAAATGCAAAGCAGGATAGGACTGGAGCCCAGAACTTCAGCTTTCAAGTGGGTTCGTGGCAGGTGGGCTGCAAAAACTTGCTGCATTAAGTGCACTTTGCAAAAAAGACCAGACGGCAGAGAGCCAGGAGGGGCAACAAGATAGAGGCGATGAGTGAGGAGGAGCAACCTGCCACGAGCTCATTAAAAGTAAAAATGATATGCATTAAGTTGCTAGCGGTCCCGCTAAAGGGCTGCCAAACTGACGCCACTGCTCCGCCACTAATGGTCAGTGTTAATTGCGTGGAAAGCATTCGGAATGCAGCAGGAGGAGACCTGCTCCTCCTTCTCCTTTTCTTGCCACGTAATTGAAGCCAACTGACATTTGCCTGATAAATTGTCATAATTCCCGGCCACACAGGCACACTCGCTCACATTCAAACGTTGCCCAAAAGGATCTCTCTGTGGGCTCCCATCAATACATATTTCATTGCCCTGACACATGCATTAACATGTCTAATCGGCACGCACGAGTCGCAGTTGCAACCGACATAGTGGGGAGGAGCCGGGCCCTGGGCGGTTTTGCCTTTTGAGGGCACGTAGCCATTATTCATTCTGCGGCCCCCAGCATAATTTATTGCCCTTGGCACCACTCACATGTCAGACATTCCAAAGTGCTGCCCAACTGACAATTTGCAGAGACTGACATGCAGGAAGGCTCCTGTCCCTGCCTCCCTTGGTTCGCCATCCTCCACTCTGCTTTTCCAGGTGAAGAGCCTTAAAATTTATTTTGTTTGACTTACTGACAAAACTTACTCCCGGTCTCGTCCTGCCTCGACCTGCAAACTCGTTGCCCGATGCTGTCACTTCGATGACAGCCCTCTGTCCATCCAACCAACGGGGCGTATGCTTTATGTACATTCTACACACAATGGATATATCGGATACCGGATGTACCGGAGTATGCTAAACGCCTGCCGAGGCCAGTGCTGGTATAAGCTTCTTATAGATCTGGATGCCATTCAGATAGGAGTCAGCCTGGATGAACTCATTGTGGTCGTGGAGCAGGATCGGAGTGTTAATGATGGGCGTAAACCCGAGGGCTGGTATCCCCAGTTGCCTCAAAAATCTAGCATCCGTAGCCCCAGGCTTCACGCCACCTCGAATTTTGAGTTTCCTGTATAAAGGATAAACTATGAGAAACTAGATGCCCTGTTCCCGTTATACTCACAATTCGTCCATAGTTTTTTTAAATGCCAACCAGTAGGGATTTGAGTCATCCGTCTTTGTTGGTCTCACGTGCTTGTTGAACATAAGATGTTCCACCTGAATATTGCCGCCCAGCTCCTGGCACCAGGTGCAAACCTGCTTTAGAAAATCTTCAGCATTCCGGCTAACCGCCAGGCGAACATCAAAAATGGCTTCAAAGGATGGCGGAACAAGATTCCTCTGGATGCCTCCCGAAATCTGGGTCAGATTCACGGTGGACACGTCGCCCAGTTGGAGCTTGGAATCGGCCTGCAAAGTTGCCAGTTCACAGATGCGGAATTCCATTAGTTTGCCCAGAATATGGTTGAAGGTCTGACCAGCTGAAATGGGCTCCAGTTTAGAGCCGTGGAAGGAAGGGCCATTAAAGGTGAATTTGAGAACTGGAAGAATACCATTAGGAAATATTCCTGGGAGCAAACCAAATACCCACTCCAGGCAGTGCGTTCAGCGTTAAAATACAGATAGGTTTCCGTTGGACTCACAATACCCTCGTCTAGACCGAAGCCGACATTCATTTTTCGAAAGGCGTCGGTTTTAACAAACACCTTCATGCCAAGCTCGCCGCCGACCTCCTCATCCGGCACATAGGTGATGTACACAGTCCGAGTGGGCTGATAGCCATCGACCATAAGGGCCCGTACGGCACCCAGGTACTGGGCGCCCACGCACTTCATATCCTGGGAACCGCGGGCGAAGATCCTGCCCTGCTCGTCCATGTGGGCGCTGAAGGGTTCGTACTTCCACTTATCAGGGTATACTGGAACAACGTCCATGTGTGAGTTTAACAAGATGGATGGGAGTTCGGGATTGGTGCCTTTCCATTTCATGATGACCACTGGCTCCTTGGCAGGACTTTGCACGTCGACTGGTAGGGATAGCCTGTTGGCTTGGTGTTTCAGGAATTCCACGCATTCGGCTAAGAGTTTGGGTGTTTTTACCTTTTCCGGGACATTATCTGATAGCTCTCTTACTGTAGTCTACATTTGGGTGGACTGAGCGGATCTTTAAATAGTCTCGAAACATTTGGATTTCCTCGTTGCTTTCCCAGGCGGATGAGTTTTCCCTCGACGGTATAGAAAGGAGTTTGCGAAAGGCCCTTTGCAAATGCCTTAGATCTAGTCGAAACATTTTAGGCTTACCTGTGTTTTTGGAAATACAAAAATCCTATCAATTACCAACTCAATGCTGACTGGATTTTATGACCAGCTTTATTTCGAGACAACCATTATTATACCATTATTATGTTATTGTGAACCCAAATGCACCGCGATTTAAAAACTTTCCTTATGCCGTTTTCTCAGATATGATTAGATAAGTTGGTATTTTTATTTGAATCTTGAGATTGGCAATCTTACACCTCTACCAGTTTACGGATAATATTTTCGTATACTTCAATGCCCTTCAAATAGGCATCAGCATAAAGGAACTCGTCGTGATCGTGGAGACGGACAGGAGTATTTATTATTGGCGAGAATCCGAAGGCTGGAGTGCCCAGGAGTCGGATGAAGCGACTGTCGGTGGCTCCGTAACACACAATGGGTTGTACTTTCAGTTTTCTTGAAATATTTCATAAAGTTTTATCATTTCAATGAAAAGGACCAGTACTTACAGTTCATCAAAAGCGGTTTTGAGGGCCACCCAGTAGGGATTCGAAGCATCCATTTTTGTGGCTGCCACCACGGGTTCCTTTCTGTAGAAATCAATCTCAATGCCACCACCTGCCTCCTCGCACCAATGCCGGATTTCCTTCTCAAAGGCCACCACATCCAGCTTGATGGAGAGCCGCATGTCGAAGACCGCCTCAAAGTGAGGAGGCACCACGTTGCTCTGGACTCCGCCGCTTATCTGGGTGAGATTCACAGTGGTCACATCCCCCAAGTTCTGGCTATGGTCCTTGGCCAAAATCTCCAACTGTGAGCGACGGAATTCCGTGAATTTATTCACAACATAACTAAGCTTTTCGCCAGCCGTGTTCGGAAGCAACAGGGAGCCATGGCCAGAGGTTCCGTTGAACTTCAATCGGATACCTGTGGCATCAAAAATTCCACATGTACGCATACATATTATCTTCAGAGAAGAAGCACTCACCCCATAACAGACGTTCGGCATAGAAGAGATGGTGGACATCAGAGTCACTGGTGCCTCCTTCGTCCAAACTGAATCCCACGTTCATATTCTGGTAGTAATCGGTCTTCACAAACTCTGCCATACCCTGACGGCCCCCAATCTCCTCATCGGGAACGAAGGTCACATAGATTGTCCTCTTGGGCTGAAAGCCCTTTGACTTGAGTAGTCTAATCGCTCCCAGATACTGGGTTCCCACAGATTTCATGTCCTGGGTCCCTCTGGCAAAGATCCTGCCCTCGGAATCTATATCCGCACTGAAGGGTTCATGCGTCCACTGGTCGGGAAACACAGGGACCACATCCATGTGGGAGTTAAGTATGATGGAGGACAGTTCCGGTTGGCTCCCAAGCCATTTGATGATCACCACTGGTTTCCTTTCCACAGGAGTAACCACGTCAACAGGGAGATTTAAGGATGCAGCCTGACGTGTCAGGAAGTCCACACAAGAGGCTTTAAATATCCAGGGTTTTATAAAGTTTCTTTTCATCAAAGAGGGTTATCCTTACTGTAATCTACATCGGGATGAACCGATGGAATCCGCAAGTATTCGCGGAAAATTTGAATTTCCTCATTGCTCTCCCATTTATCCATTTTTTTGAAGGTTGCGAACTCTTGGAAAGATCAACCGCGAATGAATGTCATAAGGTAATACTGGGACATATATCTAATAGATAACCAAATCTTCTTGAGGGTCTGATAAAAGTTTTATCAGATAAGTAGGATCTACCCTATAAATTTATAGTCTAAAATAAAACAATAAACCCATTTCGAATAAGATCAAGTACTTTTGTTAATTTCTGGCGTAAGATTTTTACGATGGATTGATAAGATAATTTTGATTGATTCGATAAGAAATTAAAAATTGGTTCTAGGTTCATTCTTTAAACCTGAGCCAGCTTGCTAATAACATTTTTATAGACTTCAATGCCTCTCAAGTAGACATCGACCGGAATAAACTCGTCGTGGTCATGGATCCTTAAGGTGGTGTTTATGATTGGCGAGAATCCAATAGCTGGTGTTCCCTTCTCGCGGATGAAACGACTGTCTGTGGCTCCAGGACACACAATGGGATGTACCTTAACACCACTAAAAAAACCAAGAATGCGCATATCCTTACTGCTTTTCCAAATTACTAACCGAACTTACCACTCGTCGAAGGCTGCTTTTACAGCTAGCCAGTAGGGATTCGAGGCGTCCAGTTTGGTGCCTTCAATGCAGGGCTCCTTTTGGACGAAATCCACTTCAATGCCACCTCCAGCCTCCTCGCACCAGTCTCGGATTTGCTTTTCGAAAGCCACCATATCCAGGGTGATGGCCAGACGCATATCGAATACCGCCTCGAACTCAGGGGGGACCACGTTGCTCTGAACTCCGCCGCTCAGTTGGGTTAGATTTACAGTGGTTACATCTCCCTTGCTAAGAGTCGAGTCTTTCGCCAGGGCTTCCTCCTGGGACTTCCGGAACTCAGTGAGCTTGTACACCACATAGGCTAGTTTTACGCCAGCGGTGTTGGGAAGCAAAAGGGAACCATGTCCTGAGGTTCCAGTAAACGTTAGTTTGAGGCCTGTGAAATAATTTTCTATAAAGGAGTTCTTCATTTTTTGTAGTTTCCACTCACACCATCTTAAACGTTCGGCAAAGAACAAATGATGGACATCAGTTTCGCTGGTGCCTCCTTCATCCAAACTGAATCCCACATTCATTTTCTTATAAAAATCCGTCTTCACAAACTCTGCCATTCCCAAAGTTCCACCAGTTTCCTCATCCGGGACAAAAGTAACGTAAACTGTTCTTTTGGGTTGAAAGCCACTAGCCTTGAGAAGGCGGATTGCTCCAAGATACTGGGTCCCCACAGATTTCATGTCCTGTGTGCCTCTGGCAAAGATCCTGCCCTCGGAATCAATGTCCGCGCTGAAAGGTCCGTGCGTCCACTTGTCGGGAAACACAGGCACCACGTCCGTGTGGGAGTTTAGTATTATGGAAGGCAGTTCTGGTTGGCTTCCCTGCCACTTGATGATCACCACTGGCTTCGTTTCAACCGCAGGACAAACTACTTCCACAGGGAGATTTAAGGATGCAGCCTGACGCTTCAGGAATTCCACACAAGAGGCTGAAAGTGATCTGAAACTATTAGAAACTGTTTGATATAAGTAAAGAAATTCCTTACTGTAATCAACATCGGGATGTACTGTGGGAATCCGCAAGTACTCTCTGAAAATTTTAATCTCCTCGTTGTCCTCCCAACTCATATTTGTTCAGTTCCTGTTTCTTTCAATGAAGTCTACGAAATCCAAAAAAGAAATGAGTGCTCTATAGCATCTTTCGGGTTTTTATATGAACTGAAACCTATTTTTGTTTCTATTTTGTGGTCACTGCAAAGTAATCAAATGGTTTTATGGTTGCGATAATAAAGTTTTATCAGAAAATATGAGAGTTTCTAATCTAAAGAAAGAGAACTTTTGTGATTTTTCGAGGTCTAGTTTGAAACTACTTAGAACATTATTTTCGGCGTTCTTAAGCATTAAAGAGTGTTTTTAATATGTTGTAAAGAAAACGTACTATATTACCTTCCAAAGAAAGAAGGTCTTGTTTTCCAAAGAGTCCATTAAATATGAAAATCGCCAAAATTCTAGTTCACCGGTGATTGATTGGTTTCCTTCTAATCGATTGGTAACTTATCTAGAAAGTGTTCCATCTACCCACATTTTATCAATATTGACTCTATTGTATCTACTGTTGTTAAAAGGATAGCAATTGTGGATTCTTTGGATGACTGGCCATAAAAACATGTCCATTAAAGCCCAGATAAGATATGGCCCGACTGGGGTTTTGGTATCAACTTGTTGCAAAGTTAATTAATCTTTATTTCCGATAAGGTCCTACTTCGTAGAGTATTTTGAAATTTTTTTAGACTACAGCAAGATTGCTCAGAATTTTCTTGTAGATCTGAATGCCAGTCAAATAGGTATCCGCTCCCAGGAACTCGTCGTGGTCGTGGATTCGCATGGTGGTGTTCTTGATGGGCGAGAAGCCCAAAGCCGGGATACCCTGGGCACGAATGTTCCGGCTATCGGTGGCTCCGGGGCAGACAATGGGATAGATTTTTAGGTCGCTAGAATAAAATGAGAATCGTTAAGAAGGGTGTCCATAATACCAAAACTTAATGAAACCTACAGCTCATCTGTGGCTGCCTTGAAGGCCACCCAGAAGGGATTCGAGTCGTCGATCTTGGTAGGCTCCACGTAGGGCTCCTTCTCGTCGAAGGTTATTTCGATACCGCCGCCAGCCTCTTCGCACCAGTCGTGAATCTGCTTCTCGAAGGCCACCACGTCCAG
This sequence comes from Drosophila vallismaia, assembly GCA_035047325.1. NCBI lineage: Eukaryota > Metazoa > Arthropoda > Insecta > Diptera > Drosophilidae > Drosophila > Drosophila vallismaia. Next base: position 430,412 of record JAWNPU010000002.1, on the reverse strand, counting down.
GGTGATGGACAGACGCATGTCGAAGATGGCCTCGAAGTGCGGGGGCACCACGTTGCTCTGGACTCCGCCGTTAAGCTGGGTGAGATTGATGGTGGTAACATCGCCGATGTTGATTGTCTGATCCGTAGCCAGCCGCTGGACCTGTGACTCACGGAACTCCGAGAGCTTGTTCAGGACGTAGTTCAGTTTTACGCCAGCGGTGTTTGGCAAGAGCATGGAGCCATGTCCGGCGGTGCCACTAAAGTTGAGTTTCATGCCTGAAGAGGGAAGTGTCAAATAATCCTTTACGTCCTGTAGAATCTGAGTAACTCACCCCATCGCATCCTCTCGGCGTAAAAGACGTAGAACAAATCTAATTCGCTGGTGCCGCCTTCATCCAGACTGAAACCGACATTCAGATTCTTGTAGTACTCCGTCTTGACGAACTCCTGCATGCCCAGTTCTCCACCGATCTCTTCGTCGGGCACAAACGTCACGTTGATGGTCCTCTTTGGCTTGAAACCAGCCGCCTTAAGCAGCCGTATGGCTCCCAGGTATTGAGTTCCCACGGACTTCATGTCCTGTGTGCCCCGAGCAAAGATCCTGCCCTCATCGTCGATGTCGGCGCTGAAGGGCTCGTGAGTCCATTTGTCGGGGAACACTGGGACCACGTCCGTGTGGGAGTTGAGAATGATGGATGGCAATTCGGGCTCAGTGCCCACCCATTTGATGATCACCACTGGCTTCTTTTCCACGGGATAGATCACATCTACCGGAAGATCCAGGCTGTGGGCTTGGCGCTTCAGAAACTCCACGCATTCGGCTGTTGAGTGTATTAATTATTTATTTTTTTCAGTTTTATCCTTGCGAAGTAGTCCTTACTGTAGTCGACATTCGGCTGCACCGTGGCTATGCGCAAATATTCCCGGAATATTTTTATTTCCTCGTTGTCCTCCCACTTTTCGGTGCTCATTTTTTTGTGAAACGTATTCCTCTGGTGACCAAACTCGAATGCCGTCCAGAGTTTGCTGGCAGTGAACTTATACAAATGTTTCTGTGTTATTTCTTTTATGTGAATTTGATTTTATGGCCCCGAATCCAAATTATTATCAAATAATGCCGGCCGATAACCAAAACCTCATGTTCTTCTGCCGCAAACCAATGACTGATAGGCAACGGTAGCCTATATTCGATATTGTACAAATAGTACAAGTTCTTTTCTGGTCGAATTTTAAATACTCTGGAGTTGTGTTATACGGTTTATAAGGTTTATTGAATAGATTTATAAGGTTATATTTATATGGTTTATTATAAAACGTTTCTGAATGTTTCTTCTTCCAAAAATATGTGTTCAATTCAAACATGGGTTTGAACACATTTTATATTTAAACATATCACTCATGTGCTTCAAAAGAAATCTATAGAAAGCTCTTGAATGATAAGCAAAAACTAAACATTGGAGCATTTAATTTTAATGTTTGATTCAGCTATTTACTGATATGAAAGCCAAAAAAAAAGTAAACAGCACTTCAATTGTTTTATGAATCAGCCAGAGCGGGAATGAGCTTCCTGTACACCTGAATTCCATTCAAATATGTTTCGGCTCGCAGATACTCATCGTGGTTGTGAAGCAGAACCGGAGTATTATTGATGGGGGAAAACCCCAAAGCCGGAATGCCTACTTCTCGGATATAGCAGCTATCTGTGGCTCCGGGGAAGACCCGAACATGGGTTTGGAGGCCCCTGGGAAAAATTAGGCATCAATGGAAACTGCATTTGTTCCAGGACTTTCATAATCTCACATTTCATCCAGGCTCTTTTTAAAGGCCAGCCAATATGGATTGGAGGAATCGATCCTTGTAGGCTCCACGTAGGGACACTTTAATTCAAAATGGAGCTCGACTCCGCCGCCGGCCTCCTGGCACCAGTCCCGTATCTTCTTTTCCAGCTCATCCACGTCCTGGGTTATGGCTATGCGGATATCGAAGAGTGCTTCCAGGACTGGAGGCACCACATTGCTCTGGACACCGCCTTGAACCTGGGTTAGATTCACAGTGGTCACGTCACCAATGTCCAGAGATGGGTTTTCCACCAACTTTCGGCTCTGAGATAGCCGGAACTTCATTAACTTGTGGAAAACATAATGAAACTTCTCCGCAGCCGTGTTTTCCAGCAGAAGGGATCCATGTCCAGCAGTGCCACTAAATATCAGGCGGAGATCTAAGGATTGCATCAGTAAAACAACTAAACTAATCCTGAAGGAAAACTTACGCCACAGGGTACGCTCTGCATAGAAGATGGTGTAGGTGCTGTCCTCACTGGCCATGCCCTCGTCCAGGCTGAATCCTACGTTCATGCTCTTGAAGTACTCTCCCTTCACCAGCTCAACCATTCCGCAGTCTCCGCCGGTTTCCTCGTCCGGGACAAAGGTCAGGTATACCGTCCTCTTCGGCTGGTATCCGCTGGCCTTGAGCGAGCGAATGGCAGCCAAATACTGGCAGGCTACGGACTTCATGTCCTGAGCACCGCGAGCGAAAATCCTGCCCTCTTCATCCATTTCGGCAGCAAAAGGTTCATGGGTCCATTTCTCCCTAAAAACTGGAACCACATCCATGTGAGAATTCAGAATGATTGAAGGCAGATCCGGACTCTTGCCCAGCCATTTTATGACCACAACTGGCTTAGAGGGCTGCACCGGATGAACCACATCTACAGGTAGATCCAAAGCGAAGGCCTGGCGCTTCAGGAACTCCACACAAGCAGCTAAAAAGTTGAAGGGACTTAAGTACAAAGGTCGTTTAAGATGAACACTCCAAAGTCCATACTGTAATCCACATCGGGATGAACTGAAGGAATTCGCAAGTACTCGCGGAAAATGTTAATCTCCTCATTGTTCTTCCATTGTCCCGAACTCATCTTGGCCTGGATCCGCGGCTGTCATAAAGCGACTGTTCCCGAAAGTGACACGTTGTTGGTTTTTATGTTCACTGTGGCTTTACGGGGGTCTCTTATCATTTTTTTTTAGCAAACCGAGGTGATAAGGGAATCATTCGCGGCTTCTGTGGTTTGCCCTGCACCCGCAGCATCATCAAAGGAGGTGGAAATCGGATCTGTGCTTATCATTTTCAAAGGCTTCTAGCCTGATAAAAAATCTTGTAAAATATATAGCATTTTTAAACAACGTTCTCTAGACATACTTTATTGGCATACAAAATGAGTACAACAAATTAAAAAATGTAATTGTTAAAATAATAAATGCAAGATGGACAAAATTGCAGGTCTTTTAGAGAATTAAAAATCTATTTAAGCATCTGCCACAGCGGGAATGAGCTTCTTGTAGATCTCAATTCCATTCAAATAGGTGTCTGCCCGCAGGAACTCATCATGGTCGTGGAGCAGCAGCGGAGTTTTGTTGATTGGTGAGAAGCCCAGAGCAGGAATGCCTGCATAGCGAACGTAGCGACTGTCCGTGGCACCAGGGAAAACGCGAACACGTGTCTTAAGGCCACTGCAATTACGAATAAATAAAGCTTAAAGTTCTCCAACCCCGTTGCTAAATAAGATCTTACAGATCATCGAGAGTCTTCTTAAAGGCCACCCAGTAAATGTTTGAAGAATCTATCTTCGTGGGCTCCACAAAGGGGTTCTTCATCTCGAACTCCAGCTCAATGCCGCCTCCAGCCTCCTCGCACCAATCGCGAATTTGCTTCTCAAAAGCATCAATGTCCACGGTGACGGCAATGCGAATATCAAAAACAACTTCCAGTAGGGGAGGCACTACATTGCTCTGGACGCCGCCCCGCAGCTGGGTGAGATTCACAGTGGTGACATCGCCAATGTCAAGGTTAGAGTCCTCGGCCAGACGCTTGACCTGCGATTTTCGGAAGTCCATGAGTTTTCGAACAATAAAGTCTAGTTTCTCGCCAGCGGTGTTGGGCAGCAGCAGGGATCCATGACCAGCAGTGCCACTGATCTTGAAGTGAAGGTCTGAAAGTAGTTATAATTTAAGTGAATATATTCCCGTAACATGGGAAATCCATAGTCACGCCACAGTGTCCTTTCAGCGTAGTACAAAGCATAGGATTCATCCTCGCTAGAGATTCCCTCGTCAAAGCTGAAGCCCACATTAAGCTTCTTAAAGTAGTCGCTCTTCACCAGCTCCCGCATGCCCAGGTGGCCGCCCACCTCCTCGTCGGGGACATAGGTGAGATAAATGGTTCTCTTCGGCTGATATCCCTTGGCCTTGAGCGCCCTCACAGCGCCAAGGTACTGAGTTCCCACGCACTTCATGTCCTGGGAGCCACGGGCAAAGATCCGACCCTCCGCGTCGAGATCAGCACTGAATGGGCCATGAGTCCACTTCTCCGGGAAGACTGGCACCACATCCGTGTGGGAATTGAGAATAATCGAGGGAAGCTCCGGCTGGGAGCCTTGCCATTTCATCACCACGACGGGGTTCTGCTGGTTCACCGGATAGATCACATCCACGGGCAGGCCCAGGCTCTCGGCTTGGCGCTTCAGAAACTCGGTACAGGCGGCTATAAATAGCAGACGGGGTCATAAAGCCAAGGTCGTAAAGATCGCGGATATATCTTATCGTTCGGCTGTATAGATTAAGACTTACTGTAGTCCACGTTGGGATGCACTGTGGGTATGCGAAGGTATTCGCGGAAGATCTTGATCTCCTCGTTGTTCTCCCACTGGCTGGTGCTCATCTTGCCTTGCACTTGTTCGCTGTAATTAATTAAGATAATTAGCCGGTTGGGTTTTTGTTTGGACAAACAAGATCAGCTGATCGCGGACCTTTTGCAACACTGGAATAAATACAGGTGATGGATAGGGTGGTGAGTTTGTTTATTTAAAATTTCGGGGATTTAAACTTTGTTATTTGCAGTCCAATTAATGAATGCGAACTGTGGGAAATATTTTCTGAGCTGCCGTTTAAATAATAGCTGGAAAAAGAGCGAAGCTAAATGAGAGAGTGGATAGCGAGAACATAGACTCGAAACAAAATGCTAATCTTTGCGGTTGTGCATTATAAAACCTTTTTATCAAAAACCTTGTTTACATTTTGGTGTCTAATCTAAATGGGTTTATAGCTTTTAAACGTGAGTTTAATATGCCACTTTAGCTTGTCATTAAAATTGAAAGATTCATTCACATCTGGAATGTTACTTAATATGATTTGAACAAAAATGCACAATTTACTTTTAATTTACTTCACTTAAGCACTGTTTAAAGTTAATTTGTTTGGCATATTTCCGGATGGATGGTTTTATATCCCTTAAATCGTTAAATCGTTAAATCGTGTAGAAAGTGTTGCGCTTGCTTGGGGACCCAAACAGGACCCAGGATTGATGGATTGATGGTTCCCCCGGAGCCGAGATTTCCGATCACCGACGAATCGAATCCCAATCCCAATTCCAGTTGATTTGTTAATCAAGATGCAGCGTTCACTTTGACAAACATATCGCCCCACTGGGGCAGCAGTGGGAGGAGTAAACAAATTTCCAGGCCCGAGGTTGCTGTTGCAAATTTCGCATATTAATGATGTTGCAGTTGCAACTTGCAATGCCATTCCCTACGTTGTCGCCGCGTGTCAAAAGTTTGTTTTAAATTTAGATTTCACGCTTGTTTCTGTAGAAGCTCAACACCAATAAAACGTGCCACACTAAAAGCGACAAAAAATATATAGACTAAAACGCAAATAAACAAAAAATAAAGTTGTACACGAAATGAAAACCGAAGCCCTGAGATTTGTATTGCATGTGCTCTGGGGCTCCCAGGAGTTGATATTGTTTTAGTGTGTGAGCCTGGGAACCTGGGAGTGTGTGTTTTTGTGCTCACAAAAAGTCATTAAAAGTTCATTAACAATGTTGCTGGGATTTTAATGGCGCCCAGCGCACCAGCAGAAATAACATCAGCGACTAAAACAACTCTGCCAGGCTACAGAGGTTACACATGTCTGCATTTTAAATAGCCTACAAATACAACATTGGCTTCTGTATGTTGTCCTGCAGGGAGCAAAAATTTGGGGAAAAATAATCGAAAAACGGGTTATGTGTCATCTACATCGATTAAAATTCAATCAATACCAAATTACCCAAAAAGTCTCACTGATATTGATCCTTAATACGAGTACGCTTATTATGGTTTACTTTTTGGAAAAGTTTTACGAAAACGAATATACTAATATACGAATATACGAATACTTAGGTATTTTTTTATAGTGCATCAGCTCAGTGCCACATAAGTCACAAAAACACACAAACTTCCTACACACACACACTCCCACCCACTCCCATACAAAAACTCACGCTTAGTTGGTTGATGCCACATGTGGGCGTGGCAGTTTGTTGATACTGCGATTGTTGTTTCTGTTGCTGTGCTGACATGTTGTCGCTGCGCAAATAAACTAAATGAAAATTTTGTATATTGTAACAATTATCCGAGCATCGCAACTGGCAACTGTTTGCTTTGTTGGCTCCCGGTCTCCCGGTCTCCCGGTCTCCCAATCCTCCAATCGCCCAATCCCCGCCAGAAACAGGATCAGGGACAGTGGATGCGGGCATGGGAATGGTGCGGAAAGTAATCCGTTATAGACGCATTACCTGCCCAACAAATGTGGCGATTTTCCCAAAAGAGAACCGATATAATCTGCTGAGCTTTAGCTTTGCTGTCAGGCTCTTTCTATTTTCTAGAGTGGGACGTTGAGGCGAAAGCCTTGACAAACTTTGTCGCCATGGATATGTAGGCGGGACAGCCCAAGGACAATCCGGCAGTCATGCGTTTGCATGGCCCAAAGAGCTCTGGTTTGATGTATTTCCATAAAAACAGACAGAGCAAAAATATTGCATTTCCTTGTTTCTATTTCCATTGCCAAAAATGTATCTAATGTAAAGGAATTGCCATAAATTATTTAAACATGACATTCACAAGGAATGAATTGTAATGGAAGAGTAAAAGCATGCCTTGCCAAATCCCACCAATCTGTGATACATAATTTTGTGATTTGTTCTCTGTGTAAAAGCCAGGCATTAGGTGCGTTCACGGAAAAAATACAGAGCTCTCAGGCAAGCACTTTGCCAAACTGCTCTTACAGTCGACATCGATATGGAAAAAAGTGAAAAAGTGCACTGGCCAACAGTGCGTATGCGTACTATGGAAAACTATGAGGATGGTGCTCCAAAGAGGTCTTCATTCAAAACTTGTGCAAATGTCATCAAAATGCGAAGCACTGAGGCTGAAAATCTGAATCTGAAAATAGTGCCCTGTGCAAATTGGATGCTGACACTGAAAAATATTCCTTGCAATATTAACAATAAAAAAACGATTCATAAAAAGTGTATTTACATAATTAGCAGCAATAATTTAATTGATCGGCATTTAGCGCATGATTGAAGTTAATTATTACACACAGATATGGTAATAGGAGAAAATGGGAAAATCCCTGATGAAATATTAATACTCGAACACGGAATTCACAATTCCCATAATTCAATGGATGCTCGACCTTTGTTTGAGTTGGCAATTAATCTAGTAAGAGTTCAATTATTCAGCTACCATATAGCCTGATGCAATAAAGTAAATCAAATATTTATATATCAGTGCGTTTGTGGTTGTATATCACATTTTTGTTGCAATTTGATGCAAAGCAAATAATTGGAATTGATGCTGCATAAATTAAACGACATTCGCAATATGAGTTATGAGTTATGTTTTCAGGTCAAATGGCGGTGGATTGCTTAGATGAAGTTTTGTAAGAGCCTTGTACGAGTTTCTAGGACAAACTTTTAAAAGGCTAAGCTTGGCTTCTGACCTTTCTCTTGGTGGTTAAGTTTTTTCCCAACTGTCTAGATTGAAATGCGAAAAAGCAAAATTCTTCTTGTGGTACAAAAACACGCCAAGCGACTAAAAGGAGCTTAGGAAACAGACAGAAGACCGAGGGAAACTATTGCATACTTAGGAGGGGCACATTTATGGCATGAATGCGAAACCAAGGCGCGATAAGCCAGATAAGACGGCAACAGGCGGGGCACTTGGCAATTACAGCAACAGAGATTACAAAACCCTGCAACACGAGCTGGAAAAGCACCAACAATGGCCTGCAGGGCGAAGAGGACTAAGAGGGCCACGCCATCAAAGCAAATAACACACAAAAGTTATGATAAATGCAGATGGAGCACGGCTAACGGCATTATTGCCTGTCATTTCTCATCAGCGACGCTTCGACGGGGCAGGCGGTGGGACTTCCGGGTGGCGTCGCCATATTTGCTGCCTGTAATGGCTGTCCTGGCCAGGTTACAGAGTGCCAGGGTGCCAGGGTGCCAGGGTGGCAGGGTGCGCCGTCTGAATGGCTTGGTAATGAAAGCGGGCAGACGGGGTAATAAAACATGATTTTTGCCTCGTTTTTATTTTCTATTACGGGCGCAGTGAAACTGTTCCTAAACCATCCCTAACGTTATCCTTTTGCTCCTTTTCACTGTTCTCTGTGTGAGCGATGAATTGCAATTTGCAAAGTTTTTGTTTGCTCTGTCTAGGAGTTTGCCGATGTAACTCGGAAAAACTTCATTTTCCGCTACTTCATTCTGCGCTCTGTGAGTTTTTCGGTGGGCGGAAACATCGCGAAAACGGCGACAATTTCTCCAGAGCCACACCCACAGCAACATTTACTTTCTCTTTTTTGTAAAATATTTTCAGAAACAAAAACTTTTCATTGCAACTCTTTTGAGAGCATAGAAAAATGCTTTTAAAATGAACATCCCTTAGTATCCTTTTTCTTGCATGTAAACACCAGAACATTTACCTCTCTCCAAATTTTATGACAACTTTAATTTAAATTTTTTAATAGCTTTTTGGTTCCTTTTCTTGTATAAACACTGTGAATCTTCTTAAATAATGAACACATTTGCCAACCACCCTGACACTTTCTCTTTGAAGTGACATTCCCATTTCGCTGGCATTTCGCCTGGGTGCTAGGTGTCCCCTGCCAAAGCTAAAGTGTTTTTAATTGTCGCTCCAAAAGATCCACAACCACGTGTGTCAGCCGCTAGCCGGGCAGCCATTCAGCCATCCAGCCGGATTCGGGGCATGGCCACTGTCATTTCCAGCTATCTGGTTTCCTGGCAAACTGGCCACCGGCAACTGGCAACTGGCAGCTAGCAAGCGAGCAATCTCCTTCCTGGAAATTACTTGCCCCGCATCCGGACAAGGACTCACCCTCGGACTCGGACTCGGACTGGGAATGGGACTCAGAGGACTCCGAGTGCTGGTCTACTAATGACCGCTGCTAAGTGCCTCGATTTGTGCAGTGTGCACTCCATTCCACCAGAACTGCAATTAACTAATTGATTGAACTATTCAATCGGTGAAAATGCACAGCACTTTGGGGGCGTGGCTATGGACAGAGAAGGGGGGCAGCAGAGCAGCTGAGGAGCAGAAAGTGGGCGTGGCAGTGAGCGTGACTGGGTGTGGCGTGCTTATTATTAAAGGATTGCCATTTAAGGAGCGGAGCATTAAACGCTCCAGTCAGTTTCCGTATCTACCGAGGGATTTTGTGTGTGTGACGTGGTTGAAAGCTTTTAAATGCCCTCCATAGCCCGTATTTCTGTCTAAGTAATGCCTGACTGATTAATGACCAAAGGCTTTTCTAGCCAAGGAATCGATATATTCGGTAATGCATTTACAGTCTTCCATTCCGGACTGCCTTCGTATCTGCATCCTGGCACAAGTTTTCGTCTTTATCCGGGACTCTGGTATCTGGAATCTGGCAACTGGTTCTCGCACCTCCGGGTACTGTGTTTATGTGCTCGGATTTGTAATAAACTTGTGTTCCAATCTCTGAAAGTTATGCATCCTGCATGCCGTTTCCCTCTTTTCAAATGCTGACCATAAAAAATGCTGGCAATCAGATGGCAGATGCAGTCGAAGAAACATGTTTGGGACTTTACTTTTCCCAAAAAGTCTAAGACAAAGGAAATGGCTTGGAAGTTTGGTTTATTAATATCTTTTCCCATCTCCAAAAAGATTCAGTAATAAATTTCTTTGAGTGCATTCACTTCTGAACACAATCCCCCAGAGAGGGCGGCGTTTTAGTGGGATTTCCTCCTGGCTGGCCCTGCTTATTTTTTCCCAGCATGTTTATAAATACGAGTTGCAACTATGTATCTGGCCATGTATCTCTTCCACATAGGTAAGCACATTTTAGTGGCCTTTGTTGGCCACTACACCATGGCCATGGAGCAGTGCCATGTGATGTTGTCGTTTGTTAGCAGTTGCAATTTGTTGCAATTTTCCCTATTTTGTAGTCGCTGCTGTTGCAAATGTTTTATGACTGCAATGCGGTGCGGCCTTTGCGGCCCATCCCGAATTCACTCCTCCGGCTGAAGCCGCAGAATGCATTTATGATGCATAAACATAACGCCCCAGGGCCACGCCCTCTTATATGCCACATGCTGGGGCATCCTAGGCCTGGAGCACGTGCCAGGTGCAGCATGTTTATTGTCCTGCAGGAAGGCAGAGAGGCACGAAACATCTCCAGGGACACGCCATGGTTTATTTAATGCACGAATCGCCTCACGTTTTTTACTGCTCCTGACACAAATATTTGTACGGCAATTTAGCAATTTTTCCCATTTTAACGAATCACTTGGCGACCAGTTTTTTTTTTATTTATGTCAGCAGATTGACAGCTGACCGTTATGGTAATTTAATTAACCATTAAAATGAGATTATTGTGTAATTTATGCATGTGACAAGGCTTTTAATGACTCTACAACTGTGTAATCGAAAAGTGGGTGGGACTGCAATTAACTTTCCCATCCCAGGGGATTTGACCTGCCGATTCCAGCTCTCCTTGATCTCCTTGTGACACATTTTGGCCCACAAGAATGCAATTTCCTGGCCTGAAAGACACTTGAAAACTTTGAGCCAAAAGCCGAAAGCCAAAGCCAAAACTATATATTGATGGATTCGCACGCTGCGCCGCCCGTTGCCTATTGAGCTTCCTGCCAGGGTTGTGCCAGGACTATGGCCGGACTTCTGCCCGGAAATGTGCCAGCCTCAAATCCGGACAGCCGGCTTAGAGCTATACGCCGGTCCGTAATAGTAATAGAAATTGATTTACCATTTTGTGTGCACGAAAATGTGCAATTTATGTGCCCCAACTGGGCCTGGGCCGGATGATAGCCCGGGTGGCTTGGGGACAGCTCCGTACGAGTATATATATTTGCATGACAGAATCCCTTTATATAACATAAATTCCCAGTCAGCCATCTGCCATCTGCCATCCCGGGCTAATGCATTTTTCAAGTGAAGTGCATAATTTAGGAGCCGCGTCGAGCCGAGAACTCAGTCAGAGAGTCAGTTGGTCATTTTAAAGACCTCTGTATTTAGCATATCAATGGATAGTTCTCCGCATCCTGCTCCGACTTTGTCCTGATCCCTAATTGCCGCAATATGACTATATTTCCCCGCAAACCGCGTTCATACTTTATTGATTGGCTGTCTGGTTGGACGAAGCCGCCGCTTCATTGGCAGTCATTTGATGTCCGTTGAATAATTTACATCAATTTGGAGCGAGCAACGCCCCATTCGAAATTCGTTGGTCCCATTTCCAATTCGAATCTCCCCCCAATTTATACTTCCAAAATAGATGGTAATGGCAACGTGGCAATGTCGATTTAATGCGAATTTTTATTTCTTTTGGTCTTTCCTTTTTTTGGGAGCTGCATTGCAAGTGAAATGGCAATGAGTTATGTGGCAGTGGGATAGAAAATGTATGACCATCGATCGATTCAATTCGATTCGGTTCCTTCCACTGAAATCTGTATGAATTAATGCATGAGTGGAAATTAAATGGAGCACAAAGGATTTGGGTTCGCCTAGATAAAGGGCTTAAGCCATCAGTGGGCAATATCGATTTTTCGGGAACTGGTAAACGTGCCTGGGAAAAAATACGAACCAAAATCAGATTAAAACGTAAACCTGATTGGGAAAGGATATTTATTAGAGAGAAGATTGAAAAAATATGAAAGTGGTCGCTACATTTTCGGGACTTTACAAATAAATGATTTCTCTCCGTGGCACTGCCTTCGTATTGGGGCCGCAAACTTAAAAATTACATTTACATAATGCAACCAAAATTGGCAGTCCAACCCCTCCATCGGTCCGAAAGCCAAGCAACCACAAAAATGTTTGCTATTCTAGATGGGCAAATAAAGAAAACAATAAGGGAATCGCAAGAAATTGCACCGCCACTGGCTGCAAGGAAAACAAAAGAAGATGAAATAAGCCCGCAACGAAAACAAAGTCGTAAATTCAATTTAAAGCTTGACAGATTGCCACACTGCGGCGAAAAGAGGGCGTTGCTTGTGGCCGATAGTGGGGCGGTGGGCGTGGTAGCTGCATTGTGGTAGCAGCAACAAAAATGGCGTCAGTAACAATGGCCGCCCGAGCCAAAACTCTAAAAATACTTTCCAAGGAACCGGGAGCGTTACAAAAATTGAGGAGTTGGTGGGGGACTTGGAGAGTCATGAAGCTGTGTGGGTGGTGGCAGCCATCCAACACCCCCTACCCCGTACCAAATTAGGGTCAAGTTTTGCTGGAAGACTTGCACTTGCCGGGCGCCGTTGGAGGAGGCCCAATTAAATGGGCTTTAATAAGCTCAGCCACTTAAACAGTCAGAAATCTGGCAAAGAGGTTAAACGGCTGGCAAACTTTTGCAAACAACGCGAACAAGAAGTTGCGGCCGGGCTTCCGCTTGGCAGCCTTTCGGGAGGTCCGTGGATGGGTGGTGGATGGTGGGTGGCCCGTAGGGTGGCACTTAAGTCGCTGCATTGTCTGCCCGGCTGTGTTGTTGCATTATGTTTCAAGCGCAGCAGTCACTGGCAGCTGCTGTTTTGACCCAGTTTAGTGCAACTGCACTTGGGGAAATGTAGTCCCTAAGTGAGATGATTCTAAATTATTTTGCATGACTTTTCAAAGCAGTTTTTCCCAGCACTCTTGGAAGCAAAACTGGCCCTGAATATCCATAAAAGTAAAGTATATTTTGATGGATAAAATCGTTTTTTTCGGTGCATTGTAACATTTCGTAATATAATGCTGGTCTAGGATGTCACCGGGTCAGATTTGAGCAGCTGTGTTGCAAGTTTATAACGCGCTGCACCGCTGAATCGCCTCCTGCCAGAAAAAGCCGCAATAAGGTCAATCGCATGGCCAACGCCTGCACCGCCACCGCAGCAAACGCAGTGCAATTAAAGCCAACAAACGGAGTGCCACAAAGACAGGCCGCATGGATTCCCGACCAGGCCAATCAGTGGACCTGGCCGCAGGTTCACCTACACAGACACTTATCAAATACCACGGACAGGCATACACGCACGGCAATCAGGGACAGAGGCGAATTAAAGCCGGGAAAGATGCCCCAATGAAGAGTCTCAAGCGGCGCGAAAAAGGAGGTCGGCTTAAAGGGGGCTTGCGGTGGCCACTGGGCGGAAAAGGGGTTGCGAAAAGGCGTGGCTGAAAGGACCGCGAAGGACGTGGAAACCGCGGCCAGGAAACGCGCACAAATTGCGTTTTAACGCATGCAAATTGCCTGCGTCCACGTCCTGGACGAGTTTATTGCATTACAGCTGGCCGACATGGGGCCGGAAGGGGGGCATTGGTTGTCCAGAGGGAATCCAGAGGATGTCCAGGGGGTGGCCCGGACTCCGGATGTGGGTGGAGCATGTTCCGCAATTGCCACTTCGCACTTGAGCAATTTTGCGTTTGTTTTGGAGTGGAGTGGGTTGCCGGGTGTTTCCCGGGGGCCACAATGCATCTGCCGCTCCTGCTGGCTGCTGTCGCTTTCATTAAGCCAACTGACAGCGGCGATAGTCGTATCAGCTGCAGTTCCAACAAAGGCAACAGCAGCAGAAACAGAAGCAGAAACAGCAACAGCAACATCAGTTGCAAGAACAACAGCTGCAGCCGATGTAGCTGCAAAAACAGCCATTCCAAAACTGTCAAGTCAATGTGTTACACGCGATGGTTTGGGAATTTATTTTTTGCTATTTTTTGTAGCTTTTTTTTGCCATTTAACCGAAGGCATGGCAGCAGTGGATATTTTTGTTGCTGCAGATGCTGTTAGTGGCTCATAAAATTTATAGACAAGTTAAATATTATGCATACGCACCATTGCACTTAATAACATTTTGGTTCGCCTCACAGTACCCAGCAGGATGTATGAGTTGGTGTGACTGAGTATGAGAGTGGGTGCGAGTGGGCGTGGCAAAATCATGCATTTATGGGTGTTTGGTTAAGCTGCGTACTGAATTGAATTAAATTAAAATAAATCTGCTCTGCTAAGAGCGAGTGTGTGGCATAACTAAGCAGGGCAAGAAGCATAGCATATGCTGTATTTTTCAGAATAGAATATGATTTGCATATGTTTTCAAGCCACATAAATATGTATATCATATATCTGGAGGTCTTGACAGGCCATAATATTTTTCAAGGACTAAATTTTTCTAGTATTTTTCTCAATATCGATGGTTATTAAAAGAACACACAGGCTGTCAACTCTTCCTTCTTGCCACTGACACAACACTATTTCTATTTCTATTTATTTTCGAATTCCCTTTCTGACGTGAAAATGCTACATTGTTCATACGCCCCGTTGTACACTGTACGTGTGTTTGCCCCAGTGAGTCTAAATGGGTTGTGTGTGTGAATTTTGACAGACGTCAGTTTGGCTTATACTATGTGGAAAGAGAAGAGGGGAGCTTTGCATTTCTTTTATGCATTTAAATAACAAAATTAAAGCAGAAAGTATTTCACATGCAATTTGTGATCCTCCATTTCAGATAAACAAAAACACGCAGAGTGGCAACAAGAATCTGGGCGAGCACAAGCGCTGGATCCACGATCCGTCGAGTAAGTAAACTGGAACGTGTTTCTCCCCCAACCAATTAATAAATTAAAATTAATGAAATATGTATAAAAAAGGTGACCTTTGCCGACCGCTGAACTGCAAGAAACGTGAAATTTGCCTCCTGGAGGACGAGTACAGTGCCGTGTGCGTGTCGAAGAAGGAGCTTCATAAGAACCGGTAAGCAGTGACTCCTCCGGCTCTTGTTAAGCCCGATGAGCCAATTAAATTGAAACCTCTGCCCTCCGGCTTTACACACTAAACGTTCCCCCAAATATCGTTTCCCAGCGATGAGATAATCACCAAGGCCAAGTACTTGGAGGAGGAGGCGAAGCGGCGCGTCAACCAGCAGGATAGCCAGGACAGTCAGGATGCCGAGGACATCAACAACGACGACGAGGACAACAGCAGCGACAGCGCTGGCAACGGCAACCCCAACAGCAATCCCCCGGCCGGTGTCCAGGGTAATGAGGAGACCGATGACGAAGATAAGAGCCTCAGCCTGGGCGACGACGACGAGTCCAAAGAGGACGATGTCTTCTACGAGAACAGCATCGCCGCTGGCGATAAGCAGCAGCAGCAGCAGCAACAACAGAAGCAGCAATCCCAGCAAGCGGCCACCATCCAGCAGGACGACGACGAGGAGTTGGAGTAAGTTTACACAGGAAGAACTTTGCCATATCAGACCTCTTTAAAAAGAAAAAGAATGTCTTTTGTTTGCTGTTAGATTTCCCTCAGTGTAGGCATTCGAGGGCTCAACTTTTTGCGTTTGCGTTTGCCTTTGAATGGGATTTTACATTTCATTAAACAAATTCGCGTCGGCACAAAAAAAAGGGTTGGCGTGTTGGTGGGTTGGTGGGTTGGTGGGCTGGTGGGTCACCTTTGACATCAGCTACCACTTTCACCCACCCACCATTTCCTCGAATTTTCACCGTCGTCATGCTAATAACAAATTGTTTTATCGTCTATAAAAATTCAGCAATAAATTTACAGCGGCACAGTTTTTAGCACGCAGTCTTGGCCATGGCCTGCTTTTTGTTTGTTATTTTGTTTTTGTTCTGTGAGCTGGCTTTTTGGCCGCTGTTGGTACACTTCTGGCTGAATGGGCCGCAACGACAGCTTTACGGCCTTTACCCTTTGACGCGTGCCGTCGTCGGATCCTTTGACTTGTTCCGTGTTATCGCTTTGACCCTAACCCGAATTGTGGACTCGCACGCAAGTCTGAGATTCCCTTCCAAATCGAAGGGGGAGGCAGCAGGTGTACCTCCTGCCAAGAAGACTGGAAAATAAAGTCAAAGTCGGGCCTGTGTCAAGGCCTGATTGCCACAGCAGGAAAAGGGATGCGAAAAGGAAGTTGTTGGCAACTTCCAAACATCGATTTCCGTTGTGAAAATATTTACCCCAAGTTTGGGGATGGGTACACCAAATAAAATTTATAACGGCTGCTAGTTAACACCTAACCTTCTGAAAGCACCTTAAAGTTTGGCATTCTTTTGAAATCCTGCTTTCAAGAAGTACTTACTTGGCACTTGAATCGCTACAAGCAAAAGTTTTACTTTTTGATCCTTTGACAATGCTGCTGGAATTGGGAATTCATTTTCCATGAGTACTCAGATGATACAAGGAACAATGGAAGTATCAGAAGAAGTCCAATAATTTTCAGAAAGCTCCTGAGGTTGTTATTGTTTATTGTATGGAAGCCCCGAGCGATTTGTAATTGAATTAAAATCCACTTTCCAAACCACAGAGTAAGGATGTGTGAGAAAATCAATCTATAAGCAAATCACACCCCAAACATAACTCCTCCGAGAGTTATTCTTTCGGCTTCCAGCGATGATATTAACAATGCTTTTTGACATATTTTGTCGGCCCACCCTCGCCGAAATTTCCTTTTCAATTTTGCTTTCACAAAAATTCGACGGCGACGCCATGCATTTGTGTATCTATGTCAATGGCATGAAATATGAATGCCACACATTGTGTGTCACATTGAGCTTTTGGCAAAATCAATAGTCGTAGCCCAGGCACTTGCCACTCATCATCGTGGCGGGTAGGTTGCCAGAAGCTCTGCTCCAGTTTCGGCTTTCTCCGCTCTTCGTTTCATTCAGCCGCAAGCCAAACAAAGGACCTGCCCCACTAAAGGGCACGGCTGGGGCATGGTTGGGGCACGGGGAAAGGCACTTCTAATAGACCAAAAGGCAGCTGGAGAGCTAGAACCGGGATCGACCCATAACTCATGTGTGAGCCCTGAATTGTTTGTTGTAACAATATGCCAAAGGATGAGAGGGAATCCAACTTTCGGGGATACTAGAGGTCCTGGCACATTGGTTTTAATGGCAATGGATTAATGGAAGCTTTATGACAAATAGATTTTTCCAATCTCAATAAAAATGTTTTTATTCTATTAAATACAATCCTATGGTCATGAAAAAATCACTTATTCATTGCGTTTTTCATTTAAAATTAACCAAAAAAGTTGGAGAATAAAACAAATATTTCCATTAGTTCTAGTTAAGCCTTTCAATTGTGTGAATTAAAAACTTTTCCCATTTTTTATTTGTTTAATTGGCTTTAGTTTATGGAAACCTTATTTAATTCTATTTTAATCTTATTAAATTTATACATTTCAAGAATACTTTCTAATTTTTCTAAATACTATTATTTAAATATCGGATTTTATGTAAAATATTTTGAATATCACGTATAAGCGACCCAGTGTACCCTTTGCATGTCGGATCTCACCTCGACTGAGATATTCGGAGGATGAGGATGTGTTCTAGCCTGTCCCTGGCAGTTATTCGAGACCACTGAGCTGTTTTGTGGTCCAGGAACACGAAGCTGTCGGTGTCAGCTGGGGTTGGGGAGATGCCTCAAAGGGACTGCCCCCCACCATGAAAACTCGGTTGGGTTGCTGCAAAATTGAAAGCAAATATTTGAGTAAAAATTTACACATTTTTCACAAGGACAAGGAGCCGGCATGTGGGCAGTCACTTGATGGGCAATTTGCACAAAGCAACCGCAGATGCTGCGCCGGCCATTGACGATGCCATCTTGGCCGCCATTGGGACATCCAGAATGGGGCATCGGGCATCGGAGGCCCTATCAAATTTATTCGTCTCACTATTTACTTGGCCCTAAGAATTTCATTAAATTTGTATAAACAAAGCGGAAACGGAAGTGGCAGTGGTAGTGCCACTGGATGTGGAAGCGGGAAAAAGAACATGCGAGAGAATTTTTAATTAAAAGTGACAGAGAAGAAACATACACACACAGAGTTTCGGATGTGTTTGTATTGGTTTTGGCCATTGGTACGTTTACTTTTGGCTCAGATACGAAATTGGTCAGCTTAAGTGGCCTGGCCACTGGCAAGAGGATGCAAATCGGTTGACAAATCCAAGAGCTCTCTCCTTTTATTGAATTTTTGGTTATTTTCCTATTTTTCCACACAAGTAATTGTATGCCCAAGGTCTTATCTTTGTGCAGAATTTATTTAGCATAAACCAAATAAAACACAATGGATTCGAAACTGTGCTAAACCCTGGCCAAATCGCAGGCCAATTTTCAATTAATACAATATTTCTTGAAATTCAGAAACAAAAGTCCAATAAAATCCTCTAATTATGAATGCCAAATTGGAGCCAATTAGGCAAATTGCATTTCATTTGCCAGTCTGCGAGGCAGGCCCAAATAAATGTGCAAATTTCATTTGATACTCGCCAAACAAAAAAGTGTATATGGCTGAATGAAATTATGGAATAGGGCTGATGGAAAAATTCAGCTTTTGGCGTGCCAATTAAAGCGCCGCCGAAAGTGATAAAAATATTCAACCGAAAGCCTTTTTATTGAAGCCACAGAAAGTGCTGCAGTCACAGTAGCAAAGATTAATTGAATTAATCTTTTTGTTGGTTTTAAATAACGAGCAAAAAAGGGAATATTTATTTGTAAGAGCTCAGAGTTTCGAATTAAAGTTGATTGATTGACGGCGGATCAGAAGGAAAGGACTTGAATCGGGAAGAATTATAATTAAGAATACACATTTATGGAAATGGAGTCATACATGCATGGCTTCTTAAATATTTGCTGAAATTATTAAATAAAGTTCCAGGGGAGCCAAAGGTGTCCTCTTTCGTCACAATCCCCTGGCCAATCTCATGGCTCGGCTGTTTGCTTGGGCGTGCGTGCAGCGCATATTAAATAAATATTTAAATAAATGTACCAGCCGTGTATCCTTCTGTTCTCTCACCTGGCCAGCAAATTGTCCACACGAGGCGATGAGAGGGGCCAGGAGAACGCAACAGACTTCATTTACATAAAAATTAATTTTGCATGTCATCTATTTGTTGCTGCTGCGGCCCCTTGAGTTTTACTTTTCTGATTTCTAGCTCGGTGACTTTTCTAACTCTGCTCCTATCTTTTCCGTTTTTTTTATCGCCTCTTTTCCAGCAACTGCAAGCCGTGTCCTGTGGCCAAGCCGACGTTCCTGTGCGGAGCCGACAACAGGACCTACTCATCACTATGCAGATTGGATTATCACAATTGCATACATTCGACGTCCATACGGATTGCCTGCAAAGGATTTTGTCCCTGCAAGGGTAAGAATACCCTTCTCTTCTTTTCGTAATAAAAGAAATAGCAAGGATCTTATTTTAACGAATTTTAGATTCTAAACTTGGGGTAATCTTGTATTTGTTAAATGGTAATGAGTATCACGAAATTCCTGGACTTGGCTTATGGTCTTTTAACAAAACTCCCTAATACAGGGTATCAAAAGATAACTATAGGTCCTGGCGCGGAACAAATAACATTGCCAAGCCGACCACAAAACCTCCGACCCTCCGAAATCAAATGCTCCGCCAGGAGGCCGCATAATGAGCTTCGACTTGAGCCTGGCAAGCCGCCAGAATCGGACCGAGTACGGACGATGACTACAAAATAAATTGCATGCATATTTTGTGACAGGCTTATGGCAGGAAGAAAGAGACGGGGCTGGAGAACCAGATAGAGATAGGGAGAGAGAGAATTGTTTGCCCATGAAAGTATGCTTCGCGATTTGTTAGACCGACTGGGCTGAAAAGCTGGAAAGGCAATTAAAAATTCCAATTACCAAACAAAGGCTTTGGCTTTAAATATTTTTAGCCGGCACATCACTTGTTAAATATTTAATAGGCCGTGTGGTACAAGTAGCCGACGCCATTGTTCTGCCAGGACCACTCCAACTTGGAGCCAGGAAGCAGGGGGAGCGGCCAGGACCTGGCCAGGGGGCAGGACGTTAATTTTCAATTTTGCACAGCCCAGAGAGCCTAGAAAATAAATATAAAACTGTCGGTGGCTGTTGGGGAAAAAGTTTGCCTAGGCCAGCGATTTTATGAACGTTTTTGCCCAATTTTTCGCAGAGAATTTCGACGGCAAGCGACTGCAGCGCATATCCGGCTACAGCGGCAACAACAAATACAACAAGAAGATCGCCCTGGACCAGCAACAGCAGCAGCAACAGCAACAGCAACAACAACAACAGCAGCAGGCCTACAAGGACAGCAGCAACAACAACATCATGATGAATAGCGGCAACATCATGGGCGGCAACAACAACGACTTCAACACGATCATGAATGCAAGTTAATGGCCCGAAACGGCAACTGAGTTGGCTTTAATTTTTGGGTTTGGTTTTTGCCTCCCACCATCCTTTTACCCGCAGGACAAGGAGGACAACAACCGCCACTACAACCACATCAATGCCCAGTACACCTTCACCCCCGAGGAGATCAAGTACGACAACAAGCACTACAAATACCTCAAGTACACGGCCTATAAGAAGGTGAGTCCTGCCGGTCTCTGCCTGGCGTAAGTGTTTTTCTTATTCCTTAAAATATTTTAATCGGCAGGACTCCAAGTACCAAGACGACAAGCACAAGATGCGCAACTACAACGAGGTGGTGGAGAAGCAACAACAGAAGCTCAACAAAAACAACCTGAATGGTGAGGATGAAACTACATTTACTTCCTTTTTAAAGTTTTATCGGTTTTAAAACAATATTTAATTAGATTGTTACTACTTCCTGTTTTTATGCTCAAACTTAATTATATGACACACGACGATGTCTCTATCTTTGCCAATTTTCATCCGATTCTTATGGGGCATACCTTAAATGATTTCTACATCGATTCGTTAGTAATCTGCATTAAAATCTTATGCTAAATTTTTATTTTTGATTTTTTGTCAATTTTTTTTTTATTAACTCCTTTTAAAAATTGAAAAAATGACTAGGATCGGCCTATATGGCTCACGGGGATACCTATATCTTTGCCAATTACCATCCGATTCTTAAGCGGCATACCTTAAATGATTTCAAATTCGATTCTCTATCAATCTACTTTAAATTCTGAGACCAGAACACGTTTTGAATTTTTTGTCACATTTTCTGGATCACTTTATCCCTTTGAAAATCATAAATCATAAAAATGCTTTGAAAGCACAATATGGCCACACTAATGGCTATATCTCAGCCAAAACACAGCCGATTCTTAAGCGGAATACCTTAAATGATTCCTAGATCGATTCTCTATCAATCTATATTAAATTCTGAGACCAGAACATGTTTTGAATTTTTTGTCACATTTTCTGGATCACATTTTCCCTTTGAAAATCATAAATCATAAAAATGCTTTGAAAGCACAATATGGCCACACTAATGGCTATATCTCTGCCAAAACACAGCCGATTCTTAAGCGGAATACCTTAAATGATTCCTAGATCGATTCTCTATCAATCTATATTAAATTCTGAGACCAGAACATGTTTTAAATTTTTTGTCACATTTTCTGGATCACATTTTCCCTTTGAAAATCATAAATCATAAAAATGCTTTGAAAGTACAATATGGCCACACCAATGGCTATATTTCAGCCAAAACACTGCCGATTCTTAAGCGGAATACCTTAAATGATTCCTAGATCGATTCTCTATCAATCTATATTAAATTCTGAGACCAGAACATGTTTTGAATTTTTTGTCACATTTTCTGGATCACATTTTCCCTTTGAAAATCATAAATCATAAAAATGCTTTGAAAGCACAATATGGCCACACTAATGGCTATATCTCAGCCAAAACACAGCCGATTCTTAAGCGGAATACCTTAAATGATTCCTAGATCGATTCTCTATCAATCTATATTAAATTCTGAGACCAGAACATGTTTTGAATTTTTTGTCACATTTTCTGGATCACATTTTCCCTTTGAAAATCATAAATCATAAAAATGCTTTGAAAGCACAATATGGCCACACTAATGGCTATATCTCAGCCAAAACACAGCTGATTCTTAAGCGGAATACCTTAAATGATTCCTAGATCGATTCTCTATCAATCTATATTAAATTCTGAGACCAGAACACGTTTTGAATGTTTTGTCACATTTTCTGGATTACATTTTCCCTTTGAAAATCATAAATCATAAAAATGCTTTGAAAGCACAATATGGCCACACTAATGGCTATATCTCAGCCAAAACACAGCCGATTCTTAAGCGGAATACCTTAAATGATTCCTAGATCGATTCTCTATCAATCTACTTTAAATTCTGAGACCAGAACACGTTTTGAATTTTTTGTCACATTTTCTGGATCACATTTTCCCTTTGAAAATCATAAATCATAAAAATGCTTTGAAAGCACAATATGGCCACACCAATGGCTATATTTCAGCCAAAACACAGCCGATTCTTAAGCGGAATACCTTAAATGATTCCTAGATCGATTCTCTATCAATCTATATTAAATTCTGAGACCAGAACACGTTTTGAATTTTTTGTCACATTTTCTGGATCACATTTTCCCTTTGAAAATCATAAATCATAAAAATGCTTTGAAAGCACAATATGGCCACACTAATGGCTATATCTCAGCCAAAACACAGCCGATTCTTAAGCGGAATACCTTAAATGATTCCTAGATCGATTCTCTATCAATCTATATTAAATTCTGAGACCAGAACACGTTTTGAATTTTTTGTCACATTTTCTGGATTACATTTTCCCTTTGAAAATCATAAATCATAAAAATGCTTTGAAAGCACAATTTGGCCACACTAATGGCTATATCTCTGCCAAAACACATCCTATTCTTAAGCGGAATACCTTAAATGATTCCTAGATCGATTCTCTATCAATCTATATTAAATTCTGAGACCAGAACACGTTTTGAATTTTTTGTCACATTTTCTGGATCACTTTATCCCTTTGAAAATCATAAATCAAAAAAATGCTTTGAAAGCACAATATGGCCACACCAATGGCTATATTTCAGCCAAAACACAGCCGATTCTTAAGCGGAATACCTTAAATGATTCCTAGATCGATTCTCTATCAATCTATATTAAATTCTGAGACCAGAACACGTTTTGAATTTTTTGTCACATTTTCTGGATCACATTTTCCCTTTGAAAATCATAAATCATAAAAATGCTTTGAAAGCACAATATGGCCACACCAATGGCTATATTTCAGCCAAAACACAGCCGATTCTTAAGCGGAATACCTTAAATGATTCCTAGATCGATTCTCTATCAATCTTTATTAAATTCTGAGACCAGAACACGTTTTGAATTTTTTGTCACATTTTCTGGATAACATTTTCCCTTTGAAAATCATAAATCATAAAAATGCTTTGAAAGCACAATTTGGCCACACCAATGGCTATATCTCTGCCAAAACACATCCTATTCTTAAGCGGAATACCTTAAATGATTCCTAGATCGATTCTCTATCAATCTATATTAAATTCTGAGACCAGAACACGTTTTGAATTTTTTGTCACATTTTCTGGATCACTTAATCCCTTTGAAAATCATAAATCAAAAAAATGCTTTGAAAGCACAATATGGCCACACCAATGGCTATATTTCAGCCAAAACACAGCCGATTCTTAAGCGGAATACCTTAAATGATTCCTAGATCGATTCTCTATCAATCTACTTTAAATTCTGAGACCAGAACACGTTTTGAATTTTTTGTCACATTTTCTGGATCACATTTTCCCTTTGAAAATTATAAATCATAAAAATGCTTTGAAAGCACAATATGGCCACACCAATGGCTATATTTCAGCCAAAACACAGCCGATTTTTAAGCGGAATACCTTAAATGATTCCTAGATCGATTCTCTATCAATCTATATTAAATTCTGAGACCAGAACACGTTTTGAATTTTTTGTCACATTTTCTGGATTAAATTTTCCCTTTGAAAATCATAAATCATAAAAATGCTTTGAAAGCACAATATGGCCACACTAATGGCTATATCTCAGCAAAACACAGCCGATTCTTAAGCGGAATACCTTAAATGATTCCTAGATCGATTCTCTATCAATCTATATTCAATTCTGAGACCAGAACATTTTTTGAATTTTTTGTCACATTTTCTGGATCACATTTTCCCTTTGAAAATCATAAATCATAAAAATGCTTTGAAAGCACAATTTGGCCACACTAATGGCTATATCTCTGCCAAAACACATCCTATTCTTAAGCGGAATACCTTAAATGATTCCTAGATCAATTCTCTATGAATCTACTTTAAATTCTGAGACCAGAACATGTTTTGAATTTTTTGTCACATTTTCTGGATCACTTTATCCCTTTGAAAATCATAAATCAAAAAAATGCTTTGAAAGCACAATATGGCCACACCAATGGCTATATTTCAGCCAAAACACAGCCGATTCTTAAGCGGAATACCTTAAATGATTCCTAGATCGATTCTCTATCAATCTACTTTAAATTCTGAGACCAGAACACGTTTTGAATTTTTTGTCACATTTTCTGGATCACATTTTCCCTTTGAAAATTATAAATCATAAAAATGCTTTGAAAGCACAATATGGCCACACCAATGGCTATATTTCAGCCAAAACACAGCCGATTCTTAAGCGGAATACCTTAAATGATTCCTAGATCGATTCTCTATCAATCTATATTAAATTCTGAGACCAGAACACGTTTTGAATTTTTTGTCACATTTTCTGGATTACATTTTCCCTTTGAAAATCATAAATCATAAAAATGCTTTGAAAGCACAATATGGCCACACTAATGGCTATATCTCAGCCAAAACACAGCCGATTCTTAAGCGGAATACCTTAAATGATTCCTAGATCAATTCTCTATAAATCTACTTTAAATTCTGAGACCAGAACATGTTTTGAATTTTTTGTCACATTTTCTGGATTACATTTTCCCTTTGAAAATCATAAATCAAAAAAATGCTTTGAAAGCACAATTTGGCCACACTAATGGCTATATCTCAGCCAAAACACATCCGATTCTTAAGCGGAATACCTTAAATGATTCATAGATCGATTCTCTATCAATCTACTTTGAATTCTGAGACCAGAACACGTTTTGAATTTATATGGCCTATATGGCCAACGAAGATGTATCTATCTTTTCCAATTTTAACCCGATTCCTGAGCAGAATCGGGAATCAATCAATTTGCATTAAAATCTTATCAGTAATTTTAATTTAGATTTTTTGTCAATTTTTTCCCATGAACTTTCTTTTCAAAATGAAAAAATATCAATGATCACCGTATATGGCTTACGGTGATAGCTATATCTTTGCCAATTTTCATCCGATTCTTTAGCGGCATTTTTTAAATGATTTCTATATCGATTCTCTACCAATCTGCGTTAAAATCTTATCACTAATTTTTATTTCGATTTTTTGTCAATTTTTTCCCACAAACTTCCTTCTCAAAATGGAAAAATGTCATGTTCGCCATATATGGCTCACGGGGATAGCTATATCTTTGCCAATTTTCATCGGATTCTTAAAAGGCATACCTTAAAAGATTTTTAGGTCGATGCGGTTTCAATCTAAATCAATGCAGATGAAATTTCTTATTGGGATTGCAGGTCACGTTAACCAATCGTGAAAATAACTAATCCTGAATTCACGTACTTTTGCAGGCTACCCATCGAAGTCCCCTGAGTGCAAGCCCCAGCAGCTGACCGCCATTGGAAACAGACTCCTAGACTGGTTCTCCGTGATCATGGCCGATAGCAAGAAGCGGCGGCAGCACAGCCAGAAGTCGAAGGCCCATTTCCCGCCCGCCTGCAAGACGGAGGCCAAGTGGATGTTCGGCCACCTCGACCTGAACAACGACGGCCAGCTGTCCCTGCAGGAGATGTACGACCTGGAGCACGACCAGAACGAGCGCTGCATTAAGCCCTTCATCGACACATGCGACCTGGATACGGATAGTGCGATCAATACGCGGGAGTGGTGTCGGTGCTTCGAGAAGACGGACCGCCCGTGCGCCGCCGTGCGCCGGAGAATCGCCGGCGACTTTGCAGGTGAGATAGGTACAGGTGGACATTTCTCTACATAACACTAATACTTCTATGTTCTCTCTATATACCGTATATAAATGTTCCGTTGAGTATGAGTTGTGCGGGGTCTTGGGCCTCATTTATGTATTCCCCACTACTTACTGCCAAAAAAAAGAACAAAAACACGACTAACCAAAGAAAAACAAAATAAACAACTAAAAGAGTTAAATGCTCGATAAGCAAGAAGAGTAATTTGGTTTCAGTTCTTTCTGCTACTTTCACTTTCACTACCGATCTCTTTCTATTTATAATTCTGTCTCGCTCTCTTGCTATCTGCCACCTCTTTCGACCGCTTAGTTTTTGTTTGTCTGACACTCTGGCTCCTGTGCAACCTTTTTCAAACTATAATTAAGCGCCTGACAGCTAAATAGAAACCCTGACACACTTATACAAACTCACACACACTAGTCCAAAGCCACACGAATACGCATACACTGGGAAAAAATTATCTCCAGTGGAGTGGAGTTTATTTTTATATTTGATTAAATTACAATTTTATTCTTTGTTTACCATTAAACCTAACTAATAGCCCCTGTAAAGTATAATACTATATACTGTCATTCGCTGCATTATTTTTTCCCAGTGCATTCAGTAAATGTTCCGCAGAAGTAACCCTTTTTTTGCGCTGCTTTTGTTGTTAACTTTCGTTTTGAGCTCGTTACCCAGTTTTTTTCCTGCCCCATCTCTTGGCCAAACGCAACTTTTAAGCCAGCAAATTAAACACTTTTAACAACAACACACCGAACTTTTTCTAGCCACTGTCCGATGCTTTTTGTGTCTGCCCCTCAAACTGTATAATTTCTTTTTCGTTGTTAGCCCGCCACTTGCCCTTTAACACTTTGCCCCAGAACAAAATAGATTTAACAATAAGTTTGCTTGTGCCGCTTTTCACTGGCTCCCCCTTGAATATGAAAAGACCAGCCTCGTTTTAAGTATAGCCGCCAAGCTGCCCCACTAAAATGTTGCACTTCTTCTCCCGACCAAACTAATTAGGCGCCTACGCACCCGACTGCGACATCCAAGGATTCTACAAGCCCACCCAGTGCCACAACTCGGTGGGTGTGTGCTGGTGTGTGGACAAGCACGGAGTCGAGTTCGCCAACACACGCACACGCGGCAAGCCCAATTGCGGTGAGTATCCGGATGGGGTATAAAGGATCCAGGACTCGGCTAGGGGCTGGGAATAATAGAGAGAGTGCTGGTTGGTAAAGCACTTAACCCAACACCTCGCTGGGGTTCGGGGGAGAACACGGCAAAAACACCCACAAGCCTTTTAAAACCCGTAATGACGGTGAAAAGGAAACTGAATTGGGGTTGAGTTGGTCAGTGGCCACAGTTAACCCTCTAATCATGGTCGAAAAATATCTCATTAAATTTTGCCATAGTCAAAGCAAAGAATCTAAATCTTATCAGTATTTCTATACTCTAGAATAATCCCTGACCAAGGTCCATTCAAAAATTTAAGCTCCTTTTCATTTCAAACTGAAACGATATACGCAAAAGTAATTGTGCCAAAATAATCCTCTGTGGTTTACATTTACTGCAGTGCCAGTACCCACAGATACACAAATCGCTGCCAATTAAAGCCTTGTATCGATAGTCGAACACAAACAAAAAAAAAAAATTCCTATCGTCCTTAACCATTTTCATGGCAAGCTATTTGCCATCTGAGTCCTGCGATTTACCTGCATATTGAAATATCAGCCTATAAGCCTGCTTTTATAGCCCGCTTGCCGCGTTATGCGAGATGCGGCAATGGAATCGGTAAACACCTCGCACTCCGGTGCGTATACGTAATCTGCTTACCTCGCCCGGCCCCGTGTCTGTGTGTGTCCTTGCCTGCCTACCCCACTGCTTACCCTCAGTGCTTGGGCCTGTGCAGGACAGGCTGATTGAACTGGGCACTTAGGGCTGTTAAAGTTGTCGGGGCAGCCAGGGATCAGTAATTGAGTTTTCCTATTAATATCGAGCATACGCCATGCATAACGCATGAGGCGGGCTGTGCTTCAAAGCGGTCAGCTTACGGTGGTTTATGCCGAGTCCTTGGTTGGCCCTATAAATGCAAACCTGATTCTAATTTCTCAACCCATCCGTGCAGAGTCCGTGGTCAACAACGCCGCCTCGCTCACATCCGACGACGAGGACGAGGGAGCCGACGACGAGGACAGTGCGGAGGGCAGTGCCGATCAGATGCTGGTCTTCTAAGCCGAACGGCGTCGTTCGTCGTTCGTCCTGCATCCTGGCGCATCCTGGCTCATCCCATCTAATCAGCAGCGGCGCTGGCGTTATAACAGAAAATTAATATTATTATTATGATTGCAAACAGAAACCGAAAACAACCAAAAGTGGAAGTTGAAGTAAAAGCAAACGCAAAACTGAAAACCAAAAAAAAGAAAAAGAAAAAACAAACAAACAAAACCCAAAATCCATAAATGTGCAGAATAGCCAAGTAAGCGTTTTTGAATAGAAACTACGAATAGCAAAGAGCAGAAGCAAACACACCCAACACACCCACACACCACACTCGCTAGAAGGATAAAAGAAGGGAGAAAGTAGAAAGTGAGTAAGGGAGAAAGGTAAAAAAGGGGCAACCAAAAGCGAAACCAAAGAGAAACTGTAGCATAGTTCAAGGCGCTTGGCAGCATCAGCGGGCAGTAGAGCACTCTGGAGAATCCACATTCGTTCAGTCCATCAGCCACGATTTCTCCTTCGTTATCATTGTTGTTTGCATGGATAAGTCTATCCGTCTATATTAGGCTTTTTGCGAAAGAATTAGAAACCCAGTTAGATATCGACATCGGCATCGGCATCGACTTTTCTCAACAACTGTCCTCCTCTGCTTTCGCGCAAGCAAAACACGACACACGCTAAGAATTCCGCCCAAAACAAAATAAAAAGTATATTTAAAAATTTATGTGATAAGTTTTTGAAAAATGATGAATACGCATACGCATACGAATACGAAGGATCGAGGCCACTAGCCCATGCCAGAAGAGTCCCTTTCACCGAGGTGGAATCAGGCGGCCGAAGAAAGTGTAGTTCGAGTAGAAGTTTCGGAGGGAGAACTCATAGTGCATATGTACGAAACATAATCGCGTTCATTTAGTGTTACTTACCAGATATATAGTGAGAGATCGGGATCCGACAAGTATTCGGCTTGGCATCATTTGAATCACAGCACCTGCCAGGGCAACTCAGCACTCAGCTTACACACCCACACTTGTCACACATATGTGAACCGGAAATCGGAAATCGGGCATCCACACGAAAATACACAAAAGTTGCAGCCAAGATCCGGAAGCGCTTTCAAATGCAAATCTTCATACACGTAGGACATACGAGACATTAACATAAGGAGATTCGGCTGAAGATTCGGTAAATGGCAATTTGCTTATACATGCATATATAATTAAAAGAATATATAATATGTTTAACATGTAAGTATATAAGAGGCATAATTAAGTGGCAGATCGTAGCTCATCCCTCTCATTTGTTAAAACCACTTTTTTGATATTTTCCAAGTAACAACAAGGAAATCCAATAGGAACCCAATCCAAAATATTGTATTAACGAGCGAATTAAATTAATGAAGGACATGATAAAACATGATAAAAATGCTTGCAAACAAAACGAAAATTATATAGCCAATTGTAGTAAACAAAAACCAATGCATACGAGTATAAATACGAGTAAACCTTTTAATTATAGCGAAAATTTATAACCAACAATGGACATTAATAACAATCATTTGAGATCCAGCGACGGCGATTGGAGTGGAGAAAAAACAAAACAAAATCTCTTTTCGGCTGCATTTAAAAACCAAAACTAAAAAATAAATGGAAATTATAATTATTTGTGGTGTTCGCCCTATAACTGACTATCTATTTATGAATGTATTTATGTATTTGTGGATCATTATGAAAATTGTATGGTTCTAGAGTCTCTACTTATCCGTTTCCAACAGGTTTTCTCCTCTTTTTGGCAATCATTATAAAAGTTTTTCCATTCAACGAAAAGTAGTATCAATATACGTACGTAATGCATTTTGAAGACACTTTCCAACTTTCCAACTTTCGTTCTCGATACGATAGCACAGGTTTTTATTTCCACAACTACGACCATTTGTTTAAATATATTGTATGTATATGGAATGATGAAATCAATAAATATTATTTAATGCAATTAAGTGCTTGAGTTTTAGTGTCCAAATTTAACAAATTGTGGCAACTTGTGACATTTAAATGGTCTCTCCGTAGTGCCAAGAATGCGAATGACTGCGAACAATAAATTTAGCGGCTAATTTTATGCACACACGAGCAGCAAAAAAGCTAAACAACAAGCAACAGGCGCACAAAACAATTATGGGGCAGATTTAAATAAATTTTAGGTAGTCAGAGCGGAGCCAACGCCAACGCCAACGGGTTCACACGCTAGTTGGATGGGGTCGACCCGACCCGACTCGACTCGACCCGACGAGGCGGTGTCAAGGGTGCACAAAACCGGCGACAACTTTGGCTGCCGTACCAAAACGGAAGTTGCTGTGACAATTAAGCAGCACACCACCCTGAGAGTCAAGTGTGCTCTGGCCAAGTTGCATTTAGCCAGAGTTTTGGCAGTCAGTCAGTAAGTCACTCAGAGCTGCACTCCGGTAAGTGCACTAAACAAATTTTGAACATCAGTTTCTTAATTTTTCTTTTTATAATTGGTCTGGTTAACTTTAATATATTGCAAAGAGCATTTCCTTGTATGGGTCTTTAGTTGGCATTTATCTCTAAGATAGCCTCGCTTTATCCTCAATCTTTGATCCTCGAAATCTGCATCACTGCTTTGATAGTTTGGTTCTATATTTTCTCCGGAATCTGTCATGGATTTCCAGGACGACTGGCTTGGTGAGTTCACCTGATTTCTGGCCAAAGTATTTGTCCAGGAAGTCATCAGAAGAATCACGATGAGCATAAAATAGGGTCCGACCATAGCGACGTCTTGAAATAAACTCAGAATGGGTTCAAGCTATACCGCCTTTTTATATCAATCCAATGAAGTTTAAAAAAAAAATGTAAATCAATTAAGAGAAATAACACATACATCTGTATTAATTAATTTAAATTTATGTGATTTCTTGAACCTCGGCAACTTTGATTTTTTTTAATTAAAAAAAAAACCCCAATTAGAATTATAGGGAGTTCTAATTTCATGGAATTGAACTAATAAATATTCTATTTTGATTAGAAGCAAATGGGGCGATGACTTCAGATTAAATAACCTCTCACATCTTAAGCTATATATTTTTTTTTCTAACCTTTTATTGACTGAAACTCCCTCAAATTTCTCTTTCTGTAATTGTGCGTTTGCTAACCAAGATTTTTGGCTTCAAATATTTGGGCAACATAAACAATCTGCGAAGTTGTGTTTTGCAGCGGCCTGGTTGGCTCATTTGCATAATTCTGGGGGTCAGACAATGCGACAAGTTGCATGCAACGCCTGGCTGCTCAGGCTCAGTCCGGTTGAAAAGCCCTCGTGTCAGCCTGACGGAATTGTGGCAGGTGCCACAGTGGCACAGTGTGAGGGTGCTCATTGTTCCGTCTTTCCCTTCCGAAGTCCGGAGAACCCATGACTTTTCGGCATTTTTAATTAGGCCCCAACTCTGTGTGGTTGTGGGTTATTATTTTGTATCGCGTTTATATGTAACTGCCACATGGAAGTATGCAACTTTTGTTTTAATACGTCATTCGGGCGTCACTTGGCCCTTGTGGACGTCGTTGTTTGTTGTTGTTCTTTGTTGACACCACACACACTCAAAGCCCCGGATGGCTTTATAGTTCAAGGTGAGTACGGACAAGTTTTGTGGGTCGGGCACCGGCGGACGCCAGAAATAAACTTGCAACAACTTTGTTGTGCTGTGGCATTAAAAATTTAAGCCCATCCCATGCTCCATGTTGCTGCAACATTCTTGCTGCCTCCGTGTCACGCTACTACCGAATGTATCGCATTATTTAAAGCATTTTATTTTTGCATCGTTGCAGTACCAGGACTGAGGACTGCCCTCTTTTACGTGGCATGGATAATGCTGCAGGGGCGTGGCCTGCAGTTGCATGCAACGAGCAATTATTGCGCAGTTATTGCATGTCGTTTGCAATGCCTATGAATTATTACGTATACGCAGGGTGTTCAGGTCGAAAATGAAAGTATTAAGGGCAAAGTTACTTGTGTATTTTGATGTCGAGAATGTAAAATATTATATAAAATAGAATCATAATCCACTCTTATCAAGTTGCTATAGTTTTTGATGTCAAAAGCACATTGTTGCGAACTTTCCTCAAGTTATATGACTATCGTTGGATTGGGTAATCGAGTGTGCCCATTTGTCAACCAAAATAGTGGCTTCCATATCGCCGCTCAACCGAGACATTCCGCAACCAAGTAGCAGATACTCGGATAACCTTGGCCAACTTGCCAATAGCTTCCAAGTGGCAACCGCAAAGGTCACATACACTTGCGTCTAGTGGCCCTTTAATGACCAACTAATTAAAGGCTAGTCGCTACTACAATTAATTAGCGATAAACAATTGGCAGAGACACATGTTGCCGGGACTCCCAAGAACTCGGCAGAGTCATTTATCATTGGAAGGGCCACAATGGCTGCGAAGGGTAAACCAATGTTGTCAACGCTGGAACCACTGAACTGTTAAAAGTGCCATTGAATCCAGCAGCACAAATCCAAAACAAACGATGCCAGGGCGCAACTGTGCAAACAGACGGAAAGACGGAGCACCTGGGCCATGCTTGGCTAGATGTGCTCCGCGAGATGGGGCCACGCAGCCTCACCCCAGACAATGTCCCTTGCCCCCCGCTTATTGACTGCCGTGTGCCGACTACCGAGTGCCGCCCTTATGGGAGCGTTAAATAGTTTTGTTTATTGCACATTGAAATCGAGCCAGCGAGCAATTCGGTGGCTGCCCCACCGACTTGCCCCGTGCGACACACTCCAGCGATCTAATCAGCAATCTCGGTGACGACGACGACAGTGACATGGAATTTCTCATACGCTCGGTTAGCCGCGACGTCGACGCTCGATCGACTATTTTCCGGCTACAGTGAGAGAAAAATTACAACTCACTCTCATGGATAGTAGAAGCGGATCACCGAAATGTTTGTAACAATACAAATAAACCCATAAATTATAAGGCAACGTTTTCCTCCGTGCACTGCTGCGTCAAAAGCATTCATATCATTTACATACGCAGCGTTTCGGGGTCTACCTGGTGCTCCGGGGCATCTCTCCTCCCCAGTTCGAGATCGTAGCTACTCGGCTATTTGCAAGTCGAGAGTCGCTCGAGTCGGACGTGTTCTCCTCCTCCAAAGGCTGAAATTTATTGTTTTTAGACATCAAACTTAGCTAATAAAACAAAGTGCATTCGGCAAATGTCTAATGTCTAATGGCCAATGGCAGTGGCAGTGGCAAAAGTCAAAGCCAGAGCCAAAGATCCAAGGGGAGCTGAAATTGGCAAAATAAATAAATAATGCATAACAATGATTGTACGTGTTTGAAAGTAATTAGGCAACAGCAACAACCCACTGTTGACCCACATCAGTGAAACGAGCTAATTTATATTTGATGGCAAGGGAGTCCTGGCCTGGCCTGTGTTTGCATTTATGCAAATAGTTCAATCTGCAGGCGATTGAGAGGCAAACAGTTCAGAGTGCACGTGCCGAAAGTGTTAAACTGTGCCAAACATAACCAGCAAACAAGCAATTTGAATACCCAATGTAAAAAGTGTATGTGTGTGTGTGTTTTGGCCAAAACAAGCCAAAAATCAATTACAATTTATTGTACGAGCATGCAACCGCAAAAACGCGTCTGAAACAATGCCTCAATCAGAAGCTTTAACAGCCCCCGGGCTATGCAAATTAGTGTTTTCAGCGATTTTGGTAATGCTGCTGCAGCAGAATGTCGCAGGTGAGTTCTAAAATTTGCCAAACATCCAATCCTGCCCTGCTCTGCCCTGCCCTGACCAAACACTGCTAATTGACCCAAAGCAGCCCCCAGTATTTTTAGCTGTTAGCTTACCTGTTTTCCGAGAGTGAGTATCGTTATTGGGAAGACGCCTCGATCGCGTCACTCGAATTGCACTTGCAATTTGCATTCAATAGTGCCAAGTGGAAAGCCAAAACCCATGCGGCTTAGATCAATTTACAAGCCGCTGTTGGAGAGGACTTGGAAGGGGGAGTCTGTGTGGTGTCTGTGCATGTCAGTTGTTATTATAGATTCATTGGCCAAAGCCCTGGGAACAAGTTTATATTAATAGTTTAAATGGGAGAATGACCTACACAATGAAATACATATTATAGGTGTTTACCATATATCTCAACAAGGTTTTTTCTAATAATGATAATGAACTAAGTGCTTCTATAAATCTTAAGAGTACACTTTTTTGAGCATTAAAATAGTTAAAGTTAAAAAATTTTCTTCACCCAAAAGCCTCATATATCACTTTAAACTTAACTGCAACCTCAAGTTGCATGATTGATTTACTCATTGCTCAGTTATGCATAAAAATTTTTATATTAATTGATGCCCATTCAGCATAGTACACATTAAAGTCAACAATAAACTGAAACTGATATGCAATCCCTAATATGTCTACTTAGTAATTTGAACAAATATTTGGTTCCCAGTCATGCGAAGCTCCCGCGACATAGCTCGGATGCACTGAAATATATATACTAATCCCGTTCCAACCCCTAGAGGCCCTGCTGCTCCAGTGTCCCTTGCATCAGATGCAGTTGCAAAAAATCGTAGGATTCCGCCCCCCACTTGAGTATCTGGGGGAGGGAAACCTGATCTACGCTCCACCTGCCCCACCAGCCAGCAACTTCAAGGACCGCAGTCGAAGGGATCAGCAGGATCGGCTGGACGAGTCTCCGGCTAGCCAGGTGTGCTGGCGCATCTGCAACGAGGACCCCGACTGCATCGCCTACGTTCACCTGCTGGACACGGACGAGTGTCATGGATTCTCGTACTTTGAACGAAGCCCGCGGTATCTGCCCATTTCCGGGGAACTGCCTCTGGTGGCCGATGGCGAGGCCGTGTTCTATGAAAAGACCTGCCTCCGTGGTGAGTGATGCCGCCGGATAGGGGTGTTGGGGCCTGACTGACCTTCATCACCGACCTTGTCTTGCAGTTCCCGATGCGTGCAGGGGCCGCCTCTGGGCGCTGACCAAAATCCCCGGCAGCACTCTGGTGTTCCAGAGCAAGAAGACCATTCCGACCCTGGTCACGCGGCGTGAGTGCGCCGAGCGCTGTTTCTTCGAAAGCCAATTCAGATGCCTCTCCGCCTCCTTTGCCCCCTCGTACCGGAACAATCGTGAGCGGTAATTGACTGTTTGTTGTTATTGTTACTGTTGTGGCCACCATTCAGGTGAAATTAATTGCCTCTGTTGTGCATTTTTTATGCACAGTCGGGGCTTTTCGCTCGATTATGACATCACTCGACGGCGGTGCTGGGCTGGGTTGTACCTTTTATTTATTAGAATACATTTAATGGCATTCGGAATTCGCAACTCGGATGTGGTGGTGACTGGGAATAAAATGGGAAATCAAAACCAAAGTATATAATTAGGGTATCCTTCCAGTTTCATGATTAGTGATACTCCATGATTTTGGTTTTATATTAGTTAAGGAAGAACTTTTTAGCTTTTTAGACATAATTTATATTAGTGTTTCCAGCTTTAATCTTCCTAATCTTCTCTCCTTCAAATGCTGCTTAGGATTCGTGTGGATTCTCTTTAGGAAAAGTTTCTATAATATAAAAACCATACAGAAGCTTAAGATAATGAAACAAACAAAGTAATATAATTATTATAGTAAAATAAAGAAAGATAAAGTAAAGGTACAAGTAGTCCAACGAAATCGATGCCAGACCAGCTTAGTCCTTATTAAGGACTTCCCGAAATCTGCCATAACCCTTTTGACCAATTTAAACGGGCACACCCCGGGTATTCCTGCAGGTTCCGCGGCGCGGAGGGACCCCTGCCCGGCCACAGCCCCTCACCACGTCTGGGCCGCTGCATGCTGAGTGACAGGGACAAGACCATCCAGCCGGACGCCTTTCGGGCAGCCCCCTACGACGAGGAGTACATGGAGAACCAGTGCCACGAGCGGGAGGTCGAGAGCGACAACTGCTCCTACGAGCTGTACGCCAACAGTAGCTTCGTCTACGCGGAGGCCAGGTATTTGGGCCTCACCCAGAAAGAGGTGTGTTCGCCGCGCTTCGTTTGTTGTGCGCATTATGATTGTAATCGATGGAAGTCGGATGATTGATTGATGACGGTGACCCACTCCATCCAACATCTCCTTTTTTCTCCCCGCCATTGCAGTGTCAGGCCCTGTGCTCGCATGAAACCAAATTCTACTGCCAGGGGGTTTCCTTCTACTATGTGAACCAGGTCTCATTATCGGAGTGTCTGCTGCACTCGGAGGATATTGTATCCTTGGGCCCGCGCAGCCTGAAGCTGAGGGAAAACTCCGTGTATATGCGAAGAGTCAAGTGCCTGGATGGTGAGTTCCTATCAAAAGATATACTAATTAATCGTTCATGCCCCCGATTTAGTGAGAGTGTTCTGCACCCGGGAGGAAATGACCATCAAGTACAATCCCAAGGATTGGTTTGCCGGCAAGATCTATGCCAGCATGCACTCGAAGGACTGCCTGGCCAGGGGTTCTGGCAACGGCAGTGTCCTTTTGACCCTTCAGATTGGCAGTGAAGTCAAGGAAAACCGCTGCGGCATCCTGCGGGCCTACGAGATGACCCAATCCTACCAAAGGTGTGCCCTTCATTTAATTTCATATTCCAAAACTCAAAAGTATTCTTTTCGCAGAACATTCATCTCTGCCCTGGTGGTGATCCAGAACAACCCCAATGTACAGACCCAAGGCGATCGCCTTATAAAAGTGGGGTGCATCCAAAGCAATGCCACCGCCTCATTGGGAGTGTCCGTTAGGGACAGTAGTGTTGATGCAACGGAGCATGTGCCGAGCGCCATTGCCTTGGAGTCTTCGCTGGAGTACGCCGAGCAGTAAGCTGTTTATAGAAACCTCAGTAACTGAATGAATAACTAATTTATCTCCTTATTGTCACAGCATGTTTCCCCATGAGGGCGTGATCCACTATAACAGCAGCACTGGTCCACATCCGCACCCGAGCATCTCGCTGCAGGTGGTGGATATATCGCATCAGCACGAGACGAACGACGTCCAGATTGGACAGAATCTTGAGCTTCAGATCGTGGCCGAGTACAGTCCGGATCAGATGGGCGACAATCTGGAGCTGCAGCTAGCACCCCTGCCGGACTTTCGGGCTACCTCCCTAGTAGCCAAGACCCTGGATAACGAAAACTATGTGCTGCTAATTGATGAGCGCGGCTGTCCCACCGATGCCAGCGTCTTTCCGGCCCTGGAGCGAGTTCACTCCGCCACCAAGAGCATGCTGAGGGCCCGCTTCCATGCCTTCAAGTTTGCCGGCACGGCAAATGTTAGCTTCGACGTTAAGATTCGCTTCTGCGTGGAGCGCTGCTCGAGCAGCAATTGTGCCCGTGGAACCTGGCAGAGGAAGAGACGACAGGCCACAGAGCGAAGACCGGAGGATTTGCGGGTCCAGAATCCGGTGTACATATCCACCGTTGTAGACGTGGTGCCCTCCGAGCTGCCCGCAAACGCAAGCGCAAAGGTGGCCGGTCAGGAGGAGCTGCCACTCAACTATAACCTCCGTGTGCATGGCCCGGACCAGAAAAACGGAAACAGTTACCTGTACGGAGAGCGTGGAGTGCTCCTCATTGCCGGCATCGACGACCAGCTGCACCTGGACAATGTGTGCATAAACCAGAGCCTGCTAATAGCCCTGTTTATCTTCTGGCTGATCTGCCAGGTGGCCCTGCTCTTCGGCTGCGGCATGGTGCTGCAGCGCTATCGGAGATTGGCCAAGCTAGAGGAGGAGCGGCGGCGCTTGCATGAGGAGTACCTGGAGGCTAGACGCGTCCACTGGGCGGACCAGGGCGGATACACACTTTAGATGGCTTTTAGGCTGCGACAAAATGCGTAAAAAATGCATCTTAATTTAATAAACTTATGCGAATCTTACAAACAAGAGTGATCGGATCAGAGATTTTGTGAGTTTAGAGAGGAGGAGGCTCTGGAGGATGGGGCTCAGGCGTTTTTCTTGGGATGGTAGTGCTCCCACTTGCGATGGTTCAGCGAGTTGAAGTCCTTGCAGTGAAGTGCGATCTTGCGTAAGTACTCAGACAGTTTAAGGAGCTCTGTGTCCGTGGCGCGGTTGAGATGAGCCTGGCGGAAGGGACGGATCTTCAGGCCGGACTTGGGATTCATCAGGAAATTGCGACGGATGTCATCGAACATAATTGTATTGCTCGAATCATATTGTTTGTACAGAGCCCAGATCACGCCCAGGGGCTTCACATCCACCACGCCGCGCTCCGGAACATGCACCGAGATCATTGCGTTCGAATCCAGGTAGAACATGACCTTGTAGTTATCATTGTTGGTCACACCCAGCAGGCGCATCTTTTCCTCGATCCAGCGCATGCTGGTGGCCGACCAGATCACGATATCGTAGTCCTCGTAAGCAGAGGCTAGAAACTCGTGCAGGTACGGACGCATCAGCTCCGCGCCAGTTTCAGCCGGAGAGCGGTGGTCGAAAAGTGTGTAGTCTATGTCCAGGACGAGCAATTTCTTTCCTTCGCGCGGTGGAGCCAGCTCCTTAATCTTGTAGTCGCGCACACGGCGTTGAACCTTGGCTAGGTAAACGGCCGAGTTCTCTACGGACTCCTCGCGGTCCTCGGCGTCGTCGAAGTCGTCCACTACTTCGCCGATGTTGTCCGGCAAACTGCATGCATCTTCTATGTCCGCCTCCGTGGAGCCCACCATCATGAGCTTGAAGTTTGGCTTGAGTTCAAGGGAGCTAATCTTTATATTGTCGGCTGCAGTCTTTCCTGTAAGGAATATTAGCTTCAGAGGATTTCCTTCAACGTTTAGGGGGCTTACCTTTGTATTTAAGATTGAGCAGCTTTTGGCGTTCTGGCCGGACCTGAGTCTTACGGAAAATCTCGTGGCGCAGTATCTCCACGGTGTCCTGGTCTGTGAGGTCGACTGGATACTCCTTGCCACTCCACTTCACAACTACGACCAATTCCTTTATCTCGGCCATTTTTTCAGGAGAAGCTGAAGAGAGCATAAACCGACAAATGATTTCCCTTTTTTCTGACATAAAACGACAAATCTCAATCAACAGTTACAAATATGGAAAGGCCTATTACTTACTTTTTTCGGGAGGTGGAAGACGAGAAGTTCGGACGGAGGATGGCTATATTGTGGTTTCTTATCTATAATAAACAAAAATGGCCAAATACGAGATGAATCCCAATTAGAGCAAGTCAAAAACAGCTGACTGGCTGACGTTTCACAGCAGCATAAACTCGTTGTCCAACACTGCAATAAAGGGGGGAATATAAAATGTAGATGTAAGATGTAAAATATGTAGATATTTGAAAAGGTTTTTCTCCAAAAGCTTTTTAATTTAATAAAATTAAGTAAATTATTAATATTAATTAGTTGCAATAAAAACTGCATATTATAAACGTTTTAAACAGTATTTACATCACAGCCCTACTTTTTATATTTTATATGAACCCTACTTCATCCAATTAGTTTACATATCCTTTAATTATTTTTTACATATTTTTTCAAAATAATGTTCGAATTTTCAATTAAATAAAGTTTATTGACTTAACGGAAGTTAATTTAACATACTCTGCAAACTGAACTTTGAAATTATACATTTAAATGAACTTAAGATACTGTGCCGCCATGTTTTACAAAATTTTCACCCTAAGCTTTTGAACCATGAACCTTAAACTAAAACAAAAAAACGTGCCTATTTGCTGTGCTCGGTGGCATGTGGCACCGGTGGCACCCATCCCTTGAAGACTGCCTCCAGCTCGGCGGCGACCTTGAGGCAGAGCTTGTCCTGGTATTGGGCGGCCACCACCTGAATGCCGATGGGCATGCCCTTCTGGTTCAGCCCCATTGGTATATGGGTGGCGGGCAGTCCGAGGACATTGAAGAGCAGCATCTGGTCGATACCCGTCACATTAACCAGCGAGGTGTTGAAGAAGAGGGCGCTGGTATGGAAGGTGGGCAGGATCAGCACTCCGCGGTTGCCCAGAAGTTGCTAGAATAACGATTGAATATGTAATATAGTTCTTTCATTCCAGCATTCAATTACTCACATTTAAGTGGGACTTTAACTTCTTGATCTCCTCCCGGTACCGCTCCATGTTACCGCTGGCTATCAGGCCATTGAAGCGCTTCATCACCTCCAGGAACATGGCCTCCTTGGTGAAGATGGAGTGGCCGATGGCGCTGTTAAAGAGCTCCACTATCAGAAGGCGCATCGAGGGGTCTCGGTCATGTCTTTGGGTAACGATGCTGGGCAAGCCCTTCAGATCCACCAAAGAGACTAAAGCCATCTCCAAGCTGTTTCCAAAGAACTTGAGATCCAACTGGGAGGACAAGTTTGGCGTGGATCGGTTTTAAGTAACATACTTATTCAGATACTCACCTTTTTGGGCTGAACACCGCCTTTTTCAAAGCATTTGATGGCTTTGGTGATGGCCAATTTGATGTCAAAGTCCACCACAGGATGCGTGAGAGAATTGAGTCCCGAGAAGCCGTAAGCATAATAGATCTGAAACCATGAATTTTAGTTGTAATATATTTTCCAAAAGGAAACCTACCTTCATGTCCTTTAGGTTAACCTGCTCCTCGATCTTAAGTTTGTGTGAATTGGTGCCCGCCATAATTTGCAGCAGAATAGGCAAATCCCGAGCAAATCTTGTGATCGGACCCATCTGTAGCATCCTGGGGAATTGCGGATCTATCAGAGAATAGGGAAAGTGGCCCTTGGTCGAGGTCAAGCCACCGGTAGGCTTGTGGCCAAAAACGCCACAAAACATCGCCGGCAGACGGATGGAGCCACTGATATCGGAAGCTACTCCAAAAGGAGTGGCTCCCACAGCATTTAAGGCCGCCTCGCCACCAGAGGATCCTGCCGGGGTGCGCCGCAGGTCGTAGGGATTAAGACAACGACCATTGATGTTGTTGCTGGTCTCGAAACTCATACAGAACTCGGGATTGGCGGAGACCAGGAGAGGAATCCCACCAGCACCACGGACCAGTTCCACCACATCGCCATCCTGTGGAGCCTTCATGTCCTTGCGAATTAGACTGCCCACGGAGTAGGATAAGCCTGCATAAATTTAATCATTAGACAAGGGCTGAGATATGGGGGCCAGGGGTCACCTTTAAGGCCGCAAGATTCTTTGACTGTGAATGGAATGCCTAAAATCGGATATTTTGTGAACAGGGCTATCCGTTCGAAGTCTGTCCTCGCCTTGGCAATAAAGTCGTCCGCCAGCCGGGCGTCTTGCATGGCGGCCTCGAAGCGATCCTCCACCACAGCATTCAGCGTGGGATTCACCTCCTTGATGCGAGCTATGTAGGCGCTGGTCAGATCCACGGAGGAAATCTGCAAGTGACTTGTCGGTCATGACTTTGCATATGGCACCGGAGGAATGACGTAATTAAACGACTTCCGATTCGAAACTCACCTCGCCACGTCGCAATTGGGTGACCAGTTCCGTGACCGACTTATTGAGAAGGGGGTTTCGAATGCCCAGAAACTTGGGCTTCTTCCGGGGCAGCACCAGATCAAGAATCTTGTTCACTAGAATGCCGAAGGCATTCAAAAAAAAGGCCAAAAACCTAAGAATTATCTCCATGTTTCCAGGGGGTCAGCAAAGGTGCACCAGGTATTCAAATTGGAGCGGACTTCGATCGACTTTGGCGGAAGTGGGTTAAAAGTTATGGGTCTTGGTGTGGGATATGTGAGCTGGAACTACCGTACGCCTCGGGTGCGGATCGTGGACTACGCGCGCCCACGAGAACTCGCACGTACTCGCCTCTGTTTTTTTTAATTTCAATTTGAATTTAATTTCAAAGTTAGCTGCGTCCAGGGCAGGCAATTTCCAACACTTGAGTCGGTCTGGAAAGTTCTGATGTCGGTTTGGAGATTTTCGAATCACATATATTTCGAGGGCTCTACAAAGGACTTACCCCTTTTCTTTAAATAGATTCCATTACTCATTAATGTATTTATTTTGTAATAAGTTAGTTATTGTTACACTTATCACTTACGTGCTAAAGGAAACAAAGGTCAACAAAGGCAATAACTTGTTTAGCACAATACTCAATGGAAAACGAATCGGTTAGCGAATCGGTAACGGTAACAAATCGGTTAACGAGTCAAAAAAAGAACAAATAACTGGTTTCAGAATGGGCTTCAGAATTATTTCAACTCAGTTAGGCAACTTGGCAAAGGCGCGAAAGAGAATTCTACAAGTACGTTTGGTATAGTTTCTGGTTTGCGCAAAATTGACATCTATGTAGCTATATCTTTATGTTTTTATGCCCGGGACAAGCCCTCACAATAATCATGAATATGTACACAAAATTGCTGAACTTGTCTGGCATAAATATCCATAGACAGTTACGTGATTATGATTGCTGGAATTTTCTGGGGATTGCTGCTTTGTAACTATAAAATCGTATATCTGATGCAGGACTGACATCGAACTGATTTTCAGCCTAAGAACGGCAATAGTTCGTCAATGGAGTTGAACACAGTATTAATATTTCGTATTTCTAAATAAAAACAGCATCGAAACTCTATAAAACAGGGCCTAGAAAACTTGGTAGTTTCCAATTTTACAGACTATATAGACTAGTCGACGAATTATTGCCGTTGAAAGGCTTTCTAAAAACTGGAACCCTTAAAGGGATCTGCTTTTCTTCTTACGAGTACATACTTATTTCTGTGCTTCTTTCAGCGGAACAATAAAAAACGCATTTTTCTATTGGGATATGTATGAG
This sequence comes from Drosophila vallismaia, assembly GCA_035047325.1. NCBI lineage: Eukaryota > Metazoa > Arthropoda > Insecta > Diptera > Drosophilidae > Drosophila > Drosophila vallismaia. The sequence continues at coordinate 387,136 of JAWNPU010000002.1, read as the reverse complement.
TCGATTTGATACTGGGGCTTCTAGTCTTACTTAGAGTCTACTTTATTTTATGTTAACCACTATCATATTTTATATATTATATTTTGGTAAGATTATAATAGACTGATTAACATTAAAATATTTATTGTCTAAAACATTTCTCCCCTCTTACTGCCACAGTAGACCTAGATACATACGATCCCCACCGGATTTCCCCCCAAAAACATTCTAACTATATAGCACACACCTTTGGCTACTTACAAATAATTCTCTCTGTCTTACACCGATTAAATTTATAATTTATCAAGTGCACGGCTCTACTCTGTTTTAATTGGCGGTTCCATTCATTTGAGACTCCATTTGGCGGAACACTTTCTGTTGCATTTTGCATAGAAAACTTATAGGCCTAGGTTGGGTTTGAGTTCTGGATCAGACCCTAGGGGCTCTTAAGGGTCTGATCCTGTAGGGCTTGTTACGGAAAGTGAAATGCCAAACAGAGTCCCAGACTGTAACACCGCCAGCTAGACTATCTCGTATCCTAAAAACCAGCTTAGGTCATGTGCAGATCCCCCTTGAGGATCCTGGTGAAGGTCTTCTTGAACTGCTGATTGGCCAACGCATAACAGAAGGGATTCATGGGGCTGTTGGCGTAGCAGAGGAAGTACGAGAACATGTACAGGTGCTCGTTAGTGCACGGAGGATTCCGGCAGAACCCTTCCACCAGAGCCAGGACATGGTAGGGTGTCCAGCAGGCCACGAAGCAACCCAAAATAAAGGAGATCGTGCGGAACGCTTTGCGGGCACGGTTCTCTGACTTGGACTTTTGCCGTCCGCCCACACCTATGATCAGGGGCAGAGCTTTCTTGCTCTTGAAGTGCTTTCCGATCGAGTGGATGAAGGCCCTCTTGCTGGAGTTCCGGCTGGCCGACAGGCCCTTCTCCTCCCGCTGGTTGTTCTCCTCCTCGGCGTCCCTCTTTGGGTCGCTGGCTACCACGTCGCCGGTTCCGGCTCCGCCGCCTCCCGTACTGCTGGTGGTGCCTGAAGTGGAGGGCATCTTATTGGTGTTGCTGTCCGAAGTTTCCCGCTCCTCGATCCTCTCCAGTGTGGGTGCCATCACTGGCGTACCTGTCTGTGGTGTTTGCTGGGCTTTCACCTTGGGAGAGAGCGGCGTCGGCGGCATTGGGGAGTACAAGATGGCATCCTTGCTGCTTGTTTCCATCGGACTAGAGGCTCTCCGGTGAGGACAGTCCACTACCAGCTTGCCGGGAACGTCCAGCAGGCAAATGGCCTCGATGCAGCTCTCTCGCCGCACCTTGGCAAAGTCCTCGATGCCTGTGTACGAGATGAGAAGACGTTTTTCAATGGCCACTGCTTCCTCCAGGCTCTGGTTGTGATTGGGATTCAAGTTGAGGCCCAGGCTTAGGCTCTGACTCTGGCTGTGGCTTTGACTTTGACTGGGGCTGCTGTGGCTTTGGGTAGGAGTTTGGCTGGGATTCTGTTTCGCTGGAGGATTTCTGCGTGCGGGCGGTGGTGGAGGCAGGACTGGTGGTGGCTGTGACGGTGGTTGAGTTGACTTTCCCAGGACACTCTCGTTGATGGAGGACGTGGTGGCCAGCATGGCAGAGCTCTCGTCCATGTACCGCAGCTCCGAGCTGGTCATCAGGTCGTAGGTGAGCGCCAGATCACTGTTGCCGGAGCTGTTGCCAAAGGGACGGTCGGAGTAGTCGTCGGAAAGAGGGGTAGGGCATTGGAAAGCGTCTGGGGGCGGCAGGATGGTCTGGACAAGGCCGGGATGTATTTCATTGATGGGCACTTCCAGGGGGGCCAGGTCGACGGGGGACAACGGATCGCCGATCGGGTTCACCAGACGGTCGTGCTCGGCTATCTGGGTCAGGGTGGAGCAGGAAGTGCGCTTGTTCTGGATCTGGTTCGGATTCGCATTCGTATTCTGGTTTTGGTGGTGGTGCTGGGAGCGCACCTCCTCCTTGCTCTGGGCTCGCTGAATGGGATTTTGGTGGTGGTGATGGTGGTGGTGATACTGGTGCATGGCCTCGATGGACTTGGAGTTCGTGGTGCTCTTCTGCAAGTTACCTTTGCCCCGGGTGGCCAACAGGGCAGCCTGTGCTCCGAAAACCAGGCCGATCGAGGACCTCTTCCGCATATTGTTCAGCTTCTGCTGGGTGATTAGTTGCTGGGCTTGGTTGACGGAGGACTCCTCGTCGGAATCAAAAGCCGGACTGCTCGACCGCTCGCTCTTCTCTGCCTCTACGGCGGCGTCCCGCTTGCGGGCCTCCTCCTGGATCTTCGCCGCCGAGGCTCTCCTCTGCTCCGGGGTCATCTTCTCCACCTCCTCACTAGTCGGTGCTATCGCAGCCAAGGGGTTCGCCTGCCCGGACCCACTCAGTCGCTTGATCACACTTGTGCAGGCGCTGTCTAAATCGGTCTGGTCACCTCCCGTCAACTCGACCTTCGTCTTCAGGATCTTCTCTTCGATCACCCCGATTCCGGCGGCGTGCCCCGCCATTCCCGACATGGCTCCGGCGCTAAGGGCCACCATGGACTGCATCTTGCGCTGCTTGGCCTCACTTCTCTTCTGCATGTCGTAGGCTGTCTTGTAGATGCCGGCATAGAGGACGAAGAGTACTATGAGGGTGGTCCAGTAGTAGCCGATGATCAGGGCTGTGTTGAAAATGGGATCCTTAAGGAATTGCACAGCACATTGGCCCGGCAGCAGATCCCTCTTGCCCGTGAAGTGCTCCCACCCGAAGATCGAGATAAAGAAGAGCAGCGCAGGAATGATCCACGTAATTGTGACCATGTAGATTACCCGCGTTCGAGTCCGCCAGCTGCGGTATTTGGCAGCTATCTTCACGGAGCAGTACCGGTCAATGGTGATCAGAAGCACTGTGTACTGGGAGACCAAGCAGACCGTATAGTCCACGGATAGCCACAGATCGCATAGGACAGGACCCAGGTCCCAGTAGCCCTTCAGCACGTAGATCGTGTAAAAGGGCATGGAGACAGTTCCTTGAAAGTAAACATATAGGTAAGTACACTTTTATTAGAATTATACATCTAGTTACCTATCAGCATATCCGTGGCTGCCAGCGAGGCGATAAAGTAGTTGCTTGGCTGCCTGATATTCCTGTCCACAATGAAGGCCAACAGCACCAAAATATTTCCGCCCACGGTCAGGATAATGCAAGCGGCCAGACAGATGGCTATCAGAATGGTTTGCCAAAGGGCGAAGGGCGGCAGAACAGGAGCGAGGACCTCCGAATTGGAATCAGAATGTGTGACGATACCGCCGCTGCCTGAAGATTGGTTTCTCAGGCCCAAGACATTGGTGTTGTTGACATCGTAGGTCCGATACCACTGCAACTGATCATTGGCTGGCCAGGAGCTGAAGTCACTGCTCTCTCCGTAGATCTTGGCAGCCTCAAGGAGGCGCTTGCACTCGACATCGGTCAGGATCCTTTTAAACAGAACACTGCAAAGCTTTTCACGTTCTTTTCTTAGGCTCCTGTACGAGAATTTATTATTAATTTGTCGCTAAATTAAAGAGATTTCAAGACCTACCAGTCGGTCATCCACTTGCCTCTAATGGCATAGATGGGGTCACTGGAGTTGCCATTGAGGCCAGTCAACTCCTCCTCTCCGCTCACCGACTTGTTTATCGACCGCATCTCTTCCGCTCTCCAGTCTCCAGTCCCCTTTCTCCAGTCTCCCCTTCTGCCCACTGGTTGCGTCCTTTCTTCCGGGCCCCTTGCCACCTGCGGTCTTTATGCTAATTTCAAGTTGTTTCTCTCCTTAATGTTGTGTCCTGGACTGCTTACATTGCCTCCTCGGACTGCCAGGACTTGTCTCCGGTCAGGTGCAGCATCTGAAAGGGCCAACAAAAGAAGCTTTTGAGACTGGTTATTGCAGTGAGAGAAAATATTAGCAAAATGATTATTTTTCAAGTCCTTCATTCACATTGTACTTTCAATATATTTGATATATTGTAATAGAAAATATGAATTCTCTCACAGTGTCCGTCTTGGTGGTCGTCTTCACTTCCGCCAAGTTTAAACTAATTTTGCAACCGTTAACTGGCAACCGGCGACTGGCGATGCAATTTGCTTGTGGCAGTTGCTTCCTGCCCCAGCACCGCTTCGCCTTGCCCCTGCCCTGGTCTCTGGCCTGTTATGTTGCCTCATTATGTTATGGCATGATTTGCTTATGCCTCTGCCACTTGAGCTTGCCTCGTCGCCGTCTTCACTATTTTTCAATCTCTGGTCTACTTTCGCATTCAGTGATTTTTCTGACCTTACTCTACCCTAACTTGCGAGAGTGCTCTCAAAATTAACAAAGTTTAAGCAAATTGTACGATAAATTGGAAACCTTATATTCAATTAAGCCTGAAATACCAAAAAATTAATTGAATTTGATCAGCTATGAAAGCTTTACTGAAAAGTCATTCTTCAGCTCCTTGATTTATTCAGAGTAATAAGTTTTTCGCCGAAACCTTTTACCTTCGTCTCAGTGTTATTTAAAACTAAATACTCTTATTCATGGAAAGGAAAACTTTCCTCCGCTGAGGTCACTCAAAGGCCAGGGGCTGGCCAACTTCTTGACTGTTGCATTTGGCCGGAGGAATCTTGTTGGCCGAAGTTGCTCTGGTTACTTGTTATTGTTGGTGCAAACAACGTTATAGTGTTTTTTGACGGCGGCAAGGGGAGCAAGGACTAAGGAGCAAGGATCCGGAGACATGCAACAAGAAACAGGGCCGGGTAAAATTGAGTTTCAACTTTTCAAATATAATTTCAAACAAATCGATAGGACAAACTTGTGTATATGCCTCTTTGGCAGCGGCGCTAGGCAAATTCCACAAGAGACAATTGAGTTATCCGCCAAGTTGCAAGTTGCGAGTTGCAAGTGTTGCTGCAATCTTGCTGCATCCTGGTAGCCATCCTTGCCGGAAGCACGTCCGCTGCTGGCACTTTGATTGAGTGGAAATTGAATTAGTTGAGACAATTTGTTTTCATTTAATTCCCAAAACACAAAACACAGTTGATGGCATCCTTTTTAGAATCCCTGTTCCTTAATCCATCAACACATGCGACAATCGCAGCTGACAGCTGTCAGACTTGTCGCCTTCGTTGTTTTTTCTTTTGGCCATGTAAGCCTCAAAGTGTGGACCCATACAGCCAGACCCAAATCAAAAGACCTGGCCCCAATTTCTATGCTAATTGAGGGCCATCCTGAAAGAGGGGTTAAGCGCTTTGGTTGCGTGAAATTCTCACCAGAAAGTGGTTTCAATCTTGAATTGGGTTGAGTGCCGAAAAGGTTTCCCAAAAACTCATTACAATTAGCAGGTATTCACAGGTGTGGATTTTGGGGTATTACCGCTTGAGGGCTACAACTATTTGTGGCTTTATTTCCAGGAACCATACCAAGATTTTTAGCTGTTAATCTAATAAAACAAATCCCTGTTCATAAAATTCCAATTCTATAGCAATTTAGCGGTTTATTTTCGATGAGCTTTCAATTATGCTTGCCTTTTTAGTACAAGCACCAGTCTTACTCCGCAAACTTGCATTCCCAGTGCGCCAGTTGACCATAACTATGTCGTAAGGACATTTTACCAGCTCCCAGTTCCCACTGGCACAGAGGCATGCTTGCACCACAACACGTGAAGTAATAATCCCGCTTAAGGACCAAAAGCCTTTGTCTAGTTGACCACTGAGTCAGGTACTCCATTCCAGGACCTGCCCTGCTCCTGTCTTGCCACTGCCTTAGTTTGTGGTGCTTCGTTCTCCGACTTCCTAGTTGACCGCAAAAATAAAAACACAAGGCACCAGAAAGCTGTAAGATCAAAGCGTTGATCTGGAGGGTGGCAGGACAGTAAGGTGGTGGAGTGTGATGGGGAAGCTTCCGGTTCCCATGGAAACTTTAAGCTGGCTACACTAAGAGAAACTTAAGGTGACTATTCTAGAGGTCTTGATAATCTATCTTGGTGAATATATAATTGAAGTTGATCTTGAAGTTAAGGAATAAGATAAACAAATAATGGCTATTTGAATTTCGTATAAAAGTATTTAAAAAGGATGACCCCTAGTTTCCTTTTCACTGTATCCAGTCCAGTGGCCTTTGTAAGGTCTCTGTTGCATTTCGGCCTTTGTTTCTCCCATCTCTTTGCAACGGGCACTGGTTTGGGCTTAAAGGCGAATCGAGGTTGCCACACGAATGACACAAGTTCCGGAGTTGGTGGAGAGTGTACCGTGTTTTTCAACTATATAGCTTTTGCTGTTTGCCTTGTAAGCTCAGCCCGGTGCCTGAAAGTTGTTGGCATTCTTGGCGTGCGTTGAGCAAGTGAAATATGTAAGCAATGTGTTTGCTTGAATGGCTGAAAAAAGGGGCCCAAAGGATGGCGGAAAGTTTCAAGTGTATGGGATGGGTCCTGGATGGGGTGCGGGGCAGCAGAAAGCAGCGCCTTAAATCAGCAATTATGTCGCGCAACTTTCGCCCACCTGCGCAACCAAGGAGGGCAATAAAAAAGGGATTGCGATTTGAGTGGCTTGCTACCACCTTGTTAGATAAGATTTAGCCCGTTTTGTCTGCCCGGGCTTGTTGCCATAATAACCCGCTTTTGCCTTTTGCCTTTTAATAAACTTATTAAATGTGTAAGCCAGCCGTTGGCCTTGCTACCCTTCTTTTTAGCTTTTATTTGGCAAATAATGAAAAGTAATTTAATCAAGCCAACAAAAGGGCTGCGAGATTCGTCAGGAAAATTCTGAAAAAATCTGGAAAAATAATGGAAATCCCAAATTTGATTGGCACTTGAAGAGAGTGCAAGTTTTCGCCTTGGTTAGTGGGGTTCCTGTCCAAGATAAAATCTATATTCCGGGTCCAGTCGCCCCGTTTTAATTGCCTGCACAAAGACCATGCAATTTCGGTTAGAGGCTTCCAATCATGCGCTAATATCCGCATCACCAATGGCTTTGAAGGCTGTACCCGTAATCCCAACATCTCCCGGCAAACCCAATCCAAAGGTAGGATGCGGGTTTGGAATTCTGGAGCGTCAAAAACTGTCAACGGCAATGGCATTCTTTTGTGCCCAAGCCCAGGCCGCAGATTATGAATTTGACAGCATTCTCCTGGTGGCCAAGAGGAGGGGTTCTGGCCAGGGAATATAAGCCTATGTGCCGCATAATCAACTTGTGCAAGTGCGCCAGGCAAGTTTTAATTACAAAACGTTCAGACTCTTTACTTTGGCTCCATCTCCCCTTCCACTGTCTCTTTAATTTCCAGCTCTCCTCCGGCTTCTGTTTAAATCATCAAGAATCTAGATTAACATTTTGAGTTTTGTGTTTTTTTTTTGGCTGGTGGGCGGGTTTTGTTGACTCCCTTGGAACTACTTGGCACGCGCATTTTAATCAAAGTAAAATTTTAAATAAATATTAGAGACGCACAATGTGATGAATAATTTGGGGCTGCGACGCCCTCAATTGTCTGCTTCGCATGGCAATTCCAATTTCTGCAAAGTCAGACCAAAAACTGGTACAGAGAAAGAAAAAAAGGAAAATTTAAAGGGTTTTTAAAAAAATTAACACATTTAAAGGCAATTCCTTTGCTCAATGCCACGTCTCTAGGTATATTTTTAGAATTAAAAGCACTGTAGCTACTTTTTTTATTTGTTTTCTTTTTAGTTGGTGTGAGGCCTAAAGGTAGGTGGTGGCTGTTCGGGGCTGCATCAGACTTGTCCTTGACACGTTTGCTGCATGCCCAATGAAGGTTGGCTTGCTTCCTTGCCGCGAAAGCCTTTTCAAGACAGCCAAAGACCGCAAATCGCTCTCGGAGACTGTTGCGTCACCCACACATTGAAGCTCTTAAACATCCTGCGCACACACACTCTCGTGTCAGCTTGCACATGCAAATTTAACGAGCGCCAATGGCAAAAATTGCGCCCCAGGCCACTTAGCGTTGTCTTTTGTGGCAGCAACACCAACACAGCCCCACATACTCCTGTGGTTGCACATATTCATATGTGTACATGTCGACAGCCTCGTTTATTGCTATGCAATCTGTTGTTGCTTTTATATCCGGCAGCCAGATAGCAAAGGCATAAAAAAAATAAACCCCCTTGGCACAATAACAAAATGGTAAGCGACACTTGCCACGAGGATGCTGGGCTGAAGTGTTTAAATGGCGCTGCCGGGGAGTAGAAACTTCAAGAAGGAGGTGGAGTACAAAAAAATGCGGCTTAGAATAAATTCTATGATAAGCCCCTGAAAGTGGATCGAAAATCCTATCAAAAAACTATTTTTCACATGATAATCTAAGCAGTGTACAGCATTTACTATTCGTTTTGATTCGGAAAATACAGCATCTCTCTTAATTTGTTCTTCCTTCCGCTGGGCGCCTCCCTTTCATTTCAAATTGCTATATGTTTTTATGATTATGACTATGATAATACCGTAATGGCTGGGGCCGCCTTATGGCTGGCTTAATGCAACAACTGCAAAATGCGTTTTGTGCGACACTTGCTGCAAATTGCCGCACGCACACCCAGGCTCACGTAAAAACTACGAGCACAAACGATTCGAGCTGAAAATTGCTTGGCACAGTTTGTCGCATTTTGTATCCTTTGCGTCCTCAGCATCCTCTGCGTCCTTGTGCCGCCTGCTGCTCGCCTTGTCATTTAGAGCTCATTTCAGGCGAAAAACGAAACGGAATGTAAACAAAAGGCAGTGCCGCCCTCGGTGGCAGGGGGCAGCCAAAGAGAGGCAGCTACTTCCGTGTTGCAGGAACCATAAAATGACAGAGCAAATGCCTCCGCTTTGGTCGTGCCTCCTGCACTTGGAAAAAATTACCTAAGTTTCTGCTGAGGTCTAAAACTTTTGAAAATAAAAAATCCCACTAAACGGGGTAAAGAGATTTAAAACTGTTTCCTAATTCCCTCTTGATTTCTTAGTATTTTCGGACAGTGTACTTATGTCCTTTCACTGGCTCTCAAGCCTGCCCCATTCCCCTTTTCATTCCCTAATGAGCTTGATGCGTTTTTGATGATGCTGTTGGCTCCTGCTGCCGCCTCGGCTTGCTGGTCGCACTAATTGAATGTTTTACCTCTCGGCCAACGCTGCGTATGCGCAACGTGCAGCGAGCTCGGTTGAAATTTGACTTTTATGAGACATTTTCGGCATACACAATTACGGTCGAATTTATTAATGCCATTTATCATGCAGCTACTCTCCCAGAGCTACGAAAGGCGTTCTTCTTGGGCAACCTTTTTGTCCAGCTAAAGGTATTTCAAAGCTGCCTTAATTATGCCGCTGTACCTTCCGCAGGGGCTTGTGATATCCTGCTGGGAATCTCAGAACACTGCCTGTCCAAAACGTGCTCATATTTTATGCTTCTATATAAGCATTTTCTTACCTTCGGTTACATGCAGGCTACAAGGGTTATTGGGGTGTCTCGTAAATTTCAAATGCTTTGTGTTGATTTAAAATACGGAAAACGTATTACGTTTAAAGGTGTCTTGCCACTCTGTGATAACTTTTTATTTGCTTCGTGTATACTAATCAACATAATTAGATGACAAAACAAAAACTGTAATACCACTTCCCACAAAGATAATTAACATTATAATAACACGAGGCTCAGAAAACTTTTGGCTCTAATTCCCGGTTGATATTGCTTTTGTGGCTTAGTGAAATTAACATGGGGCTTTGTTAATCGATAAGCACTCAATTAACAGGTCTTAAAGGCTTACCAGCGCCACAAAATTTTGCGTGTAGCCTTGTGCCCCTCTGGCCCCCTGGCCCCATCCTGTCTACCCTAAAACACCCACTGACATCACCCACCACCCCATAAGAGGACACTTTCCAGTGGCAAACAGCTGAGGCGTAAATTGATTCAGTGAGCTTAATTGTGCTGACATTTTCATGCGGCAGTGACAGTGGCAGAGGCAGTGGTGCGATCGATCAATCGATGTGAATGTGTTTGTCCTGACACGCAACTGCAGCCTTACCCAGCAGCCACACCCGTCCATATACGAGTACATGGGGGAGAAGAGCCAGGACTCCCACAATTTCTATAAGCCTAATTTATGCCGTTGCATGGGTCGGGAATTGAATATGACAACTTTATAGAGTTTAGTTTATTATAATCGCATAAAATATTTGACGTGCCAGGGGGGTTGAAACGAGCAACAAGACTTAGTACCTCCCAGAGGGCAGAGCTTGCCCCTTTGTTGTGCGTCTCATGCATCTTTCATGGGGTCATGTTAATGTGCCAGGCTCTGCCTGCCACTTCTGCCTGCCACACTCCGCTTGGCTTTGATTTTGGAGAGCCACTCGGCAAAGTTTATGCAGCAGATTTATGAAGGCTACGTGGCTGAATAAGGAAGTCCTGGAAATCAAGAGCATCTGAGGTTTTTCCCAGATCCCACTAAATAAAATACAAAGAACTATTTCAAAATCCTTGCCATTAAAAAGCTATTTTATCTTTTATTACTACCATCTGGGGAGAGCATTAAATAAAAAACAATTAATATTGACCCGACAAAGCAGTTAATTAAATTATGTTTATGATTATAAATATTTAATAAATAGAATTGTTTCAGTGTACCAGGTATTAGAATTTCTGAGCTTATAAATTTAAACCGAAAACTGTCCAAGTTCTTGGGATCTGGCGGCGAAAAGTTTTCTTCTAATTGTCAACTTCATTAGCCAAGCAACTGCTGTCTCCATGGCTCTTTCGCTTGCTGACAATCCTTGGGAAAGGACCTAGGGTCATCCAGGGGTCGGAAAGTTTTGCTTTTGTTAATTAAGTGCAACTCAATCTGCTCTCAGCAGCCGTGGAGGCAACAACAGCAGACATAACTCATTCGTTTTCAGAATCGTTTGCAGCAGCTGTTGGCTGCCACAGGACCCGGTAGAATGTTAATTGCCGCAGCCATGACAAATGGAGCTTCACTACCCCCTCCGAAGGACTAGCGGATAGTTTATCCTCCATTACCAAGAACTGGCATTTTTTTGTGTTGTGATTATTTGAAAACCAGTCATTGACCAATGTGATTGTTTTTAGTGGTCTATAATTGCAAATTCAATTGATTTAATTAACATGGTAATTCAATAACATAAATTATTCATAATCAACAGATGTGGGGAGGCTGTAATTGGCGTATCTCAGGATTATTGGAAACCTTTTAAAGTGCCATTGTTAAATTATTGCATAAGTATTTAATTACCAGCTTATGGGTTTAATTATATTCAGGTTTTGATACCGATATTCATGCTGATGCCCATTTCTACCTATTTAAAGGCACGCTCTTTTTAGGCTATTCTTGACTTTCAAAGTCTAAAATATGCAGTTCTGTCGTCGCATTCGGGAGAGTTGGCATCGCAATGCAATATTTGTTCTGTCACAAAAATACTTTTGCTACCGAAAATGTATAATTTATGCAAAAGCAAAGGGTAGGGGAAAATATATATTTGGAAATAGTGGGAATGGTTTTTTAATTAAAAAAAATTGTCGAGCTGTCACTACGCCAGCAAAAGGAAAACAAATGCACTCAACCCAAAAAAAAAGAAGAAAAATATATATACATATATATATTAAATTTAAGAGGCACTTCTTAAAGAGCAAAGACCACAAATTGTTTGCTGCAGCATCCAATCCGGACTTTTTGTGTCTTGCCAAAACGCTGTCAACGCATTACGTAATTATGGATGTATCAAATTATGAAAAATGTGCTTGGTATTCTCCAGGCTACGTGTTGTGGAAACATTTTATGGCTGTCGCGGCAACGCTGTCCTGCTCCGCGGCGAATTATGTGACAAAAACGCTTCAGTAAACAGCAGACGTACAATTGGATGGGGAAAATGCCACACGGAGACAACAGAAGCACGGACCTCGAAATGTCAACCAAGTTGGTTGGCCGAACTAGGAGGGCCACCCTAATGGTGCACCATAAAAAAACCCAAGCCGCCATCTTGTAACTGTAAAGATTCCCATAAAATTCGATTCCCATTGTTCGAAACTATTCAAGGGGAGATGAAGAATTCGCTCAGTGTATTCGGCTAACTGGGTAACTGGAGGATCTGTGGAGGGTCTGTGGGCTGACACGTGATTCCCTCTGCCGGTTTTCGGTCCCGGTCCCAGTGCATCGTTAAAGATTTATTTAGAATTTCCAGCGGGCACCGTAAACCGCAGCGTGTAATTGTCACAACCCATACATATGTATGGTATATATGTATGTATGTGTCGCATATATGTATGTATATAGTGGCTTCCTTTTCTAGCCCTGCCCTCTCTGTCTTATTCTCTGTCAGCTCTGCTCACTTTTATGGTAATAATTTCAGTTGTGGCATTAAATCAGCGGAAACGGAAATGTAAAAACGTGTTGCCAGGAAGTCATATTTCAGCTTAGACAAACGAGATAGAGTCCAACGAGAATAGGGGGGCAGAGGGCAGAGATAAGGGAGCGTGGGCGGGTGATGAAGCGTGAGATAGAGCAACATGCAACACTGTTGTCAGCACTGTTTGTTGTTGCTGTTTGCGGAAGAGACTACATCGCATTAATTTGGTTTTACAACATGGCCTCCCTCCCACACACACATAAAAATGAGAAATGGCTGACACACATGCTGCAAAAGCAAACACACTCCGAGGCGGCCATCAGCCAGAGCCCCTGTGTGGACAAGCTGAACAATTGCCGTCAACAATATAGTCGAAATTAGCGCAAAATGAATTATAAATGCTGCTTAATAAAAAGCTAACTCGCTGTGCCGAAGCTGGGCCAGAACGAGACAGATTGAAGAAAGTGGCAGGAAGGACATCTCCACAGATGTAAACAGTAAAAAATGTTGAATGTTCTTCCGTCGCTTTATGTGCAGCATCAAAAACAGATGCTGAACAAGCTGAGCGCAAAACATAACAGAACAGAACAGAAGTGAGAGAGAGTGGTAAGGCAATGGAAAAGAAAGTAGAAAGCCAAAGGACTCGAAAAGGAACAGGGAATCATGGGGAGCCGCAGGAAGTGGAAATCCTTGTTCAGTGCAATTGCACTAAGTAAAGCTGAAAAAACTTTTTTATACCCCGGCATTGTGCACGGAATTAGGGTATATTTGCTGAAAGACTGGAAGTTTCTATAATTAAACTGATTTCAGGATGGGCTTTTGAATTATAAAAAGATCCTAAATTAATCGGAGATTGTATATGCTCAAAGGATTGGACAATGCCTTGGTTTATGGCCAAGCAAACTAATGGAAGCTTTTATTATCGTGTTTAAATGATCTTTATTTCTATCGCAACTTTTGCTACAAATTCCCCAATAAACATTTTCAATTTAAGTTGTTCAGATAGAGAGGCTTTGTGGAATGTCGCTGGTTTATGAGCAGCTCAATGGCTAATCCCGCAAAGAGTCTCGACAGCTGCCGCTGAAATCTTAAAGCCAGATGTGCTCCCGGTCCCCAATGGATTCGCCACGGCAGGCTATATCGGAGCGTACCACTACATCCAGCTTCTGCCTTTGGCAATTATCACATCGTGTCGCAGTGGCGGCAATAATAACCCCCAGACTGAAGATGAAGTCAAATGCTCCGGCAAACACAACCAATCAGACAAAACACCAGTAGAGCAGTAGGAGCGGCATCAGCGGCAGGATGCGCCCCTCAACGGCCATTTTAATGTGCGCACGACTTGGCCGGAGGAGGACGAAAGCGTGTTTAGGCGAAGGATATGGAATTGATATTGGGTCCGGGTCCGGGTAAGGGTTCAGGACTGGGACCGGGTACGGGTTCGGGCCCTGCAACTCCATGAATTTTCCTCTGTTTTCAGTGGGGAAACAACAGTAAATTGACATAAAAACCAAATTGTCCATAAAAATGTATTTCCCAAGGATCTCCCCTGCAGCACAGTTCCTTTCCTTTTCTGTTTCTGCTGCTTTTCTTTTTTTGCGACTCCGGGGTACCCCGATGCTTATCGATAAAGTTCAATGGCAGCTTCTGGGGCAACTTGCTCAGTTGCTTGCTTAGTTGGCCGACGGATTCGGAATTAGTTTCCTGCGGGGAATCCCTCGGAGCGGTTCCGTCAACAATTTAATCAGTTCATCGCCATCCTAGCCGCAGCAAATCCAAAGGATTTCTTTGCCTGTGTATGTTTATGTGTTTATTTCAACACCCTTTGGGGCTTGTAGTTTATTTTTTCGCTCCTCTCTATTGACACAAAATAAGTTGGCTTTAGTTTCGCTTTTATTAGCCGCATTCACAGAGGCAGGAAATTAAAAGCCATCTGGAAATGTTTTCATTTCCTCTTTGCCAAAGCCGCTTCATCATCTGCCTTCGAATCGATATTATGCTAATGCCCGTCTAATTATGGCCCATTATCGGAACTAAGTGAATACAATTTCCAACGCCATCAACTAAATAATAGTCCAAGTGCCAAAAAAGTTTGGGTGAAGGAGAAAATTATGATTCAAAGATAAATCGAAATGGGTTTCATTCTACTAAATGAAATAGGAATTCGGGGTTTAGGATCATTATATTCTTTGGGTTTAACCCATGACTAGTTTGAAACAATCAAAAAATCTTCAATATTTCCAGTGACTATTAAAAACGGAGGCCTATTGATAGGTTCTTTAGAAAACTCATTACATCCTAAATATATCCTACAAAATAATATGACTCAGCCAAGAATATTGCATCTGATGGCAATATAGTCATAGTCCCTTGATGATTAGCTGAAAAACTGAGGGGTCTAAAAATCATTTCAGATTCCACATCCACCCACATTGATGGGTGCGGGTTGAATGGATTTTTAATAACATCGTCAGGGTGACACAGGAGTGGCGTCAACATGTGCGCATCCACCGACCCTGGTTGTGATTATCACCAAACCCCTGTCGACCCTTAGTCAGCCCACACCTCCGACCATAAGGGGTCAAGCCAACAAAAACACAAACACGCTCACCAAAGTGTTGGACACATTTTTTGTTCCAGCTGCTCTTTTCCAGCCGGTCGACAAGCTCATATTGGATATGTTTTGGTGGGCCCTTCTACTGGCCAGCCTCTCCATCATCCTTTTTTGATGAGGCACAACACAAGGCAACTAATTTCAGCCTGACATTTACCAGCGATGGGGACAATGGTCATAATGATGATGATAGTAATGGCGAATGGCGTACATTTCATAAGTTTCGATGGCGGTTAATTTACATGGCCAGTTGAGAATTTATTGCCTCGAACTGGGCCAGCTGTAGGCAGTCGGATATTTATGGGCTACCGTTTGTGCATTGCGCCTGAAATGAGTTAATATCGCTTGACTTCTTCTCGGGGTTCCTTACTTTCCGGTGTTCTGGTTCTTGAATCACCAAAGGACAAAGGATTCCATTCAGTTAATTCAAAGCCAGGCTCGACCTAACTGAAGATCAAGTCATAAAGGTGTTACGAAGATTAAAATTATTTCAAAAACTATTTCTTATCTTTCCTTAAAATTTATTAGGGCTTTCGTTCAATTAATTCTTTTAATAGCTCAATACAGACATGTAGGCAATATTGGCATAGTTTTGCAATGGGAAACTTTTGGTTATAAACGTTTTCCTTAGCTGGTCCATAAATCTGTGGGGCTTCCACTATTATTTTTGTGCCATCTGGGCGGGGGAGTGAGCGCAATGAAAGCACACTCTGCTGAGCTGTTACAGTAAACAAACAAAAGCTGCCGAAAACAAATAATCCGTGCTCTGTGCTATGTGCTATGTGCTCCGTGCTCTGCTGTTTTGCTTTGCCTTTGCTTGTTTGCCAGCCAGCCAGGCTTCTGTGTTTTCCTTTTCAGCCACACTGGCTCTTATCTGGCTGGTTTTTGTCTGTTTGCATGCTGATGCTGATGAGCCTGCAACATGTCGAGTTGCTGCCAAAGTAATAATAACAAAAGGCCAGAAACGAGATGGTTTGAGGGAAGGCGGACTCGACGAAACTCATTGACACGTTTCATGGCAACACTTTCGGTTTTGGCCGTAAGTTTCTCGCCCGTGAGCCGTTTACTTAGCCACAGTCGGACAGATGTCAATACAAATCTGGCTGGAACTGGAGCACGCACGACTGACTTTATGCCTTTGCCGAGTGCGATTTGGATTTCGATTGCAAGAACGACTCTCATTCCAATTCCCATTCGAATGTTATATCAACTCTCTGGTTTCATCTGCAGGGCAACAGTGCGTATGACCGAATCTGAATGTGCATTTAATTGCATTTCAATTTCTCAATTTACATCCATTTGTGCATATCCTGGCAAACGCAGAATCAGAGACAGAGGCAGGATGAAGCCCAGGGCAGGGCACAAAATTAATAAATTATGGATAAGCTGTTGACGATGTGTTCTGTGGCTGCGGAAACGGACCTTGGAAAATGGCATTCGATGAAACTTAATTAGTGTTTTGACAGGTCAGAAACCGAAACTCAGTTCTTCTGCTTGGCTGAGAACTTTTGTCAACTCAATTTTCCACATTGGCATTACACCACTCACTTGTTTGAAAGTTAATTAAAATTATAAATCGGAAACAACATCAGCTGGCTCGAAAGAGAGGCGTGGCGTTGATTGGCGTAAATGGCTTTAATAAGCATAAATTATGAGAAGTCTATAATCGATTCCCGTTGTTATTGTTTGTCTCTCTAACATGAAAATTGCTAGGAGCACGCAAGGATATAAGCTAGAGGAATGGAATTACTATCCCCTTGAAAACTCTTCTTTTATATACAAGTATAGCTCAATTGGAGCTTATTTGAAACTAATGATATATAAATCTGGATTTTAAATGTCATGTTTTGTTTTGAACTCTTAATACACCGCCAGAAAGGGCATCCAATCCTTAGCTGAGGTCATTTGAGTCAGGGGCGGGTTCCAGATAGTGAGAGGAAGATAACAGTTTGGAGTGTTGAAGGCGTTCAGGGCAACTCTGAGCTCTAGCCAACTGCAACCAAGACCACCTGAGCCGGGTCAAAGTGAACTGAAGTGAGGCAACTCTGTAATTACATTCACTCGCGTCACTCACTCAGCGAGGCCTGCAATTAGCTGGCCACATAACTCATCCGCCACGTGGCAGCAGCGATCTGGAAATAAAATGCAATTTGCGAAGTGAAATTGCCTGTACTTGTTAAATTAATCTCGCCCTCATTCTCAGCAGACGCTAAAGCTGAAGCAGTAGTAGAAGCAGAAGCCGCAGTCAATTTCAAGCTCCACTTGCCAACTCATCAGCCGGCATCAGCCTGAATCGCTGTCAGCCGCAATCGCTGGTATTCTAATTAAGCCGCCTCAGCCGCTAATCATTAATTAGACACATTGAATGTTGGCCCAGGCTGGCTAACGTTTCTTTTTTACGGAATATAGGTACGGAATATACAATACGTATATCTAAAATACGGCCCATTTAAGTTTGGTAATCGCAACAGCTTTCTAATGCCGTACAAAAGCCAAAAAAAATGTCGCTTTTAATTATGTGCTTTTGAAGGATTTGAAGGGAATACAGTGGGAGAAATTATGGTAAGTAAATGAATAATAATCAATTAGAATTTAGGTTCAATTACCATTTATATAGAATATAAGATTTATTCAGTCTAGAAGGTTAATCTTTGTTTTTCAATAAATCCTTTAAAGCTTTGTGAACTTTTTTCAAGTGCCTGAGGCAGCAGCGGTTTGGGCTCATATTTAGCACGTCGAGGCACGCCACTGGCCACACCCAAAGATATCTGAGGGCCTTGGATATCGGGATGGGTCAGGAGCAGAAGGTGTGCTCAAGGTTATGGCGAAATGGCCGTCGGCTAACTGGTTACCAAACCGAAGTGGGCCAGAAGCGAATCCAGTTGAACCCTGCCGGTGGCTAAACTGACATGCTCTGATCGACAGGATGACTGCCTTTAGGCGGTGGGTGGTTGGGCGTCATCTGGGGCTGCGGTCGGTGGCTTATTTATAAAACGACCTTGACGCAAATCAAATGCAAAACTTTTATGCGGACAGGGACACGCGGTCGCGTCCGCGTCCGCATTCGCCTGCTCATTAAAGGTCAAAGCCGATTTTGTTCTGTTGTTGCCATCGGTGTCTCTTCTAGGTGTGTTCGAGTCCCGGGTCCTGGGTTCTTTTAGAGGAGGGAATAGCGGGCGCTTATACAAACATAAAAATATACAAATAAACATACAAAATATTACAGAAAACAAAAATTATAGCTTTAAGCTGATAAAAAATGCGGATATGCTTAAAACAAGTCTGGCCCATTTCTCTCTCTGTAAATATTTATATATATTTTCATTTTTTTTATGAAAAGCCCCTTTTGAATTATTTGCCTTGGTGCGTTGCTCAATAAACATAATTAGCATTTTGCCACTTTACGTGGCCCACTCACTAATGAATGACTAGGCCGAAAAGGAAACTTGGTCAACAACAATAACAACAGCAAAGTGCCAAAGGAAAAGCCAAAAGAACAAGGAGGAGGTCCTTGAAAAGGAAAGCTTGCTCGGAGGAACTTCAATTGGACCCATTTCATATGCAAAATGCGGCAAAGAAGTTGATTAAAAATTCAGGAAGAGCTCACTATTTGACAGGCACGACGCCATCTGTGGGGCAAATAAATAACAGACGAAAGGCCACAAGCAACTAGGCACACACACGCACACGTAGCAACACCCGCACACACATGGCGGTACCTGATGGCATAGACACATCAACACTTACAGAGATGTATACAAGTGTCACTCGTGTGTAGAGCACTTGGCAATTGCCGCACACCGACAAACTCTCACATACACGCAGGCTAACACCTACAAACGAGTTTTTAGCAGGCAAAAGGATACGCCGCCTCGCTCCTCCTCCAACTCTTCCCGTCGCACTCATTTAGTGTCGCACATGGCGTATACGTGATGGCTGCCCGTCGTCTGTGGTCGTGCCGCAGAGTGTAATTAAATATTTTACAGGCAATCTACATTCTTGAGATAAACTCGGCTTTATACATATGTGTGTTTGTGCAACAGCAGCCGCACAAGCAGCATCCACAATGGGGAAATATTTTTAAAAATAAGCAAAAACAGGGAAGCCAGTTTTTGGTCGGTAAAGTGAACCAAACGAGGCGGGAATGCTCTTAGCCAAAATAAATAGATGTTTGAAACGAACAAATTTTATTGAATTATCTTAAAAGTGCTTTTGCAATGCTTGAGATCAACTTAAAAACTGATAATTAAGAGACATATTTCTTTATTTAATATTTTGTTAAAAAGGTTCTTTATTATATTATAGCTTATGTTTCTTTTCATTTTCATACATTCGATCTCGTCCAATTGACTGTCAAAGTCCATGAACTCCTTTCGCATGTCGTTGCCTAAAAAGGACAACATCATAAGATTCTAGATTAATGTTTGCAGCTACCACACATATACACAGACCCTCAAGGATACGCAGCCACAGACAGTAACGAACACACAGGGATTGCGCTTAGGCTGCAATATTTTGGGGTCTATGTAGTTGTACAGGACTCGTCGAAACATTTTCGGGGGCATAAGTTGTCGTTGTCGTAGTCGTTGTGGAATTTAGATTAGTGTCATTTAACTTTTTAGATTTACAAATGTAGCATGTAAAGATAATCGGCTAGCCCTTGTTAGGCAGTGCTGAGCAAGTTGGCTTGGAGGGTATTGTTAAGGTTATTCTTTAACGATTAATTAAAATAAACTTGAATACATTTTTCATAGAGTTACAAAAATTTAAATATTAAGAAACTATATTTTATTTATATGCCACCATTGTTTAAGTTTTTCAAATCAATCAAAGTCATCACTAGAAGCCACAGGACATGGGACAAAGGACTCGGCACTTGGACATAGTCATGGCCAGTTTTGTGGTTGCTGGCCCTTTGCAACCAAAACCAGAACCAGAGTCGAAATCAGCCTCATCCACATCCTTGGGCGTATCTTGCGTCTCCCGTCCTTCGCTGGTCCTGGGCTTGAGCTGCGGCATTGTAACAGGTTTTGAGGCGTGCTTTGGACTTCTGCGGCTGGGCGCTGCAAAATATGGAACTGGAGGCAGAACTGGAGCCAGTCGAGGGGGCCAGACCCCAAATTGGATTTCGTTGTTGTTTCCCAGTCGAGGGTCCTGCTCCTCGTGTGCGTGTGTTTGGACTCGGACGCGTGTTGGTAATTGCGCTTTGAGGTTGTAATTTGTGAATTGAAACTGTCAGCAGTAAAATGCGGTTTCTGCGTGTGTCTGTGATTTTAATAAGCAAATTAAGAGACCCCAGAACCAGACCCAATTCCAGCACCGAGTCATATCTCTACCCCACTTCAGGCCGTGTTCATTGCAATTGCATCAACTGGCTTTTTATTGGATTTTCATTAACAATTAGCCTGGAATTTAATCTGGTCTCCAGCTCTCCACTTGCTGTCCCGGACTAATCATTTTGCTTTTAAAAATTTAATTAATGCTGCATTTGCATTGGAATGCCCGTAATTTCCTTAATTAATAAGTTATGATTCCCACTTCTGCTAAGCAAAGTCTGCATAAAGGCGGAGCAACAAGAGAAAACTGCTTTTTAATTGCCTGGTTGATGGGTTTACGAGAGGTGGGGGCACTTTCTGTACATATATATTTGTGTAGTAGGCCGCAGATGCTGGCTGAGCTTGAGCGGGTTAAAGGACGTGGACGGAGGGAGGAACGGACCAGTGGGGCGTGAAGGGCGGCCCAAAGTCCACATGAACTGACCACTTGAGTTGGCCTAATTGGATGGCCAAGTGATGGTTATTTAGTAGAAGAAACGGTAGGGCAACATGGTCTCTGAGTGCGGTTTCCCCCATTGACCACCGGACACTACAACTCATTTAGTTTTTCTTTCTCATGTTGGGTTGTGGTCATATATAGTTCTCTAAATGCCGAAAGATTTATAGAAATACTTGCACTGTAAAAAGAAGGCAATCTGAAACACTCCGTATGCTTTCTACAAAGGGCATAGAGGGAGAGGCTCCATCGAGACATCCATCCAGTTTTAAATTTATTAATAAATCCAGTTTACTAGGCAATTGATTCAAAAATAGTATAAGGTATTCGGCTTAAGAATTGGTTGATAATGGACAAATATAAAGAGAACGCAGTGGGTTTCCTTGACATTTTCCAATTTGTAAAGAACAAAAATTGAATAAAATGGAAATACAAATTCTCTATAAGATTTTGATGCAGATTGATAGAAAATTTATGTGGAAATCACTTAAGGTATTCAGCTCAAGAATCGGATGAAAATTGACAAAGATATAGCTATCCCGGTGAACCATTTAAGCTGATCCTTGTCATTTTCCAATTTTTAAAGGGATATTTTGGGTAAATTCGGTATAAGATATTAATGCAGATTGATAGAGAATCAATGTAGAAATCATTAAAGGTACGCCGCTCAAGAATCCGATGAATATCGGCAAAGATATATTTTTTGCCGTGATTTTAATGGGAGTACAAGGAAAAAAATCCTTCTCAAAGGAAATAAAGAATTGTAATCAGAATTACGGCCGTGCGTGCTTAAAAACTCCATTCATCCTGCCCATCCGTCCAGTTGAAATGTGGGGCGTCAAAAAGAGGTACGCCTGGTTTTGGCCAAAAACACATGAAAGGCATGTGAATTACCGACAAAAATGGCGGCAGCGGAAACGGAAATGTAGAGCGTGTCGGTGCGAAAGCCTGTAATTTTGCATTAGCGGCCACAGCGAAGGGAAAGTAAAGAAGCAACATCAACTGGAAGAGCAAAAACAAACATTGACAGCTAACAGACTGGTGGGAGTCAGTCACATGTGAGCGCACGTGATAAGAATTCGCAGGTGGAAGGACTCGAAGACAGGTATTAAATATGCTCCACGTCCTTTGCAGTTCACTCATCAAATGAGCATTAGAAATCGAGAGGGGCAGGTCGGGAGCTTGGAATTAACTGGAGGAGCTTATGTTTGGTACATTTTGTAGCAATTTGGAAATCACTCATCAAGTAAGAAACTCGTAAGACATTCCATATTTAATTAGGGCAGGTGACAGGTGTGGATGCTTCTGGAGTTCATAGGAACAACCTTTTCCGCCTGTTTGTACTCAAAAATGTGATTAATTGAGAACTAAAAGTTATTTGAAGCCCCTGGAAAAAATATGTAAGCTTATTCCTTGGCATGCCTTGCGAAAAAACTCATCTTTCTCATCATCCATGTTCTTGCTCTCCTGCGTTCCAAGTATAATTAGTTTTGCACTAACTGGGGCGTAAACCGAAACTCAGACATATTACAAAATAGGAAGCCCTCAGATCGAAGCGAAATCCTTTGCCTGCCCCAACAGAAAATCATTAAAAATATTTGCCTGCACGCGCTGAGCCGCCTCGTCATCCAATCAACCATCGACATCGCAGGACCCACTACCGGAAACACCACACCGCCGACGAACACCACCGCAGTGCAGAACCACCGACATCTACACCACCATCACCCCACCAAAGTCGAAAAAAGGAGAATAAAGAACCCAATTTGGGGCATAAAAATTGTTGCTTACTTGGCAAAGATGTTTATCACACCGTCGGGTGGCTGGATGGAAAAAGTGGGAAAGTCCAGGGAAAGGACTCTGCACATTGGTTTAATCAGGTGAAGTAGGTTAAACGAAAATTTCTCAAAGAGAGAGATTAAAGAAGCATTTTCCAACCTACTTTTAATATAAATTGTTTTAAAACTTGCTCGTTTTGATTAATTCTTTTCTGTATTTTTTATATTACAAGCACAAGTATATGTCTATTTTATATTAAGTACTTTCCACTGTGCAGAGGCAATGTAAATATTTTGCCATTTGGGCTTTCTCTTGGATTAGTTTCATTTATTTCATCATTTGCGCTTCTCACCAAAACGCATGCAGAGCCTTATCCTGGCGGCTGGCCGTAAGAGGACTCCCGAATCCTGTGTGTCTTGTCTGCGAGAGCGTTGCCCGGGAGTTCGCTGGTCGCTAGCCGGTCCAAAGGGGAAGGATGGGAATTTAATCAGGCCGCTGGGGACTGTAAAGCGCCGCCGCCTGCTGCTAACGCAGAAATGTAGGCGCTGCCCAGCTACCCACAGAAGTGGCAAAAAGAAACAAAAATGGCTTAAACTAGAAAAAATATAACGGAAACAGAAAACACACAGGGAACACAAATTTCCTTGAGCGGAATACTGGAAATGTTGAGCTCCCAAAATGATGACGATGGCGATGACGAGGTCCGCCCGCCGAAGGAAAAGGCTGCCGGGTTGCCTGGCCTCCTGGTGGGGGAGGACATTATTTGGCCTCGTTGCTATTTGATTTTCCTTTGCACTCTTCGTCTTTATTTTTCCTGCGCTTTTATTATTCGTTACAAGTGTGTGAAGTTGTAATTTAAGTGTGTTTGGGGGTAGAGCGCCTGACACGCCCACCGCACATTAAATGCCGCCTTCAAATGCCGCTCGAGGGGACATTGATTTCCTTTCCCTCCATATATATTTTCGTATGAAAAATGCCTTTAAACCAAATTCCTTTGCTTTTTGTAGAGAGAGAGAAATATTGAAGCTGTTGTTTTATTAACCAAGAAATATACATTTTATAAAATTTCTTTATATTTCTGATAGAAAATATGGTCCGGTTTTTCCTTGTGCAGCAATCAGTTTCAGTTGCGTCTTGATTTTTGCTTGTGATGGCTTCGAACTAAGCTGGAAAAGACTCCCCGCATCCTCTGATCCCTATCCTTTCCATTCAGTGGCATCCCATATCCATCTGACATTGACGAGTGTCAGGCACATGTCCGCCACATCGCCGGGCGCTTGACTTGGCTTAAGCGTGGACACAGCTGGACATCGAGTTGGCCATAGAGGCGTGGCGTATACGGTAGGCGTTGGGCGTGGCGGAAGGACATCGGAAGCCAGCGGAGAGCAAAGAGGTGAGTTGGGGGATCTTTCCTCTTCCTGTCATTTCGATAGTTGTTCAAAAGTTTTTCAATTGACTTTATGAAACAAATTTTGCACCTCACATATTGAAGATGAAACGATTCCTCTTATGGGTTTTTAATTATTTCATTTTTAAATGAGATATTTAAAATGACTTTTGAACTCAACCTTTAATAACTTATTATATATTCCGAAAACGCCATGAAAATTCTAAAAAATTGCAATAATAATTTCAGCAAGTGGTGCTGTATGAGCAATTAAACTTAACAGTTTAGATTCCGTGATAGTACGTATTTTAAAATTGGCAGTCCAAGCAATTGTGAAATGATTGCCGTTTGAATAATTGAACCGGAATGAATTCCCCGCTTCTTCTGAAACCGAGAAAGGTGAAAGAACCCGACCATGTAGTTCAATATTTTTCCAAATTACATCGATTGGTTGCTCAGACGACAATTTTCATTTGAAATTTTCTGGGTTTCAAGGCCTTTCTTTTTGGTTTTAGAAAACCAAAAATTTTACCTCAGTTCCCGCCAAGAGACACGACAGGACAGGACAGAATGATTTTCCAGTTGGCTTGCAATTCCAGTCGCCGTGAGATTACGGCTTTAAGGGGGTTCTTTTGGCTGGCAACCTCAGTCAGCTGGTCGCGCTGGTGGTTGGCAATTATTTTTAGCCCATTGTGTGTAACTGTCTGGCTGTAGGCACACTTGCCTCGCAGGTGGCTAATGGCAGGTAGTGGCGGGGCAGGGGGTGTGTGTTTATTTTTGCCAATCAATATTCCACATACTCCCAATCGATACCGCACTCGAGCACACGGGGCGTATGATTGATCTAATTGATGGCCAAGATTGATGGCGCAATCTCGACGAGGACGTGGACGAGGACATGGACGAGGACAAGGACGAATAAATCTCAATCTCGATGAAGGTGTGACTTACATGCTCGCAATTTCCTCCTCGGCTGCAGCAACAGTTGCACTCATTAAACTCAAACTTCCGCGAAAAGGGTAGCTTCACTCATGTCTTATCACTGAAAGTCAACACAAAATGCACCTGCAGTTCTTTGGCCGAAAAGCGCAACGACTTCCGAGCGATTTGCGAGCGACCAGCGGGCGACTAAAACGCGACTTGGCAGCCCAAAGGACGAACGAGGACTGTGCCAGTGCGGCGGCCAACGGCGGCTATTATTTGGCCAGAAGCTGAAGGAGCAACTGTTGGTCGTGCGAATCCCGCTTACGATATTCGTTTGGCGCTTCGGCAGCCAGCAAGAGTTCGGCTCTTATCCTGTGTCCCTTCGGTTGGCATCTTTCGGGTCGTCGGGCTAGTGTTTGTCTGTGTTTCGGTTCGGTGCTGGTTTTTGCACCAGCATTTCAATGACAAATTGTTGCATCTCAGAAACTTATGCCACTCTCACCTGTGTGCATTTTTTCCTTCACTTCTGAATCAATATACCCCGCACAAATGTTTTGTTGCCAAAAAGAAAATGGTTTCGAGTGGATCAGAATCCTTTTATTTTCACCCAGAGGCTTTCGAGCATTTAAGATGCCGGAAAAAGGGGGCCAGCACGAAATCTTCGGCAGACATCGCTTTCCGCGACGAGGTTTGAATTTATTGCACAACATCCAGGAATGACAACAACCAAACAACAACAGCAACCACTGATAGCGAAAAGTTTAATGGGAAATGTAAATGTTACGCCATTGTATGACATACGACAATAAAATGGAATGAAACAGAAACAATAAACCGATGGCTGCCAGGCGCAGGATTCCTACACAGGTTGTTGGTCCCATTTTCCATCTTTTCCGCTCACCTTTCTCATCTCTGCATCGCTTAGGTGCACTGAGAGGAATTCCAGAGCCGAAATGTTCTTTATTGGTTTCAATTTTATAAACAATCGCGTGTGTAGATTTAAAGTTCACAAAAATAAAGTTCTTTTTCCCCATGTAGCCATTGCTTTTCCTATTTCCCAAGCCCCCGCTTTTGGTTTTTTTTCATTTTCTGTTATTTTCCGCGGCTGCGGCCATAATTTACAATAACAACAGCCCGATAGCGGGAGGTGCCACAGGGGGGCGTGGCAAGGGCGTGGGGCATGAAGAGCGGAGAAAGGTGCAGATATAGAAATGTGAAGCTGAAAATGAAAGAGTCTAACAATGTGACTGGCCCCGGCTTGTGCGGCTGGCGTTTTGCATTCGATGGATGAATAAAAAGCGGCGAGGGGCAAGAATAAAGGGGCAGGATATAGAGCCGGCGTTACCGTTAGTCTAAAACGACGAAGCCATCGAAATCGCGCCATGCAGTTCTTCTGACTTCAGAGTCAGATATTGTATTTCATGCCGTCTCGCTCGATATGTCACAAGTGCTGGTGTGGTTGTGCCATAATTCAATTTCAGAGTAAGCCCATTCCCCATTCCATGTGCCCATATCCTGGCATATCCTTGCCATGCACATAAGGCATTGATCTGCCCTAGCAAAGCGCTTTATGTTTTATGCGTGTGGCTGAAAAGTTTAACGAGGCATAAACAAACACGGCCAGCATTAGGGCCATTGTCCTTGCCGACTGACTAAAATGAATGAAACTTGGCCCTATGATATATGACCTGGAATGGCTCTATACAATATATATAATCTTATGTGTTTCCTCATCGTTTTATGTGAGAGAAAAACATGCAGATTTATGAATTAGATTTCATTTAAATTCCCAATCAATCTTGTGCCAAATATGAAAGACTTTCTATTTAACAAAAAATTTAAGAATATCCTTAAAAGATAGCACTGATTTTTTTCCACTTGTAAATATTAGAGTAAAAACTCTACATAAAGTTATCATAATTTCGGCAAGTTTAGGCAACGTTTAGGATCCTTCAAAAGGATACTACATAAGATCCATACCATTGCCTGCTTAAATTGGCTTATCCATAATCCAATTAGCTAGGAATCTAGCGCCGTGTCACGGCCACATCCTTCTTACATAAACCATATGTTTCGTCACATGCAATTTCCAAAGCAATTAACCAGGACACTCCACCTGCCTGATGCAACATCCTTGGTGCCACACATACAAACACGCAGACACGAACTCCCAGCCTACAGCCTGTTGCTATCTGTGTGTCCCAAAATGTATCTGGCAGTGTATGTGTGTGAGCCACCGAATCGAATTTGTCGCGCATCGAACAAACTTGGCAATTCAATCAACGTGCCTGCTGCTGCTACTTCTGCCACCTGTCCTGGCCGCCCTTTCAGAGGTGTTCCCTTCAAATATCTTTCTATTTCGACCATGAACCTGACCATCGAACATCGATGACTTTTGGGAGTTTTGTTCTGCGCTTTGCTAATTGAATTGCCCTGGAAATCGGACCACCAAGAGGTCCTGTGCCAAAAATTACGCATACGCCGGGATGGTCGACAGGTCGGTAGGTCGATTGGCTGGTTCGTATTAAGCCGTTACGGGCAATGAAGCTCACTAGATTGACGGGCCAATTATGGCCGCGATTGTTTCGCTTTTCAATTGAATTACATTGGAAACTTCGTTAGGCTCGTTAGGCTAACCCGCTTTCCTCGATAAACACGCGCCGGCAACTTAAAACGCAATCAGCTCTCGCTCTTAATCTCGATTAAATGATCCTTTATTGACACTGAAACGAGGCAGCAACCTACGTGTGTGCCATACATGACGAAGCCCTGGGACCTGCCCCAGGACCAGGAATAAATCCAGATTGGCTGCTATGGTTATGCTTTTTATTTTCCCACTCTATTCTTCTCATTCGGTCTCCGCTTTTCTTTTAATTGATGTTCAGCGGTGATTGGTTTTCCATCAGCCTTGCCAGGCGTCGGGATTAAGCGGAGCGTTTTCAATTTGCAGAAATAAAAATAACAATGGAGAATGATAATGGTGGAGTCCCGAGAGCACCCATAGGAAGGTGTCGCTGGTGCATCCACTGGTGAATTGAATTTGCAATTTGATTTTATTGGGCTGCTGGTGCAGCAACTGGTGAAACTCGTCATGGGATATAACATTTCAGGCCAAATCAGAGCCAGCTCTTTTATTTTGTTCCGACAGTTTTTTCACGCCTGCGGCACGTACTCGGATTTTTTTCTCCGGACAAATTGTCAAGCTAAGGCAGACACAATCCTTCGTCCTTGTTGGCGCTGACATGCTGAAAATATAATTAAAGTTTTTGACAGTTATCTCTGGCCAACAAAGAATGAACACGTCCGTTCTCCGTGTGATTAATGATGTCGCTTTTGGGAAGACGGAAATAAAATAGAATTAAATCTGGTATGTGGGCGTGGGCCTCGCAGATCGCTTTTATTTAGCAGCGAATTCAATTACTTACTCGTTTATGGTTGATTATGATAATCACAACCAAAATGGATAACCACAAAGCAGCGGACCCGTGACCAGGCCATAATGATTTCACCTCAAATATTGTCCATCAATTTGCATTCCGCAAATGTGCAAATACGTAATGTGCCAGCGATTTGCATTTTCCTAGTGCATTTTCCGAGTGCGGTTGTGGTTTTTTTAAATGGAGGCGACCCTCAAAGCGGCTCTCAAAATTTCAACCGGAACACGTGTATCCCACCAGAAAAAAATTTGATTCTTTTCTAGAGTTTGTAGGCGTTCGTGGCTTGACTTTGATTGATGGCTGGGTTGGATTGTTTGTTTTTGTGTTCTTAAAGTCAGCTTTTGGAAAACTTTTGAAAAGGGACATCACCCATATTTCTTTAAAGGCTTTATGATCGGTTCTCTGTTTAACTGCGTCTCCAAATATGATTTTCTAAAACTGAATTTAAGTTAAGAATAGCACTTTCTTCTCCTGAAAACTCAGTATTTGCTTACCCCTGTCTGTGGCATAATGTTCCTGCTTGGCCCGGATTAAATTTAGCCAAATGCCACTCTCAATTTGTCCTTGCCATTGAGGCAGAATTTCCCGGCTTTGCCGCTCACACTCGCCGCGTGTGTGGAGTGCTGTGTTTGCACACCTTTGGATGCGGTTTGCAGGTCTGTTAATTAAAAAATCTCTTGGAAATTAGACAAGTCGGACAGGTAATTAGAACTGGCAGCCAGCCGGGAGCGCACACACGAAAGTACCGCGAACCTTGGCCAGTAAAAGGGCTGAGATCTGTCGGGGATTTGCCGTTAATTGGCTGCCGTTGCGCGGCAACAACTAAAGCCTCAACTGCAGCAGTGGTAAATGCAGCAATCGGTGCGAACGGCGAACAAATCTGCAACACATCCCCACACGGTGTTCTGGCTCTAAAGTGGTCTAACTTTTTTAGGCAAAGTTTAGCCACGGCAGACAAGTCGAAGCTGTGTTGTAGCTACAAAAGTGGCCCCAAAATTGAGTTAAGAATCGAATTAATAACTGCAAACAGCCAGTTGGTTTTCGGGGTCCTCCATGTGCGGCAAATAATTTCATTAAAACAGTCAGCCCAGAGAGCCGGGCCCACGGCCGACGGCCCACACTGCGTATGCGCAATGGTTTTCCAACAGACTTAACTTGGCTTTTATAGGCGAGTATGTGTCCTTGTGTGTGCATGTTTAATATGCAATGGCTAGGCTTTTGCTCCGCTCCATGTCCCCTCGTACAAGGAAATCCTTTTACACCATATTGAGTTTTGTTGTTGCCACTGCTTGTGGCATCCTCATTACAACGACAGAGAATGATTTAAACGCTCTGCGGCTGCAATTAGGTTTAAATATTTATAAGTCGCTGCTCCCAGTCTCATCATGGAGTTGGCCAAGTTTGCATCTCATTAGGCTTGTCTTCATAAAATATTTGGAAACGAACAACTTCGAGTCCGACTGGGAGATTGCAAAGTTTTTGGCTTCATCTTCAGCCAGATTCCGCTTGAATTCTTAGGGTGCTTCCAAAACTGATATCTTTCTTTCCTCTTCCAATACAACAGCTTTCAGTTGTTCCTTTGGTTTTTGACATTTTGTAGCCTTCAGTTGCCATTCGTGCAACAATTAGCAAACCAAAAGTGGGCCAAACAACTGTCAAGCATCGAATCAGACCATCAAAGTAAAACAGAGATGGAAATGAAAAATGAAACTACTTCTAAAAACGAAAGTTGTGTTTTCAGTTTTTTGCTGTGCTTCTTGTCTGATGACCCCACAGCATCACCTCCTTGATTCCCCAAAGGCAGGAGGGCAGCAAACGAGGAGGAAAAAGTAAAAAAAAAATTAAATCTGGTGATGACATGAGAAGCAAAGTTCTGGCTGATAATGATAATGCTGATAGTAATGAATTAAATTGAAAAAAAATTATCTGCACGACACATGTGTGCGTTTAGAGAAAAAAACGGTATTAATCAAATTAAATTCCATAGAGCCTGGAAACACCGATTGGAATGCTAAGGCTCTCTTTAGATATTCTCATTCTATGCTTAAGTTTCTAATATTTTCTCACACTGTAAGTAAGAGCTTCCGCCTTTGTCCCGATGTACGGAGTCTGCTAGGGGGCATGTTTTGTGTGGCCCACGGAGCGTATGCGTAACGAGTGCACAAGTGGCCATCGCCGGACTGCCCGTGGGCATACAAAGGAATCGTTTTGGTTGTCATTTCGCCGATTCAATTAACGAAACAGCGCAACTCGAAACAAAGAGGAGCCGAGGACAAAAACCGACTCTCAAAACAGCAAAGTGGACAAATCAAGGAGCCAAGCAAAGCCTCCTCTCGCTTTTAATGGGCAATTACATTTTAATGAGAGCTGCTTCCCCCAACCCTGACCCTCACCTTCAGCTCATATCCCCCAAACCCCGCCCAGACCATGTCGATAAATGCAAATTTTTCCACAACCTTTAAAGTCACCGGATAAAGTCGCGTCTTTAAAGGACGGGGGTCAGGTCTGGACTGGGGTCTCGATAACTCGGATTACACTGTCAGCGACCGCCTTTGTATGCAAATTTCGCATTCACTGTTATTAATTTCGAGCCGAGGTTATGTTTATGGGTTTCATTTCCAGCCCCACACCCTCCCGATTGAACGCTTGACACATCAAAGCGCCGCCCTGACAGAAGCACACTGGCCTTTATTTTTTTCTTTATCTTTTTCATACTTTTTTATAAATGCGTGTGCGATTAAAAAAGTAACAGCAACTGAGACTGAAACTGAAACTGAAACGAACATTAAAGGGCCGGCGCTTTCAATCGGAAAAAAGAGAGCGGCAAACAGAAATATAATGAGTTTTGCTCGCTTCTCACAAGCAGGCTCTGGTCATGGTCGCTCTGACAAGCGCTGACACTTTTCCGCTTTTCCCTGATTTTGCCCCCAAAGGCATAGCTGAAGGGTTTTGGGGCGGGTGCCTCTTTGTGTACTTTAGCAGATGGACAGGAAAAAAATCCATCAGCAGCATGTGGCAGAAGGTGATTTCGGGCACAAAGTATAGCTATCATAATAAAGTGATATGGGATTTGTATTTATTTCTCAGATTTCTTTGATAAAAATTATATATTTTATAAATTTATTTTGCTGACTGTAGAGGCTGTTGAAAGTCACATAATGTTGATGGACATTCGCTTTGATTTGCTCCTGCTGCTCGTGTGGCTTTTTCTTTTTCCAGTTAAATCCGCACTAACGACTTGCCAGTTGATGTCATACGTGCGGTTTCTGACGAGGACAACGACACCGGTGCCTGGCATCAACTCGTTCTCATTCCCATCCTGCGCTCGGATCATCATCATCATCGCCTCGTGACTCTTTGCCCTGTCCTTTGACACTGTGCTGGCAAAGTCCTCTCCGTCTCTTTAGGCAGCAGCATCACATTTTAAATCAATTTCATGGTCCGTACCGGGACCTACTCTCAACCATACTTCTGCCTAGAAAATCCCTGTTTTTGTGCTTCAACATCCTGGCCAGAAAATGCAAATATAAACATATGTGCTGCTCGCAAAAAAAGTATTTTTCGAGCTGTAAATATTTCTCTAACGTCGGAAAGTCAAACAAGTGGGTGTTAACGTTTGCGAAACTCAAGCCAAAATGAGTTTTGGGTTTTTTTTTGCAAATATTTTATTCCTCTAATGTTGTAAATGAAATTTATAAAAAAAAATGATTGGAAACATAGAGGTGGAAAAAATTCTTTTGCAGAGTGTAAAGCCTTCGAACTAGTCCCCCACACAAATAAATAATTTATATGACGCTTTCATAAACTCCAGCCACTCTCTGTGAAGAAGTATTTATGGGCGAAGCGAAAGGTTATTACTGATAAGTTGCGGAGTCTGTTTTGGGCCACCGCACTGTCCACTGTCCACTGTCCGCTGTCTGCATCAAGTATACGCCCCGAGTGACGCCGGGCATTGCACCCTAGATTGAGGAAGCTCCGGTATCATTCAGCTTACTGGAAAGTCCAATTAAACAGTTGGCGAATTACGAATTGCTTTAAGTTATTTGGTAATCCAGAGGGCACCTGTTCCTTGGCAGGCGAGAGCAATAAAAGTTTTCCGGCTGGCTGTGGCAGGCGGAATTATTCATTCGACATTTAAGTGTCTGCCGACACGTGCAATGTAAAAGTTTTACGCGTTGCCGCACCTGCATACATTATAGAACCCGGCATAAGGCATTAAGGAGAAGCCGGGCTTAAAGCCTGGGAAAAAGTCGTTGAGTCAGTTGGCAAATTGGCCGCTTTCCATCGCATTTTCGAGTTGCATACTTTTGGGCCAATGATTCTGCATATGGAATTCTGATGGCAAAGGCAATCGATTTCGTCTTACCTTTTACTCTGCTTCCAGTTTATTTTCCTTTTTCGGGACGGAATGAGAGTGATTTCCTGCCAAGCATCGCCGCCAAACTTCATCAAGCTTCTGTCCTTATCGTGGTGGGTGGGTGGTAGGTGTATGCAGAGTTTTGTTGGTGTTGTGGTTGTGGCTGCATGCCTGAAATATCTTCCGGTTCCGCAGTTTGGATGTCTTCCTCTGCAGCCCAAAAACCAGCAGCAGACGCCGTAGCTCAGACAAGAGTAGGAGCTATTACTAAGTGGCAAATAATAACCGAGTGCGGCAAAAATAAATCGAAGACTTTCAAAGGCATAGAAAAGAAATTTTAAATAAATATTTGCCTTATGTTTTCGCCAAATATTTAAATGGCATTTGGAATTTCAATCCCATCAAAATCTCACAAACTTTGGCACGTAAACTTTATCATTTTGTGGTTCCTGAGAAAATAAAACTAGACAATAACCCAGCCAGGGGCTGGTTGTAAAAATAATCAATTTTTAATGTGGGCAGCTCATAAAATTTAAGATTGCGGTTAACAATTGCTTGGCGTTTAATGTGCGTTTAAAAACGCGTGAGAAGGGTCACCTACGAGTATGTGGCATACTTTCAAGTAGACCCATAAAAAATTCAAGACTCGCCCAAAATGCTCCTCATATTTTAATAGGTCTGTGCGGTATTGTTGATCCAACTGCAGCACTTGGCTGGAGGAGCGAAAAGTGAAAAGATGGGGCGTGACAACAACAAAGGAAGTCAGGACAAACCCAGGACAAGAAAGTCAAACAATCGCTGTCTAAACTCATTGTGTGCGCTTTTGTGCCAAAAGGAAAGGGGATGGATCACTCCCCAGAACATATACTCGTATATGGATACATCGCATATGGTAGAAATGTATGGTAGTATCGCACTCTCGTGTCAATGCAAATAGCTATGAATGTAAAAATTCACATTGATGCCGCTTTGTGGCATTGTCTGCCCGGGCATTCAGATGTGCGAGCGGAAATATTGTTTACTGGTAAACGGTGACAAACACAAACCGATGTAAGTTGATTGTGATTGTGAGCAGCCAAACAATTCTGTTCGCATTACCAGCGTTCCAGTGTTTGTGTGTGACGGGTTTGTCAGTTGATACAGTTTATTATTGCCAGCCGAGTGAGTGTCTAAACATATGACAAGGATGAGCTCCAGCCTCCAGTCTGTAGGATGGAGACTACAAGCTACAAGCTAAGGGCTCATTATCAGACAGTCAAGTTCAAAGGGAATGCAATGAAAATGGTCTATCAGCATTAAGCCATCATTATTTATCAAGCAGGAACATACTTATAATAAGTTTGGATACGCTTTGTACCTATATACGACACGTGATTTTATTTAGGTATTTGTATTCACTAAGTAGTACAACGTTTCAAATGCTTTAAACATTTCTTGCTGCAACATTGCTCTGCGAACTTGCACTTATGCCTTATTTGCTTGCAATTGTCTGCCCAATTAAGACGTTGGATCTATGAAGCAATTTTTAATTAAAAAAATTAGAAAAATAATAAAAAAATTTGTTAAAAAACAACATTTACTTTATATTACCTGTGTTAGATTTCTAGAAACCGGCATTACGGAGTACGCATTGCCACCTCGACGTGGCTTATAGTATTCCAGGCCACTATATGCTCTCGGGGCGCTTGGTTTCACAGTTTTGTTCGTCCTTGCCATGGACAGACCAATGAGGACCAAAATAATATTCAGGATAACAGCAAAATGCATATTTCTAACCGATGGGAAAGTCCAAAGTGGCTCAACTACCAAATTCTCTTTACTTTTATACCAATTCAAAGCCAAAGCCAAAGCCAAAGATAAAAGTCAGTTATTGAGGTGTTATTACAGCATGTTTTGCAAAACAGATTGTCGGAATCAAATAACAAAAGACATCTAGCTGGCAAAGAGTCGGTGACTGAAGTCAACAACCGGCGGACTCTGCCAAACACTCTGAACCGAGTCGGCGGCCACCAGATTTCGATAGTCGGCGATTCCCCGGAACAGACTCAGAAACATGTTGGTGAAGAGGGTGATTTCGTCCGGATTTAGAGGATTGCTTGGCTTCTGGACAGCAGGAGGCGACAGCAATGGCAGTTTGGCATCAATTGGAGGGGAAACCTTTCCCGCGGGTAGAGCCTGAGTCTGCAACTGGAAAGAAGTTTTTGTTTGGTTTCTGATTCAAAAAGATATTCCAAATTAAACTTACAACCCCCAGCAAGATCAATATAATGGGCAACATTCTGATTTCAAATACTTGCCCTATTGCAAGTGAACTGAAGACCAAACTGTGGGCCACTTGGCTTTTAAGGCAACCTGCCAATGAGTGACCTGCGGCCTTAATTAATTGAAACGTGTCCATCGTTGCTGTTTGGCAGGTCAAGGAGTCGGGTTACATTTGTGTCAAGCTACTCAAGATAATTGGAAATTGCCATTGTCAGTATTTAATACTGATAAATCAGATACGGTTCAGACGTATTCGGTGGGTGTTATGATTCATGATACCCTGCCATTATCTTATTTTTTGACGACCTACTGGAACTCACCGAAAATTTTGTATATTTTAAAAAATCGGTGGGGGCTATAAACCTACAATATATTGCTGGTTTGCAAAAAATTAAATTAACTTATTCTTTATTATTTTATCTTTTATTATTTATAAAATATTCATAAAATGTTTTCCCTAACCCTCAGTTAGGCTCGATTCCCGCATAATGTGAAAACGAAACTACAAACTTGCTTATTCATAATGAGCTCCACTTTTTATATAAATTCTATGTATATTCATATGGAAGTATAATAATAAATTAAAAGAAAAAGAGCTTGTTATCAAATTGTATTTGTTTTATTTATAAATTCAAAACAACATGCTAAATAAAGAGAATGAGTTGAAACATTTTTTATAATAAAATATTTTATTTGTTAAATGGATTTTTTTGAACTAATATTGCTCCATAGTAATTTTTGGCAATATTTATGTGACACATTTGTGCATATAGAAGTGACAGCGTCTCGTACAGCATTCATCGCCCTGGTAGCACTGGAAATAACAAAGGAAAACATTATAAAATATAATAACGTGGCTACAATGGAATGACGTAATAGATCTTACCGTTTCGCCGACTTTGCGGCACTTTTTGAGCTCAGTTGACCCAGAATTTTCAATATGCCGGACAATGTCGTACGTGTCACCTGATGGCTGTGACTTATTAGGAAGGCCCACAACTAACAAACTGTCATCATAAGGTTGAATTGGCTTAACGTCGCTCTGGTCAAGTCTATTGGGATTATACGAATCCTGTCCAATAGGATAGGGATACACCGAGCCGATTTGCTTGGCACACTGGTTGAGATAGGTCATGCACTTTCTTGAACAGCACTCCCAATGGGTCTGGCACTGGAAAGGGAGGGCACAGTCATGACGAAAGTCAGATTATCAAGAGTGGTTTTTTTACATATCCTCCGTTTTTCATGCAAGTAGTTTCTGGCGTAGCATCCTGGCGGGCAGCCACAAGGGTTAGGATCAAAACCACAGGTCCCAGACGGGCGATCGATGTGGAAATCGTCATCTTGCCTCTCAGAAAGTAAAGCTTCGACTGAACAATTTAAGTTGTGGATTGCAATTTATACGCCTGTTTATGAGAACAAAGCCAAGAGAGAGAATGCCTGGAAAACGAAAATTCTGCAAGCCGGCTATTGAATACTGTTTGTATTTAATGATATCAAAAAATCATTTATTTGTTTACCACTTATCAGGGAAAGGATATCCCTTAACAGGAAACAAACCATTCAACGTTTTCGAATTAATTTTAAAGATACGGTCATGACAAACTCAAGTGACTAACAAGGGTGAGTCTCCGGTAATCCTATTTATTGATAAACATTACCTTGAATTATTATGAATCGAAACAAATATGCGTAACTATGCGTAGTTATGCGTAGCTTAAATAAAAAAATCCATGAGAAGGCGATTTCTCAAAAAAATCCCTTTGTGTCATAAGTATCTTTACATTCTACCCAATGGCTCGCCGGCCCCTACCCAGGGACCTGATCCACCGGCAACCCTTAAGACGTTCAGGGAGGAGTTGAGAGCCTTAGATATTATTTTATTGTTAATTTCTTGTTTACTAGTTCCTTTTTTTTTGTTTAATCAAACAAGTTACCTTTTCATACCTTTGAAAGTTTGTATATTTGTCATTTACCAAGCGATTTTAAAATGGAATACCTTTTTGGTATCAAAACTTCAATCTCCTTCGAACTGCTTTAATAATATTTAAATATTAACACAACACATATTATTCGATTTTTGGAAATTTATGAAAGGGATACAATCAGGAAAAAATCAATCAATAAATTTTTCGAAAATTGAGAAAATATTTTTTGCTCTAACATGTGGTAGTATTCGGTAGAATTTCATGAACTAGTTTTTGGCAATCCCGTTGAGAAATATGACAATTTTACATTCTGGCAAGAACAGTCTTGAGGTGTGACTTTTCCAGAAGCCCATTTAGCTTAAATTTTTGTGTAACTTATTTTAAAGATAAGAAAAATGGGAGCTAAAATTTTGGTCTTCCGAAAACAGGTTTATGATCAATATATTTATTTAAAGGGGGTGTTTTTGTTTCCTTTTTTAAATAACAAATGACTAATCGGGTGCGTTC
The DNA here is from genome assembly GCA_035047325.1 of Drosophila vallismaia. Lineage (NCBI taxonomy): Eukaryota > Metazoa > Arthropoda > Insecta > Diptera > Drosophilidae > Drosophila > Drosophila vallismaia. Next base: position 349,846 of record JAWNPU010000002.1, on the reverse strand, counting down.
AAACCCCTATTGATAGTACCACCTGCTATCCAAATAAGGGGAGAGTTGAGCCAAAAAGAAAACCCGCATTCTAGGCTTAAGTATCTGGACTGTTTTATGTGCCAAGGACTGAACCGTGACCTGCTCAATGTTTTGAGTACTCACTCGTCGTACTCACTAAGAAAAAATAGTTCAATTTCCAGCTGTATACAATAAGTGAACTGTTAAATAGAAGCGAATTTAAGCGACTCCCTCTATTCAACCAACAATTTCTTAACTTAGTACTCTAAGTTAAAAAATGTTACCCTGCAATTTATAAAATTAACTCCAAGCTGGTCAAAATTTTCTCTAAGTGAAACCAATGGGCTAAAAACTCTTATACAAGCACTCAAAAACATCGATCAGCCGCCAGGCTTATCTTATCGGGACAGGGCGGCTTTGGCTATAACCGCTGGCGCGCTCACAGTTGCTCAGTTAGTTGAGTTTGGGTTGCCAGGGCGCGCACTTGTGAGATTTTGATAGAGACAGGTCTGATCCGGTTCGCGTGTATTTCCCGTATCACAATGATCATGCCGTCGTCTGGCCTGGCACTGTGGGTCGCGGGGACTGCCCTGGTGATCCTCGGGAGTACGAGGGTCGACGGGACGGTGCCCACACGTGACCGTCCGCTCCGTCTGCCGAACGACACCTACCCGCTCCACTACCAGCTGCACGTCTCCAGCAACATACACAAGGGCACGTTGCTGTTCAGCGGAAATGCCACCATTGACGTAGTCATCCGGCAGTCGACGAACGAGATTGTGTTGCACGCCAAAAATCTCACGGATATTCAGATAAGGGTGCGCCAGCTGACAGATTCGGATAGGGACGCGGGCCCGGAAGCCTCCGAGCTAGTGGACGACCTTACCCACACCTTTAACGAGCCGGCCTCGTTCCTGATCATCCATCCTCGGGAGAACTACCAGGCTTTCGAGGCGGGCCAGCGGTACCGACTGGAGATCCTCTATACGGGGATCATGAGGAGCCGCCCTATGGGTCTCTACTATATGGATTATACCGACGAAAAAACCAACAGCACAGTGTGAGTACTAAAGATAGTGGGGATTCAAGATAAAGTGGCTAAAGCGCCAGTGTTTTATAATTAATAAAATTAATTAGAAGGAAAAAATCCTCAGTTTCCTATGAGAAGCTACTTATTCTGTTAAATGGATTTCCCACTTGCCTAGCACGCGCTCTATGAGATTATATATTCTCCTTAGATTGTCCTTACATAACCGTGAGATAGGTTCACTGTACACTTGGAATTGGTCACTTGAATAGCTCTCACTTTTACTTTGTTATTATTTTCATTTGTTTGGCTTTGAATTTTAATTACCTGCTGTTGCTGGCATAAGCTCTCTAGCTTATCAGTCGGTCTAGTATAATATGTATCGTGTATACCCCTTAGATTTGGCGGAATCGGAATCGAAATCAGTTTAGTGCGTCACCAAGCTGACGATGTAAACAATGCGCCCTAGGGGCATCTTCGTAGTCTATCTTCGTTAATACACATACAGAGTCGACTTCTTGATGGGGAAATCTTTATAAAGGGGAATGACTGTGACCACAATTAATCAAGCAGCTGGACTTATCAGTCCCCAGCAGATAATGGGCCACAACAGAAACGCTCATAACGCCCAAATAATTTGATTTAGCTTTTTGTTTGTATTTTGCTGGGAGTAGTCCGTGAGTTTGTTTTGATTTCCATTGAGCAATCATTTTGCCATGATTCGGAGGAGAGTCATGATCTGTTCCCTGGAAGTGAGATCAGGTTCTCAAGTTGATTGATCATTCCGGCGGCCCCAGGCTGGAGCTGGTTTTTTTGGGGTCTTGGGTTTGTTAAGTTCTTGACGTTCAATGATCTGGAAATGAGAATGGGGTTTTTTCAGCTCAAATAATTATATTTAATTAGCACTTATAGACAGATGGAAAAAGTCAAATACACATATTATACTTACATACAATCTAACATAATATAGAAATTCTTTAATTTATTCATAATTACAGATACGTTGCCGCCACCCAATCGGAGCCAACCTATGCTCGCCTTATATTTCCCTGCTACGATGAACCAGGCTTCAAGTCGAATTTCAGTATAACCTTAACCCATGGAAGCACTCACTCAGCCATTTCGAATATGCCAGTAAAGCAGATTACTCCTCATGGGTAAGCTACTTTATATTAAGCTCAACCAACACGAGTAAATCTTAACTTTTCATTCAGCGATTTGACAACCACGCATTTCCAAACCACCCCACCCATGTCCACCTACCTGGTGGCCTTTGTTGTCTCCAATTTTGAGAGGATTTCGGAGACATACCGCGGGGTAACCCAGAGCATCTACTCCTCACCCAGCACCAAGGAAAAGGGTCAGAGTGCACTTAAAAACGCCGTGCGAACGGTGGCGGCCATGGAGGACTACTTTGGGGTGAGCTATCCCCTGGAGAAGTTGGATCATGTGGCCCTGAAGAAAAACTACGGTGCTGCCATGGAGAACTGGGGACTCATCACTTTCAAGGAGGCCAATTTGCTGCATCAGGACTCGCAGGATGTGCACAGTAGGGTGAAGGACAAGATCACGCAAAACCACGAGATTGCCCACCAGTGGTTCGGGAATCTGGTGTCGCCCGAATGGTGGACCTACGCCTGGATGAACGAGGGATTTGCCACTTACTTTGGATACGTGATTACGGACCTGGTGGGTAAAATCTCTATAAAAAGGTACCTTAAAATTCAAGGGTTTCCTCATCTTATCCTTCCTCAGATCTATCCAGAGGACAAAGTGATGGATATGTTTGTGGCCGACGAGGCGGATCGGGCCTACAGCTACAATAGCTTCTTCGATGTTCGACCGATGACCTCGTACGTGGAAAAGGAGAAGGACATTATGGCCACCTTCGACATCATCACGTACAAAAGGGCTGCCTGTGTGATCAAGATGTTCCATCACGCCTTCCGCCAAAAGATCTTCGTGAAAGCGATCAGCCACTTCCTGGAAAAATAGTAAGCGGGACAGGTTAATGGTGGAACTGGTCCATTTGGAACTCATGGGAAAGATTTCTCCAGTCGTTACAGCACCGCCAACGAGTTGAATCTCTTTGATGCCCTCCAGTTGGAGCTCCAGGAGGACGAGTACTTCTCCCAGCAGCCGTGGACGTTACGGGTCCGCGATATAATGCTTTCCTGGACGCACAGCGAGTGGATGCCAATAGTATTGGTGACGAGAAACTACGAGAACAACTCTATTACCTTCAGCCAGCGATCCATACACGCCAAGGAGGAGCTCTGGTGGATCCCATTGAACTTTGCCACAGCCCAAGCGCCCAGTTTCCAGGACACCCTAGCGGATCTATTTATGCCACCACAGGCCCAGTACTCAGTGAGTTTGAAGGACTTGGGGATCCACCTCAATGGCAGGGATTGGATTATTGTGAACAAGCAGCAGACTGGATTTTACCATGTCCACTACGACACGGACAATCTAAGGGCCATTGCCCGGCAGCTGCAGGCCAACCACTCCCTCATCCATCCCGTTAACCGGGCTGCCCTCTTTCAGGACCTTAAGCCCCTCATTGAGCACAACGAGATCGAGCAGGTAGACGTCCTGTTCGAGATGCTGAAGTACATGGAGTTTGAGGAGGACATGCTGCCGTGGAATCAGGTAGCCGACACCATAGACTTTCTGAGAAGGAACCTATTCGCCACATCCTCGCAGGATCTGTTTAACGAGTTTGTGCGCCGCCTGGTCACGCCCATTTTCCGGCGTCTATTCCTCGATCTCGAGGGCGGCCAGATATCGAACAGTGCGCTGAACGCTGGCCAGGAGATCCTACAAATGGCCTGCCAGGCCGACCTGCCCGAGTGCCTGGACTACACCCGCCGCCTCACCAAGGAGTACATCTTCAAAAGGGTGAACTTGACCAACGACTCGGAGTACTATGCCATGTACGACACGGTCCTGTGCCTGGGAGTCCGCTACCTGAGCGACAGCGACTTCCAAGGGGTCATCGATATGCTGCAGGCGGCAGATCGGAGCTCAGTATACTACGACGACATGATATACTCCCTGAGGTGCACGCAGAGCCACAGACACTTATTGTACTACCTGGAGCTGCTACTGGGCGAGAACTCCACACACCTGATCCTCACTGATCCGGAGGCTATGATGTACCTTTTCTACGTCTACAAGTCCAACCAGGCGGCTCGCCCGGTCATTTGGCAGTACATCGACCGCAACTACAGGCTGCTGTGCCGGTCACCGAACTTTGTAGAGCACTTCAATCAGATTGCGGAGTTCCTGCCCCGGCAACAAAGGCCACATGTAAGTTGGCGAGTAAGCCGAAATTATATGGTTATAAACTAATCAGAATCCTTTACAGTTTGTGCGACTCCGCCAGAGCATAGCCAGTCATATGAGCCTGGAAATTCTGAATCCGAGCGAGGAACTTATCGACGTTAATTCTCCGCTGGTGGGCAAGAAGGCTAAGCTTAGCGAATCGTTCCTGGACAAATTTGAGCATCAGATACACAGCTGGCTGCTGAGCGAAGCTCCCACACTTCCGGGCAAGAGTGATGCCCTCTTGGCCGCCTCCCTGAGTTCAGCCTCCAACGGATCCAGTAGGCCACAGGGTATTCTGAAGGACGCCACTCGGGTGGTGCGGAGGGCGCTCCGCTCGATAGATTCTTCGTTTTACAGATGATTGCCATTCCTCGCATTTACACCTAGAGAATACATAAGTACAAGCTTAATTACAAATAAATTAATTCCAATAGAACTGTTTCGAGTCATGCGGTTAAAATAACCATGGTTTCTGTTTGCACTTGCTTTAAGTGTTTACCGAATTTTAATTGGATTTATATGTCAATGGCCATAAATGGTTGATTAATGGCTTGTTTCACTCTTCACATAATCTGTCTGGGTATTTATTAATAGGTATGTAATCCTTTATTTGTTTAGACTCCCTGGTTATAAGTTTTAAATGTAGTTATCCATAGAAATCCTTTAATCCCTTAATTGTGTAGACTCCTAGGTACATAAGTTTTAAATGTAGTTTTCCAGAGGAAACCGTGATTCAAAAGCAATTTATATTTCCTTAAATGAAAAGTAATAATTCTTCCTTACTTGACACAATTTGTAGTTCCCCTTCAATGATTTTCAAGTGTATTTATAATCATGTTCGCGTATCTTTTTAGCCAACTTGCAATTGTTGAGTCTAATACCCTAGTAAAGCCAGTCGCAACTCAGACGACACGATAACTAAAGCATTTATTGTCCACTTTTTGACTTTATTAGACCTTTCACACACAAGTTAGTTGATTAAACGTCAATTGTTTAGTTCATCAAGAATTAAAACATCATTTTTGGGTACTAAGAATATATAACCTGGGAGTTCCAGCAAAAAAACCATTTGTGTTAAAATTAAGACACATATTTTGCGGTAATATCGACTATCTTGGGATAGAATGCTTTATGGCTCTTTCATTAACCTGTACTGATGGTCTTGACCGGGTGCACTCTTGTTTTATCGAGTATTGCGCAACAATCTTTATAGCAATCGATGGTCGGGATAAGATTACGGGAAATTTCATAAATAGGGAGCAATCGGCCGCCTGCCTCACACTAACCAAGTGACTTTTTTCCAGAGCAGCCGATGGCGATGTGGCTGCTGAAATCCTGTATCCTGCTCTTGGCAGCGGCCAGTCTGCAGGCGCGTCAGATCCCCCCATTGTCCTTGGACTTGGGGGATTTCCAGCTGGAAACGAAAGATACCTATTCGATTATCAGTCCCCTGGTGGACGACAACAGCGAGGGAAACTATCGACTGCCAAACAACACGGCTCCGGAAGCCTACCGAGTGGAGCTATGGACCAACGTGCATAATGGGACAAGGGCTTTCAATGGCAGTGTTGAGATTGATATCACGGTCCTCGAGGAATCCTCCGAGATCAAGCTGCACTTCCTTCAGACTTCCCACCACGTGGCCACCATTATCAGCCGCGATGCGGCCAATCCCACGGCGATGACCCTGACGGTCGCCAACGAAACTCTGCGCCAGTTCCTGATCCTTACGCCTACGGACTCCTCACAGTCCTTTGCGGCCAACACAACTTGGACCCTGAGCATCACCTACAATGGTACTCTGAGATCCGATATGGGGGGTTTTTATATGTCCAGCTACACGGGAGTGGACAATAACGTCCAGTAAGTAAATTTAGCCCTCTAGAACAAGGATGACTCCATTAAACTAAAATTTAAACTTCGTAGTACTAGTGACACTTTTATAGCTGAAATTACGGATGGTAAAACTTGATAAAGTCGTTAATAATCTTACAATTGATTTCCCATCGGCCGACATAGTTTCACTTATCTTGACTTATTGTTAGATTTGATCGACTCACCTAATTGGCTAATAAACCGATTTCTTATTCTAGTTACCTGGCCACCACGCAGTTCGAAAGCACCAATGCCCGTCACGCTTTTCCCTGCTACGATGAGCCCGCCAGGAGGGCCAATTTCACCATCACCCTGCACCACGACCCCTCTTTCACGGCCGTCAGCAACATGCCCGTGAACGAATCGGCCTCCAGGTAAGTTTCCTGGCCAAAAATTTCTGAAAAATATTATTTATTTGCGTTTCCTTAGCTCCGGAGTTACCGCCTTCAACACAAGCCCCAAGATGTCCACCTACCTCGTGGCCTTCATCGTCACCGACTTTGAGTCTACCGGAGGTGAACTGAACAATCTTCCCCAGCGCGTGTTCTCGCAGAAGGGCAAGCAGGACCAACAGGAGTGGGCTCTCTGGTCGGGATTGGTGGTGGAGTCCAGCCTCGCCGGTTACTTCGGAGTGCCCTTCCCTCTGCCTAAGCTGGACCAAGCTGGCATTCCTGACTTCTCTGCCGGAGCGATGGAGAACTGGGGCTTGGCTACCTACCGGGAGCAGTACATGTGGTGGACCAAGGAGAATTCGACGATCAACCTGAAGACCAACATTGCAAACATCATTGGACACGAGTACGCCCACATGTGGTTCGGAGATCTGGTTTCCATCCAGTGGTGGACCTACCTCTGGCTAAAGGAGGGCTTTGCCACACTCTTCTCCTACGAATCAAACGATATTGCCTTCCCCGAATGGGACACATATCAAATCTACCATGTGCAGGACTATAATAGTGCCCTTTTGAACGATGCCCTCACTTCGGCAGTTCCCATGACACACTATGTGCAGACTCCCAATGAGATCTCTGGACGTTACAATACATTCTCCTATGCTAAACCATCGGCTGTGTTATATATGTTCAAGAATGCCTGGACGGATCGAGTTTTCCGAACGGGATTGAACAAATACCTGACCAAGAAGTGAGTGGCCAAACATGAATAATAAATGTTTAGATACATATTTATTTCTCCTGCAGCCAGTACACCTCCTGCGATGAGTGGGATCTGTTCGCCTCACTTCAGGAGTCAGCCGATGAACTAGGTCTGTCCCTGCCCACCACGGTGAACAACATTTTCAGCAGCTGGTCCCAGCAGGCCGGATACCCCCTACTGACAGTGACCCGGAACTATGCGGCTGGAACCATTACAGTGAAACAGCAGCGGTACCTGGCGGAGGACGATTCCAACCTGAGGACCTGGTACGTGCCCGTAAACTTCGCCACCGCCTCCAACCCGGATTACCGAAACACAAGTGCCTCGCACTACTTAATGAATGTGACGGAGACCGTTTTCTCTGATATATCGGTGGCTAGTGGCGACTGGCTGCTCTTAAACAAAAAGAACTCGTTCTACTATCGCACCTTATACGATCTTGAGAACTACGAGCTCCTGACTACAGCCCTGAACGAGCAACACTACAAGATCCACGTTCGCAACCGTGCTCAATTGTTGTACGACTCGTACATCTTCGTGAACACAAAACGCCTGAGCCACAGCGTCCTACTAAGGCTTCTCACCTATCTTAAGTATGAGGAGCAATACGCTCCTTGGTCCAACGCGAACACTATTCTGTCCGTCTACATTCGCTACTTGCGTGGCGACGACTCCTACTCTAACTTTAAGACATTCGTGCAAGAGCTTATCGATCCCATTTTTGGAAAGATCGGAGTCAACGAGATCCCAGGGGAGCATTACTTGAACAACTACCTGCGCATTGTGCTGGTGAGCCTAGCTTGCCAGGTGGGCAGCGTCGAGTGCCACACCGCGTCGGCCAGGAAGCTTTCCGAGTTCTTGTTTGACGGAATCGTTATTGAACCAACCTTAAGGACCCAGGCCTACTGCGCCGGTCTGCGGAATCCCACCGATGCCGTTTACGAAAGGGTTATTTCAGATCTGCTCGCCACCTCGGATGCTACCGACAGCAGCCTGTTTATCTCGTCTCTGGGTTGCTCCCTCCAAGCTTCCCAGCTTGACTCTTTCCTCAAGCTCTCCCTGAACACCACCAACGGTCTGACCTACTCACAGAGGACTTCCCTGTTGAATGCCGCCTATTCTCAGAGCGAGGACGGTCTCACCGCCAGCTTGGAGTTCCTCGAGTCTAACTGGGAGGCCTACGCCAACCTGTCGCAGTCGAATAGCTCGAAGCCCCTGGATTTGGCGCTGCGGGGCATTGCCACTTACGTGGTCAGCGAAAAGCAGAAGACCAGGGTAAGAAGTGGCTTTCCATTTATTGGTAAACTGAATATTAAAATTGTCTTTTACTGTCTCAGCTCAACGCCCTGGTGGAAGAGGTTCAATCCAAGGAAACCGGGTATCTGCAGGACGATTTGTCTAGCACTATTAACTCTAGGATTGAGTCGAACTTCGCGTGGCTGGATACCAACCGCGATCCTGTCATCTCCTGGGTTAACAATCACGTTCTGGGGAATGGCAGTCAGAGTCTGACAGCATCTTTTGTCACAATTTTGATCAGTGCAGCGGCTTTGCTGCTATCGAAAATGTTTTAGATTAATTAATTGTTATTATTTCTGATGAACAAATCAATAGCCAAGTTATTTCCGACTTTAATAAAACTTTCTTGTCACATAACTTTATATTACATAAAGTCTTTTTATTTTATAGAGCTTGACGAGTAAGTGATTTTCGGGCCATTCAATTAATGGTCGTTTTTTGTGATATAGGTAAATCGATAAAAGTGGCATAATGGGTATTAAAATTGTATTCCTATTAGAGGGGTATTTCTGTCGATCAAAATCTTTCAACGGAATGCTTATTTTCTAGTATTTAAAAATTCCAAGACGATTGTGTCATCACGACACTTTTAGAATGTACAACGATCATTCGTATATGCCACTATTGACTCTTCAATAAAGTTCTATTCATTACAATTTTAAGTTTAATTCCTTTTAGGGTATTGATGTTAAAACCTTATCCAATGCAGCATTTGATTTCTATTGTCGGCTTGCCTAGTCACCATTGACTCATAAAACCATTTGATTATCAGTGAGGTCCGTTAGGGATTAGATATGGTCTATTTCGAACGTTAATTAACCATAAATATGCCAACAAATACTGCTGGTCTTTCAATCTGCGAATAAACTTAGAATGGCAATGTGGTTGCTGAAGTCGTGGATCGTGCTGCTCCTGGCAGTGACTAGCCTGGAATCGCGTCTGCTCCCTCCAAGGCCTATCGCTCGGGACAGCTCTCAGCTCGAGGCCAAAGGCCTAGGAACAATTTCTTCCCGTGTGGACGACAACAGCGAGGAAAACTATCGTTTGCCAAATAATACGGCCCCGGAAGCCTATAAAATAGAGCTGTGGACGGAAGTTCACAGCGGAGAGAGGCAGTTCCAAGGCAGAGTTCAGATTGATATCGGGGTTTCGGAAACATCCTCGGAGATCAAGCTGAACTACCGCCAGACGGAGGGCTTTGAGGCCTCCATAGTCAGTCGCGATGATGCCAACCTCACGGAGATTCCCCTGACGGTGACTCTTGACGCTCAAAGAGAGTTCCTCGTCCTCACACCAACGGATAGCAACGTAACTTTCCAGGCAAACACAAAGTGGACATTGACCGTGGCCTACAACGGCAGCCTAAGAAGCGACATGGGAGGATTCCACAGGACGAGCTACTCGGACGAAAACGGAACAGAGCAGTAAGTGGCTCTTCAGCTAGACGTTATTAATTTTTTATCACAGAGTTAATGAGTTGCAATTACTTATCAAACAATAATCAAAACGCCTCGGCTCTTTTATTTCCTATCAGTCCACTTCATTTGCTTATCTTAATTTTAGTTTTGGCTTGTAGACAAGAGTGTGTTAACTATCTTATTAATTATTCCTTATCTTCTGATAGTTATTTAGCAGCCACCCAGTTCGAGAGTACCAATGCCCGACATGCTTTTCCCGGATACGACGAGCCGGCCAGGAGGGCTAATTTTACCATCACCATCCACCACGATCCTTCCTACTCGGCCATCAGCAACATGCCCGTGAATGAATCCGCCAGCAGGTGGGTCTCAATTAGATTCTTTAGATTCTATTTTATTAATGTACTTGTGTTCAGTCTTGGAACTACTGTGTTCCAGACCACCCCCAGAATGTCTACTTACCTCGTTGCCTTTGTAGTGTCTGATTTTGGGTACTCGTCTGGCCAGTTGAAGGATCTTCCCCAGCGCGTTTTTACGCAGTCAGGTAAGGTGGGACAACAGGAGTGGTCTTTATGGTCGGGCTTGGTAGTAGAGTCCAGCCTGGCCACATACTTCGGAGTTCCATTTCCCCTGCCCAAACTAGACCAAGCTGGTATACCCGGGAAAGGAGGAGCTATGGAGAACTGGGGTCTGGCCACTTACGGCGAGCAGTACATGTTTTGGTCTAAGGAAAACTCGTCTATTGAGTTAAAAACTAGCATCGCTAACATCATTGGACACGAGTACGCCCACATGTGGTTCGGAGATCTGGTTTCCATCCAGTGGTGGACCTACCTCTGGCTAAAGGAGGGCTTTGCCACACTCTTCTCCTACGAATCAAACGATATTGCCTTCCCCGAATGGGACACATATCAAATCTACCATGTGCAGGACTATAATAGTGCCCTTTTGAACGATGCCCTCACTTCGGCAGTTCCCATGACACACTATGTGCAGACTCCCAATGAGATCTCTGGACGTTACAATACATTCTCCTATGCTAAACCATCGGCTGTGTTATATATGTTCAAGAATGCCTGGACGGATCGAGTTTTCCGAACGGGATTGAACAAATACCTGACCAAGAAGTGAGTGGCCAAACATGAATAATAAATGTTTAGATACATATTTATTTCTCCTGCAGCCAGTACACCTCCTGCGATGAGTGGGATCTGTTCGCCTCACTTCAGGAGTCAGCCGATGAACTAGGTCTGTCCCTGCCCACCACGGTGAACAACATTTTCAGCAGCTGGTCCCAGCAGGCCGGATACCCACTACTGACAGTGACCCGGAACTATGCGGCTGGAACCATTACAGTGAAACAGCAGCGGTACCTGGCGGAGGACGATTCCAACCTGAGGACCTGGTACGTGCCCGTAAACTTCGCCACCGCCTCCAACCCGGATTACCGAAACACAAGTGCCTCGCACTACTTAATGAATGTGACGGAGACCGTTTTCTCTGATATATCGGTGGCTAGTGGCGACTGGCTGCTCTTAAACAAAAAGAACTCGTTCTACTATCGCACCTTATACGATCTTGAGAACTACGAGCTCCTGACTACTGCCCTAAACGAGCAACACCACAAGATCCACGTTCGCAACCGTGCTCAGTTGTTGTACGACTCGTACATCTTCGTGACCACTGATCGCCTAAGCCATAGTGTTCTCCTGAGGCTACTAACCTACCTGGAGAATGAGGAGCAGTACGCTCCTTGGTCCATCGCCAACACCATTCTTACAGAGTACGATCGTTATTTGAGAGGAGAGGTCTTTCCAAATCCGTTCAGGAAATTCGTGAGAAAGCTCGTGGAACCTGTCTTCGACAAAATTGGAGTGAATGAGATTCCTGGGGAGCACTACCTGAGTACGTATCTGCGGAATGTAATCGTTGGCCTGGCCTGTCAAGTGGATAGTCAGGAGTGCCTCCTGCAGTCGTCCAATAAACTTTCCGAGTTTCTGTTTAACGGAACTGCCATTGAGCCCAGTCTAAGGGCGCAGGCCTACTGTTCCGGCCTGCGAAGTCCCTCAGATGCTGTGTACGAGAGAGTTCTCTCTGACTTTTTGGCTACCCAGGATGCCTCGGATCGCAGTCTGTTCCTCTTTTCGCTGGGATGCTCAACAAAATGGAATCAACTTCAAGAGTTTTTCTTTCTGTCCACAAATGACATAGTTCAGATGACATACTCGGAGCGGTCTTCCGTGCTGAACTCGGCCTACACGAAGAGCAACGAGGGCCTCAGAGAAAGCTTGACCTACCTGGAGCGGTACTGGAACAATTATGCTGTTGGAATAGATGAAACACAAAAGCCCCTGGATGCAGATCTGCGCGAGATGGCCAATTACGTCGTGTTTGAGTCGGAGGAGAAAAGGGTAGGATTGTAGCTATAGTTTTTGATCCGGAAATTGTAACTCTTGAAACCCCTTTCAGCTACTCGCCCTGGTCGACGAGATAAAGTTGGAAGGACCCCAATACCTTGAGGCCGATCTATCTTCCGTCATTGTATCCCGAATTCAGGAAAACTATAAATGGCTTGAGGTCAATCGCGATCCCATAATGAACTGGACAGCCGATTACTTTTATTACGAGTCAAATTCTGGTTCTTGTTTCCTTTCTTCTCTAGCCTTAATTTTTGTCAGCGCCGCATTGGTGCTGACAGTCTCTTTTATTTAGAGAAAAACAAAATCAAAGGTCAAGTGAAAGCCACAAATTAAATAAATTAAGTGAGTCAACAATATTTGAAATAGATTTAACCACAAAATGGCGGGCAACAAGGAATCCCCCACGCTGTGCCGAGTTCTTCTAATTGATGATGTTATAAATTTATGACGTTAGATGATTTCCTAACTGATCAATCTTATCAGGTTTCTGGGAATTATTTCCATTATCGCCAATGGAGTATCGATAGTTGGGCTTAGGACGAAATTCGATGATCAAGTGGATATTTACAACAGTTGGGGTGGTTTATGAAGTTCACGTGCTCCCACCGTATACAGCCGGATTAAAAACCTTCGAGTCACACAATGCCCTTTTGTTTTATTTGACATTTGATTTAATCAATCTTAATCTAAGGTCTGCCCACATGAGTTACCACTTTCAATTTGACGTTGTGCTGAGTAATTTTCTGTGTATTATTGGACTTCCTGCTTATCTGGAGAACTGAGGCTATTTGACGCAAGAGTGCGTGCTATTCGAGTTTGCATGAACCAAGTCCCTGGAAAAAGTTAAATTCAGAAGAAAAACCCCATCGGTAGCATTTTTCAATGATTATTAAAAGAGTTATTAGTTTATACTGCTTCCGAATTACCCCTAGGGGAGGTGTTCAAGGAGTCTTACTCCCCAATTTATAAGAACAAGGGCAATCCCGCCACTCGGGACTCCCTATCTCGAAAGGTCCACTTATTTGACATTATCTTTGCCGGGAACTTGTTACCAACTTGAGCCTGTACATGCTGGCGGACTAGTTCGAGATATAGAGCTATCGAAACGGTTATTTACGGCCAAATAGCGCTTTATGGCTGGCCAAGATTGGCCTAATCTTTATGCCCTGTGCCCAGTGATAAGATCGGGACCGTTCTCGCTTAAAAGACACGGTCATGCGTGTGTGGAGCTCAGTTTTTCGCGTTTTTGCCATGGGTCGCGTTCTTTTCGGGGGCTTGTCCCTGTGTTTGGTCCTTTTCGTGGCTACCTCCATCGATGCTGCCGTGGTCCGTCAGTTCCCGCCTTTCGAGCAAATCCAGCTCCTTGAGAATCCCAATCAGCGATCGGCAGTTCCTTTAGCTGACGAGCTCAACTATCGGCTGCCCAACGACACGATTCCAGTGGAGTACGATGTGACCCTGTCTACCAATGTCCACACGGGTGACACCCATTTTAGCGGCGTGGTTGCCATCACTGTGAAAATACTTAGCAAGACCTCAAGTATTGTGGTCCACGCCCGCCAGCTGGAGAACTTTACAGCCACGGCCCAGCAACAGGGTGTGGAGAATGCTGTAGTGCACACACTCACTATTAGCTACGAGCTCGAACGAGAGTTTCTAACCCTCACCAAGACGGACTTGGAGTTTCCCGAGGACACCAACTGGCTGGTGACCATCAACTACGAGGGAAATCTGCGCGACGACAATGGGGGTTTCTACCTGTCCACATACATCGACGATGCTGGCGCTACCAAGTACCTGGCCACCACCCAGTTCGAAAGCACCGACGCTCGCCATGCATTCCCTTGCTACGATGAACCCTCCAAACGGGCCTACTTCACCATCACCATTAAGCACGATCCTTCCTATAATGCCATCAGCAACATGCCCGTGAACGAAGCCGCCACCAGGTATGTGATAAAACCCTCATTTACTTTAAATTTTTAAAAAATGCAACGGAAATATGAATGAATCTGACAACAAGGCTCCAAACACTACAAATTTCGATTTTTTATCGCTACAATAAATTTTCCTGTTGTTTTCCAATCACCCTCCAATCAACCATTTATAACCATTACGCAGCGTTTCAAAATGCGAGTGTTGATATTTTATGTAGTTCAAAGATATCGTAGTTATTCAAAAGGGGGAAATTAATTGAGGAAAGCTCTTAATGAAATAATTTTCCAGCTCTGGAGTGACCTCCTTCCAGAAGACCGTCAATATGCCCTCCTACCTAGTGGCCTTCATCGTGTCCCAGTTCGTTTACACCGAAGGAGAGTTCAATGAGCTGACTCAGCGCGTCTACTCGAGGGAGGGAACCCTGGGCGACCAGGAGTGGGCCCTGACCAACGGCATGCTGGTGGAGAAGCGTCTCTCTGACTACTTTGGTGTCCCTTTCGCCCTGCCCAAGCTGGACCAAGCTGGAATTCCTGACTTCGCGGCTGGCGCCATGGAGAACTGGGGTCTGGCCACTTACCGTGAGGAGTATCTGCTGTACAATCCCGAAAACTCCACCATCAATACCCAGACCAATATTGCCACAATAGAGGCACATGAGGATGCCCATATGTGGTTCGGCGATCTTGTGGCTATCGAATGGTGGACCCACCTGTGGCTTAAGGAGGGCTTTGCCACCCTGTTCGAGAACCTGGCTGTGGATCTGGTGGGTTTATTTAATCCCACAGTTTGCTTTCATCTTCTACAATGTGTGCGTTTGTTTCTTAGGCCTATCCCGAGTGGGATATCTTCCAGACTTTCCACGCCGGTTCCTACCAGAGTGCTCTGGTTAACGATGCCAGTTCCAGTGCCCGTCCCATGAGCTACTATGTCCAGAAGCCTTCCGAAATCTCTTTGCTCTATGACTCAGTGTCCTATGCTAAGGCAGGATCCGTCTTGAACATGTGGCGCCATGCCATCACCAACAAGGTGTTTCAACGTGGTCTGCACAACTACCTAGTCGACAAGTAAGTCTAACATTGAGCTTAAACTTCTTGATACTTAATCTCTGCGTTATCCTTTAGTGCATACACTGCTGCCAACCCCAGCAAGCTCTTCGAGGGCATTGCCAAGGCCGCCGTGGAGGAAAACTATGCCGTTTCGGCCACCATCGCCGACATGATGGGCAGCTGGACCACCCAGGGCGGAGTTCCCCTACTGACCGTAACCCGTAACTACGACAACGGTTCCTTCACCATTCGTCAAGAGACCTACACCAACAACAACAGCTACACTGACGATAAGTTGTGGTACGTGCCGGTAAATTACGTCGACTCATCCAGCTCCGATTTCCGCAACACCGAGGCCACCCACTACTTGCTAAACCAACGTGAAATCACCGTGGACGCCAACCTGGCAAATGAAAACTGGCTGATCTTGAACAAGAAGAGCGTCTTCTACTACCGAGTCAACTACGACGCGTCCAATTGGCAGCTGCTGATTGATAGCCTCCTGGCGCGTCCCCACAAGATCGCACCCGAAAACCGCGCCCAGTTGATCAACGATCTGTACCGCTTTGCCACCAGCGACCGCGTGTCACACTCTACGCTGCTACAGCTGCTGACCTATCTACCGAAGGAGGATCAGTACTCCCCCTGGTCGGCGGCCAATACCGTGATCACCGTCTTCAACCGCTACCTGAGCGGCGACGACTCCTACTCCAACTTCCAATTCTACGTGAGCGAGCTGGTCAGTGAGCAGTTTGACAAGTTTGGAGTGCACGACCTGACCGGAGAGCAGCACCTGGTTAAGTATACCCGCAACATATTGATCAACATCGCCTGTCTGGCCGGAGTGAAGAGCTGCCTGACGGAGACCACAGCCAAGCTGCAGGATCTGGTGGATCAGGGTACCGTCATCGAGCCGAACCTGCAGTCGCAGGTCTACTGCAATGGCTTAAAGCAGGCCGACGACAAGATATTCGATTTTGTCTTCAACAAGCTGATTAACTCCAACGACCAGGCTGAGCGTCGCATCCTGATTTCTGCCCTGGGTTGCTCACAGAGCACCACCCAACTGGATAAGTTCCTGAACAGCAGTATCGACAATAGCCTGCGAGTCCAAGAGCGTATTACCGTGTTGAGTCCGGCATACAGCCGTGGCGAGGTGGGTCTTCTGGCCGCCATCGCTTTCCTGGAGAAGAACTGGGAGACTTACGGCCAGCTGAACTCCGGTTTTGGTGGAGTAAATCCACTGTACAGTGACATACTGGGAATTTCCTCCTATGCTGTCTCTGCCAACCAGCAGCAGGCGCTGCAGAATCTGGTGGACTTGGTCAAGGGAAGCGATTACGTTCCGAGCACGCTGCAGGAAAGCGTGGATTCCAATGTTAAGGCCAACAACGACTGGCTCGCCGCCAACAAGGAGCCCTTGGTGTCCTGGATATCCGAATTCCGCACCGGCGGCAGCTCCGCCCTGAGTGCCTCCCTGCTGGCCACAGTCTTGTGCTTCCTGGCCGCTAAGCTGTTCTAGATCCATTGCGTCACCTAAGTTAGTTGTATTTATTTCCACTTGTGCCTCAATAAAATCTAAAAAAATAACCTAAAACCTCTTAAATTTACAATTGCCATTTGGGTTTATGGCCGTGAAAGCTGCCAAGGTTTTGTCCCATAAATTTCCCGGCGTTGACCATAAATAATATAATATATAGTACATTGGTAATCATCCCTGTCAGCATTCTATTCTCCGACTCATTTTAAGTGGAATTTATTATTTTATATAATTTAACAATCATGACAAAAATATTGGCGCTAAAAGTTTTTAGTTAAAAGGGTTTTTTAATAGCTTAATATGTTGATCATTAATCTATTTTCAAATAAGGAGCGAATAGATACATGTTAGACTTTAATTGATAAGGCCTTATGATAACAGCAAACACAATTATTTTCATACCTATCAATCCAAAGTTCTTCTTGTCGAGAGATTGCAGCTCATGGTCGATAAGATTGTAGGCAGTGAATCTTTGGAAGTGCACCTGAAAATCAAACTTGATGGCGATATAGACCCACATCTAGCCAGCCTTATACGGCAATGGACGATCGGTTACCGATGGCGGAGTTCGTAAATCAGTCGGCGAATCCCTATCATTATTATCGCCACTTAGTCACTTAATCTGGTGCTAATAAAGCATTAAGGTGCAAGATAAGCTGATAGAAGAAAGATAATCATTACTCGCCACCATATATACCGGTGCTCACGCCAGGGAGCTTTAGTCGCCAAATCGAGTCGGCAGTAAGTATTCCAGTAATATATTAAATTAGCTATGAACGAGCTATCTTGGTGCAATTAGACATCAAATTACCTAATAAAAAAAGGTAAAGATTACAATTTTCATGATAATTAATAACGATCCTCTATGTTAGTGAAAATGTTAGACCATCGAGTAGCGTTCCTTCTGGCAGCCTGCCTCGCACTAGTCAACGCCACCGATCTGGAAGACTACCGTCTGGCCAGCCACATCCTCCCTGTAAACTACAATATAACTCTTCGCCCGTACCTGCTGGAGTCCGATGGCGCCAAGCGCTTCACCTTCGACGGCGAGGTGCACATCGAAGTGCTGCCCTCAGAGGCCACCACCTCGGTGCACCTCCATGCAAAGAACCTTACATTCTCGGTGAGCGAGTATTGGGCCAAGCCAGCTGATGGAGTGGCTGCGACCAGAACCAACTTCAATGCTGTTAACGAGACCAACACGGACACTGATATTGTGAAGCTGACTACGGCCGCCAGCTTGGCAGTGAATACCGCGTACATCCTGCATTTCGTCTACACAGGTCTGATGGAGGATGACATGCACGGGTTCTACAAGAGCTACTACGTTGATGACAACAATGTTACCAAGTAGCTAGATACAAAATTTTTTAAGAATATTTCGTTATAAATAACTTATTTTCAGGTGGCTGGGATCCACCCAGTTTCAGACACACCACGCCCGCCGTGCTTTCCCCAGTTTCGATGAGCCCAAGTTCAAGGCCACCTTCGACATTACCTTGAAGCGCCACAGGACCTTCAACTCGGTCAGTAACACGCGCCTGATAGGATCCTACCCCAGCTCTGAAGCGTAAGTGTTAAATCCATTATCCTTGAAAACAATAAACATTCCTACCATCACTATCCTCAATAGCGGCTACTTTGAGGATGTGTTTGCCACCACGCCCATTATGTCTACCTACCTCGTGGCCTTCATCATCTCCGAGTTCGCCGCCCGCATGGACGACAAGTTCCGAGTTTTCGCCCGTCCCGAGTACTATGCACAGACCCAGTACCCTTACAACGTTGGTATCCAAATCCTGCAGAAGATGGGCGAATACCTTAACCTGGACTACTACACACTCGGAAACGACAAGATGGACATGGCAGCTATCCCAGATTTCTCGGCCGGAGCTATGGAGAACTGGGGTCTCCTGACCTATAGGGAACGCAGTTTGCTGGTGGACGAGTCTGCCACCACCCTGGCCTCCCGCCAGGCTATCGCCGCGGTGGTGGCCCACGAACAGGCCCATATGTGGTTCGGCGACCTGGTGACCTGCGAGTGGTGGAGTTACACCTGGCTGAACGAGGGATTCGCGCGGTACTTCCAGTACTTTGGCACGGCCTTCGTGGAGGACGCGTGGGAGCTGGAGAATCAGTTTGTGGTGGACCAGATACAGTCGGTGATGGCAATGGACTCGACAAGCGCCACCAATCCTCTGACCGACCCAAACACCTACACTCCCGCCCATCTGAGCCGCATGTTCAACAGCATCTCCTACAACAAGGGCGCTACTTTCATCCGGATGATCAAGCACACTATGGGCGAGGAGGCATTCCAATTGGGTCTGCAGAACTATTTGGTCAAGTAGTAAGTTTCTCTTATCAAATAATTTTTTGTGTTTTTGTTTTTTGAAGGTATATAGAATCTATTTTATTGATTTAATTTTATTTATACATTCAAGCTCTCATAAGGCATCGCGACCGGAGTTCCTTTTACAAGAATGGCAGAACACTTGGCCGGATCGTTTCAAGAACAGCTCGAAGGATATATTCGATAGTTTCACTACCAAGGTGGGCTACCCTCTTGTCTATGCTGAGCTTTCTAGCGATCGTATGTCGGTCCGCTTTACCCAACAGCGATTCCTCCTAAAGGAAAACGATGGATCCGATGCTAATCTGGTCTACTCGGTGCCCATTACTTTTACGAACAGCATCAGTCCCAAATTTTGGAACACAACGACAAACTTTATTCTAAACGGCACAGAGCCGGAAACTTGGAATTTCCACCATGCCCTCGATTGGATTATGCTCAACGTTCAACAGGTTGGCTATTATCGCGTGAACTATACAGAAAACAACTGGAATTCCATCCGGAATCTTCTTCGCACTAATATGTGGGGTGGAGTAGATGTTCGTAACCGCGCCCAGGTGGTGGATGACCTCTTTAACTTGGCCCGAGCTGGACTTATCTCCTACAACCTTACCCTGGATGTGATCGAGTACCTCGAAACAGAAACCAACTACATTCCATGGACGTCCGCTTTCAACGGCTTCAGTTTTCTGGCAATCCGCCTGGGCAACGACACTGCCAACTTCAACAGCTACATCCAAGCTCTGACCCTCAAGGCCTACACCGAGCTGGGATTCAATGAGACGGATTCGGACACAGCCCTGGACATCTACCTGCGCACCAAGGTCTTGTCCTGGGCCTGTCGCTACGGCAGTGCCGACTGCATCCGCAGGGCCAATACCTACTTCCAGTCACTGGCCACCGTTCCCAAGAACATCCGTGCCACGGTTTACTGCGTGGGTCTGCGCGAGGGTGGCTCCGCCGAATTTGAGGCTCTCTACAACAAGTTCAAGGTCGAGACCGTGGCCACCGAGGAGACCTTGCTGCAGAACTCCTTCGGGTGCGTAAAGACCCAAGCCCTGATCGAGCGGGTTTTCAATCTGATCCTAAGCGATGAGATCCGGCGCCAGGACAAGTCCTCGGTTCTGGCCACTCTTTACACGGAGAACAACGAGAATGTGAGCCCGGTATTTGCTTTGGTCACCGAGAAGTTCGAGGAACTAGCTGAAGCGTAAGTTATTCCTTAACATTACTTTGACTTCCTTAATTAATGTTGTGTTTTTGTGCCACCAGAATGGGCGGATATTCTGCAGTGGCCACTGTGATCTCTAACATCGCCGCCCGCTTCACCACCAACCAACAACATGCGGATCTCCTGACCTTCAACACGAACAACGGATCCAAATTCGGATCCTCCCAGGCCACTCTGACTGCTGCGTTGGACACCGTGACTGAGAACCTTAAATGGGCGGAGGATAAACTGGGCGTGTTCCGCAACTACCTGGCCGGGCGCAACGGAGGAGCCATGGCCAGTTCCCTGAGTGCCATGAGCCTTCTTCTGGTGGCCCTGGCCACCATTCTGCGCCAGTAGGAACTCTTAAATATACGGTTCTCATTAGAATATTACTCCTTAACAAAAACAATATAAATTTTTTTCTAAATTAACTATTAATTCATACAAATTTTAAAAGAACAAAAAGAAACGTTTTAAAAATGTCTGTCTTACTTTAAATTTATGAAACATAGAGTTTATCCGATTTTAATTTTGTTAAAGAATTCCTAAACTCAAAAAAAAAAACGGTATAATTTCAAATTTTTCAGTGGCACTTCCATTTAGAAGATCAGAGAAAAATATCATATATACTTGTATTATTCTTGTTTATATAGCTTCATAATAGGTAAAATAGGCTTTGTCGGAAGTTGTATAGTCCTAATAACTCATGACTAGGAGCTGCATCAATCTTTTAAACTTAGCTGAATCTCAAAAGCATTTGGGGGATAAGGTTGCAGGCAGAAAATCGCAATAAAGTCAAGCCTTTAAAGACAAATTAAATGACAATTGCAATATGGACCCCCGGTTTCCGGCCATCTAACCGACGAAGTGGATACCGATGTCAGGGTGCGTAAATCAACGCGATCGACTATTATCGCGACAACCAGACCACACTATCGGCGCTTAATCTGTAGGACAAGCCAAAACGTTATCTGGACGAAATAAAACGGCTAAGGCTGTAGATAGACTATTGATAATGAAAGTCCCCAACTGCAGACGGAGGTCCGCATATATACCGGGTCTCGGACCAGGCGGCGATTAGTTCTCAAACCGACTCGCGAGGCAAGTGGCCTGCGAAAAACCTATACCTAATTCTACTCTCGAGGCTATCGGGAAACCCTTGGATAGGTGAGTGTTTTTGGGATTACATAATATTTATTGTTCTGGTGAAATCCGATTTCTGAAAGAATCAGTTCCTCTTCAAGAATTCCTTTATTTCTTTAAGATTGGTTCTAATTTCTTCAGAATCCATCTTTTTTTCTCAGTAAAAATGTTTCTCGTTCGAGTGGCGTTCCTTCTGGCAGCCTGTCTGGCACTAGTGGCCGCTGACAGCCGTCCGTTGGCCCTGGACGATGTTCAGCCCCCAGTAACTTTGGCTACCGAGCTGGCAGACTACCGTCTGGCCAGCCACATCCTCCCTGTAAACTACAATATAACTCTTCGCCCGTACCTGCTGGAGTCCGATGGCGCCAAGCGCTTCACTTTCGACGGCGAGGTGCACATCGAAGTGCTGCCCTCAGAGGCCACCACCTCGGTGCACCTCCATGCAAAGAACCTTACATTCTCGGTGAGCGAGTATTGGGCCAAGCCAGCTGATGGAGTGGCTGCGACCAGAACCAACTTCAATGCTGTTAACGAGACCAACACGGACACTGATATTGTGAAGCTGACTACGGCCGCCAGCTTGGCAGTGAATACCTCGTACATCCTGCATTTCGTCTACACAGGTCTGATGGAGGATGACATGCACGGGTTCTACAAGAGCTACTACGTTGATGACAACAATGTTACCAAGTAGCTAGATACAAAATTTTTTAAGAATATTTCGTTATAAATAACTTATTTTCAGGTGGCTGGGATCCACCCAGTTTCAGACACACCACGCCCGCCGTGCCTTCCCCAGTTTCGATGAGCCCAAGTTCAAGGCTACCTTCGACATTACCTTGAAGCGCCACAGGACCTTCAACTCGGTCAGTAACACGCGCCTGATAGGATCCTACCCCAGCTCTGAAGCGTAAGTGTTAAATCCATTATCCTTGAAAACAATAAACATTCCTACCATCACTATCCTCAATAGCGGCTACTTTGAGGATGTGTTTGCCACAACGCCCATTATGTCTACCTACCTCGTGGCCTTCATCATCTCCGAGTTCGCCGCCCGCATGGACGACAAGTTCCGAGTTTTCGCCCGTCCCGAGTACTATGCACAGACCCAGTACCCTTACAACGTTGGTATCCAAATCCTGCAGAAGATGGGCGAATACCTTAACCTGGACTACTACACACTCGGAAACGACAAGATGGACATGGCAGCTATCCCAGATTTCTCGGCCGGAGCTATGGAGAACTGGGGTCTCCTGACCTATAGGGAACGCAGTTTGCTGGTGGACGAGTCTGCCACCACCCTGGCCTCCCGCCAGGCTATCGCCGCGGTGGTGGCCCACGAACAGGCCCATATGTGGTTCGGCGACCTGGTGACCTGCGAGTGGTGGAGTTACACCTGGCTGAACGAGGGATTCGCGCGGTACTTCCAGTACTTTGGCACGGCCTTCGTGGAGGACGCGTGGGAGCTGGAGAATCAGTTTGTGGTGGACCAGATACAGTCGGTGATGGCAATGGACTCGACAAGCGCCACCAATCCTCTGACCGACCCAAACACCTACACTCCCGCCCATCTGAGCCGCATGTTCAACAGCATCTCCTACAACAAGGGCGCTACTTTCATCCGGATGATCAAGCACACTATGGGCGAGGAGGCATTCCAATTGGGTCTGCAGAACTATCTGGTCAATAAGTAAGTATATTTTTCCATATGTTTAAATATGCATTATTATAAGAAATATTAATAATGATTATTTTTTCACTTTCAGCTCCCACAAATCTTCGCGTCCCGAATACCTTCTAACTGAATGGCAAAACACCTGGCCCAATTCTAGCTATAATGCCAGTTCCAAGGATATCTTTGATAGCTTTACAACTCAAGTGGGCTATCCCTTGATCAATGTGGAACTAAATGGAGACAGTATACGATTTAGCCAGAAGCGATTCCTCCTTAAGGAGGGTGATGGCTCCGACGCCAGTCTGACCTACACGGTTCCCATTTCATATACCACCAGTTTAGCACCCCAGTTCGTTAATGTCACTCCCAAGTTTATCCTATCCGCAGACCGTGCCATGAATGTGCAATTTACCCAGGCTCCTCAATGGATCATTGTGAACTTGCAGCAAGTTGCGTACTTGCGAGTTAACTACGATGAAAGCCTCTGGCACGGCATTCACCATCAGCTAGCCAGCAGCAACTGGGGCGGCATTCACGTGAACAACCGTGCCCAGGTGGTGGATGACCTCTTTAACCTGGCCCGAGCTGGATACATCTCATACAACCTTACCCTGGATGTGCTCGAGTACCTCGAAACAGAAACCAACTACATTCCATGGACGTCCGCTTTCAACGGCTTCAGTTTTCTGGCAATACGCCTGGGCAACGACACTGCCAACTTCAACAGCTACATCCAAGATCTGACCCTCAAGGCCTACACCGAGCTGGGATTCAATGAGACGGATTCGGACACAGCCCTGGACATCTACCTGCGCACCAAGGTCCTGTCCTGGGCCTGTCGCTACGGCAGTGCCGACTGCATCCGCAGGGCCAAGACCTACTTCCAGTCACTGGCCACCGTTCCCAAGAACATCCGTGCCACGGTCTACTGCGTGGGTCTGCGCGAGGGTGGCTCCGCCGAATTTGAGGCTCTCTACAACAAGTTCAAGGTCGAGACCGTGGCCACCGAGGAGACCTTGCTGCAGAACTCCTTCGGGTGCGTAAAGACCCAAGCCCTGATCGAGCGGGTTTTCAATCTGATCCTAAGCGATGAGATCCGGCGCCAGGACAAGTCCTCGGTTCTGGCCACTCTTTACACGGAGAACAACGAGAATGTGAGCCCGGTATTTGCTTTGGTCACCGAGAAGTTCGAGGAACTAGCTGAAGCGTAAGTTATTCCTTAACATTACTTTGACTTCCTTAATTAATGTTGTGTTTTTGTGCCACCAGAATGGGCGGATATTCTGCAGTGGCCACTGTGATCTCTAACATCGCCGCCCGCTTCACCACCAACCAACAACATGCGGATCTCCTGACCTTCAACACGAACAACGGATCCAAATTCGGATCCTCCCAGGCCACTCTGACTGCTGCGTTGGACACCGTGACTGAGAACCTTAAATGGGCGGAGGATAAACTGGGCGTGTTCCGCAACTACCTGGCCGGGCGCAACGGAGGAGCCATGGCCAGTGCCCTGAGTGCCATGAGCCTACTTCTGGTGGCCCTGGCCACCATTCTGCGCCACTGAGCAGCACAGGAGAATGGGTGCAATCAAGTCACGCGGTACCTCGTAAAATAAAAAACTATAAAAACGTAGATAAAGGTGGATGTCGTATATTGAGTATATTACCCAAATCGTCAAACCCTGAGCCTAAATGACCTTCTTGGCAACAAAGTTTACAATCTGATTAGTCGTATTACTATTATGGATGATTCACAATCTTTAGGTGATTTCATTGAACTGAAGTGCCTGTTGGCCAATATTAGGCTCTATCAATATAATCATTGGAAAGCCATTAATTTGTGTTGAAGTTGAACACTAATTTTTGGAAAGAAGTTAATGGAAATTAAATTTGTAAGCTTTATGAACATGATTTCTCGGTAGATTTAATTGAACTTGAGGACTTTTTTTTAAATTTATTTATTTAAGTAAAGAATCCGTACATCATAATACTATATTGCAAGAAGACGGCTATGACTCAGTAATCTGTCACTATATCGACTTGTGTGTCTCCCAATTTGTTCCTCAACTGTGTGAAGATTGAAATCTTGTGTTTATGGAGATTTCGCTGCGATTCCCCAAATCTGGATCCCGTATAACCATATCGGTACTATACAGTGCGCATACACAGCTCTTTTGCACCTCAGCGAAAGAGTGCTCCTTCTATTCATGAGCCATCTCAGCTGTTGTGATCTGTGACCACATTTCTTTACTGTGGCCCAAAGGTGAGCCGTTTATCCAGGGTGATACCTAGATATGTTGCTTGCCGCAGCTGATTCAGGGTAACTCCTTTTAGCCGGATTGGAGGGGTGTTCTGGATAAGCGTTTTCAATGTGAAGCATGGATTTGTTGTTTTCAGGGTTTATTTTAAGGTTCCACTTTTTACAACAGGCTGCCAGAGCATTAATATTTTCTTGTAGTCCGTTAGCTGCCTCTCTGCTGTCCCTAGAGTTATGGTATATTCAACTGCGATGTCATCTGCATAGGTTGCCATAAGAGCCTTGTTCGGTGCTTCCATGTGTTCGAAACTCGGGCAAGGAATATTAGCAGTGTACAAGGAGTATAATAGCGGTCCTAGAACACTGCCCTTTTCAACTCCAGCTCTCATTGGATATATAGAGGAGTAGTTATTTCTCACCTTTATTTTAAATTCTCGTCCTTCCAGATATGACTTTAAAATGCAGAAGTAGGGCGCAGGTAGTAGGGATCTTTATCTTGCCTAACAATCCAACATGCCATACTTTGTCGAAGGCTTGTTGCATATCTATAAAGACAGCGTTGGGGAACTCGCAGTCGTCAAATGCCTGTAATATGTAATATGTCGACTGAATCGATCTTCGTAATATGCAATGGATGACAACTAATTATAAAGTTTGATTTATTACCTTTTTATTAAGGTCACCAAAAATTTCTGGGAATGCACATGGCAAATTTAGTTCAAAAAGGTGTTACTAGTCGAAGAGCCGTAAAATCCTTATCATTTCCTTATTTCCAAAGCACATTTTTTCCCCGAATAAATGATGATTTTTAGGTGATTTTTAACCAGTTTGGACTTTGCGCTTTTTGGTTTATTAATGATTTATAATAGGTTGTAGTTATAGTTGTTGTCTTTTAAAATGAAACTAAGTTCTTACTATTGCAAAAGTATTAGATTGATTTCTTTCTTTGCCTTTAATTCAGTAACCAACCACATAATTCACACGATGATAAGCTCCAAAACATATGTGGATAACAAATAACACAGAGCGAGGTGTGATTCCCTCTATAATCAGAATACGTATGAATACGAATACGTAATCTTATCATCTGATGTTTTTTTTTTAGTCGAGAAGCAACTTTATTTTATTTACGCCTCTGATTATACCGATCTCCCCAGTACTGAAGCTACCGCCGTCATGACCAGTTCGGGGTTCCGTTTTGCGGCCTTTTGGCCACTGTTTATTTTGTTTGTTGACTCTGTCTTGTGTTTGGATTACAGGCTGGATGGTAGTGTTGTACCCTCTTTCTACAACCTGACCATCGGGGTGCTGAGAGACTCCAACGAACCGACGCTCTTCGACGGGGAAGTGAGCATAACTCTGCGGGGAGTCGGACCCGCGCCAATACAGAAAATCACATTGCACGGAGATACGCTGGAGATATCGTCATGCCGCCTGTTTGACGTCGGTGAAGGCCCCACAGGTGGCTCGCAAGTGGAGACCATCGATATCAGCCGGCTTATTTACGAGTCCACCACGCAACAGGTGACAGTTCCTCTGATACAGCCACTCGAAGTAGGCCGGGACTATGCTTTGGTGTTCAAGTACACCGGGCGCATTCGCTCGGACATGGCCGGATTGTACTCCGCCAGCTATGTGGAGGCGGAGACGAACGCCACCAAGTGGCTGGCTCTTACTCAGATGCAGCGCATCAATGCCCGCTTCGTGTTTCCCTGCTTCGACGAACCCGCTTTAAAGGCCAAGTTCCAGCTGCAGATCGAAAGGCCAACTGGTTATCAGACCATTGCCAATACCAAACTGACGGGAAGCACTGCATCGGGGTAAGCACTGAAACCTTTTTGGCAGTGGAAGGTCATTGAAAATATTTTCTTTCAGATCGGATAGATTTGTGGATAGTTTTTCTGAGACCCCTGTGATGTCCACCTATCTCCTGGCCTTTATAGTGGCCAACTATACGGCGCGGGTAAATGGAAGTGAGTTTTCTGTCCTTTCCCGCCCGGAGTTCTACAACAACACGGAGTTTAGCTATGCGGTGGGTCAAAGGGTTATCCCCGCCTATGAGACATTGTTTCAGATACCCTATGCCGACCTGGGAAACGAGGTTCTCCAATACGCCAGTTCTCCTCGTTTTCCTCACAACGGAATGGAAAATTGGGGTCTCATTATATACAGGTTGGTTGGTACGCAAAACAAAATCTTACCAGATTAATATATAACAGTATATATATAATAGTATATAATAGTATATATATAACAGTATATATAACAGTATATATGTTACAAAAAATATATTTTTTCCTTTTAAAGTGAGGATGTTCTGGTGCGGATTCCCGGATACACTGATGACTGGTCCGACAAGGAATTCGCCATCCGGATCATTGCCCATGAGACATCTCATATGTGGTTTGGGGACAGCGTCACCTTCTCCTGGTGGAGTTACTTCTGGCTGAATGAGGCATTTGCCCGTTACTACGAGTACTTCATGGCCCATCAGGTTAGATCTATTATTACTTATAAAGATTTGATATTAAACCAGCAGCCCTGCAGCTTTACCCGGAGTACCACCTGGACGAACAGTTTGTAGTGCGACAAATGCAATTGATTTTCGGTACGGATGCTAGGAATAGCACCCAGCCCATGACCAGTCCAGAGTCGGAAATCCAGACACCCGCCCAGATTGCCTCCAAGTTTAGTAGCATCGCCTATGCCAAGGGGGCCTGCATAGTTAGAATGTGGAAGAATTGCATGGGCGAGGAGAACTTCAACGCTGCCATCCGGGATTATTTAAAGCAGTAGTAAGTTTTCCTTTGTATTGGTCGAATGAACCGCATTAAAAGACATATTTTTTAGCCACTTGTCCAGCACAGAGCCCAGAAACTTGTTCTACTATTTGTACGACCACTGGCCATTCACTAATCAGTATGTGAACTTGGAGCACTTTTTTGCAGATTACACGGAGCAAGTGGGCTATCCCATGCTGATCGTTAACGTGACCCGTCAGAATCATATAGTTCACATTCAACAAATGAGATTCCTCCTTAGTCCGGGGGATGGCAGCAATGCTACCTTAAAGTACACAGTGCCCCTCACCTACGCGACGAATCTGAACCCGAATTTTAATAACTTGACTCCCTCTTCCTACATGCATAAAGTGGTAGATATATACCAGTTAGAATTCGATGATCCCATCGACTGGATTGTACTGAATCTACGACAGGCCAATTACCAAAGGGTTCTTTACGATTCAACGCTGATGGCAAATCTCAAAGTGGCCCTGTCTAACACTAACCACAGCGGGATTCCCGTCGAGAACCGCGCCCAGATTATTGATGATTTCTTTAACTTCGCCCGAGTGGGCTATCTGGACTACTCCGAGGTGTTTGAGTTTCTGGAGTATTTGAGTGGTGAGGTAGACTACATTCCCTGGTATGCCTTCTTCGAGAACCTCCAGCTAGTTGCCAAGCGGCTCACCCCTGAGCAGTTGCCCAGTTTCCTGAGTTACCTTGAAGATACCACAAACACGGTTTTCGAGAAGTTGGGTGTAGATTGGAACAATGCGGACGACACTCCCTTAGACGTGGCCAATCGAAACAAGGTAGTTGCTTGGCTGTGCAGGTACCGGGCCAGTAAATGCCGGGATCAGATCTACCATATCTACCAGGCCATCGAACCAAAAAAACCCTCTCCTGACTACAGGCAGACCTTCTACTGTGCCATTACCCGTATTTACGGAATCATAGATGTTTGGTCCTTAATTTTGGAAGAAACACGACCAAGTGAGAAGCAGCTTCTTTGGGCTGCCATGAGCTGCACAAGGGACTACGGGACCCTCTACTCGAAGTTCATTCTGGAAAATGCCACCACTGTGGAGATGAAGAAGGTAGGCTTGGCCACATTGTACGAAGAAAATCCTGATTTGGTTGAGCCTGTCTTTAAAATGATCACCGCAAATATTACTGAGCTGGCTATAAGGTTTGTTTGATTTTTTTTATATATGAAAAGAAATAATTTTCACTAAATATTTTTCGTATATTGTAGCTTAGGCAGCTGGTCTGAAACCGCTGAAGTTATCAGCGACATGGCAGAGTACTTTACCACCCGAGAACAGCACCAACTTTTTAAGGACTTTTACCAGAATAACCAGCTGCTTTTCGGTCAGTCAGCCACTGTGTTGTCGAAGTCCTTGGATTCGGTGGAGTCCAATCTTCAATGGGCTGAGCAAAAACTTGGCCGTCTGGTGAGCTTCCTGGCCAAGCGAAACAGCTCAAGCTCCGTTCAGGCGACTTCCTTACTGCTGCTGCTTTTGTCCAGTTTGCTGGCCTGGCTCTGATTATTATTAGTTATTAGTTTCAGTATGGAGAAATAAAGAAAGATTGCGCCGCGGGGGAAATGCAATTTTCGTGTACGCAATTACTAGGCAAAACGGCAAAAAGGTTTTGGACGGCTGCGAGCTTTATTAGGCCATAATTCACGCAGCCGAGGACCGGGCCATTTGAGCGGCATCCTCTGGCATAGCTCGGTGCTATAAAAGGTCAGCGGGTGCTGGCGGCATCTTCTATTCCACAATGCTGCGCCAGCTGCTTCGTCACGAGAACAACAAGCTCTTCGTCCTGATCCTGCTCTACTGCGTCCTGGTCAGCCTGCTGAAGCTTTGTTCCGCCCAGGCGGACAATGCGGTCTCCTCCTCTGACAACGGTAAAAGGTGATTGGTTTTGCATTTGTGGCCAGAGTAGGAGTTCGATTCTCATTTTAGATATCGCTCATCTGGGAGACGACTGCCAGGTGACGCCCGTGATCCATGTCCTGCAGTATCCTGGCTGTGTGCCCAAGCCAATTCCCTCGTTCGCCTGCGTGGGTCGCTGTGCCAGTTATATACAGGTATGATTATCAAATTAATTGACTTTTTATTGGCTACAATCAATGGATCAACGGATTATTTCAGGTATCCGGCAGCAAAATCTGGCAAATGGAACGGTCGTGCATGTGCTGCCAGGAGTCCGGCGAACGGGAGGCCGCCGTTTCGCTTTTTTGCCCCAAGGTGAAGCCCGGCGAGCGAAAGTTCAAAAAGGTCCTGACCAAGGCTCCCTTGGAGTGCATGTGCCGGCCCTGCACCTCCATCGAGGAGTCCGGAATTGTGCCCCAGGAAATCGCAGGCTACTCGGACGAGGGCCCATTAAACAATCATTTCCGGCGTATTGCTCTGCAATAGATCACCCGCTACAATCACTTACCACTTTGTATAACACGTTAAAATAAAATAAATTTGCCGTATTTGCTTGTCCACAGTGAGAATCCAAATATTTGTTTCGTCCTCGTGCTAATTTTGTTTTGTAAATTAATCGAAATATTTGCCATTCCAGATATCACCTATTGCACCAACTCCACGACGTCCCCCAAAATAAAAGTCTTGTAGTAAGATTAAGTCGTAATTTATTTGTCATCTAACAAATCTTATGTCATTTGCTATTAATTCTCTAAACAGTGAGTTTCGACTGCCTCTCCTAGAAATGTAGATGCATAACGAGCGAAAAAACAAAGATAGTCTTTACACTTTAACTGGATCTAACGAATAGGAGTTTCTTGGCTATTACATAATCAATCCCCTTACAAATACTCGACGATATCGCATTTAATGGATATATTCGGGCAGCTCTGGCCCACCGCACTGCGCCCCCGGTAGTTGGGGCTCTTCTCGGTGAGAAGTTTCCGGAAGATGGGCAGGATGGCCGTCTCGCCCTCGATAAGCTCCGTCTCGCTGCTGGCCCCGAAGATGCTGCTGCTCTCGTGCTTGCCACCACGCTGCTTGCCTCGCTGCTTCTCCGCCGGCGCCACGTTCGGGGAGCTGTGATGATGGGCGGCGTACTGGATGTTTGAGTTCCGGCTCAGCTTCCGGGGCACTGCACACTGCTCCGCCCGGGTGATCTGTGGCGGCGGGTCCCGCTCCCTCTCGCTGTCTGTCTCGCTCTGGCAGACGGTGCCCTTTTGTGGTTTCGGCCGGTGCTTGTTTCGATTCTTTTCGGATACGG
The DNA here is from genome assembly GCA_035047325.1 of Drosophila vallismaia. Lineage (NCBI taxonomy): Eukaryota > Metazoa > Arthropoda > Insecta > Diptera > Drosophilidae > Drosophila > Drosophila vallismaia. The sequence goes on along the minus strand of JAWNPU010000002.1, from coordinate 318,129 downwards.
ACCTCTGGATCGGCGAGGTAGTGTTGGCATCGTAGACCATGCCGATGCTGTGTCCATGATGCTCCGTGCAGCGCTGGGGACTGGCGTAGTTCCGAGGCGACTGGCGCTGCTTAGCGTGGGAGAGCGTATGCGTGTCCCACAAATCGCTCTGGGAGACCACGAAGTTGGACTTCAAAGCGGAGCCCATGCTAGTGCGGCGGTGGTCGGAGGCAGTGGGTGCTGGAGGATGAAGCAAATGTTTATGAGTATCACGACTGTAAAAGTATTTGCATAAACTTACTCTTCATCACCCCCGGAGTACTCGGCTTGGACACGTGCGGGCACATATTGCTCAGCTCGGACTGGGAGGTGGAAATGTTCGTGGAGGAGTTTCGATGTGAACTGCTGTACTTGGGCCTGGCCGTGGGTGTTTGGCTGCCACTGTCGTAGTGCCGGGAGGCGGTGGACTGACGCCTTTCCCGTAAATTGGCGCAGTCACCGCTGGTGCTCCTTTTTCCGGCAGTGCTGGTTATGCTACCAATATTGTCATCCGTTTGGGCCGACACCGAATTCCGCTTCTCCAAATGACGGTGATGTTGCTGCTGGTGGTGCTGTTGCTGCATTTGCTGATGTTGTTGCTGCTGCTGGTGTTGCTGTTGGATTTGCTGCTGCTGCTGAAGATGCTGTTGCAGCTGCTGTTGGATGGGCTGCATCATGGTGGCAGCTGGGACATGGGAATGATGTTCCACAATGGACTGCTTTTTCTTTTTCCTATTGAAAAAAACAGGTATTATTTCAAGAAGTCCCGTGTTTATGTTACAACTTACGGAGGCAGCGAAGGAGCCACAGCAGTCGACTGCACGGATACAAAGGAGTTGTCCATCTCCACATGGGTGGAAGTCACACTATCCACGGAGGTCAGTTCCGTAACTTCTAAGACAAAGAACATAAGCACATCTGTACGGAATACATCTTACCAATCTTTCACCTGTTGTGCTTGGCATTTCCCTTCTCACCGGAGGGGCTGACAACCTGGCAATGTCGTCGCTCAAGATGGGCTCCAGCTCGCTGGCCCCGTTGGAGCCACCCCCTCCGGTACAGGTGACGCCGTCGATCCATTTCCGAGCTTCCGGGCCCAGTTTGCGGATCAGGGCTTGTAGTTCGTTCTCCTTCTCCATGAGAGCCTTCCGGAAGCGACAGTTCGTATTTTTCACATCCCGGAGACGCTGCTCTAGTTCGCAAACAGAGGAGTCCCGTCGGTTCTTAGACATGGGTCTCAGAGTGGCTCGCACCCGCTTGTCCACCACCCCCTGGGGGTTTCGCTTCAGCTCTACCAGCTGAAAAATTGTATATTCTTATTATTAGCCATAGAAGAGAAATGCATAAGTTTTGGGTACACATAGGAAAGTAAATCTACGGATAGAACAGAGGGGATTAGTATTGCAGTAGCAAGGATATAGAAATGTCTCTAGAAACTTGCTGCTTTTCAGAGAGATGGGATTTTGGAAGTGCTAAAGTTCATAGTTGGTCTGTAGTGTTTGGAGAACTGTTTTGAAATATCGAGTACTTGTTGTTTCTGTATTGAATGTAACAAATGTGATAAAAAAATTAACAATGAGGTCCGATCGGTGTGGTATATTAAATATTCAAGCCGATCGGATCGTCATCTGGCTGCAAAACAACAACAACGAATTTACAATGTATAACAGCTACAAAAACTACAAAACTTCCTTACTACCAGTCTTACTTTCGGTACGAACACCAAACACAAAGTGGCTGTCGTACAAAAAATGATAAAAAACGAGAGTAAGACAAAAACTAAATCCTTGCGATCCGATAAAACCAAGGATATGGCGGCTCCAGCCAAGCAAGTGATGAAAACATTGTAAACCGAGAAACCAATGTGCTTAGAATCGTTGAGGGCGGGTATGGAAACGTGGCGCGTTTCCCAGGCTAAAAAGGCTCCAAACACCTACGAAAAATTTCAAATGGTTTAAACTACTAATCAAGGTTTCGTGAAATAAAGTACCCACCAGTAGGAGACCCTTGTATGCGTAGATAATGCTCACAAAAATTGTCATATGCTCAGATTGGCAGTATTCATTTTCGGGTATTACCAGGACATCATCAATGTTCTCGTGGTGCTGTCAATGAAAAAGTTTTGTATTATGTATAACTAGCCATGAGATGCAAGGACTTACCCTCGGTTCTAACTGCTTTGTTTCTCTGTAGAAAGGATCTGCAATTTGCCAGGTAGTTATTATGGCAATGTCTATGGCCAGCAGGACTCCCACAACCATAAACAGTTGATAGTCCTTGATCACCTTCTTGTTCAACTTCAGATCCGTGAAGATGGAATGCACTCGCCAGGTCTTCGAGAACATGGCACCAAAGCTAAGGCTGAAGCCTGCCATTAAAATCCAAGCTCTGGCTGTGCAAATGTACGGGAATGCAGCCACACTACTCAAGGTGGTGTCCAGCCCTAGGAAAATTATGCTCAAATAGGTCAGCATACAGCCCACAATGATCAGGTTGTTCAGATGCGGACTGGACATTTTAATGTACCTAAAGAAACAGGACTAGTTAGATTTTCTTTGGTGGTGAAAAGTCTAAAGAGTATGCTACCTCTGATTGCGGTATTTGATATTGAAAGCCAGGAACACCGTGGCTATGATCACGCCAATGACCGAAGCACTGGCCGATACTATGTAGATGGTGGGATTAACCTGACTGTGTTCAATATAGATCAGCGTTCTGTCCTTGGGAGGTGTTTTGCCCACCCATCTGACAGGCTTGCCAAGGCTCAAATCTAGATGAGACTTCTGCGAGTGATATTCGCCAATCTTTTCCATTTGACCCAATTGAAATTGATTAATCAGGATGTTGGCTTTGCGCTCGTTGTTGTAAAAGCGAACAGGACCCTAAAAATATTAAATTAAATTCTTTTCTAACTTTAGAAGACCCGCCATACCGTCACTCCCTCAAAGGAGGTGTTTCGCAGGGCTTCTAGGAACACACTCTCCCAGTCCTTGACACGGTAGTCAAAATGGGTCAGCAGATCCTCACGCTTCTCGGCCACATACTGTATGGCTAAGGCGGCTGCCCAGATGCCGTCGTAGGTATAGCCATGGAAACGGGAGTACTCAGTGCCCCTCAGCCGGTCGTACTCCACCAGGTATTCATCAGCAGTCTGGCCAAGAAGATTTCAAACTTTATTCCAAATGAGAACATTTAATTTACTTACAATTCCCGCTACTGTAATGTCGCCACTCGTGGACAGAGGTAGTAGGTCCACCAGAATGGCGCCCTCCAGTGCCGTTGATATCTCCTCTACAGAGCATTCGCTGTCCTGGGTCACATTCCACCATTCGGTGGAGTAAGTAGCCATGATAAGCCACTGGTAGGCACGGCCATACATGTCCAATCTGGTAATTAGCAATAGTTTTAATCTAATTTTCTCAGTTCTAAAAAATAATCAACTTATAACTTACTTATAAGCTTCGCAGAAGGCTTTCCTGGCAAAATGCTCATTGAAGTTACCCAAGATTATTCTTACGTCCTTCTCCCTTAACTTTTTCAGGGATTCAGCTACATCGTTGACAAAGCTCTGAGTCTCCACCACCTCCACTTCCATTGAATCCAAGTCAGCCACCATGTGATTGTGGGGCAGAGAATACCTCGGTTCGTTCTGGTAGACAGTGCCCACCCGCGTCCAGTTGAACTCCTTGAGAAGTGCCAGACGCGGTGCATTGAAGGCATTCTCGGAGGGCACAACCCGGAAGAAGTTTGGAAATGCATCCTTGGTAAACATGGGGTGGGTGTCAGCGTAGCTCAATTGGGTAAGATGCCAATGCTTGCTGGCCTTGGCAATTGGATCCGTGACGTGGGTGCAGGCTGCTCCGAAGAGCATCACCTTGTTGGGACCGGAGTGCATCATGTCGAAGAAAGACTTTACACCCACGGCGGCATTGCACTAAAAGGGACAAATTTTAAATATTGTAGCGCTACTAAAAATCTATCTTATTTTTACAACACGCTTATGTTCGAGGAAATCTTAACACTCACCTGCGTGTCGTTCCACCACATATGCAGCCTGTAATTGGCCAGTATCTTGCCATGTTCGTTGACATGGCCCAGGGCCAGTTTTACGCTAGGCATAACCCCTCGACCAGTGTACGAGTTTTCCACGCCGTCTCCGTATGGAAAGAAGCCCGCTATATAGACGTCCGATCGCTTGGCAGTCCTGCCACTGACGGTCCTACCACTCGCAAAGATTAGCAGGACGAGGAGGAGCTGGCTACCGAGAGGAATCCGGTTCGATCGATACATGTTGAACGCGTGGGCTGCAAAACAAGTCTGAACATTAGTAAGGCAAACCGACGACATGAACCTGGAGTTATAGAAGTGGGTGGGGAGGGTGGTTAATTGTGGGTGGTGGCTCTATCTGGGCGGTGGTGGCGAGGCCTTCGCAGGCAAGGCTGCGCTCAAGGAGGCGTGTATTTTGTTGAAAGTTCGCATGCAGTTTGTAACAGGACAAGGCTAAGGCCATTTTCAACCAAATTGCAGTCACTATCGGCCATTATAAAGCAATTTTCCAGGCTCTAATGTCACCATGCATAATTAAACAACCTTTTCAACTTTGTTAAACCACACAGTAAAGGTTTTTACTCTAAATTCTTCACTATAATCCGTTGGGCAACCCACCAGTTCTTTGTTTCCTTATAGGCGGAAATTATTTAGCAATTGCTGACATTTTTACACTGATTTTTTAATTTTATTCTCCTGCGATACTTTTGCAGTTGCGAGGGTCCGAAAAATTATGTATCCTCCCGACATGACACTTGGCTGACAGAAGGAATCCGAATACGGAAGTGCGCATGTCCCCGAACCGAAAGCAGTGACAGCTCGCTTGGCCTAGGACTTCCACCCCTTCGGAAGGGGTGTGTAAGGACACAAACAGCCGGAGCCGGCAACAGGTGGATCCATCAGCTGCTCACCCGTTGGCGTTTGTTGTGCCCGTTACCATGGTTCAAAACTGTATGTCCATTGTCAAATTAAATGGAAGAAAATTGTCAGTATACAGAATGGAGGACTATGCACCAAGTCGTTATAAAATGCTCGAGAAAATAGGCGAAGGCGTCCATGGGTGCGTGTTTAAGGCCATCGATTTGCAGCGCAACTTAGAGGTGGCCATCAAGAAGGTTGCCCTAAAAAACAAGTTCGGAAACATAGCATTGAATACACTCAGAGAAATAAAAACCCTGCAGCTGTGCAAGTCTGAATATGTAAGTTATTGGCCCTAAATACCTAAAACCAAACTCATTGTAATCTTCTAGATCCTGAGTATCATTGACATCTACCCTGATCTGACTGGTCTTTCCTTGGTGTTGGAATATCAGCCGGACACCCTGTACAGTCGACTAAAAAGCGAGGTGAATCCCTTAAGCCGCCAGCAGGTCCGCAAATTTGCCCACCAAATGTTCAAGGGAATCGCCTATCTCCATGAAGCCGGTCTTATGCACAGGGATATCAAACCTGCTAACTTATTGATTTCCGAAGCGGACGTCCTGAAGATAGCCGACTTTGGTCTGGCCCGCTTATACTTTCCCGATGAAGAGTCCCGCCTGTATTCACCCCAGGTGTCGACTAGGTGGTATCGAGCTCCAGAGATTCTTTGGGGCAGCCAGAAATACGGAACAGGGGTGGACATGTGGGCAGCCGGTAAGTAGAGTCTTTTTTTTAAAAAAGAGAAGAAAAAAAGGCCTCTTCGTTTTAGGTTGCGTGGTGGCGGAGATGCTGCGCGGTGTTCCCTTGTTTGCTGGAACAACCGACATCGAGCAATTGGCTATTATTATCCGTACCCTAGGAAGTCCACGACTTAATCAGTGGCCAGAGCTGACCTCTTTGCCGGACTATAGCAAGATACGGTAGATGATTCCAATAAATAATTTATCCTGGCAATAATTTTTGTACATTTCCATCATTTCAGATTTCCAAACTCCGTAGGCATACACTGGGACAACTTATTTCCCAGCTGTACCCACGCCGTGGAAATCAACCTGGTGTCAAATCTTGTGGTATACAATCCGAAAAATCGACTAAAAGCGAGCGAGGTCAGTATTTATAACGCAGTTCTTTCATAAAACAATATACATATTTCCTATTTTTCAGGCTGTGGAACATGACTATTTTCAGTAGTAAAAAATATACACAATATAAGTTAGCACTTCAAACAATTTATTTAAAAAAATAATTGTTTTTGTCAAACTTTTTGATATGGTAGCTGTTAAACTTTAATTAGAACATATGTTAGCATGACTTTTAATATTGTCATCAGAATCAGATTAAGTTCAACTAAATTTGCATATAAAAACGGTTATAACAACAAAAAAAACTTCAAAATACAACAAAAGAACGGGTTCTTTCAACAAAATATATGCGCGCCCTAACTTTGAAATTTCTTGCGTTGTCAAATCTGAGATGCCACCTGTTTAGGAAATCTATCGATTACTTATCGGCCAGATGTTACGTATTTTATAGAGATTAATTTGATGTTTGTTTAGATGAGATAACGCCCTCGCTACCACCTTAACGCTTTGTTTGTTCTTATATAACCAATTTTTAAACGGATGAAAAAGTAACAGAAATATATTTTTGATTTCGATTCTTTTTGTTACAATTCCCCATAAAACACTGTTCATTTCATTTGAATAGTTTTTATAGAGTCGTTAATCCGCTTTCTTTTTTCTACCCGAAAGTTCGTTTATTTTCTATTGTTTCTTCTGATTGGATTCTATTTGAACTTCTCAGAGGCATTTATGCACTAAACATCCTTTAATTAGAACTCACATATACTAGGTGAAACACAGACTTTTTTACGCATATTAACTTCCCGTTCTTTTTATTTTTAAAAACATCTGGACATTTTTTTGCGAATATCTCGGCCAATACGAAACCGTTTGGAAAGCGAAAAGAAATGTATGAATCAACGTCAGATGTAAATTTAGTTTGAAAATGATTACAATACAAGCTTTTAAATGTAAGAAAACGCCTCCTATTAAAAATAACGGGACGATATCAATATCGTAATTTCTAGAACAGTTTTAAACAAATATCTTGGCCAACCCGCAATCGATTGGAAAATCGAATACCATTCCTAAATCAGAGCTTCAATATCCACCGATTGGCAGTAAAAGATCTGGAAACCGAAACAACCAATTTTTTGACGATTTTTGGAAAAAATCATGATGGTACCCCTTTCCAAAATGGCGAAAAAACGATCAAATTTTTTTGTTCCAGTTTTGCCATTATTTTGATGCTGTATGAAGCTAATAAAAATGCTGATTCAGAAATTATAACGAGCTTTGAAATCGGTTTAAAATTGATTTTAAGAAACGCTTTTAAATGATAAAAAAAAACAACCATTTGTCAACTACGTATTCGATATCAATATCGTAATTTTAAGAACAGTTTTCATGAAATATCTTGGCCAACTCGCAACCGATTAGAAAACCGAATACCATTCCTAAATCAGAGCTTCAATATCCACCGATTCGCAGTAAAAGATCTGGAAACCGAAACAACCAATTTTTTGACGATTTTTGGAAAAAATCATGATGGTACCCCTTTCCAAAATGGCGAAAAAACGGTCAATTTTTTTTGTTTCAGTTTTGCCATTATTTTGATGCAGTATGATGCAGTACCCCTTTCCAAAATGGCGAAAAAACGGTCAATTTTTTTTGTTTCAGTTTTGCCATTATTTTGATGCAGTATGAAGCTAATAAAAATGCTGATTCGGAAATTATAACCAGCTTTGAAATCGGCTTAAAATTGATTTAAAAAAACGCTTTTAAATGTTAAAAAAACAACCATTTTGTCAACTATCGATTCGATATCAATATCGTAATTTTAAGAACAGTTTTCATCGAATATCTTAACCAACTCCCAACCGATTATGAAACCGAATACCATTCCTAAATCAGAGCTTCAATATCCACCGATTCGCAGTAAAAGATCGGGAAATTGGTTTGAAAATGATTAAAAGAAACGCTTTTGAATTTAAACAAAATTCACAATGTTGTCAACTATCGATTCGATAGCGATATCGTAATTTTTAGAACAGTTGTCATCGAATATCTTGGCCAACTCGCAACCGAATAGGAAACCGTATACCATTCCTAAATCAGAGCTTCAATATCCACCGATTGGCAGTAAAAGATCTGGAAACCGAAACAACCAATTTTTTGACGATTTTTGGAAAAAATCATGATGGTACCCCTTTCCAAAATGGCGAAAAAACGGTCAAATTTTTTTATTCCAGTTTTGCCATTATTTTGATGCAGTATGAAGCTAATAAAAATGCTGATTCGGAAATTATAACCAGATTTGAAATCGGTTTAAAATTGATTAAAAAAAACGCTTTTAAATGTTAAAAAAACAACCATTTTGTCAACTATCGATTCGATATCAATATCGTAATTTTAAGAACAGTTTTTATCGAATATCTTAACCAACTCCCAACCGATTATAAAACCGAATACCATTCCGAATACCATTCCTAAATCAGAGCTTCAATATCCACCGATTCGCAGTAAAAGATCGGGAAATTGGTTTGAAAATGATTAAAAGAAACGCTTTTGAATTTAAACAACATTCACAATTTTGTCAACTATCGATTCGATAGCGATATCGTAATTTTTAGAACAGTTTTCATCGAATATCTTGGCCAACTCGCAACCGAATAGGAAACCGTATACCATTCCTAAATCAGAGCTTCAATATCCACCGATTGGCAGTAAAAGATCTGGAAACCGAAACAACCAATTTTTTGACGATTTTTGGAAAAAATCATGATGGTACCCCTTTCCAAAATGGCGAAAAAACAATTTTGTCAACTATCGATTCGATAGCGATATCGTAATTTTGAGAACAGTTGTCATCGAATATCTTGGCCAACTCGCAACCGAATAGGAAACCGTATACCATTCCTAAATCAGAGCTTCAATATCCACCGATTGGCAGTAAAAGATCTGGAAACCGAAATAACCAATTTTTTGACGATTTTTGGAAAAAATCATGATGGTACCCCTTTCCAAAATGGCGAAAAAACGGTCACATTTTTTTTGTTTCAGTTTTGCCATTATTTTGATGCAGTATGAAGATAATAAAAATGCTGATTCGGAAATTATAATCAGCTTTGAAATCGGTTTAAAATTGATTTAAAAAAACGCTTTTAAATGTTAAAAAAAAACCATTTTGTCAACTATCGATTCGATATCAATATCGTAATTTTAAGAACAGTTTTCATCAAATATCTTAACCAACTCCCAACCGATTATGAAACCGAATACCATTCCTAAATCAGAGCTTCAATATCCACCGATTCGCAGTAAAAGATCGGGAAATTGGTTTGAAAATGATTAAAAGAAACGCTTTTGAATTTAAACAAAATTCACAATTTTGTCAACTATCGTTTCGATAGCGATATCGTAATTTTTAGAACAGTTGTCATCGAATATCTTGGCCAACTCGCAACCGAATAGGAAACCGTATACTATTCCTAAATCAGAGCTTCAATATCCACCGATTGGCAGTAAAAGATCTGGAAACCGAAACAACCAATTTTTTGACGATTTTTTGAAAAAATCGTGATGGTACCCCTTTCCAAAATGGCGAAAAAACAATTTTGTCAACTATCGATTCGATAGCGATATCGTAATTTTTAGAACAGTTGTCATCGAATATCTTGGCCAACTCGCAACCGAATAGGCAACCGTATACCATTCCTAAATCAGAGCTTCAATATCCACCGATTCGCAGTAAAAGATCGGGAAATAGGTTTGAAAATGATTGTAAAAACGCTTCTAAATTTAAACAAAAATCACAATTTTGTCAACTAACGATGCGACATCAATATCGTAATTTTAAGAACAGTTTTCATGAAATATTTTGGCCAACTCGCAACCGATTAGAAAACCGAATACCATTCCTAAATCAGAGCTTCAATATCCACCGATTCGCAGTAAAAGATCGGGAAATTGGTTTGAAAATGATTAAAAGAAACGCTTTTGAATTTAAACAAAATTCACAATTTTGTCAACTATCGGTTCGATAGCGATAACGTAATTTTTAGAACAGTTGTCATCGAATATCTTGGCCAACTCGCAACCGAATAGGAAACCGTATACCATTCCTAAATCAGAGCTTCAATATCCACCGATTGGCAGTAAAAGATCTGGAAACCGAAACAACCAATTTTTTGACGATTTTTGGAAAAAATCATGATGGTACCCCTTTCCAAAATGGCAAAAAAACGGTCAAATTTTTTTGTTCCAGTTTTGCCATTATTTTGATGCAGTATGAAGCTAATAAAAATGCTGATTCGGAAATAATAACCAGCTTTGAAATCGGTTTAAAATTGATTTAAAAAAACGATTTTAAATGTTTAAAAAAACAACCATTTTGTCAACTATCGATTCGATATCAATATCGTAATTTTAAGAACAGTTTTCATCGAATATCTTAACCAACTCTCAACCGATTATGAAACGGAATACCATTCCTAAATCAGAGCTTCAATATCCACCGATTCGAAGTAAAAGATCGGGAAATTGGTTTAAAAATGATTAAAAGAAACGCTTTTGAATTTAAACAAAATTCACAATTTTGTCAACTATCGATTCGATAGCGATATCGTAATTTTTAGAACAGTTGTCATCGAATATCTTGGCCAACTCGCAACCGAATAGGAAACCGAATACCATTCCTAAATCAGAGCTTCAATATCCACCGATTCGCAGTAAAAGATCGGGAAATAGGTTTGAAAATGATTGTAAAAACGCTTCTAAATTTAAACAAAAATCACAATTTTGTCAACTGACGATTCGACATCAATATCGTAATTTTAAGAACAGTTTTCATGAAATATTTTGGCCAACTCGCAACCGATTAGAAAACCGAATACCATTCCTAAATCAAAGCATCAATATCCACCGATTCGCAGTAAAAGATCGGGAAATTGGTTTGAAAATGATTAAAAGAAACGCTTTTGAATTTAAACAAAATTCACAATTTTGTCAACTATCGGTTCGATAGCGATATCGTAATTTTTAGAACAGTTGTCATCGAATATCTTGGCCAACTCGCAACCGAATAGGAAACCGTATACCATTCCTAAATCAGAGCTTCAATATCCACCGATTGGCAGTAAAAGATCTGGAAACCGAAACAACCAATTTTTTGACGATTTTTGGAAAAAATCATGATGGTACCCCTTTCCAAAATGGCGAAAAAACGGTCACATTTTTTTTGTTTCAGTTTTGCCATTATTTTGATGCAGTATGAAGCTAATAAAAATGCTGATTCGGAAATTATAACCAGCTTTGAAATCGGCTTAAAATTGATTTAAAAAAACGCTTTTAAATGTTAAAAAAACAACCATTTTGTCAACAATCGATTCGATATCAATATCGTAATTTTAAGAACAGTTTTCATCGAATATCTTAACCAACTCCCAACCGATTATGAAACCGAATACCATTCCTAAATCAGAGCTTCAATAACCACCGATTGGCAGTAAAAGATCTGTAAACCGAAACAACCACTTTTTTGACGATTTTTGGAAAAAATCATGATGGTACCCCTTTCCAAAATGGCGAAAAAACGGTCAAATTTTTTTATTCCAGTTTTGCCATTATTTTGATGCAGTATGAAGCTAATAAAAATGCTGATTCAGAAATTATAACGAGCTTTGAAATCGGTTTAAAATTGATGTAAAGAAACGTTTTTAAATGATAAAAAAAACAACCATTTGTCAACTACGGATTCGATATCAATATCGTAATTTTAAGAACAGTTTTCATGAAATATCTTGGCCAACTCGCAACCGATTAGAAAACCGAATACCATTCCTAAATCAGAGCTTCAATATCCACCGATTCGCAGTAAAAGATCTGGAAACCGAAACAACCAATTTATTGACAATTTTTGGAAAAAATCATGATGGTACCCCTTTCCAAAATGGCGAAAAAACGGTAAATTTTTTTTGTTTCAGTGTTGCCATTATTTTGATGCAGTATGAAGCTAATAAAAATGCTGATGCGGAAATTATAACCAGCTTTGAAATCGGTTTAAAATTAATTTAAAAAAACGATTTTAAATGTTAAAAAATACAACCATTTTGTCAACTATCGATTCGATATCAATATCGTAATTTTAAGAACAGTTTTCATCGAATATCTGAACCAACTCCCAACCGATTATGAAACCGAATACCATTCCTAAATCAGAGCTTCAATATCCACCAATTCGCAGTAAAAGATCGGGAAATTGGTTTGAAAATGATTAAAAGAAACGCTTTTGAATTTAAACAAAATTCACAATTTTGTCAACTATCGATTCGATAGCGAAATCGTAATTTTTATAACAGTTGTCATCGAATATCTTGGCCAACTCGCAACCGAATAGGAAACCGTATACCATTCCTAAATCAGAGCTTCAATATCCACCGATTCGCAGTAAAAGAACGGGAAATAGGTTTGAAAATGATTGTAAAAGCGCTTCTAAATTTAAACAAAAATCACAATTTTGTCAACTAACGATGCGACATCAATATCGTAATTTTAAGAACAGTTTTCATGAAATATTTTGGCCAACTCGCAACCGATTAGAAAACCGAATACCATTCCTAACTCAGAGCTTCAATATCCACTGATTCGCAGTAAAAGATCGGGAAATTGGTTTGAAAATGATTAAAAGAAACGCTTTTGATTTTAAACAAAATTCACAATTTTGTCAACTATCGGTTCGATAGCGATATCGTAATTTTTAGAACAGTTGTCATCGAATACCTTGGCCAACTCGCAACCGAATAGGAAACCGTATACCATTCCTAAATCAGAGCTTCAATATCCACCGATTGGCAGTAAAAGATCTGGAAACCGAAACAACCAATTTTTTGACGATTTTTGGAAAAAATCATGATGGTACCCCTTTCCAAAATGGCGAAAAAACGGTCACATTTTTTTTGTTTCAGTTTTGCCATTATTTTGATGCAGTATGAAGCTAATAAAAATGCTGATTCGGAAATTTAACCAGCTTTGAAATCGGTTTAAAATTGATTTAAAAAAACGCTTTTAAATGTTAAAAAAAAAACCATTTTGTCAACTATCGATTCGATATCAATATCGTAATTTTAAGAACAGTTTTCATCGAATATCTTAACCAACTCTCAACCGATTATGAAACGGAATACCATTCCTAAATCAGAGCTTCAATATCCACCGATTCGAAGTAAAAGATCGGGAAATTGGTTTAAAAATGATTAAAAGAAACGCTTTTGAATTTAAACAAAATTCACAATTTTGTCAACTATCGATTCGATAGCGATATCGTAATTTTTAGAACAGGTGTCATCGAATATCTTGGCTAACTCGCAACCGAATAGGAAACCGTATACTATTCCTAAATCAGAGCTTCAATATCCACCGATTCGCAGTAAAAGATCGGGAAATAGGTTTGAAAATGATTGTAAAAACGCTTCTAAATTTAAACAAAAATCACAATTTTGTCAACTGACGATTCGACATCAATATCGTAATTTTAAGAACAGTTTTCATGAAATATTTTGGCCAACTCGCAACCGATTAGAAAACCGAATACCATTCCTAAATCAGAGCTTCAATATCCACCGATTGGCAGTAAAAGATCTGGAAACCGAAACAACCAATTTTTTAAGATTTTTGGGAAAAAACCATGATGGTACCCCTTTCCAAAATGGCGAAAAAACGGTCAAATTTTTTTTGTTTCAGTTTTGCCATTATTTTGATGCAGTATGAAGCTAATAAAAATGCTGATTCGGAAATTATAACCAGCTTTGAAATCGGTTTAAAATTGATTTAAAAAAACGCTTTTAAATGTTAAAAAAAAAACCATTTTGTCAACTATCGATTCGATATCAATATCGTAATTTTAAGAACAGTTTTCATCGAATATCTGAACCAACTCCCAACCGATTATGAAACCGAATACCATTCCTAAATCAGAGCTTCAATATCCACCCATTCGCAGTAAAAGATCGGGAAATAGGTTTGAAAATGATTGTAAAAACGCTTCTAAATTTAAACAAAAATCAAAATTTTGTCAACTAACGATTCGAATTCAATATCGTAATTTTAAGAACAGTTTTCATGAAATATTTTGGCCAACTCGCAACCGATTACAAAACCGAATACCATTCCTAAATCAGAGCTTCAATAACCACCGATTGGCAGTAAAAGATCTGTAAACCGAAACAACCAATTTTTTGACGATTTTTGGAAAAAATCATGATGGTACCCCTTTCCAAAATGGCGAAAAAACGGTCAAATTTTTGTATTCCAGTTTTGCCATTATTTTGATGCAGTATGAAGCTAATAAAAATGCTGATTCAGAAATTAGAACGAGCTTTGAAATCGGTTTAAAATTGATTTAAAGAAACGCTTATAAATGATAAAAAAAAACAACCATTTGTCAACTACGGATTCGATATCAATATCGTAATTTTAAGAACAGTTTTCATGAAATATCTTGGCCAACTCGCAACCGATTAGAAAACCGAATACCATTCCTAAATCAGAGCTTCAATATCCACCGATTCGCAGTAAAAGATCTGGAAACCGAAACAACCAATTTATTGACAATTTTTGGAAAAAATCATGATGGTACCTCTTTCCAAAATGGCGAAAAAACGGTCCAATTTTTTTGTTCCAGTTCTGCCATTATTTTGATGCAGTATGAAGCTAATTAAAATGTTGATTTAGGAATGAGAATCAGATATGAAATCGGTTTGAGAATTATTAAAATAAAACGCTTTTAAATGTTGTAAATATCACAAATTGGCCAATTATTAGCTTCCAACGCCATACAATTTTCAAATTGAAATTTGTTTATGTTTTTTATGTCAAATCTAGGTTACTTCGCAATTTTGGCTGTGATATAGAACCATGTTGTTCCCGAGAATATTCCCCCTATAAATGAAACACAATATCCATATTCATTAAAAAATAGTTTAATTTCAGAGTTTTATTTTCAAAAAAGATACATACTTTCATTTTACATATTATGATATAATATAATATAATTATTTGATACTGCTTCCTAAAAAGATATTGTTGATATCCTGAAGAGGCTGACTGAATGTGTACCGAGCTGCGAAGGATAGTTGTAGAATGCGAATGATCCTGATCGTTTCGTACCAGAGAAATAAGGTTGACATGACTCTGCCCATAATCCTCCATTGACTCCACGGCGTCCAGGCATTTGAATCGATTTGCTGCATTCCTTTCATCTGGAAAATAAAACAAGTGAAAAAATTAGTTTCCTATCTAACATTATTAGACACATGATATGAACTGGCTAGAACACCTCCTCTTGAATTTATGATTCATTCCCAATCAAACTACATCAAAATCATTAATTTTTTAATATTTTGGCTATTATCTTAACGTATATAATTATTTTCAAACCGATTTATCCCACATCGCTGGACAAAAAGGGGAGTTGAGTCAAGGATCCTAAAAATTTAATTCTTTTACTCTGTTTTATTTACAGATTCATGAACAATACCAGGAAAAGTGATTCTTTGAAAAACCATCAATAAAAAGAACTGATCTTCTAGCAGAGAAGGACTGTTTATGAGCGGAAGAGCGACTTTTCCTGGAACCGTATGGAACAAAGCCATAACTTGTGTGGACCAGATATTAAAGTGAGTATAGGAACACCCTGTTTTTAAATATAATACTAAATCTAAAATTTATTTTGCAGATCAGGAGAAGCTTCCCTACAATGAACATCGCCGGCACTGAGTGAATGAAACGCACAATCTGATACTTCAGCATCTGTAGCATTACAACGTGTATTTTATAAAATCAACAAAATACAATGTAATAATAAAATAAAATTTTAAATTTAAATATATTATGTGTTTTTATTGGAATATTAGATTTGGGGCAAGAGGAGTGCAGGATTACTTAGTAGGGGGATGTATATGGCAATTAAAAGTTTTCAGATAATATCCAGGCTAATAAGTTGCCGATATCGAAACGGGATACCATCTACCATTCTAGGACTCAATATACTATAATCAATATAAAAACATTGAAAATGCCGGATTGCAGGATCTTTTGAAGCAGATAGATGAAGTCTGAAGCTCTGGTTTATGAAATTTCTTTAGAAATAAAATCGATTTAAAAGAGATTCAAATTTAAATGTTTAAAAAACCAACCATTTTGTCGACTATCGATTCGATATCAATATTGTAATTTTAAGAACAGTTCTCATGGAATATCTTGGCTTCGCAACCGATTGGGAAACCGAATACCATTCCCAAATCAGAGCTTTAATATCCACCGATTCGCAGTAAAAGATCGGGAAATAGGTTTGAAAATGATTGTAAAAACGCTTCTAAATTTAAATAAAAATCACAATTTTGTCAACTAACGATTCGACATCAATATCGTAATTTTAAGAACAGTTTTCATCGAATATCTTGGCCAACTCGCAACCGAATAGGAAACCGTATACCATTCCTAAGTCAGAGCTTCAATATCCACCGATTGGCAGTAAAAGATCTGGAAACCGAAACAACCAATTTTTTTACGATTTTTGGAAAAAATCATGATGGTACCCCTTTCCAAAATGGCGAAAAAACGGTCAAATTTTTTTTATTCCAGTTTTGCCATTATTTTGATGCAGTATGAAGCTAATAAAAATGCTGATTCGGAAATTATAACCAGCTTTGAAATCGGCTTAAAATTGATTTAAAAAAACGCTTTTAAATGTTAAAAAAACAACCATTTTGTCAACAATCGATTCGATATCAATATCGTAATTTTAAGAACAGTTTTCATCGAATATCTTAACCAACTCCCAACCGATTATGAAACCGAATACCATTCCTAAATCAGAGCTTCAATATCCACCGATTCGCAGTAAAAGATCGGGAAATTGGTTTGAAAATGATTAAAAGAAACGCTTTTGAATTTAAACAAAATTCACAATTTTGTCAACTATCGATTCGATAGCGATATCGTAATTTTTAGAACAGTTGTCATCGAATATCTTGGCCAACTCGCAACCGAATAGGAAACCGTATACCATTCCTAAATCAGAGCTTCAATATCCACCGATTGGCAGTAAAAGATCTGGAAACCGAAACAACCAATTTTTTGACGATTTTTGGAAAAAATCATGATGGTACCCCTTTCCAAAATGGCGAAAAAACGGTCAAATTTTTTTATTCCAGTTCTGCCATTATTTTGATGCAGTATGAAGCTAATTAAAATGTTGATTTAGGAATGAGAATCAGATATGAAATCGGTTTGAGAATGATTAAAATAAAACGCTTTTAAATGTTGTAAATATCACAAATTGGCCAATTATTAGCTTCCAACGCCATACAATTTCCAAATTGAAATTTGTTTATGTTTTTTATGTCAAATCTAGGTTACTTCGCAATTTTGGCTGTGATATAGAACCATGTTGTTCCCGAGAATATTCCCCCTATAAATGAAACACAATATCCATATTCATTAAAAAATAGTTTAATTTCAGAGTTTTATTTTCAAAAAAGATACATACTTTCATTTTACATATTATGATATAATATAATATAATTATTTGATACTGCTTCCTAAAAAGATATTGTTGATATCCTGAAGAGGCTGACTGAATGTGTACCGAGCTGCGAAGGATAGTTGTAGAATGCGAATGATCCTGATCGTTTCGTACCAGAGAAATAAGGTTGACATGACTCTGCCCATAATCCTCCATTGACTCCACGGCGTCCAGGCATTTGAATCGATTTGCTGCATTCCTTTCATCTGGAAAATAAAACAAGTGAAAAAATTAGTTTCCTATCTAACATTATTAGACACATGATATGAACTGGCTAGAACACCTCCTCTTGAATTTATGATTCATTCCCAATCAAACTACATCAAAATCATTAATTTTTTAATATTTTGGCTATTATCTTAACGTATATAATTATTTTCAAACCGATTTATCCCACATCGCTGGACAAAAAGGGAGTTGAGTCAAGGATCCTAAAAATTTAATTCTTTTACTCTGTTTTATTTACAGATTCATGAACAATACCAGGAAAAGTGATTCTTTGAAAAACCATCAATAAAAAGAACTGATCTTCTAGCAGAGAAGGACTGTTTATGAGCGGAAGAGCGACTTTTCCTGGAACCCTATGGAACAAAGCCATAACTTGTGTGGACCAGATATTAAAGTGAGTATAGGAACACCCTGTTTTTAAATATAATACTTAATCTAAAATTTATTTTGCAGATCAGGAGAAGCTTCCCTACAATGAACATCGCCGGCACTGAGTGAATGAAACGCACAATCTGATACTTCAGCATCTGTAGCATTACAACGTGTATTTTATAAAATCAACAAAATACAATGTAATAATAAAATAAAATTTTAAATTTAAATATATTATGTGTTTTTATTGGAATATTAGATTTGGGGCAAGAGGAGTGCAGGATTACCTAGTAGGGGGATGTATATGGCAATTAAAAGTTTTCAGATAATATCCAGGCTAATAAGTTGCCGATATCGAAACGGGATACCATCTACGATTCTGAGACTCAATATACTATAATCAATATAAAAACATTGGAAATGCCGGATTGCAGGATCTTTTGAAGCAGATAGATGAAGTCTGAAGCTCTGGTCTATGAAATTTCTTTAGAAATGAAATCGATTTAAAAGAGATTCAAATTTAAATGTTTAAAAAACCAACCATTTTGTCGACTATCGATTCGATATCAATATTGTAATTTTAAGAACAGTTTTCATGGAATATCTTGGCCATCTCGCAACCGATTGGGAAACCGAATACCATTCCCAAATCAGAGCTTTAATATCCACCGATTCGCAGTAAAAGATCGGGAAATAGGTTTGAAAATGATTGTAAAAACGCTTCTAAATTTAAACAAAAATCACAATTTTGTCAACTAACGATTCGACATCAATATCGTAATTTTAAGAACAGTTTTCATCGAATATCTTGGCCAACTCGCAACCGAATAGGAAACCGTATACCATTCCTAAGTCAGAGCTTCAATATCCACCGATTGGCAGTAAAAGATCTGGAAACCGAAACAACCAATTTTTTTAAGATTTTTGGGAAAAAACCATGATGGTACCCCTTTCCAGAATGGCGAAAATCGGTCAAATTTTTTTGTTTCAGTTTTGCCATTATTTTGATGCAGTATAAAGCTAATAAAAATGCTGATTCGGTTATTATAACCAGCTTTAAAATCGGTTTGAAATTGATTTAAAAAACGCTTTTAAATGTTAAAAAAGACAACCATTTTGTCGACTATCGATTCGATATCAATATCGTAATTTTAAGAACAGTTTTCATGGAATATCTTGGCCAACTCGCAACCGATTGGGAAACCGAATACCATTCCCAAATCGGAGCTTTAATATCCACCGATTCGCAGTAAAAGATCGGGAAATAGGTTTGAAAATGATTGTAAAAACGCTTCTAAATTTAAACAAAAATCACAATTTTGTCAACTATCGATTCGATATCGATATCGTAACTTTTAGAACAGTTTTCATCGAATATCTTGGCCAACTCGCGACCAAATAGGAAACCGTATACCATTCCTAAATCAGACCTTAAATATCCACCGATTGGCAGTAAAAGATCTGGAAACAAAAACAACTAATTTTTTGACGATTTTTGGAAAAAACCCCTTTCCAAAATGGCGAAAATCGGTCAAATTTTTTTGTTTCAGTTTTGCCATTATTTTGATGCAGTATAAAGCTAATAAAAATGCTGATTCGGAAATTATAACCAGATTTAAAATCGGTTTAAAATTGATTTGAAAAAAATGCTTTTAAATGTTAAAAAAACAACCATTTTGTCGACTATCGATTCGATATCAATATCGTAATTTTAAGAACAGTTTTCATGGAATATCTTGGCCAACTCGCAACCGATTGGGAAACCGAATACCATTCCCAAATCAGAGCTTTAATATCCACCGATTCGCAGTAAAAGATCGGGAAATAGGTTTGAAAATGAATGTAAAAACGCTTCTAAATTTAAACAAAAATCACAATTTTGTCAACTAACGATTCGACATCAATATCGTAATTTTAAGAACAGTTTTCATCGAATATCTTGGCCAACTCGCAACCGAATAGGAAACCGTATACCATTCCTAAGTCAGAGCTTCAATATCCACCGATTGGCAGTAAAAGATCTGGAAACCGAAACAACCAATTTTTTTAAGATTTTTGGGAAAAAACCATGATGGTACCCCTTTCCAAAATGGCGAAAAAACGGTCAAATTTTTTTGTTTCAGTTTTGCCATTATTTTGATGCAGTATAAAGCTAATAAAAATGCTGATTCGGAAATTATAACCAGCTTTGAAATCGGTTTAAAATTGATTTGAAAAAAACGCTTTTAAATGTTAAAAAAACAACCATTTTGTCGACTATCGATTCAATATCAATATCGTAATTTTTAGAACAGTTTTCATGGAATATCTTGGCCATCTCGCAACCGATTGGAAAAACGAATACCATTCCCAAATCAGAGCTTTAATATCCACCGATTCGCAGTAAAAGATCGGGAAATAGGTTTGAAAATGATTGTAAAAACGCTTCTAAATTTAAACAAAAATCACAATTTTGTCAACTATCGATTCGACATCAATATCGTAATTTTAAGAACAGTTTTCATCGAATATCTTGGCCAACTCGCAACCGAATAGGAAACCGTATACCATTTCCATGTCAGACCTTCAATATCAACCGATTGGCAGTAAAAGATCTGGAAACCGAAAAAATTAATATTTTGACGATTTTTGGAAAAAACTATGATGGTACCCCTTTCCAAAATGGCGAAAAAACGATCAAATTTTTTTGTTTCAGTTTGCCATTATTTTGATGCAGTATGAAGCTAATACAAATGCTGATTCGGAAATTATAACCAGATTTGAAATCGGTTTAATATTGATTTAAAAGAACGCTTTTAAATGTTTAAAAAAACAACCATTTGTCGACTATCGATTCGATATCAATATCGTAATTTTTAGAACAGTTTTCATGGAATATCTTGGCCAACTCGCAACCGATTGGGAAACCGAATACCATTCCCAAATCAGAGCTTTAATATCCACCGATTCGCAGTAAAAGATCGGAAAAAAAGTTTGAAAATGATTGTAAAAACGCTTCTAAATTTAAACAAAAATCACAATTTTGTCAACTATCAATTCGACATCAATATCGTAATTTTAAGAACAGTTTTCATCGAATATCTTGGCCAACTCGCAACCGAATAGGAAACCGTATACCATTTCTAAGTGAGAGCTTCAATATTAACCGATTGGCAGTAAAATATCTGGAAACCGGAACAATCAATATTTTGACGATTTTTGGAAAAAACTATGATTCGCCCTTTCCAAAATGGCGAAAAAATGGTCAAATTTTTTTTGTTTCAATTTTGCCATTATTGTGATGCAGTATGAAGCTAATAAAAATGCTGATTCGGAAATTATAACCAGATTTAAAATCGGTTTAAAATTGATTTGAAAAAAATGCTTTTAAATGTTAAAAAAAACAACCATTTTGTCGACTATCGATTCGATATCAATATCGTAATTTTTAGAACAGTTTTCATGGAATATCTTGGCCAACTCGCAACCGATTGGGAAACCGAATACCATTCCCAAATCAGAGCTTTAATATCCACCGATTCGCAGTAAAAGATCGGGAAATAGGTTTGAAAATGAATGTAAAAACGCTTCTAAATTTAAACAAAAATCACAATTTTGTCAACTATCGATTCGATATCGATATCGTAACTTTTAGAACAGTTTTCATCGAATATCTTGGCCAACTCGCGACCAAATGGGAAACCGTATACCATTCCTAAATCAGACCTTAAATATCCACCGATTGGCAGTAAAAGATCTGGAAACAAAAACAACTAATTTTTTGACGATTTTTGGAAAAAACCCCTTTCCAAAATGGCGAAAATCGGTCAAATTTTTTTGTTTCAGTTTTGCCATTATTTTGATGCAGTATAAAGCTAATAAAAATGCTGATTCGGAAATTATAACCAGATTTAAAATCGGTTTAAAATTGATTTGAAAAAAATGCTTTTAAATGTTAAAAAAACAACCATTTTGTCGACTATCGATTCGATATCAGTATCGTAATTTTAAGAACAGTTTTCATGGAATATATTGGCCAACTCGCAACCGATTGGGAAACCGAATACCATTCCCAAATCAGAGCTTTAATATCCACCGATTCGCAGTAAAAGATCGGGAAATAGGTTTGAAAATGATTGTAAAAACGCTTCTAAATTTAAACAAAAATCACAATTTTGTCAACTAACGATTCGACATCAATATCGTAATTTTAAGAACAGTTTTCATCGACTATCTTGGCCAACTCGCAACCGAATAGGAAACCGTATACCATTCCTAAGTCAGAGCTTCAATATCCACCGATTGGCAGTAAAAGATCTGGAAACCGAAACAACCAATTTTTTTAAGATTTTTGGGAAAAAACCATGATGGTACCCCTTTCCAAAATGGCGAAAAAACGATCAAATTTTTTTGTTTCAGTTTTGCCATTATTTTGATGCAGTATAAAGCTAATAAAAATGCTGATTCGGAAATTATAACCAGCTTTGAAATCGGTTTAAAATTGATTTGAAAAAAACGCTTTTAAATGTTAAAAAAACAACCATTTTGTCGACTATCGATTCGATATCAATATCGTAATGTTTAGAACAGTTTTCATGGAATATCTTGGCCAACTCGCAACCGATTGGAAAACCGAATACCATGCCAAAATCAGAGCTTTAATATCCACCGATTCGCAGTAAAAGATCGGGAAATAGGTTTGAAAATGATTGTAAAAACGCTTCTAAATTTAAACAAAAATAACAATTTTGTCAACTATCGATTCGACATCAATATCGTAATTTTAAGAACAGTTTTCATTGAATATTTTGGCCAACTCGCAACCGAATAGGAAACCGTATACCATTCCTAAGTCAGAGCTTCAATATCCACCGATTCGCAGTAAAAGATCGGGAAATTGGTTTGAAAATGATTAAAAGAAACGCTTTTGAATTTAAACAAAATTCACAATTTTGTCAACTATCGATTCGATAGCGATATC
Source organism: Drosophila vallismaia (assembly GCA_035047325.1). Taxonomy (NCBI): domain Eukaryota; kingdom Metazoa; phylum Arthropoda; class Insecta; order Diptera; family Drosophilidae; genus Drosophila; species Drosophila vallismaia. The sequence continues at coordinate 294,938 of JAWNPU010000002.1, read as the reverse complement.
GTAATTTTAAGAACAGTTGTCATCGAATATCTTGGCCAACTCGCAACCAAATAGGAAACCGAATACCATTCCTAAATCAGAGCTTTAATATCCACCGATTGGCAGTAAAAGATCTGGAAACAGAAACAACTAATTTTTTGACGATTTTTGGAAAAAATCATAATGGTACCCCTTTCCAAAATGGCGAAAAAACGGTCAAATTTTTTTGTTTCAGTTTTGCCATTATTTTGTTGCAGTATAAAGCTAATAAAAATGCTGATTCGGAAATTATAACCAGCTTTGAAATCGGTTTAAAATTGATTTGAAAAAAACGCTTTTAAATGTTAAAAAAACAACCATTTTGTCGACTATCGATTCAATATCAATATCGTAATTTTTAGAACAGTTTTCATGGAATATCTTGGCCATCTCGCAACCGATTGGAAAAACGAATACCATTCCCAAATCAGAGCTTTAATATCCACCGATGCGCAGTAAAAGATCGGGAAATAGGTTTGAAAATGATTGTAAAAACGCTTCTAAATTTAAACAAAAATCACAATTTTGTCAACTATCGATTCGACATCAATATCGTAATTTTAAGAACAGTTTTCATCGAATATCTTGGCCAACTCGCAACCGAATAGGAAACCGTATACCATTTCCAAGTCAGAGCTTCAATATCAACCGATTGGCAGTAAAAGATCTGGAAACCGAAAAAATCAATATTTTGACGATTTTTGGAAAAAACTATGATGGTACCCCTTTCCAAAATGGCGAAAAAACGATCAAATTTTTTTGTTTCAGTTTGCCATTATTTTGATGCAGTATGAAGCTAATACAAATGCTGATTCGGAAATTATAACCAGATTTGAAATCGGTTTAATATTGATTTAAAAGAACGCTTTTAAATGTTTAAAAAAACAACCATTTGTCGACTATCGATTCGATATCAATATCGTAATTTTTAGAACAGTTTTCATGGAATATCTTGGCCAACTCGCAACCGATTGGGAAACCGAATACCATTCCCAAATCAGAGCTTTAATATCCACCGATTCGCAGTAAAAGATCGGAAAAAAAGTTTGAAAATGATTGTAAAAACGCTTCTAAATTTAAACAAAAATCACAATTTTGTCAACTATCGATTCGATATCGATATCGTAATTTTTAGAACAGTTTTCATTGAATATTTTGGCCAACTCGCAACCGAATAGGAAACCGTATATCATTCCTAAATCAGAGCTTCAATATCCACCGATTGGCAGTAAAAGATCTGGAAACAGAAACAACAAATTTTTTGACAATTTTTGGAAAAAATCATGATGGTACCCCTTTCCAAAATGGCGAAAAAAACGGTCAAATTTTTTTGTTTCAGTTTTGCCATTATTTTAATGCAGTTTAAAGCTAATAAAAATAGTTATTCGGAAATTATAACCAGCTTTGAAATCGGTTTAAAATTGATTTTAAAAAAACGCTTTTAAATGTTAAAAAAACAACCATTTTGTCGACTATCGATTCGATATCAATATCGTAATTTTTAGAACTGTTTTTATGGAATAGCTCGGACAACTCGCAACCGATTGGGAAACCGAATACCATTCCTAAATCAGAGCTTTAATATCCACCGATTCGCAGTAAAAGATCGGGAAATAGGTTTGAAAATGATTGTAAAAACGCTTCTAAATTTAAACAAAAATCACAATTTTGTCAACTATCGATTCGATATCGATATCGTAATTTTTAGAACAGTTTTCATCGAATATCTTGGCCAACTCGCAACCAAATAGGAAACCGTATATCATTCCTAAATCAGAGCTTCAATATCCACCGATTGGCAGTAAAAGATCTGGAAACAGAAACAACTAATTTTTTGATGATTTTTGGAAAAAATCATGATGGTACCCCTTTCCAAAATGGCGAAAAAACGATCAAATTTTTTTGTTTCAGTTTGCCATTATTTTGATGCAGTATGAAGCTAATACAAATGCTGATTCGGAAATTATAACCAGATTTGAAATCGGTTTAATATTGATTTAAAAGAACGCTTTTAAATGTTTAAAAAAACAACCATTTGTCGACTATCGATTCGATATCAATATCGTAATTTTTAGAACAGTTTTCATGGAATATCTTGGCCAACTCGCAACCGATTGGGAAACCGAATACCATTCCCAAATCAGAGCTTTAATATCCACCGATTCGCAGTAAAAGATCGGAAAAAAAGTTTGAAAATGATTGTAAAAACGCTTCTAAATTTAAACAAAAATCACAATTTTGTCAACTATCAATTCGACATCAATATCGTAATTTTAAGAACAGTTTTCATCGAATATCTTGGCCAACTCGCAACCGAATAGGAAACCGAATACCATTCCCAAATCAGAGCTTTAATATCCACCGATTCGCAGTAAAAGTTTGAAAATGATTGTAAAAACGCTTCTAAATTTAAACAAAAATCACAATTTTGTCAACTATCGATTCGATATCGATATCGTAATTTTTAGAACAGTTTTCATCGAATATCTTGGCCAACTCGCAACCAAATAGGAAACCGTATATCATTCCTAAATCAGAGCTTCAATATGCACCGATTGGCAGTAAAAGATCTGGAAACAGAAACAACTAATTTTTTGACGATTTTTGGAAAAAATCATGATGGTACCCCTTTCCAAAATGGCGAAAAAACGGTCAAATTTTTTTGTTTCAGTTTTGCCATTATTTTAATGCAGTTTAAAGCTAATAAAAAAAATTATTCGGAAATTATAACCAGCTTTGAAATCGGTTTAAAATTGATTTTAAAAAAACGCTTTTAAATGTTAAAAAAACAACCATTTTGTCGACTATCGATTATATCAATATCGTAATTTTAAGAACAGTTTTCATCGAATATCTTGGCCAACTCGCAACCGAATAGGAAACCGAATACCATTCCCAAATCAGAGCTTTAATATCCACCGATTCGCAGTAAAAGTTTGAAAATGATTGTAAAAACGCTTCTAAATTTAAACAAAAATCACAATTTTGTCAACTATCGATTCGATATCGATATCGTAATTTTTAGAACAGTTTTCATCGAATATCTTGGCCAACTCGCAACCAAATAGGAAACCGTATATCATTCCTAAATCAGAGCTTCAATATGCACCGATTGGCAGTAAAAGATCTGGAAACAGAAACAACTAATTTTTTGACGATTTTTGGAAAAAATCATGATGGCGAAAAAACGGTCAAATTTTTTTGTTTCAGTTTTGCCATTATTTTAATGCAGTTTAAAGCTAATAAAAATAGTTATTCGGAAATTATAACCAGCTTTGAAATCGGTTTAAAATTGATTTTAAAAAAACGCTTTTAAATGTTAAAAAAACAACCATTTTGTCGACTATCGATTATATCAATATAGTAATTTTTAGAACAGTTTTCATGGAATATCTTGGCCAACTCGCAACCGATTGGGAAACCGAATACCATTCCCAAATCAGAGCTTTAATATCCACCGATTCGCAGTAAAAGTTTGGAAATGATTGTAAAAACGCTTCTAAATTTAAACAAAAATCACAATTTTGTCAACTATCGATTCGATATCGATATCGTAATTTTTAGAACAGTTTTCATCGAATATCTTGGCCAACTCGCAACCAAATAGGAAACCGTATATCATTCCTAAATCAGAGCTTCAATATCCACCGATTGGCAGTAAAAGATCTGGAAACAGAAACAACTACTTTTTTGATGATTTTTCCAAAATGGCGAAAAAACAATTTTGTCAACTATCGATTCGATAGCGATATCGTAATTTTTAGAACAGTTGTCATCGAATATCTTGGCCAACTCGCAACCGAATAGGAAACCGTATACCATTCCTAAATCAGAGCTTCAATATCCACCGATTGGCAGTAAAAGATCTGGAAACCGAAACAACCAATTTTTTGACGATTTTTGGAAAAAATCATGATGGTACCCCTTTCCAAAATGGCGAAAAAACGGTCAAATTTTTTTGTTTCAGTTATGCCGTTATTTTGATGCAGTATGAAGCTAATTAAAATGCTGATTCGGAAATTATAACCAGCTTTGAAATCGGTTTGAAATTGATTTAAAAAAACGCTTTTAAATGTTAACAAAAACAACCATTTTGTCGACTATCGATTCGATATCAATATCGTAATTTTTAGAACAGTTTCATGGAATATCTTGGCCATCTCGCAACCGATTGGGAAACCGAATACCATTCCCAAATCAGAGCTTTAATATCCACCGATTCACAGTAAAAGATCGGGAAATAGGTTTGAAAATGATTGTAAAGGGGGCCAGAATTTATTGAATATTTTTCAACAAATTGTTTTTGGGAATTAATAGAGAATAAATACCAAACAAACCGTGTCGCCAGTTATAGTCTTCCTTAGGGACTAAATGGCCATCGTGCTTTTGTAGTTAATAACTTATAAATAAAACCATTAAGTTCTACTTTGATCTTGTTTTTTAATTATCGTATATATCCTAGAATAGCATTAGGACGAGTTTACGAACTAGTTGGCTAAAATGCAAGTCAGTGTCTGTGGAGGCACTATTTGAATTAAACTACCTAAATCTATCACAGGCAGAACAGTAACTACGCACTACGAAACTACAACTACAACTATGCATCTAGGAACTTTTGGCTACCTCAAAACCGCACAGAAAAAATAAACGAAGTTTATATTGATTAATTTGGAAATTTCCACAGTACTTCTAAGATAATTTTTAAATAAAATCTTGCTCCTAATTTGCAAAGTTAACTGTTATCCTAACGGATAACCTTTAAAATCTTTGGGTCCTCTGCCGCAAATTAACCCAACTGTTAAGTTTTAAAATATCTGTGGCGAGTAAGAACTATTTCACAAAAAATAAATTTTCTAAAACAGGAGATTATGTGCGATTTCATTATCGGCTCGGGTGGCTCTGCGGCATGTTGAGCTCCCAGAGCTTCATGTTGTTGTCTAGCACCTCATGGAACCAGCTCTCCTTCTCCGGCTGATCCCGGAAAACAGGATTAAGAGCCTTGAGGTCGAGCTGCAGGATGGCGTCGTTGCCCAGTAGCTGGTCCAGTGATCGCAGCAGGGTGCTGTTTCCATGGAGCTTCAGAAGCGTCTGGTACTTAACCACGTAGTACTCATACTGAAGCTTCCGCTTGGCCCAACGCTCCACGGTGGCATTGGCGCTGGCCGACCGAATCTGTCCCAAGTGCTCTGCAAACCATGGGGCGAAGTAGTTGTAAAGGTCTAGTTTTGAGAGGCTGTTCAGGCCCTTGCTCTTAATCCGCTCCTTAATCATGCGGTAGTTCTTGCGGCTGTACACGAAGACCTGGTATAGCGAGTTCCCCGTTGTGTAGGAGTTCACATAGTGGGTACCGATTTTGTCCATGAAGGATACAGCGGAGGTAATGTTTCCGATCTCCAGTTGATCTATTTGCGTCTGCACATCGGGCACCACTTCCTGGTGCACAGGAATCGCAGACTTCAGACGTCCTGTCTCGCGAAAGCGCACTACTCTGACCAAAACGTAGGAGTAGTCTCCTTGGATGAAGGAGGTGTTTATGCCCAGCTTTTTGGCTGCGTTCTCCGGAAACCAGCCACCCGTAAACGCCTCCCACGGTTTGTCCATCCGTTCGATGGAAAAGTCCCGGAAATACGCCTGGAACAGCTGGCGCCGATTCTCACAGAACTCCATGTGGAAGTCGCCGTGAAAGATTCCAGGTGTAGTATCCTCATGACTCTCGGCCAGACCACTGAGGTTCTAGAACGAAAACCCATGTTATTGATTTCAAAAGGGTTTTTGCATTACCTCAAAAAGATTACCTTGTACACATTTTTCGTTGGTTCCTTAAAGACCCAACGTTCAGTCTCTACCATGTCGTTAAGGGGTATCACCCGCATCGATATGCTGAGGTAGCCGTATCGCAGGAATATATTAATGGCCTTGCCGATCCTTAGCTGGGATTCGCGACTGCCGGGAGAGCCACTGGCCAGGAGTGTCAGTGTCACAAGCCAGAACAGACCCGGCCGCGGGCTGTGGCTCGGGCGCGGGCTCATAACTTTTTAGCATTCACGGAAAACCTGAAAGGAATATGAAATATAAACTTTAAACCATTTTTTAATATAAAAAGAAAGAAAAGCAAGGGACAAGAAGATACTTGTAGTAGTCATTTTCTTTATTCGCAATGCAACATAATTTTCATTTAATACAAAGCGTGACAGGATTAGTTTTAAAAAATTTTACTGCAAGTTAGTGATTATATCTGTATTCATCATTTTAAAATTAAATGTTACAAGAGAGAAAAAATTGTGAATTAAGTCACAATTTAAAGGTACATAATGGTACAAGATCCGCACAAAAAAGGGTTAAAACCTGACAATGACTACAATAAACCAAAACTAATTGCTGTCCACTAAAACGCGTGACAAAACAAGTTTAAACCAACTTTTCCGGGCTTCTGTAACAAGCCACTTTTCCATCATACAATTAAAATGAAAATGTACCAATTGTGTTTGCAAATAGCCGGTCTAGACAAATAGAAAAGCTTACATTTCAAAATCGATCGTTAAACCATATCGGAGGGTTAACTATTCGGTTATAATTGCAGGGCCGACAAGTTCGCTTTTCCACTCCGTAGCCTATAAGCCGGGCGATAATTTATGCGGGTCTAATTGACCATGAACCTTCGGTAGCGTTGAACTTGAACCGTTGAGCTGCGAGTAGATCCGAGCTGAGCCAAGTTGGGTTCAGTAGAGGCCACCTGACTAGGTAGCTGGCGATGAGCAGCTTATACTGCGATCGCCGATCGCCTTAAGTGGCTGCAATTATCCCCCAAAAAGGCTTGGGTCATAAACAGAGCTACAAAGTAAAGCCATCAAAATTGGTTCGGTTGTCTTGAAGTTTGACTTGCAAATTATTTCCTAAACATAAACGAAAAGTAAAAAAATCCATTTTGCATGCCTCGTAACCGTTTTTTCTTGTTGGCCCACTCGGCTTCAGACCGGTTTATCCGTTCGCCAATTTTTCACAAGAGATTATGGCCAAGCGAGGAAGCCACAAAACATAACACGGCCAGCAAAAGCCGAATGCAAGTCAAGAAATTAGCCCAGGCCAATAGACATTCTAACAACATTGCGGGGCAACTTTTAATTCGAGCCGTTATCAGCCTCAGCGACGTGTTTGGCCGACCACAAAATGAATAAATATGTAGATACAAAAAAAAAAAAAAAAAAAACAGACAAAAAATAACAAAATATACACAAAGGTTAGCCGGGTGTTAGCCACGTTCGTGAGTCACACCTGTCGCACTAATTCGAGGCAGTCGAGCGCAACGGTAGCCAAACGGCAGCCGTCGAAAAACAGCCATGATGACACTCCAATTGTTAACAATTTAAGTGAACCATATTATCTGGGCGACGACTAAATTGTCCAGCAGGAAGTGAGGCCCTGAATAGAACGAAAAATCGAAACGTAAAAATCATTCATCTCTCCTTATCGTGATAAGCGATTATATGACAATTAATAAAGGCCCACCTTGGATGACTGGTATTCAGGAAATGCGGTACTCATTGAATATATTATTAGCAATCTATGTATAATACATTATTTCGCAATCAGTAGTTACGATGGCATCCGACTTGACCCCAACCTAAGAGATAATAAAGCCGCGTTTAGGTCCCAAGGATTCCCAAGGTAGCTCATAACCTTTGACAAATTCTAACAAGCATTTAATGCCTCTAATGGGCTTTAGAAAGCTTCATGGCAATATGAGGGCCTGAAGCCAATTGCCAAACCAGAGCCCCTCTTGAATGGGACATGTTGTGTGACATAATAATAGTTAGTATTGGAGGTATTTACAATAGCGGACGCATAACCTTGTGCAAAAGACCCAAAACAAAAATAAAAGCCGCAAACCGGAGTTCGAGATGAAGAAGACGGATTGAATCAAAAATTCAATGTGCGCACTCGGACTCAAAAACCAAAGGCAACTTAAATCAACTCGTTCAACTGTGACTCCCACTGCACAGAGAGAAATGTTGGGCTGTTTTGTCACTGAAGTACCTTTATTTTTATTAGGTGTATTTGGTTGATAAAGTCTTAGCCTCAGGTTTTGGTGGCCTTCCAAAAGACTACCTTGAATACCAGTTACTTGTATTTATTCTCATATCCAAGACAACATTTTCTCTCTGTGTATGTGTAGACTGCTAGACTGAAGCTCCGCCAATTGGAGATTCTTTATGCGCATTTTATGAGCTCTTCTGTGGTCCGGTGGTTTCTGGACACGAAGGGCACATCACTTTTAGTGAGTATATGAGACACAAGGGGCATAAGGTCTACAGTTTATAAGCCGCGCTTAATTTTATGCTTGCCCCGTTTTTGTAGCCTTTTGGGTTTCCTTGAGCAGTCTTAAACAAAAGTTGTCTGACTGCGACTGCGATTGAGGCGGCTGCTATTTTTGTTTTGCTTAGTTATTTCTTATTTACCTGGTCGAGAACTCGAATTAAAATTGACGTAACCGAAAAAATTCACAAGCAATGGCGTATCTGCGGGATGCGCCAAGACTGAGACTTGAATCTCTAAAGCAACTCTAAAGCGGTTTGCCTTATCACTTGGTTAGCGGCACTTGCTTTGGAAATTGTAAATTAAATTTCATAGCCGTGAAGCTGGTGGGTCACAGGTCGTCGCATGGCGCCTTCGAGTGATAAGACAGTGCCTAAATATAGATTGGGTATCGTGTTGTGCTCTGCTATTGGGTTTCCGAAACCCCCGACGCACACACTTTCAAGTGCCCAAAACTAGCACCAAAACACACTGCACACACACTGAGCACCCACTGTGACGTGATATGCCTTCAATGGCAATCCAAAATCCAAAAGCCGGAATCCGAGTCCAAAGCACTTACGCTCCTCGAAACGCGAGCAGCTCGAGCAGCACAACCTAACCTCCGGGAGCTCGACTTTGTAGTGATCGGAGCCGAGCGAACCTTGCCTTAGTAATTAAACTCACCTTAATACTGCCTAGTACTTGTACTCACTCATATAACATGCGAGCGGTTTGAAGACCAACTGAATACTTTTAGCTTCAACCAACTCTGCGATACTTCAAGATACGTTCGAGTATCTTATCCGTTGTCCATTACCCGGTTCGGGTATACTCACCTCCGATCTCGAGCTACCCGATTCGTATATCCGATTGGGAGAGAGAGTCGCAGACAGCGGCTATCAAAACTCGATCGGAGAGTCGACCAGCAACGAGTGTTGCAGTCAGTCAGCAACATGTTGCTGCTGCTGCTGCCGTTTCTGTTGAAATGTTTCGGTCGCCAAAGCGCAGTTCAATGACCGGAAATGGAAGTGCTTCTACTCCTCCAACTCGAATGGTTATGGCTAATGCTAATGTCCGACGGCCTGGCCTGACACCAATATCTATTGATGACATCTGCCGCCCCGGGGATACACAGTTCTTTCGCTTATTAAAATTTCCTGGCACGTTCCTCGAGGGCCTACACGAAACGATTGCAGTTTGGAGTTTGCGCAAGACTTGAATAAAACCCAGAATGCTGTAATCAAAAACTTTTGGCACTTGGTACTTTTTGGTTTTTGGTCCAAAAACCAAAAACTACAAACAACAAGTAAGTAACAGCCGGAGTGAAAACGAAAGTATCAAATTCGCATTACCTTGAAAATAAGCAAACAAATTTGGGTCAAGCTGTTGGGCGGTCTGCGACAGCGTTTGAAGTTTGAAGTTCGTGTTTAATATTTCAATTAGAAGATACAGATGCAAGAGTATCTCGTAGGTAGCTATGGCTGCAGGGCATCCGCTTGTCGCGTTGCCTTGGATTTTCGTCTCTCCACTGGGAATTTCCGAGAAATTCTGACCGTTGGCTTTCATAGAAAACCACAGGTCTTGGTCGCAATGGGGCGGGAGGGAACTTCCGCAAGACAAAAGCTCAAGTTGAAATTGTATCTCTCGTATATTTTCGGTTTTCTTTTTTTTGTCTTTAATATATATAGAAGTTGTGTGGTTTTGCTTTGTCTTTGCTGCATGCACGGTTCAAAACTTGTATATTTAAAATTCGGCATTTCAGTGTTTACTCGTTTTTATTTAATTCGAATTTCCGCCTCTTCTTCGTTTGCTGTGTTTCATTTTTAATTTTTATTATTAAATCCCATGTTTAAACTATGTATATATAATGACATTTTTATCATTTACTTTAAATGATATTTACTAACCGGCCTCTATGCGCTCCGATCGACCAATCGATCGAACGACTCCACACTCATTTAATTTATTTCATCTCATATTTCATATTTTATATTTCATTTATTTTAATAACAATTCACTCAATTAGCTCAAATCGCGTCAATCTACATATATTGACATTGGAGATCATAAGCATTATCAACTCAGCATCATCGTTATCATCAGCATCATTATCCCTTCGTTAACTTATGAAATTAGAGAAAAATTCTAATTCTTTTGCCATTTCCCTCTGCCTGCTCAACCTTCTTCTGCTTCTGCTTCCTTCATCTTTATGTAATATCAACAATAAATTTTTACTTAATCTTAGGGTGAAATTATTCTTAAAGTACAGCTACAATCTGCTCGCATCGGCTAAGAAAAAAGGATCAATTTAAAATACGAAACGAATCCTTCGAAATCCTAGCTCCTGGTCGTCCCTCCTTTCAATACTTTTCAATCTTTCCTACATCATAAAATATTAGATTTTGATTTGAGCATTCTCCTAATCTCTTTTCCTCACCTTTCTCTTCTATCCTGATTGGTGTTTTTTGGCACACCCAGCCCTGCCAGCATCCTTCATCTGGGGAGCCCATGTCTCCAGCTGCAATCTTTAAGGTATAATTAATAATACTCTTAGTTAATTTGGCCACTCGGCTGCTTTTGTGGTTGTTTTTGTGGGTAGGTAGTTAGTTCTTTTCCTCATATACACGTAGCTTGGATAGGATCGGTTGTTAGTTTTTGGGATACACTTCTATGATTTGCATTGCCTTCTCAGAACCAAAAAAAAAAACTGTTGCCCGGCGTGTCTAACGATAAATTCTTCTATGCAAAATTGTTCAACCATTTTGAAACCATAGAATTGTTCTGGATATATGTACTTTGTGTGGTTGTGGTATGGTTGGGAAATTTGAGTGGGTTGTGTGGTTGTAGGCTCGAACCAAGCTGTTTCCTCCATTCAATACTAAGTTCAATTTTTCAACTTCTGATAAGTGATTGCATGTGCACTCTCCTAAGTCGTAATCTAAATTCAGTTTCTCTTGTGGGGGCGTGGGGAATGTGGGAATGTACCTGCCGGAAGATGCTAAGGAGTCTCGAGGTTGCGGTTTAAGCTGCACCAATACAAAAAAAAGTTCTGGGTGGTTTTTCTGCTGATTGCTAAAGACATTGTCACGTGTAAAGTATCTCGAAAACTCGAAGCTGCTGCTCGTATTGGGTGGTTACTGGGCCTGCTGTGGGTCTAAGATTTCAATTCAAGTCGAATTCAAAGCATTCTCTCTGGATTTGGATCTCCAAGCATTTTCATTTGCATTTTCAATTTCCCCGTCCGTCTACATGGGTTAAGTCGGTTTCTGCTTTGGCTGTGGGTTAAAAGGAAGCGCTCCGCTATATTTATTCTTATTGAACTTGACTGATTTTCAATGTATCCAACCTGAGTTTGAGTTGTTCGAAAAATATATAAATATATATATGTGTGTGTATACATACATATTGTATTTTTTCATTTTCCTACGTTTTTTTGTTGTTGTCATTTTGTTAAATATTTATGTATATGTGTGTTTTTGGGTGTGTGTGTGGGTGGCGTTGACCCGCAATCTCTGCTTGACCTTTGCTAATTATTTTAATTCGTAATTGCTGTTAGTATGTGTGTGTTTTAGTGCTCACTCTATGTTTTTCCATTTGTTTTCTTTGCATTTGCATTTGCATTTGGTTTTTCTTTTGCTTTTTCTTGAATTAAACTTTGCTGCAATTCATCATTTTATTATGTTTGATTGCATTTTTGTTAATCTTACTCATTGGAATTTCTCATTTGGAATTCAATTAAACGTCAACAATTTGGTAGATAGTTTCTTTTATATGCTTTTCATTTGGTTTTCGTCGAGTGTAAGTGTTGTGATTGGAATTACTTTTGTTTTCTGTACCTATTCGTTATGTTTATTGCATTTAAAATGTGCACCTTACGACTCCTCTTCCCTCCGTAAGTAATTAATTATTTATTACTTGGCTTGAAACACTTGAAATTGCTCACATCTTAACCTTTTATTTTTGCTCTGTTTTCTTGTTGCTGTTATGTCTCCTTGTGTCTATTTTTAATTATATTTAATTACGTAGTTTTCTCTATAATTTACTAAATCGTTCAACGCCGCTTCTCCTTCTCCTTTGCGCTCACAAGGATCGCACCATAAATAATCCCCGGGTTAAAAACAATTTGGAGTGCTCTTTTTGGGGTTTTCGATTGATCTACCTCCACAGTTAACTTCGACACTAACAAGTGCAAGATTTACATAAGCGTTTAATGCTGTTCTGACTAAATGTCAAATAAAAACATAAATACAACAAAACAATAATAGAGGTAAAAATAAAACAATGATAGGAGGGCCTTTCATGACCACTTGGAATGGCAATACAATTGGCAATACAATATCTTCCCACCCCAATAAAGTACAAATAATTAGACTCTATCGGCGATGGCAAATATCCAAAACAACTTAAAATTATTACAATTAAAGATAAACCATATAGAGGCAAATACAATTGGTTGTTTGACAATCAACACCTTTGTGTTTTGCGTTGCGACCGCAGTTCCCATAATACCCTTCCATACTTAAATTATATAGCTCGGCGCCAGGCGCCTCCTATCCTCACTGTCATCTCATAGTGGTTGCTGTTGCATCTTCTGATGTTGCATCTGCATCTTCTGCTGCTGCTGCTGCTGCTTTTGCTGTTTCCTGTGTTTGTGCCTTGATAATACTTCACGGTGTCGTGGTGGTGTGTGGTGTGGTGTGCTGTTGTGTGCTGTGGTGTCCTAGTGTGTCTTCTGGTGATGTGGTGCAGTTGTGCCTCAGTAGAGAGCCACATTGGAGGCCTGCGTGTAGGCGTCCCACTCGCAGTCACAGCCCTCGAGGCAGTCGGGGCATTCAAGCTCGCTGTCTTGTCAGTAGAGCCAGGACACGGGCACCCACTGCGGGGTGGTGTGCACCCTCTCGATGGCCGTCTCCAGGGTGGCAATCGTCTCGCTGATGTCGTTGTTTACAATCGTCAGGTCGAAGAAATGGCCATACAACTGCCGCAGCATGTCCGACTCCTTGGCCAGTCGCTCCAGGCTGCCATCGTACTGCGGAAATAGGCACACAAAGAAATAATTACGATTAGGAAAAGAATCCGTGGCCCTGGTCAGGTTAGTCCACACTCACATCTGCTATGTTCTGCAGCGAGGGTGCGGCGATGAAGACGACATATGGAGTGAACTCTGCAGTGCGGAGAATCTTCAGCGCCTGCGGCTCCACATCCAATATGGCCATCTTTCCCTCGGTATGGATGCGCCGAATGGTGTCCAGCTTGGTGCCATACATGGCATCCTCGTGGGTGCCTAAAAAGACATTAATCTATCAAGTTTTCGGGGGGACAGAGTTGAGGAATTACCGTATTCCAAGTACTCATTCGCTCCGATGTCGGCCATCATCTCGTCGTGGGAAACAAAGTAATAGCTGCGTCCATTCTCCTCCTCGGGCTTAGCAGGTCTCGTTGTATCTGAAACGATATTCCAGGGTGTATTAATCATTTTTGTAAGCATCCCTAAACTCAAAGTTAACCAACCATAGCCTGGCTTTAAAATATTATATAATAAATTTTGCAGAGAGGAATAACAGCTTACTTGATGTTTTAAAACCAAATCTCTTAGAACAAAAAGTATGCAATGAATTATTCCGCATCATTAACTCATCTAATGGAGTGATTCTTTCAACGTTATGAAGATAAAACAACATTCAAAGTGTGTATGAAATATTGGAACCTCCAAATCGTTCTTATATCATATTTTTGGCAATTGATATCGCAGAAAGCGATGACACTTACGTGGAATGGGATAGGCGTACTTGTCCGGGTACTTGGAAATCAAAGTGTTCTTGATGTGCCGCCTGCCCACTCCATGGGCACCCAATAGCACCAATGTCTTTCGCTGGAAGTTCGGGTCTCCAACTGGGCAGGCACATGAAATAAAAGAACAAATATTTTTAAGGTAAGGGGCTGTGACCGAGACATATTGAAACCCACCTGGCACCTTGACAACCTCTTCGTACGTGACCACGTCGAGCGTGTCGAAGATGGCATTGTGCTTGGCCAGATACTTGTCCCGGCATTGCTTCTTCTTACGCCCGAAGATGGAGCAGTTAACTGTTGGTAATAACGGAGAACGGGTGTTAACAAATTGTATAAACATATGGCTAAGAGGCAAAGTAGAGAGTAGATTAGAGCAGCATGCTTTGAGAGCAGACAAAAAAAAACATGCTTGTAAAAATCATCGAGCTCATCAAATGGATTCATGATATAATTTTTGAGATGATTGAGTTATAATTGGTCCTGGCTTGATTGTTTGATTTTATATATTTTTATAGCTGCTTCCTATACTAGATTACTAGATTTTCTTTAGAATATTCTTTAAGAAATGTGATGATCTTTAAGCCAGCCTAGCGTGCAGTGGTGTGAGCTTGGGTGGCTAACAAATTTCTGAAGAAGCCTGGATACATCTTTGGGGATTATAAGCAGGGTTTCAACGATGACTGTGGTGCTGTGGTTATGTCTACTGTTTACAGATGGGATCGTGATCATGGGAAGTATGCTGTCTACACGATTCCTGGGGCTGGGTGGGGTTCGGAGGTGCCGTCTACAGAAGCTACTAACTTGGGTTTCTTGGGTGGGTTTGGTGGTTAGAGTGGGTGAGTCTTTGTACAAACAATTTTCTATCGATACAAATTCTGTTGTAAATAGGTGTCTATGTTTATGTTGTTTTTGTGGCATGACAGAACTCAAGAAGAAACGTTTAAAGTTGAGTCTTGACAACTCTCCTGGAGGAGACTAATTTAGTTTTAAGGTGTGTGTTTAGCTTGGTGTGGTTTTTGGTTGTTTGGTGGGTTGGTGGTTTGGTTTTTGGTTATATGGTAACTACCTGCTGATCCATCACACCCATCTGCGTGAGCGGAACATCCAGCACCCGGCTCTCCTGCATTATATTATTATACATACAGTTTATATAGCGATTGCTTTCGGTTCGATTTCGATATGCTTTAACTAGATACTTATTAGAGTTTTGTACAGGTGTGCTTTTGTAAAAGTGTGGTCTAAATTTGGCAGCATTTTGGGGCCTCACTTTTGATATATTTTTTTGGTTAATTTGAAAAGGTTTTCTTTGACTACTTTTTCGGGGCATGCAACTCTCTGAGTGGTCTGCGGTGTGTGTTAGTGGTTGGTTTATGGTGGGTGGTGTTTCTTGTGGGTGGCTTATGTGGCTGAGAGCTTGAGAGTTTGGGGGAGTAGAGTAGAGAGCGCTTTCCCTTTCGGTTAACTACGAGTTCGTCATACACTTCCAATATAAGTACAATTATTCATATAGCATACGATTTGATTTGATTATATCGAGCATCCAATTACACATAGAGAACACGGATAGTTCGAGTTCGAGAGGTCGGGGTTCCGAGGTCGGATCTGCCCGGGGACTCACCCTGCTCCTGTTTGGTCTTGTCGACCGTCTGGCAGGCGATCCGCCACTCCTGCAGCTCTGGCGACGGTATCAGTCCTGCGGATCCGCCCACCGTGTCCAGTCGCGCCTGCCACCAGTGATGATCGTCCTTGCTAATGATCTACAAACATTAAGGATTAACATTAAAATACACTCTGTTACTCCAATTTGCATTCCAGTCTTTAGTGCTCTACCTGCAGTATGTCGCCCACTTGGAATGATATGCCCGCCTGGGCACAGGGTATAAGCTCATCATCCAGCGGATTATAATCGAATTGTGCGCGCACGAAAATCTGCGTTGGAAAAAAAGAAGGTAAAGACCACAGAAATAAACCAGATGAGCATTAAACATCAAGAAAATCCACGAATAGTGGTGCTCAGTTGCAGGTCGATGAGTTGCTTTTCCTTTCGGTCCCATTTATTTTTTGCTGAGGCTGCAACCAAGTTGAATTTGAGGCTGCCTCAGCGAAATGGGTTTCGGTTTACCGAATTGTGTGCGAAACTCATTTGCATGTCAAAAGCAGCCACGGTAACAAATTTGTTAACAACAAACAAATTTAGCAAGCAGCACAGTAGATACCCTTTGCTCTTTGATTTATTTTACTTTTTCAAATGCTTAATAATAGAAACACTTTGCCAGATTGCCACAAAGGTTAAGCCTTTGCAGGACATCAAAGAGCCTGCTCGCTTGCCTTTGTTCTTGTCCAACTGATGAGCATAAATTAGACAAATTTGGGTTTCTTGTGTGAGTTGTGTGAGTTTTGCCTTTTGACTTGTCTGACTTGTCGGTTAATGAATATGCACATCTACTCGGGACGTTGGAGGGGAATGGATGGGATGGGCTCGTTTTTCTAGGGGCTGTGGGGCAAGAGTAGCGGTTGGAAAATTTCTTGTGTGCTGGGTGTGATTACGTGGCCATTGTCTGAGAGCTTTGTGATACTTACAAGCACCGGAGCGGGTCTGATCCTGAAAAGCTGCATATGGTTGCATGAGGAAGGGGAAATACAAGGCGGAATGAACGAACAGAGATGTGGAGTTGTGTTAACGTTCAGCGAAATAATTGCATAATGGATTATAACTACGACTGCAAACCCATACGGAAGTGGGTCGCAAGGATACCTCACATGCATATCTTATACGCCTATAAATTTTACATTCCTGCGAGCACAAACACATTTACGTCACCACCCTCTCTACCTCTCTGTGGTTTATAATTTGCATAATGCACTCGACTCCCTTGGTCTTAGATTTTACAGAAACCAATGCTCCGCGAGGGGCGGTCTTTGAGCTTACTCTGTCACATTCATTAATCCTTATTGATATTTTGATTACGCCAAATTGACAAATAATCAAAGCCTTCTACTTCATTGAATTTAATAACCTAATGCCAGGTATTTGGATTAAGGAGCTCAGAATTTGATGGGGCATTAATGGGAGAAATTAAAAGCCATAGATGCATCTATCAAAAGCTGATGATTTCCTTAATAGAATAATTAAACAATTATGACGAAGAGGATAACATAAACGTCATTTCCAGAAGTTGTCTTCTTTATAATTAGATCAGATTAAGAGCTGTGTCTTTTTATTAAAAAGGATGTATTTGTAGATCAAATTTTTTAATATAAAATGCTTATCCATAGCTTCTTCGACTTTTTTCCATGAAATAAAGCTAGTGAGTAAGGAAAATGAAGCCATACTTCTAGTGAAATGTGGAGTAAACACTGTGGTTAGTTTATAGCTTGTTGTATGATTAGTTCGGTGGCTAACCAGTCTCTGGGAGACCTTAATACCCAAACAACCCAATTAACCCGGGAAACTCACCTCGCAGGGGGGCGGAGCGCTGCGGTACGAAGGAACTATCTTGAAGGTAACAGAACCGCGTGCCTCGCGCTGCAAAAGAAGGATTAAAAGTTGGATGCTTTCAATTAGCAGGACACAGCCGGAAAGGTCGGAACAAAGCCCGGCCCGGAGATTGAAGATGATGGAAGGAGATTTAGTGGGTTGGACACTTACCAGCATTCGTTGCAGTTGCCCCACCGACTGGTGCTGCACCGGCTGGCCGTTGATCTCCCGAATCTCGTCGCCCACGTGGAGCGTGGCCTGGCGATGAATCATCCCGCCGTGCATAATCCTGGCCACGATGCACCGCCCGTCCTCGGTCATCTTCAGCGTGATTCCCTGAAAAGATTTTGTTTAGTCAGAGGATACTATGTTCCCGGGAGAACCAGCTATGACCGGCTTACCATCGGCTCGTCCGTGTTCTTCTGGAACTGCACCAATCGCACCCGGGTCACATGCTGCAGCTCCCCACCCTCGACGTTGTCCAGTTCGTCCCCGTTGAGGTAGGGCACCATCGGGGGCGGGGTGACGCGCAGCGCCTCCTCCCCGTATACATCCCGGGCCACCACATCGTGGCTATGGAGCAGGGCCTGGAAGATCGAAAAAAAATACAAAGTCAGACTAAAATCAAGACATAGACTTTTAAAAAGCCCGTTTAGATAGTCATTCAAAAAGTTAATTGACAAAAAATAATTGTTAAAAACCCTTTTAGTGTATACTTTTGTGGTACATTTAATGTTTTAAAATAAATAACTTTTTTAAGACCAATATTTATTATGCCATTTAAAGAAAATAAAATATAATAACACCACGAACCTTACCGGACTTTGAAATGATGGGCTTTTTCCTAGTGCACTATATTTGGTTTCGGGTTTTCGGGTTTCGAGTTTCGGGCTAGCTTAAATTATGGCCAGCAATTAAGGCAGCCGTTATGAGCTGGCCCAAAAAGCAATGCGGTCGAACGGCTCGTTGGCTGGGAAATTAAATTTCCGATTTGCCACGCCTGCCACATACATCATAACCCGAAGGCGAGGCTGGCCGGAACCGCACAGCATCGCACAACTTGTTTACAACATTAACTGTGCGACATTTGTTGCTCGACACACAGAAGCCAGGCGGTTCAAAAACACAAAAAAAAAAACCCCAAAAAACACAAACGAGCTGGATAAAAAACACATGGCCGGATGGCTTGAATGGCATGGATGAAACGCCCATTTGCGAAAAGCCGTTAAAAGCGGCGTCAGCCACAAACGAGGGCACGCACATGACCCCGTGACCCCTCCGGATAACCAGGAATAACCAGGGATAACCCAAGCCGGCGAACGACAAAAATCTGAACAATTTATGGGAGTAAGCGCGCCCAAACAACCGACTTTATACAATTTCGGTTTTAATAAATTATGTTTAATAACGCTTTGAATATGTTGCGAAATTAATTTTTCCTGCCCTTGCCCTTTGGCTGACAGAGATGACTGGGGCAGGGGTAACAATATCCTTGCGGAGGAATGCCAGAAAGCAAGGCGAAGCTGAGGCATTGGGCTAGGCCATAAAAAAGGATTTTACTGCGATGGCATGCCGTGACACTTGTGCCACTCACACGAATACGGGCGACGCACAGTAGGATAATGGAGAGTCAGGAATGCAGAGTACACTGAAAAAATGTACCTTTAAAAGCATCAAGATCAAGCTTTCAGATGGAGAAGGAATTACTTCTTTTGAGTTGTAAAATTGGAAAGAAGATTGCAATTTTAGATTATGTTTTCGCTTGAAAACCAAATCAGAAGTTGCATTTATGATTGGCATATTTAAAATAAAATAAATATCAAGTTTTCTAGGTAACCTTTGAAGTTATTCCTGCCTGTGGAAAAATATCCAAATGTAATGCTTCGATTTTACGAGTTCTTGGGACAGTTTATTTCACTGTAAATTTACATACGCCATATAATCTAAGTACAGCTAACGCACCGCCAGCACTTTTGCCTCAACACCTTGCACCACGCCTCCCTCCTCTATAAAGATCAGCTTAGAGCCCCTCAGCTTCGTCTGTCGTCTGGCCCCATCAAGTTCATCCCCTAGAACCATTCATCCCCAATCCACTGGCCCCATAAAAAACACAATTTTCAACGCTGATGATTACTCAATGCCACAAACACGGGCACGTACCAGGACCCCACAAACGCACACTCACACACACGCCTCAGCCCACAAACGCACACACACACACACACACACACCTCAACCCACACATTTGCAGAGGCACACATATACACATATTTAAGGGAGAAAGCACGTTTCATTTCCGCCACAGACATCGACCGCAAAGCAAAACTTAACTGAGCAGCTCTCTCTTTCAAGGACCTCCCTCTCGCAACCGCACAGGTCAGGATAAACACCCACACTCTTCCGCCTTTCCTGCAACTATTTTGAGAGCTTTCAGTCACACACTCCACTCGAAATTCAGAATTCGAAATTCAGAATTCAGCACTCGCCAGTCGCCAGTCGCCACTCAACACAGCATCACAGGGCAGGGCAGCACCCACCGTTCGGTGTTCACCACTTTTGAGTGAATATCCGCAGTGGCGTGTGCATAAATATTTCATAATACTTTGAAGCCAGGCAGAAGGACTATCCCCCTCCATAGCTAACACCCCTGGTACTCCTGTTTGGCCCAAAATACCCAGTTAGTTGGGTAAACAAGACGATGAGAATGATGATTGGGTTTGGGGATTGACAGGTGGTAATCGAGTTTGGGCTTATCGGGAAACATCAATTCAATAATTCGACGTGTTCGAGTCGAGTCATTTTCTGGGGGAAGGATATCAAATTTAGTGCGCCTTGATTTGCGATTTTGCGAGTGCCAAATGGAAATATCTCTGACAGGCCGGGCCGGGACGGGACAAAACGAGACGAGTATCCTTGAGATGGTCTTTTGATCCCCGCAGTAAACATGGCAACCGATTTCATTCAATTTCGAGGCGCTTCCAATTCAGAAAAGGATACACCAAGTAGGTTGGGATTTTCTAAATGGTTTTGTGAAATAGTATCCTATGAACGGATTTTATAGAAATTTTTACTTTGCTTAATATTTTTGCAGCGGGAAAGGCTGCAAGAAACCTTACCTTATTACTTATTTTATAAATTATTTAATAAGTTGTGTAAAAGAGATGACTTTAAGACTCACTCTCCACACATTGAAGATTTTGTATGAATTCTAAGTATAATTTTTCAAAAGTTTCTTAAGCATTTCTCTTAAATACAAAAGTTTTCCACTCAAGCTTTTGTAAGCCAAGAAATTATTTAAATTTTCCTCTTAATCAAGCCACTGCTTCATTAATAATTCATCAAAGGACCAACCACTGAAAGCAAGCCAAATTTAGCAAAAGATATCAGTTGATTTTGGAATGAAAATGGCTTTAAATGCGAAACACATCTAACCGAGCAGACAAATCAGATCCTTTGGCCTGCCTGCTGCTTGTCTGCCGTCTTGAATTTATTGTGTTTGCCCATTTGGCCATTTTGGCAGAAGTTTGCAATCCAATTACATCGAAAAACTTCCAACTAACCATTAATGGGAGTGAAAGGCACGCACAAGGCGGTCGCCGCAACAGACGCAACAGCAAGAATTTCACTAAATAAATGGCTAATACAATTTCGTTGGCGTAGAACAAAATTAACTACATCGAATAAAATTTGCTGAACTTGGCAACTATTTAAATGTGTCAAGGCAGGAGGAGGGTCCTGCGAAGGACACCCGCCTCGCCTCGCCTCGCCTGGTTAGCCAGACACCGGGCACTGAGCGATAAACAACGTAATCTGATTTCACTTAAAGCCCAGAGCCGAGAGCCCACAGCCCTGTCCTGCGGGCACGCCCACTGACCACTCGGAATGAGAGGGGGCGGGAGTTCCATATTTAACACCAAGTTGTTGGACCAATAAAACGGTAAATTTAATAAGCGCTTGACAGGCGCAAAGTTGAGCAGTTAGGTTTAATGCCTCATTAGGCTTTCGGCTCTGGCAGCTGGGAGCTGGGAGCTGGGCGGTGGTCCTTGTGACATTGATAGCTATGGCAAAGTTTTGGACCACACAGGTCCTACTGCCCCCGGTTTCCCCTTCTAGAGCCCGCTGTTAGCCCGCAGCTGCCTCTGATTTCCATGATTAATACTTAAGTGCTTGTTAAAGTTTTGCCTCAAGCCAAAGCCAGTAGCTAGGTGGCGGCAGGCAGGAGTCCTTTATATGCAGATGCCTGTTGTTTGCTCCGAGTCCTATATCCTCCATCCGATGTCCCATGTCCAATGTCTATCCTAAACAATCAGTCGTGATGAAACCCAGGCCTGAACCCGACCCGAAGCCTTGGCCATTTGTTTGTTGCTGAGGCAGCAGCCACATCAGTGTCTGAATCCGCCGGAAAAAACCAACACTCACAAAAAAAAAGGCATATCCTTTTCGCCCGTGGCCCGTGGCATCGTCGAATAGAAAACTTTGGTATTTTCACTATTTTGGGCTAAACTGCTCGAAAAGAACTCGAGCATGACTCGCTTTAAATAATTCAAGCGACAAAGTTCGCCATTAAGTTTGCACAAATCTTTGACATGCAGCCAAAAACTTTTCAAAGTAAATCTCTGGCACTCGGAAAATAAGCTAAAAAGGTATGACAAGTACGGATAGTAAATATATTGGAGTAAGTTTGAAAATATTAATGGAAAATGGTCACTAATTGCTGTTCAAGTCACTTGAGAATTAATAAGGGCCAAGGCAAAGGAAAAAACGTTTAAAGTTCTTCCTGATAACAGTGGTTATAAATTTCTATGAAAAACTATATTTAAGTTATTTATTTAATACATAATTTGAACTTATTTGGAGCACAAAATTGTTTTTGCAACAGTTTAGAGAAAGTTTTCGAAACCCTTTAGGCTGAGTGAAGCTTAAAACCCCGTTTTAGCCATTTTCTAGCTGACTTCCCATCAGCGTTTGCTGAGTCAGGTCCATTGTTTAGCCGCCAGTCCATCGAGCGAACTGGTCATTTTTCCAGCTTTATGCTAAGCCACTAACCACCGTCCATGCTCCATCCCCTGGACAGTAATCCCCACTCTTTTGGCGAACCCACAGACCACACGAACGTTATTTGTTGGTTTTAATAATTACACAGCATGGCCAAAAGGAAGACGGGAATGAGAATGAGTCTGGGATTGGGCTTGGACACGATGCGATGGCGGGGGAGTGCTCTAGGATTTTACTCTCTTTAATATTCCAGGCCACACGTCAATTACACACGTACGCGCGACTGCGAATGGCTTCCGCACCATTTCGACGAGGCAGGGCCAGAAGCCAGGAGCAAGGAGCAGGGAGGCTCAGAGGTGGGCCGGAAAAACAGACAGCACTCTCGGCCAAAAAATGAAGAACAGGGAAATGTGGGTGGGGTGGTGAGCCGTTGACAGCTGAATCATCTGGATTAATGCCGAATTTTAATTAGTACAGCGACGGCACTCGCCACTGGCAGGCCTTTTTCCATTTTGCAGATCTCAGTTCTCCATTACCCAGTCGGGCATCATTTGTTAATCCCGTACTGCTGTGCAGGACCCACTAGGATACTACTGACATTTGCCACCTTATCGGGATCGGAGCAGCGACCACGGCACCAAAGAGTCGGGCGCCCAGATTAAGTGAGCCCCATATGGGAGCCAAGACCGCAAATGAATCTTCTCGGGCTTAATTAATGCCGACTCAGAGGCAACTTTTCACTTTAAAGCAGGTGAGAATGAGTTTATGTACTTTTAAATACCTTAAAAAACGTTAAGAGCTACACAAAATGAAGACAAAGGATAATAAAACATTTTAACAGAACAAAGAAGTAGCAATGGACCATAAATTATTGCTTCTGCAAAATACCAGAGTTCTTGGAATTATGAGACTCCATAGATTGTGTTCAGAGATTGGGATTTAACCTTTCCTCGAATTTTTCGTAACAGAAACCAAAATCCCACAAGCCAGGTATACCCCACAATGTGGCCATAAAACTCAGAGTATTTGCCATGTTTGGGAGCCACAAAATAAAAGCTGTTTAAAGTTTAAGGTGATATGTGAATGTAGCAGACGCCTGTCAAGCTGTCAAGTCTGGCTCACATCTCAGGGCCACCAAGCCCCAAGACTCCCAGGACTGGCAGGACTCACGGTTCAGAGCTTTGAGAACTTGGGATATTTGTGGCCTGACTGGCCTGTCTGTTTGTGTCGCAAGTTCGGCGATAAGCAGCCGTTTTGCCGCGTCCCCGATTTACCGATTTCCCCCGAATTCCCTCGTTCCGCTTCCGCTGGAAGGAGTAACCCCATGAAACTTTCCCGCCAAGTTGCTATCGGGACTTATCACTTGGGCGAACTTATTGTTGCGGTCCGGCCGTCTTCACTTCCACATGCTCGTATCCGGTTGGGTTTCGATGCAATTACTTGGTGGGACCGCCTGGCTGGATGAACGGCTGAATGGCTGGCTGGCTGGATTGCTGGCTGGGTGGCTGGCTGGGTGGCTGGCTGGGTGGCTGGCTGGGTGGCTGGCAACCACCGAGACACAGTCTTACAGTTAACATTGCTTTCCAATACACAACATTCACCGTACGACTATGTCGGGGTAATTGAGCGGCATCCTTTTTTGGTCCTTTGGCAACGACAACGACAACGACAACGACGGCGGCTAACACTTCCTGCCTATTAGTTGGCATTATTATTGACAGACAGTGTCCCCGTGAGCGCTGTCGTGATGTATGATGATGACGATGATGATGTTGACAGTGGCGGTGGTACCATGGCATGCCATTGATTGACAGGCTCCCGGCTCATGGCTCCTGGCTCCTGGCTCCTGGATCCCGTTTCCCCGCCAGGTAATAGTTCCCAGCCCCTGGTTCCCTTATCTCCCAAACAATGGCAGCCGACATCATTGTCATTCCCGACCATCTACCCACCCCCTGCTCATCATTCAATTTACGAGAGGCCGTATCCCGCCGAGAAATAAGTATATATATTGATATTTTCCCAACAAAAGGCATTCCGTGGCGATGTTGGGGGTTTGTATGCCTTTCGCTGTGCTGTTTTGGTTTTGGTTTTGTGTTTGGTTATATTTTAATTTTTTGTTCGCCAGGCAACAAACAGCCACAAATTTCCGGTGTGTGCGTGGATATTATGCATTTATCGCAGCCATCTATCAGCGCTGGAAAAACTCTTTCCGTGGGCGAAACATATTGCCATCGCTTCCACCCTGCCACCTTTCGACTTTCCACCCCATCTGTCTCTCTTTATCATCACCGCCCCTTGCTGTCTGTCCTTAACCCTTTAAAAAAAAAAAACATATATTTTTGTATTTTTAAGTTATCAGTTATGTATGCGGCTTCTTGAAATATTCAACATATGGCTTTCAACGGCGTGGCAGCTTTCGTTTTTGCCCCCAATCTGTCTCACCAAGCTCTCCTTAATTCCGCCGAAAAGTTTTTATTGAAAACAAAATCTTTGTGAGGGAGAACTGTGAGTTTTAAAAGCAATATCTGCCCC
Organism: Drosophila vallismaia; assembly: GCA_035047325.1. Taxonomy (NCBI): domain Eukaryota; kingdom Metazoa; phylum Arthropoda; class Insecta; order Diptera; family Drosophilidae; genus Drosophila; species Drosophila vallismaia. The sequence goes on along the minus strand of JAWNPU010000002.1, from coordinate 269,827 downwards.
AAAGGTAATGGCTTTATAGCAGTCTTTATGAAGGCTTTTATATGTTAATCCATTGAATTGAATAAATACTCGTAGACCTTTTATTTATGACGAATTAATTGCCCTTTGAAGACCGAAATTCCCCGAAGGCCAAAGTCTTGTTTTTAAAATGGAATAATAATTTTTTGTGGCACAAGCAATTATTTGGCTTTATCAAATGCAGGAAGCACATTTCAGTAAGTGTTCCATTTCTCACTCGATTTTCTTGGGCCTGTGTGTGACTAATGACGCCGTTAGGTAGGCAACACTTTTTGCCACCCGCACCCGCGACCAGAAGACAACGGCACTTTCACATGCACATCTGCATATGTAAATGTAATTTTATAGCCCTGCGTGCCACCCACCCACTCCACCCACTACAGGCGCTCCTTCTTTCTTTGCTGAGCTGTTCTTTGTGTAAGGATACACATTATTATTTTTGCACACTCGACACATTGTCTATTCGTGTGTGCGTGTTTATGTGTCATATGAGGATGCGTATACGTAATATATTTATATGTACGTATAAAGTATGTCTGTGTGTGTATATGTGTGTGTGTGTCTGGATGTGTGTGGGTGTATGTGTGCGGCATGTAAAATTTGTTTATTCAATTTAAACTAGGCAAACAACGCCGCAACGGCTGCAGCGGCACAAAGGGCGATAACTCACTTTCGTAACAAGTAAACTAATTATTTCTTCACTTTTTTCTTTTCCTAATGCTTGTTTTTTTGTTTCTCTCAAGTTTCTGTTGTTGTTTTAAGCTCGCCTTGAAACCCTCAGAGCCAGAGAGTGCGGGGATTGTTAAATTGCAAAATAATGTACACACTTGCTGCTTGTAATCGCTGTGTTGTTGCTGTTCTTACAGCCTCTAACTGCTTGTTTAGGCCATTGTGCTTGTTCATCATCATCAGCAACAGCTTTTGGCTTCGACATGTGTGTGTGTGTGTGAGGTCCTGCCAGGGTGGACCAAAAAATGATTACCTTCAAGGGTTTCGGGCTTTGGTGGGGCTTTAACAAATTTAATTGGACTGCTTTTGAAAAAGTTAACATTATTATTTTCTCAGTTTCTTGCGGGAGTTCTTTGTGAAAGAAAAGGTTTTGACTTGAGAGCTGTGTAAATTAATCATTCGCCATGTATACCCATTGACAGTGACAATTGTCTTACCCATATAAAAAGTTTGCAAACCACCACCCCCCAAAAGTGTAGACACACTTCGTGTCGCAATTAACGCATTCACAAATGAAGAGTGTCAAGGCTTTAGCCAGTCGGTTGGTCGGAGGATCCTTTCGGTCCTTTCGGTCCTTTCGGCCCTCTCAGTCCTCTCGGCCTCTGTCTTCAGTCAGTTTGTCAGTTAGGCAGTTTTTCGCCTTTCCATTTCCTGGCCTTCTATTCTCTTGTGTTCGCCTGCTTCCTTCTTCAAAATGTCTGTACAATTTTTTGTGTTTGTATTGCCTTGTCCCCCGAAAAAAACGCTGCTCAAGTCCTTCCATCATGATAAAAGTTCTTTCCTGCCTGCCAGAGGGAATGCTAAATGTACGAGAACACTTTCGTGTATGTCTCTCTGGGTGTGTGGCATGGCACATGGCATGTGGCATGTGGCATGTGCCACACCAAGATGGCCAACTTCGGTGCCTCATCAGGCATCCTTCAGGTGTAAGTTAGTTAGCCTCGGAACTGCTCAAGGTGCGGGGCGGAGGAGCATCTCGAAAATTACAAATTCTCTCATGCATTGTGCCATCAAATTTGAGGTACTTAGCCAGCTAATGTTCGAGCCGGGAGAAATTTTTGCAATCATTTGTCGGATACTTAAGATAAAAGACAAACAGCACGATTCCCAGGCTGGGGAAAGATAATCAAAAGGGAAGTTTTTAGAAAGTATTTAACATTACTTTGTACTGCTAATATTCGACATATTGGGACAATCTTAGTCCATCATCAATGTAAAATTTTAGATGTATTTTAAGAAGGCTTATTATTATTAAGTTTATTACGTTTAAACGGTATTAACTTTGTTGACATCTTTATGAATCTCAATTTACGATGAAAATCCCTCTTTATTATACACAAAGTCTCAGCGCAAAAGTTGAAAAGTTCTTTTAGGGCTTTTTTACCTTTGATTGGTTGTCACGGCACTGACAAGGGAACTACACATATAAATTACCTAAAAATATCATATTTCCCAGCCTCTGGCTTGGCGAAAAGTTTCCTTACAGAATCCTTAACTTTCAGACAACTCCATTAAATAAAATCTTCTTATTAGCTTTATGCGGTGCAGATGTGTTGCAATATTGTACGGGCTTTTTTCCGCGGTTACCAAAAAGTTTACATCATTGGCCTGAAACTCAATTTTGGGCAATGGTGACCACACCTTTTGCTGGTTTTCGGATTGGCTGCCCTTGGAGGGATGATCTTACGGAAAACTGTGTCACAGCCTCATAACGAGCCTATTTGGTATGCCTCATACCCGGCAAACTAAATTTGGAAAAAAACACTGAAACCTTCTTTGCCTTTGCGACATCATTGCCCTGTGTTCTTGTGTAATATTTATGTAAATTTTTCCCAAGCGCAAAAATTGAAAGGCGTAATGGTCCTGCGTAGGAAAAGGACTTTGTACCATGCTTTGCGTAGGCTTCAGGCTCCGCGTCCTTGTGCGTGTTTCGCTTGGCTTCTCATAATAAATGACAACGAGCATATTATGCTCTATAATCGAGTGGAAGAGAATTATTTTGTGTGAACTAATTGCATTAGTGACATTCAATTTGATGCAGGGGAAAATACAAAGAGAAGGGAAACCTAAAACAGCAAAGCAAAGGGAAGCTGGGAAAACAACGTTAAATGGCAATTGTCACAAAAAGGCAGGGATTTTTGATAGTCGATCCCCGGTCGGTGCTCTAGTTTCCTCGTCTCATCCCATTCTGTTGCCACATTGTAGTTTATTCCTATTTACAGGCCAGAAGGCCTGTTTGGGCCCAGTCGGCGCAGTCAAGCAAAAAGCTGCGCCTGTCGCTGATTTAGGAAAAGCGACCCGACCCAAAGCCAAGGCCCGAATCCGAACCCAAACCCAAACTCGGCACTGGAATATCCTAAGGGACCCCTCAGTCCCAGTCATAGTCATAGACCCGAACCAGGAAAAAACTCAACCGGGTCACCGCTTGGGCAATCATGTGTATCGAGCTCTTTATAATTTGCGAAACTATGTGGAGCTCACTCAGCGAGAGTGGCTATAGATGTTCTTTTTGGTGATACTGTTTACAGAATCTATTATAAAAATGGAGAGTGAAGGAAACGACACCTAAGTTTCCTTTAATACTCCATGCGTTTCTAATAGTATCATGAAAGTAATACTATCTCTGAGAGAAGAAGTTTCATCTTGACAAATACTTTAAAGTCTTTAAAGGGATAAATTTTAGATGAATTTCATGTTATTTAAGACAAGGTTGTCTATATTGGTAGATCTTGAAAAGGATATCCCTAAAATGAATGAGAAAATAATGCTAAACGTTCTTGAATGTTGATAATGATAAATTACATTAAGAAATACGTAGGTATAGAAAAAAAAATCCCAAAAATATACTGATGTAACCCCCCACGTTGTAGGATTATATAAGTATTTGTAAGGTTTTTTGTGTTGGTGCGTGGGTCTGTGTAAGCGGCATGCGTATGTTTTTTTGGGGCAGCCCAAATGAAAATAATCTTACATGTCGTTGACACATTTCAGAGAGCTCTGCCAAAAAGTTGGCTTTCTCCTTTTGGTTTTTTGGTTGCTTACCTGGCGGGCCAAAAACAAATCATAAAACACACAAAACGTTGATTGGAGAGCCATACGGAAAGAGAAGAGAAAAGAGTTATGCATAAGTCAGAGGTCACAATCAGGTTAATTACTAAATTAGACTACTTATAAGTTAATTAATATTTACAAGTTGTCACGTATCCAAGGGATACGGGCAATCTAACTAACTAGCGGAACTGAAGTACAGAAATAAAGCAAAAAACATTTTGTGGCAAGCTGAATAATTAGTCAACGGATTTTAGGCGACTGATTGGTTGAGGGGGTAACCTGACTTTATCTTTCTGATTGGATTCGATTTGATCACCTGATCTCGAGATAGATCTCACCTGGTGTCCGGAGCAGATGGATCCGTTGGGTACGCGTACCCGGAACGGACTGTGCACCGGGCAGGAGGTGCGCGGCCCCCAGCGCGAGGCAGCTGCTGCGGCGGCCTGTTGCAAGGATAGCGCCGAGCTGCAGGGATTGAAGAGCGCCGGCGGTGGCGGGATGCTGATGGAGCTGAGGCCGCTCAGGCTGCGACAGTGCCCGCCCAGGGCCGCTTCGGCAGCGGCGACAGCAGCAGGACACTGGGGCACCTGTACCGGAACCCCTTGACCGCTGCTGCCTACGCCGCTGCCACTCATCCCACTGCTGCCGCTGCTCCCCAGCAAAGACATATGCGAGCCACCGGACATCAGTGCCTGGGAGGTAAGGCCGTGGTGCTGGCACATGCCGATCGTCACGCCTCCCACGCCAACGCCAACGCCGCCTCCTCCACCGCCGCCGGACCATTGGCCGGCGCCCGAGCCCACTCCCGCTCCTCCGCCAGCTCCAGGTCCCGCTCCCGCTCCGGATCCCGCTCCCGCTCCAGTGCCAGCTGCTCCTGACTGTGGGTCGCCGGCACAGTAGTGATCCACCGTAAAACTGTCCTGGCTACCAGAGCATTGCAGGCGATGCGGGGGCGGTGGCGACGAGTGGCGCGGGTAAATGTTGTTGTTGTGTCCTCGGTATCCTGTTTCCCGCCGCCCTCTGCTCCTCGTAGAATGCTCTCTGTGGCTTTAGCTCTGTGATATATGCGGCAGTCGTCGGAGGACAGGCATAGCTTACACACTCTGGATTATGGCTTCAGCAATTTCAATTTAAATTTTGACTTTAAATCATGGATTCTATAGCCTTGGTATCCTGGGGTATCCTGTGATCACAGCATTTCCTTCCAAACAGCTTCTACTAGGATTAATCAACAACAACTAACGGGGGGCGTTCGGGGCAAGTTAAGAGGTTCAACAATTCTTCTCGATTATTTTCTGTCGGTTGCTTATTGTTGTCGCTTGATGGTTTCTTTTTTATGTATTTATTTTGGGTTTAACTTTAATTGTAAATTCTGTTGCTATCACTGGTAAATTGTGTGTGTACGTGTGAGTTTTTATCCCGCGCTGAATTTGAATTGGCAAAATTATTGTATCCTTTTTAATTGAGCAAATATATACATGTTTTTGGTTTAAGCTATTTTTAAATGCTCTATTTTGTTTAACGGGTTGCAATTGCTGCAATTAACTGGTTCATCACAATTGTATTTAATTTTTGTTTAAAGTTTTTGTTTACTTGTTTATTATTGAGTTCTCTATACAGATGTGAGTGCTTTAATTTGATGTAATTTTTAGAGTTTAATTTTGAATCGATTTGTTTTGCTTTTTGTTATTTAACGATTTTTGGTTTTTTGTTTTTGAATTTTTCTAGCATGCGAGTTCTGCAAAGGAAAATCGTTGAAAAGCCCAAAATTTAACGAAATTCATTCGACTGGGTGAGTGGGTAAGTGGGTGAGAGAGTGAAGTTGCGGGGTATATGGTATGTGTGGGGGCTTTAGGGGTGTTAACTATATACAAGACTTAGCAAAGGACAGCACAGCATGGGAAGGATGCGGAATTTTCTGGTTTAAGGAATTCCAATTTTATGTAGCATACCTTTGAGGGCTTTCGTTGGAAAACTCAGTTTCGCATTTAATACAAATAAATTAGATATTTAATCCCTTAGACACACACCTGAACAATTGAAATTAGTGAAACGTTCTACATCCCCGCAGCTCCTCTTACTTCCAATCTCTGCCCCCGAAAGCAATCAACGAAACAGATGGGAACCAAATGGAGCATAATATGCACCGTAAGAAAATCAATTTCCCGAATGGAGGGATTGGAAACAGGGAAAGGAAGAATAAAACCAATCAAATTTTAATAAAGGACTATTGGTTGGAGCATCCTTAATCATTGAATTAGTTTACTCTTTAATGGACTTTCAATATTTTATCCTCCCTTTATCTCAGCTATCGTTTCGAAATGACTCTTTTGTTTCCGTGTACCCAGGCCTCGTTTTAATTAAACTCACTGTCTAGGCAACTGAAAATGTGTATTTTATATGCCTAAAAGATAAAAATAAAAATTTACAATATAAAAACCTGTGTTTTGTCCCGGGGGAAAAAACAGAAAACCTTCGGGGAGTCAGAGGCACGGGCAGAACCAGAGCGCTTTTTATCTAAACGGTTCCAAAAGGCAATCGTTTGGGGAAAAAGCCTTAAAAATAAAAATAAAATAAACGGCTGGGCAGGAGTGGAAAACAAGTCTGCCTAACAAAAAACAACAACAAATATAAAAAAAAGAGGCGAAGAACATGGAACTGAGGAAATTATATGCGCTAATAAAGGCAGAAGGACTATCCGGGCTCGGGAGGAGAGATAAAGAGAGCCGAAGGACTCCATTGCCAGGCAATTCCCTGGCGACTATCGGGACCGCAGGCGGGGACTATTTATGCTAAATAGTTTTCAACAAATTCCTGCATACTGACTGCCGAAAGTCTGCTGCTATAGCTGCTATAGCAGCCATCGAATTAAATTAAAACGGAATTGTGAATGCTTAAATAATATTCGCATAATAAAGGGCGACCCGAGAAGAGGCGATGAAATGTTTGCTTTTGGCGCAGCTTCCGCTGAATGCTAATGTGCCACATGCCGCCCATAATTGAATGGGAACGTGCTCGTCTCGACTCGGCTTGGGTTTCTTTTCGGTTTCGGCTTTGGCTTTGGCTTTGGCTTTGGCTTTATCCGGGGGCATGGAAAAAAGCGGGCAAAAAGCGGGGCCAGGAAGTCACCCAAGGACGTGGAAGCCAGAAACTTTGCAGCGGAACATACGCGTTCAAAATAACCAAATTCAATTCATAAAAGATTCAAAAACCAACAAAGAAAGTATGGCAGGAAAGCATGAAAGCAAAGTAGTGAGCAGAAAGCAGAAAAGCACCAGAACCGCAGCCTGGTGGCCCACCAGCTGCCCCAAAACCAAACTCAACTACTTCGTTGAGGTAAAGTGAGGCTTTGCCTGATGGCAGTCTATCTGGATGCGAATCCTCTGAAGGGCCACTGGGGCCTGAAGGCCTGAAGGACTGAAGGACTACCCGGTCCAAGTTGAGCCACTGAGCTGCACTTGCTCCTTGCCGGGACAGGAGATGGGCGATGAAAGCAAAAGAAACTGCAAAAACAGAGTAAACGAAACCTAACCAATTTTTCATGTACAGTGGTCTTTGGGAAGATGTTGTTTCGTTTTTGAGAGACTAATGGATTGCCAAAAACACAATCAGTTGGATATCTTAACTCGATTCGGTTGTATCCTTTTGGCCGACTGGTTGTATCCTCTTTAATAAGATTGAATGTGCCTTGAGATAGAATACAAATTCCCGCTATGAAAAATATTATTTAATAAAACGTCTGGAGCTTTCCGGCTCTCATTAAATATGCAAATATCTGCATGTTGGCAATCGCTGGCTACCACTGTACTTAGAATCCTCAGCTCCTGCAGCTCCTTTTCCCTCCGAATCTTCCCTATATCTTGTGTATATATACACATTTTTGATAAGGCAAACGGAAATGGCTTAGGAAACGTTTGTTGGCTTCGCCAGGGGAGGACGATGGGGCGTTAGGTGGGCGGTAGAGGTTCGTCCAGGGGGCTGGCTGGAGCTGTGCTGAGTGTGAGAAGTGAAGTGAAGCGAACTTCAGTTTGTTGAGGAATTCCAAGTTTGCAGGTGGGTGGTTGCTGGTGGGTGGTGGGTGATGGTTAGTGGGTGTGGATGTGGATGTGGGTGGTGGGGTGTCTCGTTTATATTTTTTAGGTGTAACTCGGGGTAGCTACTATTTTTTACTTACTGCAACGAAATTTTGTTGTTGTTTCTGTGGGTGACTAGCTCGTTGTGTTGTGTTTTGTTGTTGTTTTTCGGTTTAATGATTTTCAGAGTACATGATTTTCTCTATTTTATTGTTCATATAGATATATGGTATATTTGGTTGCTTTCCTTTTATGTTAATGCACTGGCTGTTTTGGTTTTTGGATTAAATAAATTAGATGAGTTTTAGATTTTCACCGATTTGATTGGATTTCTAGACACACACACACACCCACGCACGCCCACATAGTCTCAGTCAGACAGGACACGCACACACGCGTTAATTTAATTCAATTTAATGGCGTTTGTGAAATCATTGATAATCATTTTTGGCAAATCGATTTAGCAATGCGGTCGAATTCGCTCCTCGGCCGCGTCGCAGCCGTAGCCGCAGCCGCAGCGCTGCCTATGTCCTTGCGGTTGTTGCTTCTCCCGAGAAGAGCCAGAGCGAAGAGGTGAGAGAAAGGAGAGATGGCTTTCTCCGGAGAGCAACAACTCCCACACATACACACAATGTTGTGGGAGAGAGGGGGTGTGGGAAACTGACCGGATCGGACAATATGCAAAAAAAAGGCAAGAATAATGGGAAACAAGAGAGGCTGCGAAAAAAGTCGCCAAAAACGACCACGCACTCTTTTATCCTGCTTTTTCCCTCATGTGTGTGTGTCTGTATGTGTGTGTGGCAGTTTTCACTCGCGAACAAAAATCAATTGAAAGTTTTTGCCATTTTTCGCCATTTTGTAGGGATCAAGGATGGTGGCCATCGTTTTATTTTTTTTTTTTTTTGCGCGCTCAAGCTGTTAAGTAACGGAACTTTTTTAATTGCCAACTCTCGAAAAAGTTTTCGCCTCTCTTTCGGCGGCTCCTTGTTTTTTTGTAAATTAAAAAGTTTTTCCTGTACATTAGTTTTCCCCAGGGTTTTCCTCGTCGTTTGCGTTTTTCTTTTGCATTTCGCTGCGCCGTATGGCAGACTCACTTCGGTACTTCGGTTTGTTTGCGTGTGTGCGTGTGCAGCAGGATGTGTGCGGGTGCCAGCGGATGCTAGCGGGTGTGTGTGTGTGTGCTGCTCCTGTTACTGCTACTGCCACTGCCACTCAGCTCCTGCTGTTTTTTTATACCCGTGCGTTCCAGGCAAGGACTCGCTTGAAACTGGCACAGGACCAGCTAGCAAGGTGCACAATGTAAGACTGAGTCTTCGAGCTCTAGCAGCATCCAGCTGAAGCCCCCACAGAGAGATGGCCTTGTTCTCTCCCGAAAGGTGTCCTTGCTCTCTGCTGAATGCAGCTTCCTCAAATCTGCTGCTTCCTTCAATCAATTTCCTGCGGCTGCGTGTCGAGTGCGAGCAGGACGACTGCTGCTTTTGCTCCTTTTCGGTGGCCTGACTTCTGTGCTGCCCGCTGAATCTGCCGCAGGATGCAGGATGCTGAACGGCGCTGGCAGCGCCACCGGCAGCGGCAGCAACTACGGACATGCGCAATTCTCGGCTCTGTTGCTGCCACATTTTTCACTCATTGGCAATCGCAATCGCAGACGCTGTATCGCTGCTTAAATCCTTCGCACAGTGGTTGGTCATCGGATGATTTTCAAATTAATTTCAACAAATTCCTTTATGTAAGCTATTTTGATTTCACATTTTTTCGGGACCTTTTCGCTTCTAGCTTCATTTGAGAAATTGTAATTGCTTTCTGAACAATATTTAACGGTTAATAAATGATATGAATTGATTGTATTTTTCCTAAATAGTATAGTTTTCACGAGAAAATATTAGACGTTACAATATTACGCATACGCCCTGTGTTCCCAAGAATGCTGAAATCGCGCTTTCAATTCAAAGAAACGAGAAAATATTAGACGTTGCAATATTACGCATACGCCCTGTGTTCCCAAGAATGCTGAAATCGCGCTTTCAATTCAAAACTAATAAAGCAATATTTTTGGGGCAGTGTGACCTGCTGCAGGCTCCATGGCAGCTTCGGTCTCTACCAACGCCTCCGCCACCCTTTCTGTCTCCACCTGCTCTGCGCTGCTGCTGGTTTTGTTTGTCTAACGATACAAACGGGAGCGGGAGCGCCTAACGTGGCGAGCGTGCAAATATTCGTAATTTATGGCGCAACGTCTGCGCCACGTAGTCGTTAACCCAATCATTGCCACCGTCACCGTTACCGTTACCGTTACCATCCGAGCTGGCATCATCATCGAAATCAACGGAATCGGCATTGTCCTCATCATCGTTCTGGCATCAAACATCATCAACGTTTCATCAGCCAGGAGCAGCTGCAACTGCACTTCCCACACAGACACACACACATAGAGAGAGAGAGAGACTGTGAGGCGGAGAAAGAGAAAGAAAGGTGGCCAAAAAACCGAGCCAAAGTAGGTGACTTATGTGAAGCAGGGTGGTCCCTATTTGCATGCAGAGCTTAAAGGTCATACATAGTGGCATAAAATATATCTATTAATTATTTATCGCAAATGCGACCTTGAATATGTTTCGGATATAAGATGGTTGCTTGTCCAAGGGGCGTACAGGGCGTATGAGTAATAAAATGATTTATGTATATATTCACTTTATTCTTCATACATTTCGCTCCTGAAATAAACTTTCAGGTTATTTAAACATTTTATAATTAATTACTTCATTTAAACGCACAACACTCGTACTCGTAAAGTAACCAAGTCTAGAGTGAAAAGTTTGGAGGCAGTTTGGAGTTGCCTTAGAGAGGCCACCCTAATGTCCACACTTACACTCACTTAGACACTCAGACACTTGCCAAAGAGGATGCGGGCGTGTGGCAAAAGGATTCATTGCCAAAAGGGGAAGTATCTGCGGCAGAAGCGCAAGGCAAGATGCGACGCCAGAAGGTGGAAACCGCAACCTAATTACATGTGGTACGGCCGCACCAGCTATCCACCGGGGCCAGGCAAACAGAGAGGGGAAACTGTGCGGGAGGAGGGCCAGCAAGGACCGTCCGAAAGGACAGACATTCGGAGAGAAGGCCCCTTTATGAGTTATGAATCTGTGCTGAGGCACAGCAAATATTTATGGAGCGCTTGTTGTGAATGGCAGGCCAACAGAAAAAGGGGCATTGAGAGTGGGATAGGGGGAATCGAGGAGGAAAAGTCGGTGAAAATGAGATGGAAAGGATATCTTTTTTTCCATCTTTTGGGGGAATTCTCAATACTCTAGCTGAGGAATTCATTTAACTTGACTTTTCATTAAAAATAATGAAATACAAATAGGTCATTCAATGAATTATAATGCTTATTATAAGAGAAACCTTTCTTCTACGAGGATTCGCTTTTCAAACAATAGGACAGAAGGGAATCCATGCGTTCCTTATTCGATACTACCCTTTAGAAAGGACATAATAAAAAAGAAAATTAGGCTTATGGCAGCATCTTTTCAACCTCGACTAAGGCAAACAAAACCAATCCACACAATCCATTGATTTGCAAGGACAAGAACACAGCAAAGGCCTGATGTTCTCAATTTTAATGCGAAGGATAACAGGCTTTTAATTAATGCAAAAAAAGAACCCACTCTGCAACACCTACTCTGCCACCCAGCCCTCGAGCATTGTGTCAAGTGAATCTGCGAAACTGAAAAAAATTCCGAATGCATTTTGGCCGAAGGTTCCACTTTGAAATGAGAAAGAGCCAGGCAGCCGGAGTGTAGGTCAAGGCCCTTGCAAAACGGAGCTCGTGTAATCGCATCCTGGCCATAAACTATTAACTTGCTGCTGTCACCAACGTTTTATTCTGTGTTCTGCAACACGCCAATGGAAAGTGCATAAATACAGGGCCACAAATGCACTATGAAAAATATGTGCCACATATCTCGAAGCAATGAATTCCCTTTTAATGTTGCAAAAAATTACGTAAAGCAATAAATTTAGAAGCTTTAGAGAAGAGATTTATATGGTACGGATCTACGAATTGCTTAAAGTATTACGAATAAGATGCGATTTGATAAATTTCATGGGAAAACCTGACAAAAAAATTAATATTAAAATTTGTTACTAGATTTTGATAAAGATCGATGCCGGTCAAGAATCGGATGAAAATTGGCAAAGATATAGCTATCCCCGTGAGCCATATATGGAGATCATTGATATTTTTGCATTTTGAAAGGGAGTTCATGGAAAAAAAATCAAAAAAAATTGAAATACAAATTCGGGATAAGATTTTAATGCAGATTGATAGGGAATCGATGTTGAAATCATTTAAGATATTCTGCTCAAGAATCGGGTTAAAATTGGAAAAGATAGAGACATCTTCGTGGGCCATATAGGGCCTTCCAAGGAATTTTTCAATTTTCAAAGAGAGTTTATGGGAATTGATAAAATATACAAATGAAAACTTGTCCCAATAAGAATTGAACAAAATTTTGTTAAGTGCAGCAAAAGAGTGAAAGCAATTTGGCACGAATTTGTCATCTCATCGAAGTGGCAACAAATTTGGCTGCAACACAATGGCAATGGCAACAATGACAATAACAAGGATGATGGCAGCGCCGAGCCAGCTGCAATTTCTAGGCAACAGACGAAGGAGCGGCAAAGGGCCGCAAAAGGACATTTATGTATGTTGTGCAGCCAAAAGAGTAACCCTAATGTGTCAGTGGGGCAGGTGGCGGGGCAGCCCCTCGCCCCTGTCTCCTGTCCTGGTGCTGCTCCTGACAGTTTGCTTGCTTAGCCTCGTTGACACGTTTAGTTGTCAACTAACCCACACAGACACACTCGGGGGAAGCACACATCCACATCCGCATCCGCATCCGCATCCGCAGGAGATGAGAGTGTGTGTGAGTCCGCATCCGTATTCCGTGCAAATCAGAAACAAGTCAAAGGTAAAACGACCCTTGTAATAATGCTGATGGCATCCCAGAAAACGAGCCAAAACGAGTCTGGGAATATGTGGCACACAAAAATGCAAATTCCTTTGCCATTTGGCAAATTGATTTTGCCATTGCAATTGGCCAATATTCAATGAGTGTCCACCGGGTAAAGGGACAATAAACAAATGATAGGAGTACGGAGCGTTTTATGCCCCTAGAAGTCTTACTTAAAGATGAGAGCTTTTCTCGATGAGGGAATTGGATTTCAATAAAGTAAATGGCCCGGCAAATTCCGGTTCGAAAAGGGTAATACTTATCACAATGTTTTCAGGCATCTATGAACTATGAGACCCGAGATTAAATTTCTATGATTTAAAACGGAAAACTAATTAAGTGTTTGTTTATGCGGGAAACGATGCATCCCCGCCCTCTTGACTCGGTTGCAGAGTTCACAAAAGCATTAAACAAAAACGTAAACAAAATTTAATCAAAGTTTGGACGCAACTCAAATCACAACTGCACTGTGCATTCGCGTGGCAAGTGGCAGGCCAAACTCCCACACCAAGTCTGACCACCCAGCCGCCACCACCCACTTGCCACCTAAAGGGAGTTTCATATAATAAAGCGGTGAGTTACCTGGTAGTGCAAGTTGTTGTAGTAGCGGGTTATATATGCGGGCAGTAGCTCCGCCGTTTCCAAGCCAATCCACTGAAATAGCTCCAGTTGATGTGGCTCTGAGGTGGTACCCGTACATGTACCCGTTGCCGTTCCGGTGGATAAATTGTCGCAGCAGCGGCAACAGCAACACACGTCCGCATTCTCCTCCTCCATTCAAAAGAAGGCGCCCCAAACTTTTTGGCTTTTATCAATTTATAATTTGATTATTTGTTCCTCGAACAAAACATTTAATTTCTCCGTTTCTCCCAGTTTCTCCTCCCAGTTCCCTACTAGTCGCTATAGCCCTAGTCCTTTGTAGTTGTTATCCTAGATGGTTTCTCTTATGTTCTTATTGTTGCTGCGTTGGCGTTGGCGTAACACATTTGAATTTAAATTGAGTTATGGCTGCTTGACAGGGACTGGAGGTGGAGTATCTTCTTGTGCTGCCAATTTATGAGCAAGGCAACGGCGTGTCCCCAGCGCCAAGGCGCATCCCTGAGATTCCGGATGGAGCTGCTGCTAGTGGTGGTCCTGGTCCTGGCTCGGATCCTGCTCCTGCTGGTTGCCATTTTGTCAATTGCTCCCATGTGGATTTCGCCGCCAAACACGTGGCCCGTTGCGCCTCCTTTTTTGCTTTCTTTGTTTTTTTTTTTTGACGGAGGTTACGGCGGAAACTCGCGCGCGTAATTGGCACACTCGGTCGCAAAGCCAAACGGGACTGGGTACCGGGAACCGGGTACGGGTGTGGGTTCGGGTATGGGCACGGGCACGGGCACGGACACGGGCACGAGCTTCGGGGTCCCTGTCGGCGTTTGTGTCCCTGTCCGGGTAAGCGTCCTGTTAATTGGGTCAAACGAGCGGAGCGGGGGTGGCCACTTGAGAAATAGACTCACGACTCGAACTAGAACTCGAACTGAAACTCAAACTGAACTCTCAACTTGACGAAGGTTTCGGTGGCCACAATCCACCGAGGAGCAGGGGCCGGACAAGGATGGCGCCCCATTTTCGGCGCCATTTTCACACATCAGCGAACAGGCGGCAAATAAATCCGTATCCGTATCCGTATACAAATCCGAAGCCGTATCCCAGCGGCGACTGCGCCGCAAACTAAACTAAAATCTCGGGTGCGCGCTTTTTGTTTAAGTCAATCACGAGTGCTCCGTTGTGGTGCAACATGAGTTAGGTGCATGGCCAGAGAGAGAGACCAAGCTGGGCGGGCAGGCGGAAAGATAGAGATGGGTAGAGTCCCCAGAAAGAGAGACCCAACTGCAGTTGGTTGCATTTTGCAGAAAGTGCGAGAGCTTTGCAGCATCCACTTGGACATTGGCTTTGAGGTTGTTATTGTTGCCGTTGTGCAGCCCTGGTGGACAGCAGCATCAGCACTATCCCAGCCTCCAGCCCCCAGCCACGAACCTTCCTCGAACCGCCTCCTGCCACCCCCGCTGAGCTGTGTATATAGCATTAACACATTCGTTCATGGCTTTCATCGCCGGGACTGCGTTTCCCTGCAGTTGTTCATATTTTTCCCCCCCTCCATTTTTCCTTTATTCTTGGGGCTCTGGCTGGTTTTTTTTTTTCTTTTCCAGCTAGCTGCTCGGATTTATGAAAATGAGACTGGCTTGCCTTGAGGGGGTGGGGCTTGCGTCGCACCCAAAGACAGACAGACAGCAGTCCGAGAGCCACGGACAGGCGCAAAAATAAATAAAAGAGGAAAATCAGGGAAAACCAGTGGCAGCCGCAAAAAGTGTAGTCTGCTTCAAGGAGCAATTAACGACAGTGGATGGCACAGAGTTATGTTATAGCATTGCGTCCATATCACACTCTGCCAGCCCACCAAATACCACCAAAACCAGCAGCAGAAGCAGAAGCAGAAGTTGAAGCAAAAGCAGCCGCCCAGCCACGGAAGCACTCAAACCCCCCAAGAACCACACGGCATACGGGGTCCGCAGACCCAGCCGACCCACTCAACCCATCATCCAGCGAGCCGGGAAAAAAGTATTCTTTATAGTATACTCTAGCCATAGGTCGGGGTACATGGGGGGAGTAAACCAATGAGGAGCTTAGGCCGAGTCTGGCAAATAATTGGATACTCGTGGGAGGATGAATCCTTGCGTACATAAATACTCCTCAGAGTTGTCCTTTTCAAGTTTCCTCATTGGACCACATTAAAGCATCACTTTGATGAGTGCATCCCTCCATTGAAGAGGGTACGACCTTAAAATCTGTCAACATTATGTTAAAAGATTTGCACTGAAAAGCTTTAAAAGTTACATTTTTAAGCAAAAAAGGACATTAATGTCATTATTGTTGTTTCAGGGAGATGTTCGCGTTCAAAAGAATCTTCTCCAATTTAAAATTGGAGTGAGCAATGATTTGCATTTCCGGAGTTTATCCAGTGAAACATTTTTTCCAACAAAGCGCCATAAAATTGATTACACGAAATGATTTGTAAAAAGTATCCTATTTTAAAGCTCTCAGCATATTTAATAAATATTCCTGCTAACCATTAAACAAATTATTACAATGCCCTTCAAAAGGATGACTAGCTTTTAATTTTCATAGGAAAAACACTTCTCCGGTTTCAAAAACTTCCCCAAGCCCGCTTTAGAGGCCAGAATGTTATGGATAACCATTAGCCATATCCAATAACAGAACGAGTGAAATCAATTTCATTCCCCACAGAATTCTCCAATAATTTTTTATTTGGCTTTTTCGGCCCCCGTAAGGATATTTGATGTTTCGTGGAAACAAAAAGTTTCCCTTCCTCCTTGCTGCTCTCCTGTTTTTGCTTATTTATTTTTTGTTCGCTATCGTTAAATGTTTTTGTGCCCCTTTCATTTTGCTAGTGGTCCTGCTCCTGCTCCTGCTCCTGCTAGGCGAGGGGGAAAGGGGGATGCCTGAGCCGGAGAGCTGGATGGCCATATGCCGACGTAGTCGGAACAACGATGGCACTTGAGCCGTGTACTCGTAGCATACTTTTCAGCGCAAAAAGCCCTGGGGAAGGAAAAAGGACTCTGAGTCCGGGGGCCCGGGGCGCGGATGTTGTTGTTTTTGTCGTTTTAGTTATCCTAGCTCCTGCTTTTCATTTCGCCTCAGCCCCAGATCCCTGAGCCGTAGCTGTTGTTGTGACTGGTCTACGTCCGAAATTCATTTTGGTTTATTCTGATTAAATTGTTTGTATTTGGTTGCATTAGCTGTTGTATGTATATACACTACAAAAAATACATTCTTGATAGTCCCAAATCTAGCCTGATCCTAGTTAAAATATTATCCTAAAGCTCTGCGACTCCTTTCTAAGTACGAGATACTAAAAGCAAATCAATACGAGCCCTTCCTTCAAATAAAGAAATATTTATTCAAGAGCAGCTAAAATTCCTTAAAAGGAGCTCCTTTTTGCCCCGTGTACCTATGTGCCTGTACAGCAGTTTGTGTCTGAATGAGTCTCTGTTTAAGCAAAGGATTAGTGACTCTGTCTGCGCCTGAGTCCTGTTAGTGATGGCTCCCCGTCCGGGCTACTTCTCCGGGCTGTTTGCCCGCACTAAATACATTTCAAATTTGTTTAAGCTTAAGCCAAAGCGAATCGGCCGCCCGAGTGGACTGCCGCAGATTGATATGACCACATGAAGTGGCCAAGCCCAGTGATTGCCAGATTATTGCCAAATAAAGCTTGCCACAAAATGCCTGACAGAGTAAGAGTAAACAGACTGAAATGCCACTCACCTGCATATGGGGGGCGGCCAGGAGCTGGAGCAGCTCGTCCTTAGCATACTTGCCAGCCAGGGAATTGCCGCCAGCGTTCGACGAAAGTAGCTCCAGGACATCGCGACTGCGACCCACGGCCTCGGCAGCCGGCGCCCTGCCGTTGCTGGTCACCACGGAGGCGGCGATCCTGTCGAAGAGCTGCAGGAACTGGTGCAGCCGACTGTCGCGCAGCATATCCCGCAACACGTCGGCGTCCACATGGGCGTCCTGCAGCGAATATATATCGTCTAGGCAGTCCAGGATGCGCTGCACCGCCTCGATCCCCGCCTCCTCATCAGCCCACTCTTCGGTGGCGGCGGCAATGGGCACTAAAAAGATTGGAGTTAATTAATAGGCACTCTATATATCGTATTCGTATACGATTTCAAAATTAATTAAAAAGTACATATAATAAATATACTAAGGTCTCTAGAAGTGTTTCTTATATTTCGTATTATTAGTAATTCTTTTGAAATAATGCGGGCAATGAAGACTCTGTCTTAAAAGTCATAAACGAAACGTCACTTCTAAGTGCCTTTACATAAGGTCTTCGGTTTTTAGGGATTCATTTCGAGATACTAACTGTCGGCATCAGTGGCGTAGAGGGGATCCATGTTGGTACCCCCGGCTATAGCCTGAACGGCGCCCTTGAGCTTGCGTCGGGCATTATACCGCTTCAATTCCTCCACCGTGTCAGCCAAGTGAGTACGTTGCAGTTTGTCCCGATCCCGTATCCAGGGATGATCGAGCACCTCGGTAATAGAGAGCCTGTGGTGTGGATTGGCGGCCAGCATTTTCATGACTAGATCCTTGGCATTTGCCGAGATGGATTTCCACTCGGGCGCCTCAAACTATGGATTAAAAGAAATTAATTGTTTGCTTCATTTAAAATATAGTTTTGTTAACCCACCGATAACCGACCGCGGGCAATCGATTGCTGCAATCGCACTCCTGATCCCAGGAAGGGCAGCCTGCCGGAGAGCAGGACATGCAGCATCACTCCGGCACCCCACACATCGCATCCCTTTCCGTACAGCCGCCTGGTGACCACCTCCGGTGCCATGTAGTGCGGGCAGCCGACGCGTCCGTGGGTTTCTATGGTTTCCCGCGTTCCTGGCAGCTGGATGGCCGACCCGAAGCCGCCCAGCTTCACTGGCGCCGAGTTGTCGACGGTGGCTAGCAGGGCGCAGGCGGGACGCACATCCCTGTGCAGGATATCGTTTTCGTGGCAATAGCGTAGTGCCTCTAAGATCTGCCGCATATAGTGACTGGAAGGAGTTTCAAGATGTAAATTAGCCAGTATAGGCTTTAATTTGATTACGAAATGTGTCGGTTTCGGGTTTTATTTATAGGGTAATTGAAGCCCTAATTATCGGGTTTTTATCTCAATAGTTAATGAAGTTCCTGCCAGGACTTTATTACATTTTGATACAGAAGAACATTTGTGTTGTATCTATCCTTTGATTTCAAATCATTTCATTAAGCTTTGCCAATTATTTGCTTTAAAAACTTCAACTATCAAAAAATTTAAACTATTACAAATTCTGCTCTCAAAAGTATGCTACAAAAACGTCTAAAAGAATCCTTTTTGGAAAAATGTCCTATTACTTTTGACCGAAACCAACACAGATCGCCGACATCGTTTCCATTCTCACCAAGCAACTGCCTCGCTGTAGACGAATCCTGCAACAGCTCGGCGCACAACCTCGAAGCATAAGTCGGAACCCTCCATGCTGCAAAGACAAGAAGAGAAATAGGATTTAGCAATGTCCTGGCACACCACCGGAGTGACAACTTACAACTCGAAGACCATGTAGAGCATTCCCTCGGAGCTGTAGGTCTCCAGAAGCTCTACAATGTGCGGATGCTTCAGCATGTGACATATTGTGGCCTCGCGCTTCAGATCTGGAAAGGGAATGCAGAGAGTTGGCGGTGTGAGAAGAGAAAGTGGGCAATTGGGGGCGGGAAAACAGCGGCAATTAGTTGACATTAGGTAAGAAGGAGCAGGAGAATATGCCCCACCCACTCACATCACCAGCTGCCTGTGGCACTAATGGACTTAGCGCTGACTTATGTGCCTGCCATGTATCATTTAGTCAATGGTCGGAGCCATTTCATTCCTGGTTCGCAGGACACACAAGGTCCTGTGGCCCGGCGCCCTTGCACTTGAGCAATTTCTTTTTAATTGGCATCTTGGGTTGGATGACTGGATGGCTGAGAGGCTGACTGGTACACTGACTGGAAAACTGACAAGCTGACGACCCTGGGACCGTGCTACACGTGTGGCAGCGGCATAATTTTGAATAATTGAGCAGCTTAATTATAATTTATTCACACAGCTCTGGAGCTGGAAGTCTGCGTAGCCTGGAGCCGAATCGAAGAAGGTCACCGGATGCCTCCTCCAGCCATCCTTCAGTCAGCAGTCCATCGATATCCCAAAAGTTATATACACTCACCCGCTGTGCTCAGTCCAGGACTCGCTGTGAACTTGGCCACATCAACGATTTTGACAGCAAACTGCTGATTGGACTCCCTGTGTATGCATCGCCTTACAATCGAGAAAGGACCTCTGTAAAAGAGCAAAAAGGATATGTAAGTGGGTGTGGGTTTGCATTAAACTCCAATTGGAAGTTGATTGTGTCTGAATGGGAATGGGGATCGGAGCTAAATAAAATTTTATTCCCTCAAAATGTTTGGTAAGAAAAAGACTTTATCGACTGAAATTTAGCAATTGTTTTGAATAATTTAAGCTCAATTTTAAGTTTTCGTTACGTTGAATAGAATTGAATATCTCGAGAATCGAATACAACTAAAAATTCCTCTTTAATTGCAATTTATAATGTTGGAAAATTGTGTCAATAAAATTGACTCCTTTGGCCAAACAAAATTCAACAAAGTTAGGCTCAAAATGGCAACAACTTCTGTAAACTATGAGGATCAAGGACCAGTAAGTAACACAGAAAATGTTTGCCTGGTAGCAGTGGCACACATTTTTGAATAATGCAAAAGTTTGGGGAGTTTGAAAAGTTTTTTATTGAGGAGTAAACGTCATCCGCCCCCGCCTGCGAATAGTTGGATGATTTACTGTTTGTGGGTGTCGCTGGGTGGGCATACGGGGCGGATACATAATACATAATGAGATAATGGCCATGGATGCCAGCTGTCAGCGGCAGAATCGGCAAAGATATAGTCAGCGTGGGTATGAGGGTAGTGGGAGGTGGGAGGTGGGAGGTGGGAGATGGTAAACTTACTTGCCAATGACCTCGCACAGCTCGTAGACGTCGTCAAAGAGAATTTCGTCTTCGGTCATTTTGAATAATTGATGAATTGATGCCTCGACTCAATTGCTTTTTCGAATATTGATGAGTTGTGTCCTGTTTCGGCAGCTTTTCCTTTTTTCTCCCGTCGCCTACTGCCCTCCAAAAACGAACATAAAAAACAAACAAAAAAACAGGCGGCCAGTGGACAACTCCAAAAAGTTTTCTCGTTCTTATTCGGTTTTTTTAAATGTTGCTGCAATTGGATTTTTTTTCGGTTTATGTTGCACTTGTTACTTCGTTGTTGTTCCTTTTTTGTTGATTTTATATATCGCGTTGTTTTGTTGTAGTTAAAGATGCATTTTGAAAGCTGTACGAAATCAGAAATGGTAAAGGTGAGTTTTTCCATTAACTTTAGACAGCTAAGCAGGTTTTCAAAGGTTATTATTTTTAGCTCTGATTCAACAGGCTAAAGGCGCTAAAATATTTGTCAACAAATAAACACACCAATAGTAATTAAAGAATATTGAAACTAAAAGTCTATACAAGATGAACCTTGAATATTCTAAAGCTAAATTATAGATAAAACCCAAAGAAGAGTTTCGGTTAAAGTTTTATGAAAAATTCTTGACTTTTATTTAATATTACTTATTTTTAACTTATTTAACTACACAATCACATCTTTGCAAAGTATGTCACAAGTCAGTGTCACAATAAAATGATTGATATATTTCGTTTAACACTAAAATGTTTGTGAATTCTTAAGGGGCGACAGTTTGGAATTCAGCTACACAAAAGGGAGGGAGTTGGTTTTATCACAAAATAACTTTTTGATATGTCAATCACACTCGAAAGCAGGTGTAAACCCAAATCAAGTGCAATGGCACGACGACGACAAAATGTCGAAATCACATCGATGGATTGGATAGGAAGGAAGTTTCACACTTTCGGTGGACGCGGTCGGAGTGAATTTTGCAACGGAAATGATGGCCAGCAAAAAAGGTAAACAAGCTGTCCGAAAT
The DNA here is from genome assembly GCA_035047325.1 of Drosophila vallismaia. Taxonomy (NCBI): domain Eukaryota; kingdom Metazoa; phylum Arthropoda; class Insecta; order Diptera; family Drosophilidae; genus Drosophila; species Drosophila vallismaia. Next base: position 248,330 of record JAWNPU010000002.1, on the reverse strand, counting down.
GTGGCCTTTGGGCAGGGAGCCTTGGAACAGGGTGGGGTAGGACCTGGTTGGGCGCCTAGGGAGGGGCCTTTGTCATGATTCTGGTAGCACTATGTATTATTATGCCTTTTGGGCCCAGCACTTGAACACACTTTCGAAAACTTTGATGGCACTCCAAAAAGTCCGAAAAGCAGGACCTACACAGAGGACGGCGAGCGGGCGGTAGTCAGGGGCCAGGGGCAGGAAGTGAGAGAGGAACTCATGGCGCAGGCGCCCAAAAGGGTTTCGTGTAAATTTCCCCCAAAAATTGTAATCGTAAAAATTATAAGCTATGCTTTCTGCCCGGGTTGCATGAATATTTAAATGTGCAACAATTTACGATGCACTCCGGTCAGTGAGAGCGAAAGAGATGCTTGGCGGGCGAGGGATAGAGAGAGTGGTGGAGTCGAGATCCTGGCCAGGACATTCAGAGTCATGTTTAATGCAAAGCTGCGCATGGGGCGCGGTGTTTTTGGCTCCGATTCGGATTCGGTTTCGGATTCGGATTCTCGGTTCTGCTCTGCTCGGTGTCGAAGGATTCACCTTGCTCTCGTGTGCCGCCCGCTGTTGTAAAATTCCTTGACACTTTCCACACACGACCTTACCACACACGCACACCAATGCCCATTACACACACACACACTCAAACACACACACTAGCTGTATCTATGTGCATTAGCTGCACTTGCCCGTTCTTCTTATGAGATTCTTACAAGATTCGAGTGGCCTCACAATTGGCAAATTGATTCTTTGTCTAAGGGATTTGCATTGCTCGTGTCGCAGCATCCTCTTGCCCCGCCCCGCCTCCTTAAACACACCGCCCCGCCCCCACCCACACACACACACACCAACACACACCCGCACTGTGGCACACACAAGCTTTTTGCATATTTTCATGTACAAACCAACGAATTTCCAATTTTCCGTTGCCAAACTCAGCACTTTAACTTCGCCATAATCTCCACAGCTTTCCACAGCACTCCCAAGTCACAATTCGCACTCCAATACGGTCGCCGAGCTCATACAATTCGTTAATTTAATAAATATTACTTAAAACAAACACGGCCCGAGCGGTTCTGATTGGATCTGATTCATATACTTATTGGAAAGCCAAAGACAGTTCAACACCACCGATTTATTTGAGTCGATTCCTTTAATAGGACTGTTTCAGATTAGACTTGTTATTTTTTAATTTTCGTGGTTGTTTATTAAATATATTGATTTATTTCGTAGACATTTCTATTAAAAAGTTTAACTCTACGGGTACCAGTTAGTGATGTGACTTTGTATAAATCTCATTAAGCCAGTTTCACAACCGGTTATAATGACTACTGGTGCTACCAACTATCGGAATCTGAGTTTTGATAAAACAACTTAAAATCAATAATATCTGAATTTCTTTTTATTATATTGATACGAATAGTTATTTTCGTCTAGCTCATTATTGAAATTATTTTACTATAATGGGCAACACTGCATAAGAATATCCCTTGGTTGTGAAACTTACTAAAAGGGAATTATCAAAGAGTGTTGGAAAATATTTCAGCTAAATTGTGTTTTTAAAATGAATAAAATATTTTGAAATAAGTTTTGATATTGATTTTAATATATTTAATAGCTGAATAGCTGATTAATTACATTTTTCTATTTAGAAAACATCCGTACTATAGGATGGTTTTTTGGCTTTCTTTAGATATATTTTGATGGTCCCTCTGCTATTGAGCGCCAAAACTTTAAGCTTTTCTTATGTTATTTATTTAGAATAAAACCTTTTTCTTTTTCATAAATGTAAGTAAAGTTAATCATTTTATTTAAAAATTTATAAGGAAAAGTCAAATATTTCACATTAGAACCTTGAACAATAAAAATTAAAAAAATTGTTTACCCGTTTTCCAAACTAAACACTTTAAATATTTGTTAAATACTCTAAAGATTAACACTAAATTACTTAAGACTTGTATTCAAGCTCTTTCTACTTGCATTTTGTGATGAAATTCAGATTATTCCTGTGATGAAAAATATTTCATCACAAAACTTAATTATTTTCAGTTAAAACGTTCCATTGCAGTTTCTTTTTTTGGACTCTTTGGCAAAAGATTAATAAACATTATTTGCTTCAGTTATCAAAAAATATACTGTCCCTTCGATATATGTATATAAAACTTAATGTTAAATCTGCTTGAAACACAGATAATTCATTGCACATCCAATGTTTTCCGCTTGATTGAAGCGAGTAAATGTTTATTTATCTGTTGGCCAAGTGCATAGCGGTATTGTGGATCAATTACCTTAAAAGCCGTAATTTCACAATTCATTCTATCGGAAATAAGTTATAACAAACTTGGCAGTGATTTATTAATCTCCCCAGATGACACCTTTACATATTACCATAGGATTTACATTATTTTTCTATTATTATTATTATTATTGTTATGGTACAGAATTTGATAAGCCCATTCGAATAAATTAAGATATTTTCATTAATATTCCAGGCACTCTGAAAACCTCAACTCGAAGGAGGGAAACCCACACACACTCTTGGCATCGTAGGTGCGTAATCTTTGAGCCAACTCGAGGGCGGGCCTGGAGACAGGGGTCAATACTCAAACGTAAACATCATCAATTACAAAACCTCGTCGAAGGAACAGGGAAAACAGAAATACGATAAGGAGTTACGACAAAACTAGGGATATCATCCAAATAAGAACAAGTTTCCAAAAATGAAATATCAGTCTTATGGAAATGAGCTCACACAACAACATTCTTAAAAGGATAAACAACAACAAAGGTTAATAGCAGTCCCATAAAACACAACAACAACAAGTGTAAATGAGCAGAAATTGAAAAGGTAGCACTGTACAGGAAGCACTCTTAAGGTAGCGATCCTTATGACATTGACCCAAGTCGTGAAGTTCAATATTTGTTGAAAGTAAAAAGCAATCAGAAAGTGGTTCTATCACCCAGTATCTGTAAAAACAATACTATCTTATCGCAAGTTCCATTTCCTTAGTGCCTACTGTACTGTTAAACAAAAAGGACAAACACTCAAGATCACGTGAAGAAGTCGTAGGTCGTTGCTTTGCATTTGTTTGTTGCCTTGTTGGGTTGACAAAAGCAAAATAAAAAGGTAAAAACACGGCCAAGGCAAGCCAAGCAGAACTGAAAAAAAAACTGGAAAAAAGAACATCAAAATATAAATAAAAGGCAGGGGAAGAGAACCTCAGCCACTCAGGTGAAATCAAAATCAAATTCAACGCCAACGACTCAACGAGTTCCTTATTCCCTATGCCACATACCCACACCGATCAATGCGTATGCCCCTCTCTTTTTATTCCAATAGCCCCCTCTCTTTCTTCCATCGAGCACCCGTCCCTGTTCCACCAGCGATCCTCGTCATTTGGACTTGCGACTGTCGCGCTTAATGCGTGTGGATGGACATGAACGTGTAGGATTCGAATTGACATTATAAAAACAGGTTTTCTGCCAATATATATATCCGTATCTTTCCCGGTAACCCTCGCCACGTCCTACGTCCTACGTCCTACGCATTCCCCCGCTCCTTCTGCATGTACCTGCCTACTTGAATCTGATTCCTGTTTGTTGTTGTCTCTAGGATATTACCTGGTCCGATGGAAAAGTGCGCGCCAAAAACGAAAAATATAGAGAAAGGTCATCCACCTTGAAAAAAATTAAAAAAAAATTATAAATAATTTAAAGTTAGAATGATTTATAGAGAATTGTTTTACTAATCATTTGATTGGGAATCGGATGAATCTTGGCCGAGATACAGCTCTTCCTTAAGGCATATAGCGTCTCCCATGGATTTCTGATCGGATAATGACAGTTGATATTGAAGATTAAGATAGTAAATGATTGTATATTTAATATTTCACATCACTCATGGATTATAGATAACAAATCTGATTGGAAAAAAAACATTTATAAAAGTATGTTTTTAGGTCCCTGATGACTGTACTTGACTTTGCAGTTGATGGATGGATTAGACCCTGACACAGCATCAATAGACACCGATACTACATCCCACATCCCACACCACCTTCTGTGCATTTCTCTTTTCGCTTGATCATGTTATGGCATATTCAGTTAATGTAGTCAAATTACATTGCCTGGAAATGCATCTCCGCATATTCGTTTACCAGGCCTAAACTCCACTGGCCCATATGGCTGGGCCGTAAAAGAAACGGCAGCAATTAACTGCAAAATGTCATTAACCATCCCGATGTAGGTGAGAGGAAAAGCAGCAAAACGAACGAAGACTCTGAAGGACTGACATATGACAGGCACATCAAGCAGCAGGATCCCAGCCCAGAAAACCCAGAACCGACCCAGGCCCAACCCTGGCCAACCCGGTTCAGCATCACTAATAACGCCCTCGCTCGGGCCAAGCCCCTCTCATCCACCCTATAGGCACTGAAAGAAGAGCCTAGGTTATTCCCTTTTCATACTTACCAATACAGAGTTCAGAACTATTTATTCTGAATTGGAAACCAAGTATTTCCTGAAGTGCATCCCGCCCTCTCTTGCCGTTCGATTCCTCTGTATTATATTCCCTCGACGTTCCACCTTGGACGTTAAACGCTTGATTAAATTTCACTACAAATGGGTTGGGCAGGGAAGGTACAGGGGCGATATATGCATATCCATTTATTATTGGAAAAAGGTCATCTCAGTTTCTGTGTCCATATGTTGTCTCTGCCACCAATCCATCCAATCCATCCATCCCTCCAGTCATCCATCCAGTCATCCAGTCATCCATCCGTCTATCCATTTAGTATCTTGTGTCTCACAGCTGCTGGATCTTTTGACTGTCATCGCAATTAGAAAGCTTGGCTGATCTCTCACATGATTTGTTCTTTTAATGCTATAAATTCTATATATAGGTATATTTTTTTTATACCGTTTGCACTTGCACTTCATTTCCCATGAAACAAGTTCCCTTCCGGCGGAAAAGGGGCTGAGATACGAGTCCCGGGAAGCCTAAAAAGTGCGCCGCAGCGAAACGCGGTGAGAAAATGTTTTGCATTATTTACATTTTTAATGCAGTTAGGTATGTTCTCCGATCCGCTCCGTTTTGTTCTGACTCGTTTTGGCCATTACTCCTCTGCAGGACATCCGTCATCCGTTTCGCTTGCTTTGCCGGCCGGGGTTCTGGTTTGTATTTTTTGTCGGGTTTTGGTTTTATCGCTTGGCTTCCTGCTGCTGCTGTGATGTTGCTCTCATTAACAAATTGTCAGGTGTGCTGGGGCAGCAGCCGCGCATTATTCGTCATGCCTTGGTACATCATTACAGCTCCAGAACCGAAAAACTCAAACTTAACTCATCCGAAGCCCAGCGATTACGACGTCGTCAACTAATTTTGAGGAATTCAGAACAGAACAAAACGTTTATCCAAAAAGTCAGCAGTAGAGGCTTTTCCGACTATGCGATACCCGTTACTCATGTTTCGGTAAACGGTTTTAATTGGTTTCAAACATGAAATCCTAAACCATAACGAGGCTTTCAAGCGATTATCAAATGGTTTTGAAGCTTGTATCCAAAACATATAAAAAGTATCTAAATCTTTGGTTTCTAACTAATTTCTGCCTTGTTTTTGTCTCCCAAATCCAACTGTAAAAGTATTTAAACAAAAAGTTTGTCGTCTTCCTTCAATTACAACCCCTTCTTCCCCTTGTTTTTGGCTCTTTTTGTTCCCATCTTTTTTCACTGTGTGTTTACCTGTTGGTCGTAAACAAATGCCGCCTTAATCAATTCGTAAAAAACCGCTGAAACTTCAAGTGATAACAAACAAAGGCGAGACAAACACATCGATGGCTGGAAAGAAAGAAAAGAAAGAAAGTCCCAGTCCCAGTCCCAGTCCCAGGGACCTAAGGTTCTCCCTCCTCCAGATTCTCTAAAGTCCCTCGCCCCTCTGGCCTAATTTATGGCCCGAGATGCTCCTCCATGTTTATTTTCTCACACAGGCGGCAAAGCAAATAAATTCCAGTTCCTTTGGAATTGATTTTTGAAAACCTAATCAAATCGAACAGCCTCCTCTGCTGTGCACTTGTGCCCTAACCCTTTTCGAATGCTTCTTCTGGAGGTATCTGGAAACTGGCATTCAAATGGTGGAGAATATTACTCAGAAATTATTCAATTCTATGGCAATGCCTCTCACTTACCTTTTGTTAGTTCTTCGAACTTTCTGAATTGCTTTCTTAATGACTAAAAAGAAGTATCCAAAGTTCGGTCTGCCTTTTTGTACTCTCTTCTTTCCAAACATTTTTTTTTTATCGACGTCCGACCACCACCCGACTATCGGACCCAGAGATTCCCCATCCGCACTCGTAATTAAATATCCAAATTGAGTGGAAGCAAATGCCGGCGACTTCTAGCCCTGCCAGCTATGCAGGGGTTGGACCTGGGTGGGGATCCCACAATAGGGATCTTTATGTATCTGTATCTGTAGCTGTAGTATCTGTATCTTTGGCTGCATCTCCATCTGCTGGTGCTGTAGATGCATCTGCAGTGGCTGGAAATAGCAACGCATCCCCAACCCAGCGAGGCATTTGGTGCAACACACGCCAAAATGCAAAGTAACCGAGGGCGGGGGTGGTGAAAAGTCGAGTGCAGGGCCCCATCATAATTTGCATGGGTTGTCTCTTCCCCAATGCCCCTGATCCTCCTCTTTTGTATCTTTTTTAATTTCTATTTCTGACTTTGTTGTTGCTGCTCATGCAAACGCATGGGGCATGTCTCCCGCAACTGTTTTGATTGCAACTCCAGGCACTGTAAGAAAAGATCTTCAAGAGATCTAAGACTGCGAATGAAAGATTCTCTTCTATTTAGAAAGGAAATGTAGAAGCCCAGTTCACAAATTTTTTTCTTGTGGATCTCCACAACTTCTTCGAGGCTCCATCTGGTCGCTTTTAGTTTTTCTCCAAAGAGCATAGACAATGAAAAACATTTTCCTGTCCCTGTCCCTGTTTCTTTTTCTGTTTCTGTTTCTTTCTGCTGGTGATGGTCCCTGCCCCTGGCCCTGTCCTTGCGCCCCAACACCCAGTGCCCCGACCCCGACCCAGCTCCAGCTCCTGCTCGGATATCAACATAAAATCCATGTGATGTCGATGACTTTTTTGTTTTCCCTGCCTGTTTTTTGTTATTTTCTACTCTATGCGTCGACAGCGTCGAATGTGTTTTTTTTTCGTCGATCCCTCACTTGGCAACTCTCTCCTACACTTACATATTTAAATGTGCATACGAGTGGGGTATGGGGTATGGGGCATGGGGCATGGGGTATGGGGTATCCACACTCCGCACACTCTCTTTTCGCCAGTGCGTCGTCGCATGTGAATGCTCTCTAATCTCCTAATGTCGTTGAACCTTTCCTGTACGTTTTTTATTGTGTCGTACACAACTTTATTGTTATTATTATTTTGCTTTTGCTCCGCGAGTCTGCTCTGCGTTTTCCTCATTGTGTTTGTTTGCTTTCGCAGATTCGCTCGCCGATCTGAGCTTGGATCCCTTCTCGGTTCTCGGCCACCCCCTGCCAGCTGGCTTTATGTCATAGCGGAGTCCAACAACAACTGATGACAATGATAACAGCGCAGCAGCAGCAGCAACAGCCAAGGCAGTGACGGTGACTTGGAAATATTCGAAATATTTACAATATGTTTTGCTTTTCTATCCAACAACCTCAACCCCAACACCTGCCTGGTAAAAGCCGAATTATGGGCTTTCGCATCAATAGCCCCCTCAAAAATGTCCGCCTTCGTCTCTGAATAATGCACACGTGCATTTTGCGCTGCCTCGGGGCAATTATTTCCAATTTAGCAAAACAACACAGCAGCTACAACTGCGGCAGCATCGAGCTGGGAGCTTGGAGCTTGCAACTTGGAACTTGGAGCTGGGGATCGGGGCATCTGGCCTGGGCCCTGGACCTGCTCCTATTGTCTTTCCTCCAGTTCATTGGCCGCTCCAGCAGAAGAAGTAGCTTTAGCATCTTACTATATGCAGGCACAGCGAGAAATTAATTAAAATATAATTAGATTCCTTTCTTGATTGTATTACCAAGTTTTGCTCCTGATTTTTCCAATATACTAGAAACCAGCTAAGAATTCTAAGTGCTGTGAGCCTTAGGATTTGATCAAAGGATTTGATGAATCTTCCACTGATTAATACACAAATTTAATATATTCATAGAATAGTTAGGACTTCTCGCTGTGCATCTGACAAGTAAACCCCTATCCCCTGGTCTCATCAGCCTGGTCATCTTGGGGCCTAGGAGACCGGGGTCAGGCCTGCTCCATGCAATTACCCCATGTACTTTGGATCGTAATAACACGGAGGCGAACTGTACGTAAACTGGTTGCAGGATGCTGCTCTGCGGCTGCTTCTGTCGCTCGATGGTGATGTTGTTGCAACTTGGAGCCAAGCAGAGCAGCGACTTTCTAGTCGAGCGGCGGTGTTATCTGTCTATATCTATCTAGGAAAACCAGTTATTGGGGGCCCAGGCTTGTTGCACGCCCATTTTGAGCTGGGCTGCTGCTGCCACAGCTTCAACCTCAACTCCATCCGCATCCGCATCCTCATCTCCATCTCCATCCTCATCCACATCCACATCCAAGTTGTTGATCGGCCCAGGACTAGACCTGTTGCTGGTTGCTGATCGCCGATCGTGTTGCTCGTACGTTTGCTGTCTGCAACTCGCAATAGCAACTTGCAACGCCCCAACTGGATTTGCTGAAGGCTGTTGACTCTGTTGTTTTTCTATTGCCAGTTCCCAGTTTAAGAGCTCCTCGAGACTGGACTTCCTTCTTGCTCCGGGCCCTGGCTGTGGATTGGATGAAAGAAACAACTCGCAGCTGCGAGGTTGTTGACTCCAAGTAGAGCTATTCTAATGCCCCGGCAAACGTGTTTGGCAACTTGCAATCCCCAATTGGAGTGGGAAAATAGAAAATGGGAATAAGAATGGGGAGGGCTCCATTTGCTCCTACTCCTCCGAGTTCCCATTCTACTGCAGTCTACAGTCTATAGTCATCGGCTTGCTAATTGCCCGCGAGTGTATTGAAATTGAAATGAAATTCGCAATGAAGCGCAAAACGGAAAAATCAAATGAATTGCACATTTGCGTATTTCAAAGTACTATTTAAATGAAAACGAATGATCAAAAAGGGGTCAGGGCCTTAATGCAATATTGTTATGCTGATAAGAAACATAAAATGCATACAGTAAGAAAAATAAACATCTTTAAATCGATCCAAATGAAAATATTTCCATTCTCCTAACGACCACTCAGCGATACTCCCCAGAATTATCTAATACACTTCGACCATATCGAAAAAGTTTTGTAATTTCTTTAATAATTGGAACGCTATCTAATAACAATTTTTAAGACCCTCCCTACAATGTTTGTAATTCCCACTATCTTTGTTTAATTTATTACTTATGTAGGCTAATGGAAACTTAATTGTTTGCGTTTTAACATGAACAGATTGGGTGCTAACATTCGAATTAAAAAAATCTAGATAATGAGTGGAATTAACTAATAGTTCCAAACATGCTATACGAGATATAACCGAAACACATTGATTATACACTTCTTTGTGGTTGCTAAATATCAAAAATTAACTAAACAATATATAATAAAGGATTTATTGAAATAGGTTTTGAATTACATGAAATTACCAAACCTTATAAAATATTAGGACTCCATAGAAAACAGAATAGAATATAAATTCCAATATTTCGTGCATTCACCTCATTACAAAATTCCAATGGGAACTTTTGGAGATTTTTCGTTCTTGATCCTACTCAACCCCAAAACAACTTTATTGACACGTTCATAAATATCAATTTACGCCCATTTTTTTTGTGCCGATGATGGTTTTATTTCTCGAGCACCATCTGTTATGAGGCACTGTGCCCGAAGGGCGATGCCCAAGAACTAAGAGCTCAGAGCCAGGCCCTGTCAAACCAATTGGATGATATTATATGTGTAGGTCCGGGGCTGGTCTGTCCATCATCATCGATTCCCGATTGTTGTTTATTATACCCGGTACTTTTGGAATTCAAGGTATATCTGGGTTTCCAAGAAGGATATAGAAAAAAGGATTCCGTCTTTAGAAGAGAAAGTGCAAGTCTTTCTTTCCCCAGATCTCAGAGAATATAAGGGGTTGAAAGGTGCCTACAAGTACCGGGTATCATACAGTCGAGTAACAACTTCCTTCTGTTCCTTCTTGTTTTTATTTATTTTCTGGACCCGAAGGACTGGGGCCAATCAGTCAACGCGCCACTCAGCGGAGCGTGAATGGCAATTGCCGATATCCACACATTAAATTAATAAAATCGGCTCCCAATCGGGATTCTTATCGCTGCCGCCAGGACATGCCATTTGCTCCACTTCAGTTGACATTTGGATATGGCTGAAAGCGGCAGTGAGGCGGCTGCAAAGGTGGAGAATTGGTCGCGGTTTCTGCTGCTACTCATGTATCGCTTAGCTCGGATCCTGTCGCTGCTTTCCTCCAGCTTGGACCGGACGGAGCTCCAACTGAAGCCACCGAAGAGTGGCAGCACCAACAGGATCTTTGTCATCATCTGGCGGTGTTTGGTAGTCCTTATTTACGCCGGTGTGTGGTCCACTCTGTCCGCCCATATCGTGGAAACGAAGCCGGAGAGCTATGCCGAGCTATTTGCCGCCATTCAGTCTTTCTCAGTTTCCATTTTGGCCGTGGTCTCTTTCATTATCCAGGCCAATGCCGAGAAAGAGCTGCGGGGAGTTCTAAATCGATACCTAAGCCTTTATCGAAGGATTTGCTCCGCCACCCGACTACCGCACCTGTTCCCAGTAAAGTTTGTGGTTTTCTTCCTTCTGAAGTTGTCCGTCACTCTGGTCAGTTGTTTCCACGAACTGGTCCCCATGCTGGACACCGAGCACTTTTCACATATCGGACAGGTAGTGGCGGCTGTTTTCGGGATCTACATGTGGCTGGGCACGATCTTCGTCCTGGACGTCTGCTTTTTGGGTTTCCTGGTCTCCGGCATCCTGTATGAGCACATGGCCCACAATATTTCCGTTATGCTGAAGCGCATGCAGATCATAGACTCCCAGGAGCAGAAGGACCACATGAGCAAGTATCGAAAAATGCGTCTTTTGTGTGACTACGCCGACGAGTTGGACGAACTGGCCCTCATCTACAGTGAACTCTACGTGTTGACAATTGCTTTCAGGAGAATCCTGCAGTGGCAGATGCTGTTCTACATCTACTCCAACTTTATCAACATTTGCCTTATGCTGTATCAGTGCATTTTTCGATATTTGAAGGATGACGAGTCGGCCCTGATTTCCTTGGCCATGGCCTTTGTGAAAATGTCCAACCTGGTCCTCCTGATTATGTGTGCGGACTACGCCGTGAAGGAATCCCAGAAGCCCAAGGTATTTCCTCTGGACGTGGTTTGCACCGATATCGATCAGCGGTGGGATAAAAGTGTGAGCTGAATTCTCATCTGACATGTATTTTGTATATAATTTGTATCCATGTCCACAGGTAGAAACTTTCCTTTGTCAGCTGCAGACGCAGCAGCTTGAGATCAAGGTCTTGGGCTTCTTCCATTTAAACAATGAGTTCATCCTGGTTATTTTATCGGCGGTAGTGTCCTACCTCTTCATAATGATTCAGTTTGGCATTACAGGTGGATTCGAGACATCGGAAGAAGTAAGAAAGCAGTTCGAAGCTCAGTAGTTTGAGGCTTAAATGGATTAAATCTATAACCTAGCATTAGAATCTGTGGTTTCATTTTAATTACCGTCTCCCACACTCCATGGAGTCTCCATTTGTGGCTATCGGATGCGTTAACCTTAACCGCAGAGTTCACCTGGAACCTCCCAGAGTTCATTATCGTTCATTATCTGCCCCATGCCACCAGACATTCTGATACGATTTTCGGAGTGCCTCCAAGATGAGCTCGTTAAGCGACCCACAAAAAATACTTGAAAGAAATGCGAATGAGTAACAAAAAATTAAAATTTCACGTCTGACACGGTGTAATTATCATAGCTCCTCCGACTGCTGGACGCCCGCTACCCAAGTCCACCTCCATTCCATTACTTACATTACACTGGAAAAAGTTGTGGGATTTTGGATAATCTGCATATGCATGTGTTTTATTTGACAATTACAATTGTTGTTTGAGATCTTTTCGAGTGTGCCCCACCCCCACTTAACTCCATCACATCATAGTCATCGCCATCGTCTCGACTGAAAACTCAAGTCTTTGTCTTTGATTATTTTTGGGCGTCAGCGAAGCGTGGCGCGCTTGTCACGCCTATTATATATATGTTCCCTTATATAGTATAAAAAATGGACGTGGCGAGGTTATAGTGGAGTCATCAGAGCCAGGGATTCGATCACAACTGACCTGGCGAAATGGAAACAAAGCAAACAAAACGGCAAAAGTACGCGCCTTGGCCTGCAACAGAATTAATTTCCGAGCTCTTTGCTTCGCTGCACACGATTGTTATTGCTATTAAGGCGGGGAAAGGGCACATCCAGGTTTCCAGGGAGGAGATGGGGATCTCCCTTATTCCCTGACACTGACAAGAGCACATTCAAATTTTTCGCCGTTCGCCGTTTTTTTGCGTCCATTTGGAGCCGGCCAAAAGCTGGGCTAACAAGCCATGCATATTTCCGGCCAACTTGGTTAGATCCGATCACCAGCGGGGATCCAGAACCGAAACAATGAACGCATAGGAGGCCATTCCCATTTCGCTGATTTCCTGCCGTTTGCAACATTTCAGGTATTCCGTCATGTAATTAGTTCACAACTTTTTTCCCTTGCAGTGGGTTTGGGTTTGGGTAGGGCTTTGGATGGGGAGCTGGGTGGGATCCAAAGCTGCTGCATTGTCGGGATGCCACAATCTGTTGAAAGATGCCGCCTCTAGGGATTTCCATTGTCCGCCTTCCTTACAAGATTACAAGAATCTATGAATTCAAAGAAATTTTTATTTAATTAAGCACGACGAAAAACGACTTTCATGCTAAGAAGGGTTACTTGGGAGTAGCCAGAGCAAAGTCCCATACAATCCTCTTAAATCACGGGGTACTGGAAACCCCACTCGCAGACCCTCTGGACCCTTTGAAGGTAGCTTATCAAGCTGGTGAGTAAACAAGGCGGCAATCACTTTGACCTCCGGACTCCACAGAAGCCGCCACACAATCCAAACAATCAGAGGGGCGCTACGTCATGTTTTAGATACTTACTTTCACTTACGAATCGGCGGAAACAAAATAGAAACCACAATCGCAATCAACAGACAGAACGTGATTCAAAGTAGTGGGGGGTAGTGGCAGTGGCATGGAGCAGATCGTGTGCCCACAAACGTGACACATACAAAATAACAACTTCATTTGTCATAAGGGCCCTAAAATGGAGCTGGGGTCTGGCAAACAAGCGTGCCCAAACGCTGTTTGAACTTCATTTGTGGAGCAGGCCAAAGGAGGGGGCGGTCTAGACCAGAGAACAAGAACAAGAACGGGAACGATAAATTCTTCGATTGTGTTTCGTTGTTATTGCCACCACAGATACTCCACATACTACATACGATCAGAATGCATAGTAAATTAAGTGGGCGACAGATACGCCAACATACAAACAACACAATAACCCGAAGAAAACATCTGTGGGTTGCGTTGTATCTGAAAGGTTGGCGGCGTGCGAGTTCGAGTATCTGGCGGATGGCGGATACGAGGAGCGGGGGTGTCCACCGCCGTACTACGCTTCGTTCGGCGGTTCGTTCGTACCCAGATGCCAAAAACAGCAAATGCCAAATACCCGTTTTTGGCCTAAAAACCTACAAAGCCAAAACAACAAGTTGCCCAACCTCAGAGAATCAACTTCCACGAATTTGCGAATGCCCTACTGAGAAATCTGAGATAAACTCAAGAACAAACATTGTCTGGATTTCGGGAAGGGTTTTTTGGGATTCATATTGAGGTAGTATGCTTATTTTATGGCTTTTATCCAATGTCAGAAATGTTTCCTGGATACTAGGCCTCTAATCCACTTAAATATTTAAACGGTTTGAAAGCACACTCGTAGTATTTATCTTTATTAGTACTACATTGATATTACGGCTTGGCAAACAATTTGAATATTACAAAATGGAATATCGTAACGGGGTCAAGAGCTCCCCGGGGCAACTGGGCCTCCTATCTTATCTATTGCGGTTGCAGTTGCGTTGCGACACACTTCAAAATTCGAATTAAAACCCCATCCAAAAAAATAAACAAAACTTAATACCATAAAAACATTCGATTCAAAAAATATGCGTTTTAATGCCTCATTTTTGGGGGTTTTTGGGTCTTGACTGATGGCAGGGGAGGTGATCCTCACCCACACCGAGGCTTTGACATTTCGTTGTTTGAGTGTTTGAGTGTTCGATGAACCGAATCCAAAATTTTGGTGTGTATATCTGACCCACTTTCCCACGAATTAACGCACTTTGGGGCATATGGAATTCTACAACAAAAGCGTTAGAAAGAGCCAGCCTGAGAGCTTGAGAAAGAGATGGAGCGAACCTGAGAAATAGAGAGGGAGCTCCAGCAAATTGCCATTTAATAATTGGGGCCGACTACAGTAGAGCTTGAAAGTATTTTTATTGTTGAGTTTATGGATTTATGAATGCATATAAAAGATTTCCACCAAATAAATAGTTTCTGGTATATATTTTTATATATCTGAGATCCAAAAAACTGAGTTTTCAACTGAGTTTTAGTCTCTTTTTTTTAGTTTTACTTCTGGGGCTTATATTTTTTTTTATATTTCTTAATTGTTTTTCTTGGGCTGTGCGTTTTTCTTATTCTTTCGTGTAATTTACGCAACGATCGCTCGTTTGTCGTTGTCTCTCGGCTACTTGTCTTTGCAACAGCAACAACGCGGCAAATCGGCAGAACAACAACAGAGATCAACAACATCTGCAGCAGTTGTTGAACTTTTTGCAGCTCCCAAATCTGAAATCAGAGAAACCTGTTTCCGAGACAAAACCTGGGCTTGCCACACGTCTCGGCCAAATCAAAAAAGCTGGCCAAAGCCAAACGAAAACTTGACGTAAAATGCCCCAACCCGCTCTGGCTCTGCTGTTGCTGTTGCTGCTGCTCGCTGATCTTTGTGGACTGTACTTTTGGTTTTTTTGTTTTTGTTTTTGTTTTTGTTTTTGTTTCAATCGCATAGGTTGGGGCTGATTGAAATCGATCTACGGGGGGGGGGAGCGGCTGGAGGAGAGTAACCTGCAACATGCAACATGCAATATGCAATATTAGTAAGTCTCTGGTCGTTTTGGCCTTGAATCTAGGATGCTGGATATCTATAATTTGGCTGCGTTTTAAAGTGATCTGCACCGGGTGTGTGCAATTAATCGTCCAACCAATCCCGGGGGCAGCTAACCCCCCTTGGCACCCTGCTGCCCCTCTTGCCACGCCTAGTGCTTGTCGTTTTTGAAAACGAGCGCATAAATGACGCTTTCCTGTGTACTTAAGGTGTCTAAACTTGACTACCGTGCGGAGTTCTTCGTAGTGCTTTTGGCTCTCCCCTATATATCTTCCCCGTACACCCCATACCTCCAGTAGCTTCCCTATACCCAGAACCCTAACCCCTTCCCAAACCCAGAATCGTCCGCAACCTTGCCCAAGACAACAACTCCAGTTGCTGTTGTTGCTGCTGTCGATGACCATTATTTTAGCTGACGGCGATATATTTGCTCAGCTACAGCTTCCACTCAGGGACCGCATCTGTGCGTCTGTCCGAGTTCATGCACTCGGAATTTTTCGGAGAAAATGTATAATTAAAGCTACCTATGATTAGCTTTCACAAAATAATATCGAAGATAATAAATTCTCCAGATGAGTCCCTTTCAAATAGATATCTTAATTCTAATTAACAAGATTTTGAAATTATTTATTAATAAGATGTTTTATATCTTGTAATATTATTAAAAATATATTGATCTCCATTCATTTGTGACCTCTTCTCACCAATTCCATTGCAATATAGTCTTAAAGAATTATTTATGTCTGATTAAGAATCTAGAGAAAGGGCTTTTCTTAAATATAATTGTAATCTTAAAAATACACTCTAAAATATATTTCAGTGTAGTTCCTTGACTGTTTTCTTTGGGGTGTTGGCTACCGTCGGCCGACTCGGTTGCGTTTTGGCTGAGTTGTGGGGCCTTTTAGCCGGACTTTAGTGGACTCCTGGCCTTATGGTGGACGCTTTTTGTTTTTGCTGTACCCACAGATGTACAGCCACTGAGCGGAGCATGACAAACAGTTGCAGCCAAAGCAAATAATTAGTATACATCGATTATCTTGCGCCATTCGAGTCGAGTCATTCCGACCTGGCCTGCAGCTACTGTGCTGCCGCTGCCGAGATTTGGCCCGTTGTCTGTTCTTTGGATTTGCTTGGCTTTGGTGGCAAACTGGATCTGAGTGGATCTCCAGATGCTGCTTCTTGGCACGTTGCACACGCGTCTTTCAACGTCTTGGATGTTCAACATCCATCCAGCCAACCAACCAACCAGCCAAGCCGCCATCCAACTGGGCGTGTGTCGAGCGCCTACGCGACCCCAAAAGCTGAAAAGGCCCACGAAACGGGTTCCCCTTCGCGGATCCGCATCCGCGAAATCGCTGATTCCCAGATTCCCTCCGCCATATGTGTTGTGCTCGTAAAATGCCGAACCAGAAACTGTACGCCTTTGGTAGCAGCAGCAGCAGCAGCCCCAACCAGATCCGCAGCGAACTCCAACTCCAAGTTCCCAGTTGGAGACGTGTGCTCAGCTCGTGCCAATTTCTTTGGGGGCTCCAACTTTTACAGTCGCCTGCGAAACGTTTTGTCTCTCCTTGGTTTCTGCATATAAATACGAATATTCACACACAAATAAAAGGCTGTATTGGATAGGGTGAATCGATTCAGTCCAACATTGTAAGTTCCTAAAGTACTGATAATGGATTAGATCCCTCAGAGGTAGCTCAGAAATATTTGTCATATTGCAAACTTTCATTATGGATTTAAAAAACACACGTTGAGCTTGAGATAATAGTAACCTGGTTAGGTAACTCGCTCAACTACTCCCATAATTCCTTAATTAGTTTTAAACAAATAAGGAGAAATAAATTTATATTATATTAAATATTTTGAGATATATTTTTAAAGAGCCACCTTAATCTTTATTTATATTCATAGTATATGTATTTGATATGTACGAGTATGTGCTTAAATGGCAACGCGTCTAGAAAAGGTTGGGCCGGCAATTGCATTAATGTGCCATTTTTAATTAGCCTCGTGCATAAAATTGACAACCGAGCAGGGGCTAAAAAAAGGGGTCTGTGGCTGAAAAAGAGCTCAAGGGAACGGGGCAGTCAATTTTAGACATGCATTCCTAAGATGGAAAATTCCAATGCGATTCGTGCTGGCAGCTTGATTGAATATGACCTAAATTGATTGATGATTGATGGTGATGTGTCACAGTAACAACTAACTGGCTTCTGATTCCTGGCAGGCCAAAAACGTGAATAATTGCTAATAGAATGATTAGATTACACCGATTAGGTATAATATTTGTTGCATGCTTTAGTTGGCAGTAATTTCAGATGTATTAAGTAAATATAAGTGAGTGGTTAAAACTTGCTAAATAGTAACTATGGTAATAAACCATCCCGAAAAATACCTCAAGCCATTATCTTCTCCAAATTAACAATCCCCATGGCAAAATGAGAATCCCTTTGCGTAATTAAGCCATAAATAAATTAGCCCTAATTACGTCCATTGTCGATCACTGAAAAGGGTTTTTCTCGATCACTTTTGTGGGAGTCGCTTTTCGGTTTTAGGCACTCAATTTGGATTGTGGAATTATAGCAATCAGTCAGAATATCTGGCAGTGCGGTTACATTTTAGCAATTCCCGACGGGTTTCCGGGCTCCAAAAGCTTTTAGGGCTAATGAGTCTCGTTCCCTGCTGGTTTCCAAGTTGCTACCGTTCTGAGTCTTGATTGAAATCGGTGGCTTTCATCGGCATAATCGTCATTATAATGATAATGACGAAACTTCCTCCATCCGCTCCCTAGCTGTACTTTTAAGCCACGTTCTGACTGGGCCGGGTGAGTTTGGCCAAAAGCAAACACCGCTACCTGCAACTCACCAGCTCCGAGTTCATGTTGTCTAGTGAAATGTTGAAAGCATCATTAATTTTTTTCGTTTCTTCTGATTCTACCTTTATATAGTCGTATGTACGGAACATAGTTGCAGGTAAGTATGATAATTGCGGAATGAAAGGAAAGAAAGAGATTTGGTAAAAAAAAAGTGACCCATAATTACCCAGCCAGCCCGGCAGCATTACAATCATGGGAAATATAGCTCCAAGCCGGGGCCTCTCTCACCAACTCCTCGGTTATGTCTCTTATGAAGTACAATTATTTAAGCAATGCCATGTTTTATGATTATCTTTTGCCGTTTACACACAGCACGCACAAAGAAATTGAAGGGGTCATATTAAAAGTCCAGCGTTTATTTTTAGAGACCACTTTTCCGAACCAAAACTCATTTTCATATCTCCGAGATAGTGGCTTATAGTTGTTAATTTATTCTGATATTAAATTTACATATTACAAAAAATATTCAAAAGGTTCTTAGCTATAAAACTAGTTTACCTAATGAATTGCAATCAAGATTTAATCTTTTTTAAACCGTTGCTAAAATCTTTTAGAACCCAGCACTCTCTTCCCAGGAATTTGTATAAATCTTTAGCTAAAGCAGAACAAATCGTGTCATTATTTCGCATCCTGCATCCAGGCCCTTTCGAGATAATAATGTTCCCTGGCACATATCTCCCGAGTAATTTGACTTTTTATCACCGCTGCCGGTCCTTTGCCCTTTTTTTTATGTTTTTATGTATGGGAGTATTTTTCTCTGCCATCCGAAGAACAAGTGCACCTTTATGAGCCCTTTTTGTGAAACGGGGCTTTGGGCCCGGACCTATGCTAATTAAAGCAACGGCCTCGGCCTTGTTTTTATGCGGCTCTTAACGTGTATTTTCTGTCTCCGCATTTCTCCTTGGGTTGGTGCATAAATTTTCTGCTTGAAGTCAGAATGAATGTTTAATTAATGCCGCGTTCAGGTTTCATGGGAAAAATTGCAGCGGAACAAACGAAACGGTTAGGCGGAAATTGGGAATCGGGTCCTGTCAGCCACCGATTTGAGTTTGTAAATTCCGTTGCGTGCAACCGCAGGACAGGTGGGCGCAGGTGGTGGGTCGACAGGTGTGCCACATGGACTTCGGGAGACTCGAGAGGGTGCAATGCCGCAACCAAGGCGTGACGGCCCATCAAACTTTCTGCCACTGCGTCTGAATCAAGAAAGTCACAAATGTGATCATGGCCGATAGAAAGAACAAGGTCAGCTCGTTGGATACCTCGAAGAGCCCTAGGGGAAAAACGCGCAGCTCGTAGTGGACCAATCGTCCCAAGAACAGATCCATCTAGAAATAGAATTATTAATACAAAATCGCAGAATTAGGTAATTGTCCCTCCACCTTCATGTGGTGGCTTGTGCTCTCCGTGATGTAAAAGTTCTCCAGGCTGAGTCTCTTTATGAAGCGGGAACTGCTGGCGGCTCTGTGGACTGCCAAAGTCAGTAGAAGGACATCTATCAGTAGCTTGAACACCAGTCCCCACAGGTTGACTATATACTGGCCTCGCAATATGGCATGGGTGGAAATCATAGTCATGGCCAGGAGATTTAGGGCCAAGGTAAGAAAAAGGGGCATATTAAAAAGCTTTTGAAACTTTCTGGTAACCTGATGGATGTCCTCGTAAAGGGCCAGGCACTCATCCAGATTGGAAATGGCCTCCCTGGAGGGCTGTTCGTTCTCAACCGCATCCTCGTCCTTTAAAGAACACAGCTGGGCTCTCAAATGGCAGTCCACATAGTTGTTCAGTTCCTGGTACAGTACACCCAGGCTAAGGTAACCCACAAAGCTCAGGTGCGCGACAATCGCAACTCCTGTGGAGGTGTATAAATCGCAGACGATAGCCAGCAGAACCCAGGGCGAATATGATAACTTATACGTGAAAAGCACATAGATGAGGGAAATTAACTTGACCGACATCAAGACAAACTCGTGACATCCTCCAAAGCCATACTCCTTAGCACGCATTAAAATTTTCATTCTCCGAAAAAGTTCCAGGAACGTGTTGACCAGGTTCAGCAATTCTTGGCTAAGCCATAGTTGGAAAACAAGCAAAACCACTCCGGAGAGCAGACAGCCAAGAAGCCGGAGGATAAAGAACAGTTTGAGAACCCAGTCTTCAAACTGATGAGCCCAACTTGTATAAGTATATCCATAGAATCCACTTATTAGCAATCGGAGGAAAATGCATATCCACTGATAGTTCCTGCGAATCCTGGCCACGAGTTGGAACTCCTTTCGTTCAACCCGAAAGGTTAGAAACCCAAAGACTTCTGCGTGCAGGGCAAAGCAGCGGAGCAACCACCGGTTCATCCTTGGAGTTCGCGGCATGACTGAATGAATGAATGTCCCATAATTTCTATAAGCCATTAGGTTATTGGCGATAATCTATTAACGAGGTAATCAATTAATCTAATTAAAATCAAGCCATGCATAAACGATATATCTTAAACAGGACTGTCATTGCTTTCATACATCGTAGGGGTTGGGCTTTTGATTAATAATTTTTTAATTTAATTCTTTACATTTTCAAGCGATTGTTTTGCATGCCATACTGAACGACGTAGGTGAAATAGGTAATCATGCCGGAAAAAAAGAATAAAATGACTTCGTTGGAAACCTCGAACAAGCCAAGAGGTCTTACGCGAAACTGAAAGAGGTTTAGGCGACTCAAGAACATCTCCCACTATTAAAAGATAGAAATTAGAAAATTGTTTAATTGAAACTTTTAATATTACCTTCATATTCCACTCCTTGTCCTCGCTCAGGGGGCAGTTTTCCAGGCTCATGCGACGCACCACTCGGGAAGCACCCACTGCCTCGTGAACCGCCAAGGTCAGAAGGATTACGTCCGCGAAATTCTTCAGTACCAGACCCCAAATCCCGATCTTGCTAGAATATGGGTCATTGTCAATGATCACCTCGAAGACTAGCACGGCGGTGAAGAATATCTTGACCATCAGAATCATGGAGACGGGAACCTCGAAGAGTCGATGGAAGGATCTTCCTACCCTTTCTATTTCATCGTAAACCCTGATGCAGTCGTCCAGCCGATTACCCACGATCCTCAGGTGACGGCGAGTCACAAATCCTCCGCCAGGACGTTCCAAAGACCTCAGGTGTCGCCGCAGCTCGAGGCGCACGAAACTATTGACCTCGGAGTAGAGGGCAGCTATGCTTAAATAGCCAAGGAATCCAATATGAATGATCATCACTGAACCAATCCCAATCACTACTTCGGCTAACATGGGCATCCAGGGCAGCCAGTCCGGTGGGTTGGCCAATTCGATCACATGACACTTGAACTCATAGGCCAGACACACCGATTTGAAAAACAATAGGAAAAACTCTCGTTTTCCCCCAAATCCAATCTTCTTCTGGGACCACAAGCGGCGAACGCATCGGAAAAGTCGCAGCAGATTGTTGATCATCCGGAGAAGCTCGTGCTCGTAGACGGTTTGAAGGACTAGAATGCAAATGGAACACAGAAAACAGCTACCCAGGCGGATGCATTCAATGGTAAAGTCATAAGGATCCTCGAAATAAAACACGTAAGGAAAGCAAAACAAGCACACCAGTGAGGTGCACAGAATCCTCAAGGTCAGGCAATACCACTTAAAGCGGTGCTGTTGGCGACCTATCAGGGACCCATCGGAGACTCTTCTTTCGACGCCAAAGGAAACCACGCCCAGGACTCGACCATAGTAGTAGCAAAACCGCAGGATACCGGCCGATATAACCGGCAGACGCAACTTTCTCAGCAGTTTAATCATGACTAAAGATTCGAAGTACCCAGTAAGTAGAGGTTGATTTGATTGCGTACTTATGTGATTGTTTATTTATTTTGTTTCTAGAACAATATTTTCATGAGGTCCTATTCATCCTTGTGTTGTTAGCCGCTAAATGTGTCCATGTACTTCCCATTCTTAGTCCATATTGCGTGACAAAAACCAACCAACTGATGATGGCTGATAAGACCAATAGAAAGAGCTTATTCGAGACGTCAAAAAGACCGAGAATGCGAACTTGAAACTTGTTTAGATGTAGGTTAGTGTAAAATGTATCCAGCTGAAGAAATAAATTAAAATAAACACTAGCAAATACTTAAGGATATACGAGGATGTTCCATCTTACCACAATGCCAAACTCCTTGAGTTTAAAGACACCGACAGACTCAAAATTTACCAATCGAATGAAGGAACTCTCAGTCACTGCGACCTGGGCTGAATATGTTACCAATCGGAGGTCAAAAATGAGCTTGAAAATCATAACGACCAACCAAAAGCTGTGGAACTTTCTGTCTATAATCAAAATATAAGCCACAACGCCTGTTAACAATATTTTTTGGACCAGTCCTATAGCGAATGGTAATTGAAAAAAACGTCGATACACATTATTCACTGTGAAGATGACCTTATATAATTCCAAACACTTTTCCAATTTATGTCGCAATTTTCTCAGTTGACGCGGATCGGATTGAGGATCGTTATCCTGAAGTTGGGGCATCAAACTTGTACCAATGTATTTATTTAGCTCAGAATATAGAAATCCAAAACTTAGGTAGACGAGAAAGTTGATATGCAGAAAGACGTTGGTGCCGACCATAATAAATCCATTATTCCAAACTCCCCAAATGTCCCAGAAAGTTCTTGAAATTGGGGGTCCTACGGTCAAGCGATACAATATTTCGTGTGGCATGATGGTCGCGGTGATAAGTATCAAGAACAGCTCCACTTTACGTCGAAATCCAATTTCTTTTCGTCGATTTAGGTTCTTAACCGTTCGAAAAAGTTGGAAAAATCGTTGGACCAACGCTATGATATCTGAGCCCCGGAATACCTGAAACCCCATTATAAAACAGCTGGAGGATATGCAGGAAAGCAAACGAAATATATGAATCACTCGAGGAATGAACGCCTTTTGCCTCACAATGATGAGGGAATAGTTGTTAATGAAGACAGATAGAATCACCAAGCGAGCAATCACACAATACCACTTTATCCAATTTAGGTTTATGACATCACATCCTTGAATGCGAAAAAACACCACTCCCATGATTTGGGCGTACTTTAAAATCCCATGCAGGATTAAGGCGATTATTTTGGAAATAGTCATCCTAATGGGACCTATTAACGCTCTGATTGAGGTAGAAGTATTGACTGTTTTGGTGGTACAATGTACTTTCAATTAATAGTCTTTAAGAGCCAGTAAGACGATAAAATCAAGGGCTGACATAAAGTATTGGAAAATTGACAGGTGACATTTAAGCAGTGATTTCTGAGCATTTTATCAGTATCAATATACCTAATAAGCAAGCAAGAAAGCATTTATTCTGGTATTAACAGGACCATTTATTGATTGTTCCTTGTCAGTTTATTGAATTATTGAAAACTCTTTCAAGGTAATAATATAGTTTGGTTAAATATTTTCAGATAGATGGCCAGAGACTCCAAGCAAGACTCCAAATCACAGAAATCCTTTTCGTCCAGTGGAGAAGGACAATACGCTGAGACCTCTGGCCTTAGCCAGAGTGCTTTCTATCTTCTTCAATATTAGCTTCTTAAATGGTGTTTTTTGTAAGAATTTTGTAAGCGGTTTCTCTTGTCTTGTAGGCAAGACATCTATATAGGTTCACGTTCTCATTCTGTGATCACGTTTCTCCGATCTAAAAGTCTTCCTCCCTCGTTTGGTGGCTCATCTCGTACTTTTGCTTTCGATTCACACGCTCACGATCCAACGAGATCCTGGCCTCTAAGCTCCCTTTAAAGGCAATGTAAATGACGCCCCTTATGCATCTTATGCTGTACGTGATATTCCCATACGAGCGTACGAGCGTATATCTTTTCAGCTACATCTTCACCTTCTCCTATCCGAATTACAGTGGGTGAGCATCTGGGAGATCTTTTGGATCTTTCAAGTCTGTCAAGCAGGGAATTCCCCTCCACGCCTACATGCCTCCACTTCTCCACCCTTTGTCTGAACATTTGAAAGAATTTTCACGTTGTATGATTTATTTTTTCCCCTCATCTTTATTATCTGTTCATTTTTTTAGGTTTTTTTGGTTTTTTTTGAGGGCAATTACAGTAACAACGCTTGGGCACGTACATTTTCCGGCTTTGTACGAAAATTGTGGGAACAATCAACGAAATAAACAAAAAGTGCTTTGCATGCCGTTGATTTGTGTTGCAAATTGCTCTGGACTTGGCCAACTGAAATTGCGAAGCCCCCAACAACAGCAGCAAGAAAATAATAGCAATTTCTGGCATGACGCACTTTTGGATATCTTAAGTAAGATCCATGTATTGTATTGGTTTGGGGAGTCATTTGGATACGATTTGGGTTTAGGCAAAGCTCAGTATCATTCACAGGTCTCTAAATGTTTATACCCCACTCTGTGAGGGTATTGCAAATGATCCGAGTCGTGTCGGGCCAAGGAAATAATGCAAAGCCACAACTTGGTCAGGAGATTAGAGCACTGAACGAGGGATCGGCCCCTCTTCCTATGCTGTATCTCTCCCTCCCCTGAATCTGTAATCCCAGATGACCTCACGTCATACGGGTAGGCATTAAAAAGTAGGGGAACTTCAGGGCTGATTGATTTCAATTGCAACTGCATCAAGAGAAATACTTTTTTAAAAAATGCCTGACAAGAAACGATACAAATTTGTTGGCATATTCGAACTTAGAACTCTCGGATGGCCTTGGCTCGCTTTTCACGCTTTTCCAGGCATTGCACCCCACTGGAATGCAGCCGCTGACATTAATGGTGATCAATGTGAAAATGGAATGCAATTAAATTTCTCTCCTTACCAGCGCCTATAAATTATATTGTGATTTTTTTTTTTTTTTTATTTTTTCGTTTAATGACTTTGGCTTAGCCGAACAGTTCTACAATAACAACCATGTCGTAAATCCATTTATTTTTTCAGCTTTGAAATTATTGTTGCAAACTGCGAATTGCCAATTGCGAATAGCGATTGGGGCCAAGAGTACAAACACCTCGGCCGATGCATTTTTCTCCTCGTTGCTGAATCTCACATTACTTTAGAGGCCAAGACACTAGCATCAAAAGGGGGATTCATGTATCTAAAGCTGGGTTTTTAAACCAAATAATAAAGATGCTTTGACTGGAAACATAAGATATTTTAAACATTTATAATAATGTTGGGGTTTCATAACCTAGTCACATTAATTCCCAAGTCCTATGACTTATAGACGAAAAACCTTGTCTCTATTATTTCATCGGAATCTGTACGGTTAAAGTCGAGCTCCAGTTGTTCCATTGCGTGGATGTGGATGTGGATGTGGATGCGTCTTTTATGGGTGTACGAGTATGTGCAATTGTAACTGCAATGCGAGTGCTGAGCCATTAAAATCTTGAAATTGCATGCTAATAACCGTACCAGGCCGCTAGTTAAGTGGGCAAATATGTTGTACATGCTTGTTACTAAATGCAGAGCATGTAATTTGCCTCAGTGGCAGTGCCATTATTATTACAAACTGCATTCTTGATTCGCTTAAGAGAGCACTGCCAAATGTCTGGCATAGCAACTAGCAACACTGCAGTCAACGTGGACGTTTGCTTGCAATAGAAGAGGTATGCACAGAGGTACACACTGGTTCAAGACAACAGACAACTTTCTAATCAACCTCCTACAGGAAACGAAATCTAGGAATTTTTGGGGCCGATGGCCAGCACCAACATCGGCACCACCATCGGCATCAATCATCATCAACGGACGCCCAACAATCATTTGTTTGCCGGAAGTCGCAGCCAATCTAATGTTAAGTGCCCACTCCAGTTCACCAGCTAGACACATCCACTTAGGCCCCATGAACAGCATTGCGACTAGAAAGTATTTTCCCCAATGACCGCTAGTGCCACAAGTGCCACAGTGGAACCTTTCGATCGTTAGAGATGAAAACGAAAAGGAGAGAACCCACTAATTGGAGAAGGTTCGACTTCCTTTCTCCTCCAAATTAAGATTGCATACTTGAGCCGTGCATTGTATATAATTATCACAGTGGGTACTGCCGTACGAACCGTTCCCTGCCAATGTCTGAAATCTAACGATCAAGATCTCCAGATGGGGAGATCACTGTAAGCCGGCCCCCTTGTCTAATGGGCCAACCGTTGCATCCGCAGCTCGAGGCCCCAGCTGAGTCATTCCATCTATTTATATTTTTTTATCTTTCTCCTCTTTCCAATATTCTTTACACTCAAAAAATCGAGAATCACGCCATGTCGTCCCGAACCAAAAAGGGCCCCCAACACCGAACCCAACCATCAAGGCAGGCAAATAAAAAGCTTTTAAGGTTTTTTTTTATTTTACTTTGTATTTTAAGTTTTTTTTTTAAATTTTTACTTTTTTCCATTGCTCTTTTCTACTCGAAAAGTACATCATGTTTGTGTAAGTTTACAAAATATTTTTTAGTTTCGTTAAGGAAATATACTTTGTATTTTGTTGCTTTTATCTTTTTTTTTTTGGGTTTTGTATTTTTGTTTAGCTGCTTGGAGTTCTAAGGGCTCCATGCAACATTCACAGTTTGGTTGTTCAAAGTGTATTTAAAAGTTTAGAGGGTTGTAGAAAGAGCGAGAAAATATTATAATTTATCCATAGATGCGAAATAATTTAAAGTTATATGCTGGAAACATAAATTAAAATTCACACACACAGAATAAATATGTTATTTAGTGTTGAGATGTAAGTAAGTAAATGGGTTAATGAGGGCATTGCTTTGTGTATTTGAGGGCTAAGAAGGATTTTAAATAATTTCAATAATAATTACACAACAACAACAAAATAAATTGTATTTAATGATTGAGATCATGACACAAAGTAAAGTGTAAATACTTTTGGCACACGCGTACATCAGGACCCGAAACACGCTGAGAACGCTTGAATTGGTTTTTGGATTGGGATAAGAATCTATAATCTATAAAATAATGGATGCATAGCGTCGATCATCTTGCCGTCTAAAATTATCATTTTGCCTAATTTACAATTTTTTCTACACATACGATACAAATTTAAGTCTTTCGATTAAAGTCTTTCGACAATTACTTATTGCCAATGTACAGATACAGATACAGATACAGACTTCCTTGTTGGATATAAATATTTATCGTTTAGTATTTAATATTTAATATTTAGTATTTAGTATTTAGAGTACTAGTAGGGACTACAACTTAGTAATTTCCATCATTTCGTCGATCGCTATGCACCCGAATTATAGCTATTATTATAATATATTTTGTTTTTTGCCTGTTTTGGCTGTGCACGCGTGCCAATCATTTCTGGTTTTGTTGTTGTTTCATGGTTGGCTGTTTTTCGCTTTCGATTTGAGCTTCTTTTTTGTTTTCGTTTTGTTTGCAACAACATTTGGGACCATCAAGTCATGGTTTAAAGTTTAAACAAAAAAATATAAAATTAGTTTAGAATATTAAGATTACGTTCACAATAAATATCATATATTGCAACTGTTTCTCCACCAGGGACTGCTCCACCTCGACTCCTTGAATCCTTGACTCCTCCAGCTTACTTCTGCTTCGGCTCCTCCTTCAATTCGCTAGAACGATTATCCACATTGTTGTTGTTGATGCCATCGTCACTGTGCTCGCGCTCGCGTCTCTTCGCCCCACTCAAGGTAATGGCTTTGTTGGCCTTGCGGACGCGGTAGGATCCTGTTAAGATAACGGTAAAGAAACGGTTTAGTCAGTGATTAGTCACAGTGTAGGAAAGAAACAAGAACTAAAAAGTGCAAGCGTCACTTTTGACCTTCACAAGGCAAAAGGGAAAGCAATGGCAATGCAATGTGCGGCGTGTCTAATTGCACGACTACGACTACTCTGTATCTGTATCTGTATCTACATCTGTATCTGTATCTGTGAGTTTGCGTTTCTTGGAGAGCTTTCTTATCGCTGGAATTATGCACACTTGTGCAAGCAAACACCGAAGTATACCTGGTCAGTGGCTAGCCGATAAATAAATGTCATGGCCAAAGCGATAAGTGCAGTCTAGCAACTGCAGCTGCGGGGGCATGGGCTGCCATAGTGACGATAGTGCGGCATATCAACCCACAGATACGGTTATCCACTGGGGTACAGTAATCCACAAAACGACAAAAACCTTCAAAATAAACAAGAAAAAACTTGTCTTTGTAGAGAAGTCTGACTGTACTGCTATCGCGCCTCTATTGCTGGCAGCTGCGGTTGCCTCATCACGTAAACCGCTAGAGCTGAGACTTGGCTCGTATCGGATCGGGGACGGACGCCACTGCGCAGTGACCTAAAAGCTGAAAAGTTGAAAAGCTGAACAAAAACAGCAACAGCTCGGAATACAAAAACAAGAAAGAGCCCCAAGGCCAGCTTGGGAATCCGAATAGAATCATACACTAGCCATTGCATCTGTATCTATTTAAGAAAACTTAAAATGTATCTTTTTCTGAGATTAGGAACTAGAAGAAGACTATAGCTTGAGATATGATTAATGTAATTATTTGGAAAGATTTAGATCACCAAGGAGGGCGTTCCAAGTCTTTCGAGGAATCGTGAAAACCTGCAGAAAGAGAATGGAATTGAAGAATTGGCAGCCAGGCAGTCGCGCTGTCGCCCTGTCGGCGATATAATCAAAAGTACAGTTATAGAAAATTATAAGCCCGCGACAAAGAACGTGAAGCGAAGCGAGAGAGGGGAAAGCAGGGGAGCTTTGGCAAAACGATCGTCTATTGTAATAAGCGGAGGAGGAGGTGGGAAGCTCTGTAATATACGAGGGGAGCCCTGGGGTTTACCGTTATCATTATAAGCACGCAGCTTTCTCGACCCGTCCCCACATACTCCACCATCGCCCCCTTCTGGCAACAACAAAACGCGGTTTGTTTACGAAATTGTGTGTGGAGAGTGCCGACAATGAAAACAGGAACGGCTCCAGAGAATTCCCATTATAAATATTTATATGGGAGCCGCGAGAGAGTTTCTGCATACATAATTAACAACATAAATCTAAAAAAAAAAAAACGAAGAAACCAAAAATAAATCTCTTTTTTTGGGGCGTGGTAGAAAGCCGAAGCAAAACAGAAAGCTCAAAACAAAATATTTTGAAGTACAGTGGTGGCCAAAACGTCGATGGACGAGAGAACGAGATGGAAATAATGGGCAAGAGATAACAGCACTTGTCTAATTGATTACGATTTCGCTTTGCTTTTGTCCCTGTTTCGGACCTGCCGCAAATCAAAGTATTTTGAATATATAAATATGTACGTTTGGAATGGGATCTTATTTTAAACTTTAAGTTTATTTCTTCAAAACTATGTTCAGATACATTTGTATCTTTATTTTTGTGTATCCGTAGGATTAAGTGGAGCGATCTCAGCTGATTTGTACGAGTGTGGCTTGTTTGTATGGCTGTGTGACCTTCACGACGAGTTCTGAAAAACATCAACAACATGCGTGCGTAGTATTACGCACAATAACACACGCACACTCGCACACACGCACACACGCACACTGGCACACTTGCTCGCTTATCAGTGGAGACACAACTAAAAATAATCAAGACATACGAGTTCGCGCCAAAAACGCAAAAACATCATCAGCAGGCTCTGGGAGAAGAGGAGCAACAAACAACAGAACGTGGAGCCCAGACAGAGAGCACAAGACAACTTTGACAAAACTTTGACAGTGTTGACAACTTTTGATAACAGAAAGGAGCTAAAATCTTATCAGTAGTGAGCTTTGGCGATGCTTATGCTTATGTTTGTGCTTGAGTGTTGAGATTGGAAACCGTTGTAGGGGAGGCCTTAGAGGACATTCCTGCCAGGATCCCTCCTTGTAATTATTAACTTAATCAGAGAGACTAAACCGGGCAAGGAACATACATAGCCAAGTTGCTAAATCTGGCCGCAAAAGCTCTGTACTAGCACCACTGGGTCTTGCCCACTCGCGCTCTCTGTCTCCCCTTCTGCCTGTGTAGTGGTGCGAGTGGGGCTGACGTCGTCGTATAAGAGTGACGCTGCCTGGAGGAGGTTGCGGTTGTCGTTGTGGGTGCGGCTGTTCAGGGCAATAAGAAAAACAACGCGAAAAAACAAAAACGGTGTACAGTCGCAGGCGTGTGCCAAGTAGATTTTTTTTTTTAATTTGTTTTTTTTTTTGTTTCTCCTCGCAAACTGCAGCAGCAACAAACAACAACAACAACCAGAAGGCGTTGGCGCTGATTTAAATTTAATTGAGGCCTCTCAATTAATTGCCAGCAACTGCTCTTGCTTTTCGCTGCAGCCCCAGAATCAGCCCCAGAATCAGCCCCAGAATCAGTCCCAGAATCTCGCCAAGAATCAGAATCACTTTTGGCGGGCGATTGTTATTCAACAATTCGGTTTTTATTTTGGCGTACAGTTTGTTGTTTAGCTTTTCAAGCTTTGACACACTGCCAAAGACAACCTGGCGACATTTTATTTGCTCTCTTCCTGCCCCGCCACCGATATCAGTGGAGGTAGAGACTTTCCAAAGTCTTCTCATTGGATTTGTTAACTTTTGAATGAATTGAAGCTCTATAGCTCGCCCTACCAGGGCACCCTGATATCAAGCGATAAGGAAGTCAGCTCCTCCACAATGAAAGCGAAACGCAAAATAAACGAACGGCGTATCGCCAAGTAAAGAGAGTTAGGAAACGACGCAAAATAACAAAACAAACGGCTATCAAAACAAAAACCTACAAAAACAAGCTCTCGAAAAGATTCGGATTTGGTTTGGAAATACGAGAAGACCTTCAGCCGAGGGTGGTTTTTCAGGGGATGAAGTCCTTGAGTGTTGGGGGGGAAGATCCCTAAACCAGGGAAACGAAAACCGAATAACGGAAGAATAAAGAAAAACGGAAAAAAGTCGAACGAAATCAGGTGGATACGAGGCATTGCACTTTCAGATACGAAGATACAAGATACAAGATACTTCACTCGCAGATACACTTTTTTTGGGGTCATTTCCATTTCCTCTTGGGGATTAGGAATTAGGATTTAGAAATTAAGAATTAGGGAAAATAAATAAAAACTTACGTTTGAGGCCCTGCGGTTGGGGCAGAGCATATGGCTTTTGGCCATGTCTTTTTTCGGCCGGATCCGAGCTGCCTTTTTGGCTGATTTTCCGAATGCTGTCTGAAATTTGGTGGCTGGAAATCGAAACACCGGCGCCCATCGTGGGACGGTGAACTTTGGGATGCGCTGGGTCTGCCGGATCTGCCGCGGCGGCTGGGGAGTCAGCGTACGGAAACCGAAGGCCACGCAATTCCGCCTCCTCCTGTTCCCGGCGCTCCATCTTCAGGATGTCAAAATTATATTCCAGTTTGACGCGCCGC
The DNA here is from genome assembly GCA_035047325.1 of Drosophila vallismaia. Classification (NCBI taxonomy): domain Eukaryota; kingdom Metazoa; phylum Arthropoda; class Insecta; order Diptera; family Drosophilidae; genus Drosophila; species Drosophila vallismaia. The sequence continues at coordinate 216,735 of JAWNPU010000002.1, read as the reverse complement.
AGATCCCGCAGCTGGATTTTGGCCAAGTCCGCATCGATGTTACACTGCTCCGGAGTGGTGTCGAACAAGTTCCTCTTGGCGCCGTTCACTACCGACCGATGCGGATCTACGCGGCGACCACTGGACACCAGGTGGATCAACGCAATCTGCTGACAAATGGGCATGTCTGTACTTTTGGTTGCTGTTGGCTGTTTCTGTGATTTTCTCCCTTTGTTTCTGTTTCTGTTTCTGTTTCGCTGCTTTCACTCGAGCTTTTCTTTGTACTACTTTTACTCGACTTTTTCGCTTAGCACACTCACAGCACTCACACACACTCGTACACTGCGAGAAAGTCACGTCACGCAGGTAAATGAGCCATTGCAATTGCGGTTTCAATTGGTTTTTGAACTGGACCGTTGTTTTGTTGTGTTTATTTGGCCCAAGGAGGGCCACGTCCGAACGCGATGAGGATGGTTTGCGATGTGAAAACACAGACTAACAGCCAGCCAGCCGACTTCCCGTTTCCCCGAGGCCCGAACAACACAACAGCTGTTTGTGGCCAGGGCTGCAACATTTAGCAAAATGCGGCCACACTACTTCTGTTGGGGGAAAAACATGAATTTTTTAGAGGGATTTTATAGCGGGATATTTAAAATAAAATTAGAATTTTAAATTTCTTAATAAAGTTCTTCTTTTATAAATCGGGTTAAAGAGAATATTTGTTCTTGAATAAATAATAAACTTTTTAAGTATATATAGACAACGACTTGAAACTTTTAAGCTACTTTTTAACCAACGACTGTAAGTAATATAATTTCTACATTAGTTATTCACTATAGAAAGTGAATCTTGTTTTTTTTTTAATGCAAATACCAATTAGGTTCCGCGCAAATACGATTAGTTATGCTAGATGCCGCAACTTGTTTATGTTGGCCCTACACAAATACCTGGCCAATACAAATACTAACTAGCTAATGTGTTTACGCACTTTGGCCCTAATTCAAGGTCGCAACTAGCTTCACGCGGCATTAAACGGGCTAATTGTGGCGACGACAACAAATTACAAGTATTTGGGGAAAAAATCTGAACAAAAAAACACTTTCGCACTCGTGGGGGCAATTCAAGCGTGTTAACAACAGATGGTCGAAACGAAAGTGAAAAGAGCTTAAACCGCATAGAAATAGAGGTTGTTCGAATAGGAAATACCATACTCGTATCAATGTGGGCCAAAAGCCGTTTTGAATATTGCTGAGTCAGCCTGAAGCTGGTAACTGGAAACCAATGTGTGTAAATAACTGAGAAGCAGCTGGAATGGTCATTCGGGTCTTCAGAGATCTCCAGGTCGAAGCGATTAGTCATCTAAAAGAGTGGCCCAGACAACAGCCGCACCCAAAAGGATTGCGAATTATTGTTGTTTTAAAGGCTACAGTGGTCTACAGACAAGGTTTTCTCAAGTTAAAAAAGAAATTTGAAAGATAATCCCATCTGACGGAGTTTCCTTATCGAAAGGACACTTTGGTACTTGTCGCCACTTCTTAATTTCCAGAAGAATCGCATGAATCACCTGGGTAGCGTCCCACATTGTGAGAAATCAGTGTGCTGGTGATTGATTTCCTTTCTAAATTCTTAATATGGTTTTTTTGGCGGGTTGAAGAGGTCCGAATTCGTATTGGCAACTACCTGACCTTAAGGTGAACAAGGGTTGCGGGTCGGGGGTTGAATCAGATGGCACAGGTCGGAGTGGTGTCGGAAACTATGCAAAAACCAACCCTCGCGCCAAAAAAAAAAACATAAAAACCAGGCACTTCAGGGGGAAACAATGCAGTTGGAAATGTGTGAAAGTTGCAGATACCCCACCTCCTCCCAGCTCTTTCCCTTTTCCACGAAACTCATCCAGTTGCTGCGTCATTTCTCTGAAATGCGTTTCAGCTTTGCCTCAGAATGTTTCGATATCGTAGCGCGCTGATTTATTTGGATGCATGAATGTTCTGCATGTGTGCCTGCGTTCTTTTTAGATGTTTTAGGCCTACGTGTTCGGGTCTATTGATAGGCTACTTTGCCGCCGTCACTTCCGTTCAAATCAGCTTGTCTGCGGAAAAACTCAAGCTGTTTTCCTTCTGAAATTAGTTTATGGCCCACGTACCACGTACCATGTAACCCAAAAGATACGATTCCAGAAGAGAGACAAAGAAGGCAGCGGACCGATCAATGGAAATGTCGCACGCGCTGGTCATGAGGTTAACTGCTGTTCCTGGAGGGAAGGGAAGTGACGTCACGTTCGTCTAATTAATAAATGAGCTCATTAAGGAGACCCCACTGTCACTGTCTGGGCTTGATAACTGAGCGATCCGCAATATGAATTTCTACTTCTGCACGAGGCAGCGAACGTGCCTCTGCCCTGTATCTGAAAGATGCCTATAGGACTGAACTTTGAATCGCAGGTGGCTGGACGGTTGGCAGTCATTTTCCATATATCGATTTTTTTATTATTTATTTATATTCGTATATTTTCTTGAGGCATCTGTAAAGTTTTGCGCCAATTTCTGCGGCTGCTGCTTCCTTTTCTCCTGCGACCGGGCTGCCCTCATCAGCGGAGACATATGTATTGTACATACGATTGCGGATACCTGCTGCTCTGCCAGTAATTTTGAGCACACATATTTTTTGCGCCAAAAACCAAAACCTGAATCTGACACAGCCCGGTGCACAGCCCGGTGCAACCGCCAACTATCTTTCCCTTTTCCCGCTTCCGCACTTGAAATACATCCCCAAAAACACGGTGAAAAAATAAGGTCTCTTGATTCGATAATTGCTCAAGATATATTCGATTTATTTTCAATAGTCTGCCAAGTTTTCTCAGTGCATTTCTTGTTGAGCTGCTCAAGCTGGAACAAGTGCTTTGCTTTTTCTTTTCTCCGGCCCCTGCCCTGACCCAGCCGTCTTACTTTTTCTTGTTTTTTTTTTGGAATTTTGAGCAGCAGCCGGAGATAGGGAAGTGTAGACCGGAGATCAGAGGATTGGAGGATCGGAGGAGCAGTAGAGCGAAGATGAGGACGGAGCCGGCTCAAAGAATTCTCGTTTTGAGCCGCCAAAAGTAACATCTGCTCCCCAAAAAGCATAGACACTCCAGGAATTGTCGCTGTCTGCTGTGGGTTTTTTATTTCGTTTTTTACCTTTAGTTTGGCTTTTATTATGGCCTTGCCCACAACAAAAACTAAAGCAGTATCTTTTTTGTTTTTGGCCTTCGGTGAGGCGATAAATGAGTATCAATTGGACACTCGGGAGATAGAATTACACGTTTCCATGCCAGGAAGTTCAAGGAGGTTTTGTAATCAAGGAGCCAGTTTTTGATTGGTCTCATTGTTCGGGTCTGTGATTTCATCAAAAAAGGGAGGAATTAAAAAGAAAGTTGTTGGGTTGGGTAAAGGGTTTTGAAGGACTATAGAAGTCCTATAAACTTTAGTAAAAAACCTCTTGTTTGAATTTGTGATTTCATCAAGAGAGGGTGGGAATAAAAAGAAAGTTTCTGGGTTCTGTAAAGGGATCTTACAGACTATGGATGTCCTATAAACTTTATCAAAAAATCTCTTGGGTAAGGAATGAATTATAATTATGCATGTATCGGAACTTTATAGTGATTGTACCTACATCTTCCATCTCTTCAAAATGGAATGATTCATGTGCCCTCTAGTCATTAGATTCTTGTAAATCTTGAGAACTTGACCTTCTCCGTTTATGGATTTTGGCCTTTTACCCCGATGCCCCTGCTGGTTAATTCGTCTCTTTATTTTTTGTTGTTGTCCCTCTTCCAGAGTGCTAATTTGCCTCATTTATCTTTCCTGGTTTCGGACGGACAGTCTGTCCAACCGACGACAGTCTTCCTTTCCTTCTGCCGCATGATCCCCGATTTGCCATATGCATTACAATTACTCTACGTGACTCTTCTGGGCGCTTAATTGCAGATGGTTCGGGTTCTGGGATCTGGGCTCTGGGCTCTGAGATAATTTTCTCCGAGTCCAGTCTTCTGCCTCATAAATCTCACGCGCCTCCAATTGCAGGGTGTCTAGTTCTAAGCGCTGGGAGAAATAGATGATAACACTTTTGGCAGCAATTAGGCACTGCCCTCGTAGAGGATGTACAGGGAAAAAAAGATTCTAAATAATAAACAAATTCAAGATTCACGTAAAAGCTTTATTCCTGGCTTCTCAATGTTTTATGTAATTGTTTTCGGTGCCTGGAGATCTCAAATCTCAGTTGTATCTCCGTCTGGGAGAGTGGGACAGATGTACGGGATCGTGTGACTGTCCAGCCATGGTGGCTATCTGGCTTGACCACTGGCCGAGCTCATAATTCACGGAGGGCACACCACACCTTCCCAAAAGGGAAACCTAAGACAAATCGCATGTGTAAATTGCCCTCGAAGTGGGTCGGTAGAGAAGGCAGAAGGCCGGCATAAATCAAATCAGCGGCTCTAAACTTGCTGTGGGTCACTTTGGCTATGCCTCGATGGCTCGATGGCTCGATGGCTGTCTTGCATGCAGCACGCAGCCGTTGCAAGTTGACCCACTTGCGGAAATCTTATTTACCTGGGTAAGTAGAGTCTCCGCGATCTCAAGCCGTTACTTTTCACACAGAAACTGGTTAAGTAACGCGAAAACTAGCGACAATTGTTGCCACCGCAGAGCAGGAGGTGGGGATTGCCATAGGAGACTACACTGATAAAAACAAAGATATATTTTCATTAGATGTTTACTCCTTTGTTCAACCACTTGGAAAATTCCAAACAATAGCCATCAGCATAATAATTGATCGATGTGGAAAGCAGCTTTCCCAACTGGTTTCTGATTTTTATTTCTAACCCAAAAACACTGTCGTTGATTTTCCTTAATTTCCCACCAGTTTTATCCAGTTTTTATGGCCTCTGTATTGTCTAAGATTTCCTCTCGTTTCGTTTTGAATTTTTTTTATTGTAATCCAACAAAGGAGTTTTGTAAGCTGAAAGTTTTCAATTTCCCCAGCCCCTCTAGAGTTTTGGATGAATTATGATCCGGGGAGTGGTGACCTCGCAGCTTGTTCTCCTCGTCGGTGGTTGATGGTTGGTGGTTGGTGGCTCTGGTTGGTTCTGTCGGTTTGTGGCTTACATTTCTTATGCATTTTGGTTTTTTGTTCGAGTTAATGTGAATGGACTCTATTAATGTAATGCGATATGCGATGCATGAAAAATCAAACGAGCTGGTCAGTTTTACTTCGCCTGTCAGAGCGCCTGACGCTGATGTATCTTTGTATCTACATATCTTTGTATCTGAAGGCGGCACGCTGGCACGCTGGCACGGCGCACTAAGCTGACAGCATCTGGTCAAGACCTGGGCCTGCCTGGGCAAAACTATTTCTGGCATATTGCATTTCGTTTTTAATTTAGATCATTACACCATCATGCAATGATCATGCAAGGACCCTGTTTTTGGTCCACCGAGCGTTTGTCAGCTGCCCAAATATTTCGCCCTCCAATGTCAAACATCCCGCATTACAACAGCACAGTAAAAATTTACTTATATTTCGGGGTTTTCTAAAGATTTTCCAAAATTTCATCTATACAAAAATTAATATAACATTTTTTACGATTAATACGAGTTTAATAGAATTTGAAAGGCAAAAGAGTATAAGTTTTTGCTTGATATTCTCCACTTTTTTTGTGTAAATTGATATTAATATTTTTTGTTTGTGTTCTCGAATATAGCCACCCTGTTGTGGCATGTGTCTCGGCCCTTTGTCTGTCAGCGGCATTTTGTTTATTTTTATCTGCGGCTATTTTCAGTTCGGTTTTCCTCTTGCATTTCCATTAATTATTTTTCCTTATATTTGGTTTGGCTTGGTTTGCATTTGCAAGTAAAGCGACGACGGTGAAACATAAATAAATATTTACCAGACATACCATATACTATATAGCATATAGCATCTCTGGCACCGATCACGGCTACGGCTGGCTTCCTGTCTAAATAATTGAGCAGATCCAGCAGATGAAAATGCACATAGGGCGATAAATCCATAAATAAAGTGCAGCTGAATGGGAATAGAGATAAGTTTAGGTATTTTTTCAGCAACTATTGAGGTCATCCTTAAAAATATGATTAAAAAACATCTTCAAATAGTTTCCATTACATTTTCGCATATTTACAAAATATCCCAGAATCGGTCCACACATCAATATGGATTATTAATAGACATGCCAAGAATTTCAATTAGCAAAGCCATTATGCAATGCATTGAGTTATATCCGAGTTCGACGGTTGCCCTAGTTTGCTGGACATATGGCTGTTTATATGAGCACATCATTTATAGTTACACAGGGAGAAAATATGAAATAAATACAAGAGGAAATCTATGAGGATCAATACACAAAAACATGAATATTTTTGGTTTTTTTTCGGTGTCGAAACACTTGATAGTCTCTGGCTGCTGGAACGTGGCTGCTGTGGGCAAACACATATCCATGTCCATCTCCATAACCAGGGTCCATGCTCCAGTCCCTCCCCACTCATTCCGACTACTGGGCGTAATGATGTGGAGTGTTTCGAGCCTGGGGGTTTCATCGGACGCTTGGGCCTGAGCTCCGGAGTCCCAACTCCCAACTCCACTAATCGAGCGCTTCTCCTACCGTTAAGTGGTGCTAAGTGCTGCCACCTCGAAACCGGAGTCCAAAAACAAATTGTCGGCTTATTAATGAGCTTGGATTTCTGTATGTGTTTTAGGTTTCAGTTTCTGTTTCTGTTTATGTTTCTGTTTGTGACTCTCTTAGGTTTGTTCGCATAATTAATCAGCAAAGATATCGAAGCCGCTGACTCGGCTCGAAATGATTCACATCGGAATCGGTGGCCTGCAGATCAGAGGAACGTAAAGCGGGTTCGATTTCCGCTGGCATCATAAACATTAAAATTACTCTTAATGCCCTCTAACCGAAAAACCGAAAGGTTGTTAAAGGTAAAATTAGCAGCTGATCTGGTGACGATTTCCAAAATATGCGGGTCTATCAAGTAAGGTCCCTTGTCACGGTCTTTCGTCATATTGCGAGGGGGTTATTTTTTTACCCTCAATATTTGAAAATCTATTGATTGATATACATATGTGGGCGAACGGTCTATTAAATATTAATTAATGGGACAATGTGAAAAATATAACATTTTATTCGTCAAAGTATGGATGGTATTACTCATTATTCCAAGATAGTATTATTAAGATAGTATTTATTAAGATAGATAAGATTATTAAGATATTATTAAGATAGTATCATTAAGATAAGATTCTGATTTCGTCATAGAATCAACTACTACTCCAGGAAAGCCGATAACCGCCATAGCTTTTCTGTCGCCAGAAGGTCTAGCAAGAACAAGGTTAAGCATGATTTAGATAAGCAGATAAGCTTTTTCCCAAAAATCTGAGCATATTTTCTTATATATTGTCATGTTAATTGAAACATAGACAATGGTATTTTACAATTAATTTTAAAAGTACACGAATTTTGTTCAAGTACATCTAACAGATCATTAACAGTGCGCTTAACAGTACAGTTCAGGGCTGGGCAATGTCAGCTGATGTTTGTTTACGTCTTGATAGCTGGAGTTTGTTGTGAAAATAAATTAGTTTTGTTACGAAAATGCGCCGCCGTGTGGGTCTGGGAGCCATCCAGCAGCAGAAGCTGGCTGCGGAGAAGTACAAAGACAAGGGCACCGACCTACAGGAATCACAGCTGGAGCAAATGACCAAGCAGATGGAGGTCTTCCGCGTCAAGCTTGAGGAATTCGCGATGAAACATAAGGAGGACATTCGCAAAAACTCCCAGTTCCGCAAACAGTTCCAGGACATGTGCGCCGCCATCGGGGTGGACCCTCTGGCCACGGCCAAGGGATTTTGGAGTGTGCTGGGCATGGGCGACTTCTACTACGAACTGGGGGTCCAGGTGGTGGAGGTTTGCCTGGCGCTGAACCACAAAACTGGAGGTTTGATGGAGTTGGACGAGCTGCGGCGTCGCCTGATTGCGGCCCGGGGTCAGAGTGCTCTGCACCAGGAGATCAGCAAGGAGGACATCCTAATAGCAGCCAAGAAACTAACAATTTTTGGCAATGGGTAATCTCTTCAAACTTGCTTTTCCTCTTACTAAGACTTTTGATCTTTCAGGTTTGTGGTGCACAAACTGGGCAAAGGCAAGTACATCGTTCAGTCTATTCCTGGAGAGCTAAGCATGGAGGAGACCAACATTCTGAATACCGCATCCAACACAGATCAAGGTTATGTTACACAAAGCCAACTTATCAACGATTTGGGGTATGTGGATGTTTGTAATGATAAATGACTGCGTTATATGACTCAACCTTATACTGTTCCCCACCTAGTTGGACCGAATATCGTGCCCAACAATCACTGGACAAGGTTCTCGGCGAAGGACTCTGCTGGATCGATAAGCAGTCGGAGAATGAGCCAACTTACTGGTTTCCCAGCTTATTTCCCGGCCGTAACTCCACCGCGACAACAGCCACCACATAGAAATAATTTATGTTACATTTATAGTTGTTTTGGCATAAAATATAGATATTTTACTGTGAAACTCGATCGCCTTTCGGCCTAGAGTCGATTTCTCGTACAATCGCCGGCGGCACCGCTCTTCAGCAAATGGTTGTCCGCTTCCAGCTCGTAGTTTTTCTTTCGCAGGAGGTAGATTTCCGCCTCGAACTTTTGGGTAATGTCGTCCATGGCCTCACGGTAGTTGGTCTTCATCTGTTTGTGAGCCTGCAGGTATCGCTCCATTTGCAGCTCATAGTGCTTCTTACTAAGCATTTATTATTGAATACAACATTTTAAGGAAATATTCATATTAGTACTCACGCCTTGCAGTTTTCAACCTCGTTGTTGGTATCGTTGATAGCCTGTTCCAGCTCGCTGAGTCGGCGGTAGGTGACCTCCACTTCAGCCTCCAACTTTTCGTTTTGCTTCACAGCTTCCTTGTAGTTTTGCTCGAGCCGATTGTTGCGCGTCTCCAGAACATGGACTACGGATTTGTGCGCCTCCGCCTCCCTTTTCAGCTGCAAGGTAAATCATTTAAAATATATAAAAAAAATCACTTTTCTTTTATAATTGATTTTACCCTTTCTTTTATTCCAGCTATGAGCTTGTCCTTATCGCTCAGCTTGCTCCTTAGCTGGGCCACTTCGGTGTCCACCTGTTTGGCGGCTTCCTGCATTATGCTGCCTATGTTGGTCGCCAGCTGGGTCACCTCCTCCTTGTAGCTCTCTGCCCGCTTCTCGGCATCAACCTTCTCCCGCGTAACGGCTTCGCTTATGGCCATGGCCTCTTGAACTTTTCGCAAGGCGGTGCTCTCACGACGGGTACTCTCCACCAGGAGGTTATGTGTGTGGCTGAGGGAGAGCTCGTACTCCTTCACCTGTTTCTGTAGGCTCGCCAGCTTGGCCTGCTCCTCGGCCTGGTCTCTCAGCTGGGTCTGGATCTGTTGCAGCTGCTCCCCGCTCCGCTGCTTGTGTTCGTGGAGCGCCTTGATGGTCTCCGTTTGGGTTACCAGCTCCTCCTGCTGAGCGGCTACCTTCGTCTCCAGCATCTTCAAGGCCCGCAAGTAGCGCTGGGTGATCTAGAAAGGTCAATTCCGAAAAAGAAGTGGTGTGAAATTTAGAATTTTTATGGGGTCTAGATGCTACACCCGTTTCAAAAGCTTGTAAAATATAAGGCAAGGCACTCTTAGTATTGAAATAACAACGATCTAAACGCAAATGACAAATAAAGGATACCCTATGATTAGACATATTCAACAAGCGCTACTTAATGTAAAAAACAAAAAACGCTGCCCATTAGAGTGAATCTTCTGAAGTAAATGTAATCGCTAGAAGGATGTACCTACCTTCTGTTCCTCACCGGACTCAATAAGCTGGGCTCGGTAGTTCTTTAGCTCCAGCTCCATGTTCTCGATGGTTCTCTGCGAACACTCCTGCATCGTCTGCAGGCTCCTGCGCTCCCGACGCAGCTCCTCAACCTGCAGTCTGGACTTCTCCAGCGCATCATTGGTCAGCTGCAACTTCTCCTTGAGCTCCTTGTAATCACCGCCGGCCATTGAGTTCTTATATCGCCCCAGTTCCGTGGCCAGGCGTTGGTTCTCCGCCAGGACTCCGTTGACGTGGGCTCGGAGGTGGGCCTGCTCCTTCCGGAAGGTGCGTAGGTCCTCGTTGGTGTCCTGCACCAGTCGCTCCACTCCACGGGCCATCTCATTGACCGAGTTCCTGTGGGACGAACTGCGTTACGCCAGAATATGTTTGGAGTTTAGTTGCCTACCTGGAATACGCATGCTTCTGATTGGCCTCCTGTGTCATGATTATTTTTTTAAGGGGTTTTTATATTTTGTTTGGGTTTAACCCGGTATGGTGTAAATGTAATAGTTCATGAAAATTGTATTCATCCTAAAAGTGTAGTGTTAAGTGTTGTAGTGGCCTCCTATGTATGAAAATTAGAAAACGATTTCATTATTGTCAGTAGTTTTCCTGAAAAGGTTAAGCCAGATGAGAACTAAGCAGGCCTTTTAAAATATTATTATTTTCATGATATTCATGGTTTTCACTTAACTGTAATTTAGCAAGCTGGTATTTATTAAAGTTCTCATCATCAAAATATAAAAACTCGTCCGGCTTAGAATATATTTTACTGTGCCGGTTCTATGCCATTGGCAGGAATTTGCTGTCCGCCGTCAATCTGTGACCCACCCTTCAAGCAGGTATGTATTACTCCTATTGAAACCAGTCACGAGTCCTGCCGCGAGTCCACCGACCCTGGCAGGTGTCGGTTGTCCTGGGCAACAGGACTTCTGGCCAAAACAAAGTACGTGGTAGAGCACTATATGGTCAACTTTCCATTTCAGTCTCTTGCTATGCCGCTTTTCAACAAGAAGTTCGAGTCCAAGCCGATACCCGTGCGTCAGGGAAGGTGCAACATTGGACATCCGGTTGTTACCGAGTCCCTTGACGATTTCCGGCAGATTTCCTTGACGCTGGGCAACAAAGAGCTGCGCTTTGCGGACGGCATTTGGATGCACTCCGCCCGGAAGGGCGATGTGGATGACATGGTGAGGCTCAACAAGAAGTTCCGAGCTCTCGAGGAGGAAAACAATATGTGCAATCTCAAAATCGAGGTTATGCTGGATCTGTTGGCGGAACACGCCACGGAACTTAATGAACTCAAGCCCAAGGAAAAGTCTTGAAAATAATCTTAAAAACAAATATAATTTTTTTTTTGGTAATTTTACAAATAAAATTTTAATCATGTCTATGGCTGATGTGTGTTAGTTACTCCTTGAGAGTCCTTATTATGTTTTAATTGGTTATCTGCAAGGAGCTCGGCGTTGTCCTTTCGAAATCGAGACATTTCCTCATCAAACTTTTCCATCAGCTTGTCCATGTCCTTAAAAAAGCTGTTTCTGATTTCTTCCTGGACCACCCGATATTCTTCGACCTGGGTTTCGTGCAACTTTTTACTGGTAATGGATTTGAAAAGTATATAAAATAATGAGAATTGAAAATATGTGTATCTTACAGATGGGCCTTGTCTTTCTCCAAATCGATATTGATTTCGGTGATGGATCTCTCCGCCTGGGCCTCAAGTTTTTCATCGATTTTCAGGACCTCCTGAAGCTTTTGCTTCAGACGATTGTTGGTAGTTTCCGGAGGTGGCACTTCCTCCTGGGGCGATTGTGTTTCTGTGTCTGGAGTTTTCTTATAGATCTTTAAAGTACGATAATTAAATACGAGCTATAGATAGAATATGTGAGGGAAATCTTGCCTTCTCCCGCATGGATTGAATAAGGGACTCTTTCGCTTTCAAATCGTTCTTTATTCTATCCATTTCGGAGTCTATAAAACTTGAGGCTTCACTCATAACACTTTTCACTGAAAAAATAGACTCGAAATCCTGGATCTTTGGCTCGTCTCGTGCTTGAACTAGGTCTCTATCTTCATCACAAGACCTGTCGAATTGTCGTTGCCATAGAGGAACGCTGTCATTATCCGTGGAATGATGATCCATGATTTTTAAATCCTCAAATGTTTCAAGATATTATTAACCAAAGGAGCGATAAATTTTCATAGATTCACCAATGAAATCTGAAGTAAGAATCAAAGTTGACCAATCATTTGATCTAGAATACTTCCCAAGACTGAAAAATCTTTTAACATTTCCAAAAGCAGAAAACCCCCAGAAAGAAATCAAATCAACAATGAAAGTGAATTTGTTTATTTATCGTAAATATCATAAATATAGTTTGACCTAATGTTACCCAATTTCGATTAAGACCCAACCACATACTCGAGATCTATTTATAATGCCACTTTAATCAGTCTCACATGCCCATCGTGAGCTCTGGAGGTATCAAAAGAGGTCTGGCCTGGGGGTTTTTGTTGACCAGCCCATTCGGCATTAACTTGGATTTGTGGCTCGAGCCGCTCGATGAATGGAAATGGAAATCGAATTGGTATAGCACATTGCTGGTCAAATTGGTGGCATTGTTGTCGCCATTGGAAGCAATCTATAGACGCCATCGGAGCGGTCTCCGGAGTCCGTCGACGAGTCGACGAGCTGCCGCTTGGCTTCCGTTCCCCCTTCGGTCTCCTTCTTCATTTATTCCATATTCCATATATTGGCCTGTTTGATAAGCCGATCGCCCTCTGATAAACCAACTACCCCGGCAATTGAACGGTGGCCGCGTCCGATATGATAAAACCTGATTCCGATGAGCCTCACAAGAGCTATATAAATAGCACCCTCGATTTACATGACCTCCTAGGCTGCGGATTCCACCCCGCCACTCTTTTCTATCTGCCGGGTTAGACAAATTTTCGGATCGGCCGATAAAGCTTAGTACCGCAATGCAGTCTAATCTCCGGAGTGCCCGGCTCCTCCTCGGATATGGGATATGTACATAGGTGGCGTGTGTTTGTGGCTAGCGGCTAGCCCCATATCGGCCTGCTCCATCGACTACTGTATATTTACGCACCGATATTGATATGCGATAAGCAAAACTGCTTATAAAACACATTTATTTTGTTGTTTCCAGTAATGCCAGCCATGTCCACAGCATTAGTACACTGTCAGGAACCTTGGATATAAAGGTAAATGGTTGTTTAATTATTTATAGCGTCGATTCTCATTCTCAGTTAGTTTTAATGTAGGTTATCTTGTGTCTGAGACCACCAATGCTGACTCCTCCTAAGCAAGATCCTCCGTACTATTTTCTGATTATATAAAACACCGTAAAATTTATCTCAGTGCACTGCTAACGATACACGATGGCCTGGTGCCTGGTGCCGAGGGGTAACACTTGTTCGATTCGTGTATTACAGTAGTTTGTTGATAGCCCGCCCCGGGAACGGAACGCAAACGGACGGATCGGATCGAATCGGTAGAAGATCGATGTGAATACAATATATATAGTACGGACGAGTTCCAAACAAAAGCACTTGGAGCAATAGACAGAAGAAACAGACTTTTTGCTGACCGAATCGCATATTCAGACTGCACGGTCTCCGATTTGGGTGGCATTAGGTAACCGGAGACGTCACAGCCGGACTGCTCTAATCAAAAGTCGAGCGTATCAGCAGAACTGCCAAAGCCCGGAAAATATGAAGACTTTGTGTCAGTTGTCCAGTCGCTCTTAGTCAAGTGTGAGTGCTCCTCCTGTGATCAGAAATCGCACCCTCCGACTGGCGAGTCGGTAAACAAATTTTCTATTAAACAATCAACTTTTCACCTAATAAATGATATCGTATAAATCAATTGAGTCCGATGCCAATCAAGTGGTCCAGCCCAGATAAATCTCCATCACAATGGGATCGTGGAAAGAAACCGAGAGGCATAAACAAACGTCCCTCGCAATCAAAAGTGTTTTATGGGGTTTTAGTTGTTCAATCCGTTTGGAATTGGTTTGGAAATGATTTCTTCGCGACATAGAAACAATACGAATTTATTTATTATATTGGCAGGCAAATCACGACGTCGAAATCAATAAATTCGTGAAACATCGCTCGTTCGTATCGTACCGTTCAATCAGGTTCTATTTAAACCCCAATTTCAGATATTCGATATCCCCATCAGAAGATCATAAATATTGCCCCAAAAGACGCACAACAAAGGATTGTTCGCATCGCATAATTTTTAAGGGATCATTAATTTCTAACTGAAAACTATATATACAGTTCCGTTTACGGTTATGGCCTCTACAGTCTATCAGGGGGCCTCCTACACATCCTACACACCATGGAGCTACCATGGAAGCAGCCCCAGACAATTGATAAACGAGCATTATCGCGGTGGCAATGATTTATTGTTGCATAAATGGCACTCACATTTATTAATAAATGAGAGGCGAATTTCCGATAATTTATATATACGATCCACCAAGGATTTGTGGCCAACAGAGTGGGTTCTTTTTAGTTCGGGTTCGGGTACGGGTTCGGCTGTGTGTTGGCTTTTTGTGTGTGCCAATGTAGAGCACCCGTTCGCTTTCAATGGCCAAGTAAATAAACAAAAGTGAATTTTTACACTCATCGCCGACAGCGCACAATAAAATGTGTGAAAAATACCCCCGAGCCAGTGGAAATGCAATCGCCTAGACCAAATAAATAAATAAATAGAAACTTGGAAAGCCTCGCTGCCTGTTTGCTAAGAAATTAAATGAAAATCGATCATTTGGGAAATGAAAACGAATGGCCAGCCAGGCAGAGTGGTATCCAAATAAATAAATACCTCCTCACTTACTGGAGGAATCTATTTTGTGTGGCCGAAAAGTAACCAATCAATGTGTGTCCAACAGGTTCCTACGGTGTTAACAAGTGGTTGACAATGCCCCAGATATGTTGACTGAAAATGGACCCGACGCCTTGTGATTTGCGGTCTGGCCTGCTCTGGGTATTCATTCTCATTTGTTTCTGTGGCTTAGAACAATCAAGTGGTTTCTTCGTCGACTATACAGGTAAGGTAATCTTTGTAATGATTTTGTTAAGCATTTATAAATCAAGGATAATCTGTAATTGAATAATTGTAATGAATATAAATTTGCCTCCATAAGGGCATATCAATTCACCTACCATATGTAACTCCACATTTCCGCTACCTTTCGTCAAAAAATAACAAAAAATGCTCGGAAGGTTAATCGCAATTTCTAGTAGTACCCCGTTTGATAAGATACTGTCATTTTGGCTGTCATCGCCACTGAAAGTGGTAAACAATCGCGCTGGCATTGCCCTGATTGAATTGTTTTGCTTTTTTTGGTTGCAGAAAATACGGAACTGATACAACAAAGAGCTGGCTTCGATGTCAAGCTGCAGTGCAATCTCAAGGGATTGGTGGATGATAGTAAGCTGGCCGACATCAAAATACATTGGTACTTTAAGGTATGATTTAAATCTTTAAGAATCCCATCAATTTTATTGAAAGCTTATCTTTCTTTAGCAATGCAGCGATAATAATTGCCACAAGTTTGAGTCCATAGACGATTGGACGGCTTTGCCTTGTGAGCCAAGTCTTTGTAGGCCGGAACTCTGGCTTAGAAACGTTACGGAACGGTATTCCGGGCTTTATAAATGTAGTATAAATCCCCATATTTTGGATGAAAGTCAATCCGTGGATGTGCAGCTGGTTCGCACTTACCAATTGGATGTAAAAAGTGAGTATCATTAATCTATTATAAATAGAACCAAATTAAACCAAAGAAAATTAAATTATTTAGACACTTCCCTGGCTGCTCCTGAATTCGTCGACTCATATCCCAGCAATCAGACAGTCTTCCTTGGCGGTCAGGTCGTGTTCCAGTGCCGAGTCCACAGCGAGGAGCATCTAACAATCAAGTGGTTCCGGCGACACGGTTACGTGGGAACTCAGCCAGCTGGAGAGGCCTCCTCTGCCGCAGCCAGCGCCTCCAACTTCAGCACCCACATCGTGCGCTATAATGGCCGCACCTACGAGCTGCTCTCCACGGCATCGGAGAAGTTGATGGGACCACACCTATACCTCAGCAAACTGATTTTGGACGGAGTGCGTCTGAGGGATGCTGGGCACTATGCCTGCGTGGCCATCAGCTACAGAGGCCATAAGATCCGAGAAGCCTTTCTCCAAGTCGAGCCCGTTGAGTCGGACTTCAATCAAGAGAAGGAGTACTGGCTGGAGTACGATGATGGCGACGA
Source organism: Drosophila vallismaia (assembly GCA_035047325.1). Taxonomy (NCBI): domain Eukaryota; kingdom Metazoa; phylum Arthropoda; class Insecta; order Diptera; family Drosophilidae; genus Drosophila; species Drosophila vallismaia. The sequence continues at coordinate 200,536 of JAWNPU010000002.1, read as the reverse complement.
TGTGGGTCCAACCAACGACCCAAAGGAGTTCCTGCTACTATTCCTGATGCCTCTGGGGTTGGCACTCCTCCCTCTGACCGTTTGGCTTAGCTTCGTGGTATACAAGCGCTGCTCGGGGAGCCACAGTGATTGCCAGAGGATCGACTCTGACGAGGATCTGGACACTGAACGGTGCGTCCTGGGCGGACATTAAACGAAGCGGAAAATCCACGCGTACTACGCTTATTATGTTTAGGAGTAAAGACTGTGCCTAGGATAAAACCAAACTAGTGTATTATAAATAAGTACTTCCAAGACAACAGTGTCATCCAACTTGCATATAAAATATATATTTGGTAAGTTTAAATGAAGATTCAACAATTGGTACAAATCTCTACACACGAGAATAAGCTTTGTACGTCGAAACAAACCGCGATCGGACGACGTCCGATCTCGGTTGTTTCGAATCTGAACGTAACGCAATCAGTATCGAATGAAAATTTTGAGAATAGACGCGAATCGGTATTGGGTAGGTTTCGCGAAACCTCGATAACCCAGAACCGATTCTACATTTTAAGAAACGTTTGGCAGCTCTCCGGGATCCTCTTCCTCCTCGGTAGCTTCGCTGGTCGGCTCCTCAACGAGGTAACCCTGCTCGGCCTCGTAGACCCGCTTGCGCTTCGACTTTTGTTTCCTACGTCGGCGACGACCTTCTCCTTCGTTTCCGGAACCGCGACCAATCTCCTGGTGTCCTCTGAATGGTTTTAAGAAAATTAAAGGGGAGTTCCAAGGCAATAAAGAAACTTTCTTACCTCTTTGACGAACGATGCACATTATTTGGCTCTTCCACGACGGGTGGCGCTGTCTCCACAGGCTCTCTGAGCGGATCTCTGGCCGTCTCCAGCTCAGAGACCTGATCCTCGCCCTCAGAAACAGGCTCTAATTGATTGAAGCAGAGATTCATCGCTGGATCTCCGTATCCCAGGTAACCGTAGTTGTCCTGATTGTCTGGCTCTATTTGGCCAACGTCACAGAGAAATTGATGGGGATAGGTGGTTTGAGGATTAGGGCTCATCGACTCGTAGATCATTCCACTGACTAGGGTGTGGACCGTGGGCAGGGCCAGGTGTGAATCCATGTCGGACACATAGTTAATCAGGCCGAACGGTCCGGCTACATAGGTGGCCGGATTGTTGGCCGGAATACTCCAAGTCGGCAGTCTCAAGCCCAGAATCGGCGGCATGTTGTATGCGGTTACGGTGGCCGCTGCACTGTGGGTCACCGGATAGTCATAGATCCCGGGCATCAGATACTCGTAGAATTCAATCTGACCATGGCGGTGTTGGTGCTGACGGTGCTGGTGTTGATTTGGTCCAAACATTTCCGATGGTTTGTTCACGTGTCGCGCTAAGTCCCTAATCTGTTCTTTACTTTACTTCTAAAAAAATTCCCGCCCGAAATTCGCCAGAAGCCTTTACGTGGGTTAATTTTTAGTCTTTGCTTCTTTTTTTCTTTTGGTTGATTCTTAAGGGATTTTCAATTTCCGATTTAAAACGAATTACCTCTCCACGGACGCCAAATATTTGACTTGGTTCAAGCTGAATCTCTGGATGTATCTTCTGGTTGGAGTTCTCAATGATCACTCCGGTAGAATCTGAAAAATGCGTCTAGCCGTCGGCAGGGCAATTACTTATGATGGTCGCTATGTTGCTATTGATTATAATTATGTCCCAACGAGGACCTTGTCTGCCGGAGACGGAAGACGTAACGAATTTTGAATTTAATACGAAGGAAATTTTGATCTTTTTGCCTAGCTAGCTTTCCTTTGTAACACAACCATCAGACTTGACCAAATGGGAAATAATAATAAAGCTTTGTGGAGTTGGGCTACCCCTATACTGATTGAAACTGAACTAAAAACCAAAGCCTACTATGTTTTAAATTCCAAGACGGCCTACTAAAGTTTTAAAAAAATAAACTATTAAAAATATGGTGCTAATAATTTTTAGACGATATTCTAGTTGAAAAACCTCTGAAGCTGGCCTTTTCTCCCAACCCATTTCGAGGCCGCAGAGACAATTCATGAATGGGATCTGAGAAAACTCCTCACTAGAGTGCCAATTGATTAAACAAAAGCCACTGCACAGTAACACCTAGTCGAGACTTAATTTACACGAGTATTGAGCAACTAATTTAATTATTCGCACATGGTTATCGACGTGGTCTCTCAGTTTCTCAACCAGCTCCGACGTGCTCACCCGGCTCCGCCGCTCTCGTCCCGTCTCTATCCAATTTGCTAGCCCCCTCTCTATCTAGTTGTTGGACCCGCCTGCCTGGCCTGGCCTGGCCTGGCTGCTCAGTTGTTTTTCAGCTTTTTTGTGGGGCACTTGATGCCATCGGACGCGAGTTTAGTTTTTATATATTTGAGCAGCAGCAACGGCCGCATTAAAAACAAAACCACTCGCTATAAAATAAACAAAAAACTATTTATAGGCTGCAAATCTAAGAGAATATATACTCTCGATCAACTGCAGCAGGAACAAATCATAAAACAATGCCCACCTTCGACTGCAAATCGCGTCGCGGCACCAAAATCTCGGTGATCGCCCTGGGAAGCGCCCTTTGCTTCGTGATGATGGCTTACTTTGTCTTTGGGGACAACAACGATGAGCAGGGCTTACGGAATCTTCGTATGATATCCATTGTGAGAGACTGGACTAGATCCATCAATGTGCTTTAAAGTTCTAATGTGCGTTGTTGTATCCCACAAACAGTTGTTTCGACATGGAGCCAAAAACCCCAGCGGCTCTTATCCCCTTGACCCACACGGCGCCCACGATTGGCAAGGTGGGTTGGGAGCTCTAACCCCGGTGAGTTCCATTTTTGAAACATAACATTTTAATATGTGAAACACACTTAACCTTTTTATTTAATCGACGAAGCAGTACACTTTATTTAATATATATATACAGAGTAATTAAATCAAGACCTAGATTATCACAAGTATTTATGTATTTTAATCAGGTTTCACCTGATTAGGCATCTTAGGAAAGTGTTGTTCTAGTAGATTCAGTTAAACCAAATAGAAATAATTATTCTAGTATTCATAAATTAATCCAATTCTGCAATCCACAGAAGGGCACTTTGCAGGCCTATAACCTGGGAAAGAATCTACGCATGCGCTACTACCGACTGCTGCCCTCCAATAGCCTCTACACTCAACAGCAAGTCCACGTTCTTAGCTCCGCTGCTGAACGCTGTGTGGTGCGTCACTCTATTTGATAAGCCCCGTACCTATAGCTATAGACTGTCTGTGCGAGATGGGGCCTAATCAGTCCTAATCACTTGGCCGTGTCGTTATCTTTTAGATGAGCGCCCAGAGCGTCTTGGCCGGGATGATGCCGCCGCTGGAGAACAACAATGTGCTGCCCATACCCTGGCAGCCGGTTGCCGTAAATACTCTAGCTCGGAATGATGATATCGTGGGTGCAGTATAATCATAAACCAATAATCGCAAGTCATTTCATGTTCTTATCCTTTCCAGCTGTTGGCCCAAAAGAAACCTTGCCTCAAGTATGAAAACATTTTGCAAAAGCTATACAAGACACCGCCTCCTGAACTGCAGAAACTCAACGAGGATAACAGGGAGTTGTACAAACTATTGAGCAAAAACACAGGCAAGGTGGGAGGATTAAACAGAAACTTCTTAATGTTTAAGACATTCTAGACATCTTCATAACTATAATTTACTTAGAACATTTCCAATGTCTTGGACGTGGAGCTGTTGTACACCGTCCTTAAAACCGAAGAGGAGGCTGGTCTGGTTCTACCCGACTGGACTGAGAATATATATCCCGAGGAGATCAGACCGCTGGCCGAGCGTAGTTATGCCCTGTTCACCGAAACCAATCTAATGAAGCGCATCCGAGGCGGAGCCTTTCTTACAGAAATTCTCACCAAAATGCAGAACAAGCGGAAGAGGAATCTGAATCCTGATCGCAAGATATTCCTGTATTCGGCGCACGATGTGACTTTGGTAAATGTTATGAATGCCCTTGGAATTCTGGATCAGACCACCAACCTGCCCGAATACGCTTCGGCTCTGGCGTTTGAACTGCATCACAGCAAGTACTTCAGCGATGCAGATTTTGAAGTGAAGGTTAGAGCCTTACATACGATTCTTTGAAATATTTCTCATAAGACAAAACGTTTTTTAGCTTGTTTACTATTACAACAGCGAGGATAAATTCCCCAAGGAGCTGACCATTCCCAACTGCGATGCTCCGTGCTCGCTCACCCAGTTCGAGGCCTCTCTAAAGGCTCTTCAGCTCGACAACTACGATGAGACTTGCGAGAATCATCCAACAGACTGCAAAAACTGAGACCAAGATCAAGTTTCCGAATCCTTGTTTTCCCATTTTAGTCATAAGCGTTGTCACAATAATCTGTCCTCTTAGCATGTGTTGAAATTGTATTAAAAATGTAAATAAATAAGACAAGAAGGCTGTCCTTCACATTTTATAGTTGTCGTTGTCAGAGTTAAATTCAAAATCTCGCTCCCTTGTCCTCGGCATAGAGGAAAAAAATCGGAACTTTAACCTTCTCGCTGACATGAACAATCTCTGTATGACTTATTAGGCGGATGGCAGCCAGTCCATAGAAGAGCATTGGTAAGCCTGAAATTCAGCAATTATGATTGGGTTAAGAAGCTTATACTAACCCGTTGAGATGGGGAGGTTTTTGCAATTATACTTACCCAAATTTATCACTTTAAGGAAGCGAAAGAAAGTGTCCTCCATTGAAAGATCCTCCACTTGGCGTTTGCTGCAGTGGTACTTCATATACGGATAGCAGCCGGTGCGTAGTATGTGGTAGTTGGTTCCACTGTCCAGGGTCCAATTGAAGTGCGACATTCCTCTCTGGTCATTGGCCACATCCCGGAACTAGGATTGTGGTGGAATATCCTTCATTAGACAGTATTAAATTCTTTTGCCAAGCGCCAAAAAGACTCCAACTTACCCTCACGAAATATGATGTCCAGGGTGGCTCATGGCATTGTTTCAAATATGCGGTCAATACTTCCGAGGCTAGGGGCTTCAACAATTGGCGGGTAAGCTGCATTCCACGGATATTATATTAAATTATTGCATCACAAAATAATAACAGTGCCGCGTTGAGATTGTTCCCTTTTGGCTAAGCTTTTTTATCGATAGAGAAAGTAGGAAAGTGTCAATAGAAGTTCTCGTAGTCCAAGTAAATTCTGCACTCTGTCACTCTTTATCTATTAATATTTAATTGTATTATTAAGGATCTAGAACTTAACTTTTTTAATTGTTAATATTTCAAAGCTCAAGTGCGTTTTCCAGTCTTAAAAAGGACCAAAAATCCGGCAACGCCCCTTATAATTGTTTTTATCGAAACCAATAAGCTTTCGATAAGAGTGGCGCGAAAATGAAGCTTTTCGTTGCTTTTTTTAAATATAAAATAATAAGCTTTTTAAGATTCCTAAATTATAGCAATGGCTTGAGGGAGAGCAAAAGTATCCCTTTGATCGAGCACTTTAAATTGGACGAACCAGTGGCCAATGAAGAGCTGCGTCAATACACTGCCGGATCGCCGGAGCGCGAGGAACTGGAGACCGCTTTGCTGGGCGTGCTTAATCGCGTGGAGCGAGTACCTATCGTAATTAATGGACAGGAGTATCCAGCCGATGATGAACTTCAACAGGTTTTGCCCTACGACATTCGGCAGCCAATAGCCCGTTACGGCCACGCCCATCGCGTGCTGATCCAGACAGCAATTGAGCAAAGCGTAATGGCGCAGGAGCAGTGGGACAAGACAAAGCTAAGCGATCGGATCAGGATCTGGGAGCGGGCAGCTGACCTGATTGCTGGACCGCATCGGTACAATATAATGGCGGCCACGATGCTCGGTCAGGGAAAAACCCTGCGACAGGCAGAGATGGATGTGGCCGAACTGGTGGACTTTATGCGGATTACTCCAGTGTTCCTACGGGATTTGGCCAACTATGAGCCCCTCAACAACTGCCCTAACTCCTGCAAGAATACGATAAGGCTTAGAGGACTTACAGGTAGGACATTTTTCCAATTTCTCACAGAATCTCACAATTCATTTGTATATATCCCATATGTCTTCAGGATTTGTGGCTGCGATCAGTCCGTTCAACTTTACCAGCATAGCCGCCAACTTGGTCTACACCCCAGCTTTGATGGGCAATGCTGTTCTGTGGAAGCCCTCCGACTCTGCTATACTTTCCAATTGGTTTGTTTTCAATGCCATGATGGAGGCCGGAGTGCCCAAGGGCGTGGTCAATTTTGTGCCCGCCGAAGAGAGTACCTTCGCCACGGCCGTGACCCAACACCCCAAGCTGGCGGGCATTAGCTTCACGGGGACTTCGTCCGTGCTAAAGGTACTGTGGCAATTGGTGGCCCAGAACATTAATCAGTATGAGAACTATCCGCGGCTGGTAGGCGAGGGTGGCGGCAAGAACTTCCACTTCATTCACCCGTCAGCGAAACCGGAGACGGCCGTGGCCTGCACTATTCGAGCCGCCTTTGAGTACGGAGGCCAAAAGTGCTCTTCCTGCTCGATGCTGTATGTGCCGGAGTCTCTGTGGGAGGAGCAGATTAAAGAGCCCTTGCTACGGATCACCTCATCGTTGTTTGTGGGCCATGCCACCTATTGCGACTGCTTTTGCTCGGCGGTAATTAACCGAAGGGCCTACGACCGCATATACATGTGGCTTAAGTACATCTCTCAGTGCTCCAACTGTCGCATCCTGACTGGTGGAAGGTGCAACAAGAAGCGGGGCTACTTTGTGGAACCTACGGTGGTGCAGGTTCTGAACATAGATAACCTTATTTGTAAGGAGGAGCTGTTGGGTCCCATTCTAAGCGTCTACGTCTACCCGGATCATGAACTCAAGGAGACCGTAAGAAAAGTGGCCGAGGTGAACCACGGCCTGATAGGATCCGTTTTTGCTCAGGATCCCAACTTCATACGGGAGGCATTCGAGGCGTTCCGGTTCAATGTGGGTAACCTGAACGTCAACGACAAATCGACCGGTGCCCTAGTGGGTCAGCAGCCTTTCGGAGCGGGTCACGCGACCGGAACCAGCGACAAGCTGGGCAGTCCTCACTCTCTTCTGCGGTGGACATCGCCCCAACTTATCAAGGAGTCGTACAAGCCACACGTGAACATTTATTATCCGTATATGCAAGTCAACGAGCATTGGAAGTCCGTCAGTCCCAAAAAAGAGGATATTGTCCTTAACGAGGCTTCGTACGATTCATCCGTGGAGGATGAGGAGGAGGACAATCCACTTTCATAGAATATGAAACTTTCGATTATGTTGAATGCGGCGAGTAGGTAGAAAATTTTTGTGGAAAATAAATTATTAAAAGTTTTAAAACCCAATATTGATTATTAAATATTATAAGGAATCCCAGTAAGTTTTCAAACAATTTCATTTCCAAAAATCTAAAAGTATATATTGTCAAATCCTTGAAGCTTTATTTAAATAATTATGAAATGAGGCGATGGCTTATTCTGATTTCCAATTTACTATTCCTGTACATTCCAGTTCCCACAAGATCCTCGGGACCAGAAAGCACTCATGGAGACGTCTCCTGTCTCATTGAAAGCAGAGAAGACTCTGCTCCAGTACATGTCCAGAGACTCTACGATGCGTACAGAGTAAGGTTAAAAGGTGACGGGGATGAGGAATCGGGGGGCGATACTAAAGTAAGTGACTCTGAATCCAAGGATACGGCAGCAGTTCGAAGGGACAATAGACATCCTGTGTTCTGGAAATTCAAGGAACCGTCGGACAAAGACAAGCCTCCCTATGCAGTTCACATTGTCCAATACGAGTCCATTCCAGTGGACAAACAACCCGATTCTAAGGATACAAAGCCCAATGAGCAGTTAAAGGCGACCAATACTTATGGGATCAAAAGTAATAGCTCAGATGATGATCGAGTAAGTCTGGGAAAATGCATAGTAGATTTTTATAATCGCAATAAAGAGAAAAAGCCTGAAAGTGAAAAACCATTACACCAAAAGATGGAGGGTCCTACGGACGATAGCATCAAGGATCTTGGTGAGAAGGAAAAGGCTCCAGTGTGCCTACCTATCATTAAATACGAAAACCCAGTTTTTCTCGGAAAGAACCTGGTCCGACTCCCAAATACCAAGGAGGGCAATTCAAATAATATCCCAGTCCAGGAGAACGACAAGATGAAAGAGAAACTCCCCCTCTCCGTAATTAAATATGATGCCACTGATGATCGGGGACCTCCGACCGCTAAGTTCCCCTCTCAAGTGCCAAAACCAAAGAACAAAGAGAAACCCTCGCATATGATTGTCCTCAAGTTGGATGTGCCGGAAAATTTTCAACCTCCGCGCGAGCCTTCCAGGGACTCTGGTGATCGGCGTATCCTTGAGCTGAGTCGCATCTATAATGAGATCGTGAAAGCCTGGCGGCAACCTAGCCAAATTTTTGGCACCAGGAAGTCACGGCCAATGAGCACATCCGGCACCGTAAGGCTCAGTGCCCTTTCAGATCTTTTGGACGTGGTTGAGCAACTGGAGCAAACGGACTTGGTGAGCGAGCTGGCCGAGAAAATCGGCGAGAAAATGGAGCCCGATCTCAATAAGAAAATCATGCATGATGCTCACTTGGTAACGGATAGTAGAGCCTCGCTAAGAGCCATCTCAAACAACGATCTGACGGGACTCTTCGAGAACATGGAACCTGGCAGTGCGGTGGTCGCGTTCAAACGGGTGTTGGCCGATGTGAAATCCAGGAGGTCCTCCATCAGAGCTGGAGGACTCTACGACGAGTACAAAAAGGGCTTCTGCCAGCTGTTCAGCGACCACAAATTTCCCAGGCAATCACTCCTGACCACTGAGGCGGATTACCCCCTGGACAGCGATTTAAATCAAAAGATGAATGACACAACCCAATGTTTCGTGGGAGAGAAAAAGGAAGGAAAGGTTTCATTGCGGGGGCAAGCTCCTTCCAGAAATGTAAATTACCTCAAGGCCCTCGACAACTTTGTCAAGCTGAACAGGCAGAACAACCAGAATGGAGGTCTGAAGCCGTATTTTCTTCCCAACTCAAGAAGTGGACAGTTGATTTGGAATGAAGTGCCTTTAATCAAGCCTGGAATGAGGGATAGCCACAAAAAGGTGCAGAAACTAAAACCTTCTGATGCACCTAAAGCTGATCTGGAAAAGGAGTCGGATAAGACCCTCCAACGGAAACCCACACAAAACATTGACCTTAAAACGGAGGAACGTCCTACAAAAACTGAGAATAAAATGGAAAAACCTGGCCCAAAGCTGGAAATCAAATGGGATGAGGATGTTGCTCCAAAAAACAAAATCAAATCCGGCGAATCTTCTTCAAAAAATCAACATAAGTTGCTGGCCAGCAAGATGAACCCCTGGCCGGATATCTCATCTAGCATAGATCCTGAAAAAATTGTGACTGGCATGAAAGCCATTAAGCATTCGAACTTTTTCAATCTGTTCGACGAGTATGAGAGCCAAATGGATAACCTCCATCAAGCCCTGAAAACCAAGCAAAGCTGGTGGAAGGACGTTTTGGACAAGGGCAAAGCTCCCAAAACAAACACAAAGCGGAACAGTCTTAGTCGCAGTGTGATCGGGCCAGTTCCTCCGGTTCCATTTCCCGAGGTCCTGGTGAATCAGCCTCCCCCGGTGGGCACCAATGTGCTCGATAATGTGGCCACCCAAATGAATTTGTCGCCTTTGGAAGTGGCCCAGAGAATAGTGGGAACTAGTTCCAGCATTGGAGATCCGCGTATAGGATTTGCGACTCCGCGTCTCCAGCCGACTCAGGCAGGTTAGCTTGAGAAATTACACTTTTCGTTTACTAAATAAATTTCTTTTGAAAGCAAACCAAATTGTTGTTCCCAAGGGATCTGAAATTATATTCCCGGCCCCATATCCTCAACAGTGCCAACAACAGATGGGATGCCAGCAAACGGATCATATGGGGATGTCTCCCATTCTGGACAAGATTCTGGAACGTCTAGAGACGATTCAGGCCACTAAGTGCAACAATACGGACGACGAGCTTAAGGGACTGCCCTGCTGCTTTGTAGATCCAGCTGATGGTAAACCTTAAAAATTGATCCATGCTTAATTAAATATCCTCCCCTTCCAGGTACTCCCTGCGACCTCAATGGATCCTGGGAGTCCCCCGTCCTCGGTGTCCGCATAATCATCAAATCCAGCTTTATGGGGACCCCCGAGGAGAAAAAGGCTTTGCCGAGTTGCTTTAATCCAAAATCACGAAAATCCCGTGAGGATATCCAAAGATTTCTCCGCACCTGCGTCAAGATGAACAAGACCCAGTTGAAGGAAAACAATGATGTTAGAAATCCAGCTATGGCAGGAATTCCTCTGAATGTTAGTGTCCAGGAGACTGTGCCTCCGAGAGTCCATGAGCTGCTTGATAATATTAAAGATTGGCAGTTTTCGGGGCACGCCCTAATGATCCAGGGCGGACCTATTTCTCTCTCCTTCCGCCAGATGAATTCTAGTCTGATCGGACATTTCGTAGGTTATTGTCGCACTTGCGGCTGCGTGGACACAATTTTCGGATCCTGGACCTTCTGCCGTCCATCGAGGGACTGCCAGGACATCAGCATGTCGATTGTGGACCGACGGGACATGCTGCGGCGATACAGCATGGACGAGCGAAGAAAGAATCGCTTCAAGGAGCAGCTCTATCATGGAAGCAAGTTTGCCAAAATGGAAAAGAAACGGATGCGGGAAGAGCAACTGAAGTTTTCAAAGCACAATTCTGGGAGTAAAATCTAACCTATTGCTTTTTATTTATTTCATTTCTTTAGAGCTTTCAATACTGTTTTTACCTTTATTTCTTAAAAACGTTTTGTTTTTTATATATGAATAATAAAATAAGAATGTTAGACGTATTTCCATGATCTTTGCCTGTCCCGTCTTTTTATTTAAAAAATAGATCACTTCAGAAACAAATAACAGAATCTAAATTTAAATTCATTATGAGATTTTTATACAGATTGATAATTAAGGATTGATTTTAAGGTGTTCAACTCAAGAATATTTTTTTTTATTATTATTTAAGTATTGAAACCGTGCTACAATTTTGCACCTTAACAACAAGGAAGGAAGTCCATGCGAAAAATGGGTGAAAAATTGAAATATAAATAGGCTTTTAGGTTTTAACACAGATTGTTAGCGAATCGACTTACAAATCTTTTAAGGTATTCCGCTATAGAATCGGTTGTAAATTGGCAAAGATATGGACATCGGCGTGAGCCAAAAACGCGTTTCGAGGCATTTCCCAATTTTCAAAGGAAAACCATGAAAAAAATGGATGAAAAATTGAAATAGAAATAAGCTTTTAGGTTTTAACACAGCTTGTTAGGGAATCGATTTACAAATCTTTTAAGGTATTCCGCTATAGAATCGGTTGTAAATTGGCAAAGATATGGACATCGGCGTGAGCCAAAAACGCGTTTTGAGGCATTTCCCAATTTTCAAAGAGAGTCCATGGAAAAAATGGATGAAAAATTGAAATAGTAATAAGCTTTTAGGTTTTAACACAGATTCTTAGGGAATCAATTTATGAATCTTTTAAGGTATTCCGCTATAGAATCGGTTGAAAATTGGCAAAGATATGGACATCGGCGTGAGCCAAAAACGCGTTTCTAGGCATTTCCCAATTTTCAAAGGAAGTCCATGCGAAAAATGGGTGAAAAATTGAAATAGAAATAAGCTTTTAGGTTTTAACACAGATTTTTAGAGAATCGATTCAATTAAGGTACTCCGTTTATAAATCTGCTATAAGTTGGACCAGATGTGGCTATCCCTGAGGTCCACATATAGAACGTTACCAATCAATTTTCGAATATCAACCCCCGAATATGGGGTTTTAAAATGGTTTTATCATCATTTAATTAAGCTATTTTTATATATTAATGCCAAAAACATAATAAATTAAAAATGGATTAAAAAAAATTAAATATACAAATACACCGCCCTCCTCCTCGATTCTCATAACATATACTTAAGCAGCATTAAAAATACATACTTTAAAAATTGACCGCCCTCCTCCTCGATTCTCATAGGTCATACTTAAGCAGCATTAGAAATTCTTTCTAGTAATTAATCGCCCTCCTCCTCGATTCTCATAGAGGGTACTTAAGCAGCATTAAAAATTCTTTTAAAAAAAATTCATCGCCCTCCTCCTCGATTCTCATAGAGAGTAATTAAGCACCATTAAAAATCCTTTAAAAAAAATAATATTAATAAAGTATATTCCCATAAAGTATACTTAAATTCAATTTTAAATACAAAGTCATTGCCCTCCTCCTCGATTCTCATAAGTCATACTTAAGCAGCATTAAAATTAAAGTTAAAAATTAAAATACTAAAAACTAATTTAGATATTTAACATCCCAGTTCTTAAAAATGACAATTAGTCTGCAGCTGAGTGTTTCCGCCGAGGATGCGTCGGATCTGGAGCAGGTGGCGCCCGCATCCGCACCAGCAGTGGTGGCGGCCTCGGCGGAGGACCAGGTGGGCGCCGCCACCAGCTACGCCCCGTTGCAGGAGAAGCGCTATGTTGGTGAATACGGTGGCTACAGAGAAGGATTTGGAGAATATGGAGCCGGATGCTACGGTGGCGGGTATGGAGGCTATGGCTGTGCCCTGGTACCAGGATATGGCAGTGGTGTGGGAGTGGACAATGACTAAAATCACTATGGATCCCGATCATTGGCTGGATTGGGTTTGTTATCCATGTCTATGAAGAAAAAATCGAAATGAAAATTCGATTAAAGGTTTGAATGCAGATTGGTGCAGAGAAATGCAGAGAATCGATCCAAAAATCTTTCAAAATCGGCGAGCAATAGACATGAAAAAGTTTACATCCGATTGACTTGTAATTTTAACTGTAGCTTCTTCATTAGATTATCTAGTGAAGTACACACGATTTTAGCGATTGATTAACAACAAAGAAAGTTATAAGCAATTATAGCCAAGTTTTTTTTATCGTAAAAAAAAAGAACATTAAATAATTCACACCCCACACTATTGGCCGACATTTTTTACTTAACAAAGATTATTTAAGAATTCTTAGCCAGATATTTCACTAATGAATTTAAAAGATTGAAAGGGACTCGATTTACAAATCTTTTAAGGTATTCCGCTATAGAATCGGTTGTAAATTGCCAAAGATATGGACATCGGCGTGAGCCAAAAACGCGTTTCGAGGCATTTCTCAATTTTCAAGAGAGTCCATGGAAAAAATGGATGAAAAATTGAAATAGAAATAAGCTTTTAGGTTTTAACACAGCTTCTTAGGGAATTGATTTACAAATCTTTTAAGGTATTCCGCTATAGAATCGGTTGTAAATTGCCAAAGATATGGACATCGGCGTGAGTCAAAAACGCGTTTCGAGGTATTTCCCAATTTTCAAAGGAAGTCCATGCGAAAAATGGGTGAAAAATTGAAATAGAAATAAGCTTTTAGGTTTTAACACAGATTGTTAGGGAATGGATTTATGAATCTTTAAAGGTATTCCGCTATAGAATCGGTTGTAAATTGCCAAAGATATGGACATCAGCGTGAGCCAAAAACGCGTTTCGAGGCATTTCCCAATTTTCAAAGAGAGTCCATGGAAAAAATGGATGAAAAATTGAAACAGAAATAAGCTTTTAGGTTTTAACACAGATTGTTAGGGACTCGATTTACAAATCTTTTAAGGTATTCCGCTATAGAATCGGTTGTAAATTGCCAAAGATATGGACATCGGCGTGAGCCAAAAACGCGTTTCGAGGCATTTCCCAATTTTCAAGAGAGTCCATGGAAAAAATGGATGAAAAATTGAAATAGAAATAAGCTTTTAGGTTTTAACACAGCTTCTTAGGGAATTGATTTAAAAATCTTTTAAGGTATTCCGCTATAGAATCGGTTGTAAATTGCCAAAGATATGGACATCGGCGTGAGCCAAAAACGCGTTTCGAGGCATTTCCCAATTTTCAAAGGAAGTCAATGCGAAAAATGGGTGAAAAATTGAAATAGAAATAAGCATTTAGATTTTAACACAGATTGTTAGGGAATCGATTTACAAATCTTTTAAGGTATTCCGCTTTAAAATCGGATGTATATTGACAAAGATATTGACTTCGTCGTGGGCCTTATATGGTGTCCCAACCCATTTCCCAATTTTCAAAGGGAGTCCATGCGAAAAAATTGACAAAAAAATCAAAGTAAAAATGAACTCTCTTTTTTTTTTAATCAATTCATATACGAGTAAACATATTGAAATACTTTTTATACTATATATTTTATTGCATAAGTAGGCACTACATTTGAATGCACTACAAATTTATTATATAGTTTAATGTATAAAATAGACCTTAGAAAATATTGAAAAATTGTAAAAGCCAAAGTTCTATTTCTTTATTTTTCCAGTTATCCAGTTGGCAATGTCCTGTCAAGAGAAAATGGTAACAACAAAAAGAAAATTGAGAATGAAAGCTGGGAACAAACCTGAACGCCTTCACCCGTTACCACAGAGCATTCCTTGATGTCCCATTCACGACTCTCCAGGCGATCCAAACCCATCAAGTCGACCACTGTGGATGAGGGTAGGGATCCTGTGGTCTCCTTTTTCGGTTGTAAATTGGCAAAGATATGGACATCGGCGTGAGCCAAAAACGCGTTTCGAGGGATTTCCCAATTTTCAAAGGAAGTCCATGCGAAAAATGGGTGAAAAATTGAAATAGAAATAAGCTTTTAGGTTTTAACACAGATTGTTAGGGACTTGATTTACAAATCTTTTAAGGTATTCCGCTATAGAATCGGTTGCAAATTGGCGAAGATATGGACATCGGCGTGAGTCAAAAACGCGTTTCGAGGTATTTCCCAATTTTCAAAGGAAGTCCATGCGAAAAATGGGTGAAAAATTGAAATAGAAATAAGCTTTTAGGTTTTAACACAGATTGTTAGGGAATGGATTTATGAATCTTTAAAGGTATTCCGCTATAGAATCGGTTGTAAATTGCCAAAGATATGGACATCAGCGTGAGCCAAAAACGCGTTTCGAGGCATTTCCCAATTTTCAAAGAGAGTCCATGGAAAAAATGGATGAAAAATTGAAACAGAAATAAGCTTTTAGGTTTTAACACAGATTGTTAGGGACTCGATTTACAAATCTTTTAAGGTATTCCGCTATAGAATCGGTTGTAAATTGCCAAAGATATGGACATCGGCGTGAGCCAAAAACGCGTTTCGAGGCATTTCCCAATTTTCAAGAGAGTCCATGGAAAAAATGGATGAAAAATTGAAATAGAAATAAGCTTTTAGGTTTTAACACAGCTTCTTAGGGAATTGATTTAAAAATCTTTTAAGGTATTCCGCTATAGAATCGGTTGTAAATTGCCAAAGATATGGACATCGGCGTGAGCCAAAAACGCGTTTCGAGGCATTTCCCAATTTTCAAAGGAAGTCAATGCGAAAAATGGGTGAAAAATTGAAATAGAAATAAGCATTTAGATTTTAACACAGATTGTTAGGGAATCGATTTACAAATCTTTTAAGGTATTCCGCTTTAAAATCGGATGTATATTGACAAAGATATGGACATCGTAGTGGGCCTTATATGGTGTCCCAACCCATTTCCCAATTTTCAAAGGGAGTCCATGCGAAAAAATTGACAAAAAAATCAAAGTAAAAATGAACTCTCTTATACGAGTAAACATATTGAAATACTTTTTATACTATATATTTTATATATTTTATTGCATAAGTAGGCACTACATTTGAATGCACTACAAATTTATTATATAGTTTAATGTATAAAATAGACCTTAGAAAATATTGAAAAATTGTAAAAGCCAAAGTTCTATTTCTTTATTTTTCCAGTTATCCAGTTGGCAATGTCCTGTCAAGAGAAAATGGTAACAACAAAAAGAAAATTGAGAATGAAAGCTGGGAACAAACCTGAACGCCTTCACCCGTTACCACAGAGCATTCCTTGATGTCCCATTCACGACTCTCCAGGCGATCCAAACCCATCAAGTCGACCACTGTGGATGAGGGTAGGGATCCTGTGGTCTCCTTTTTATTTAAGACAATAAGCAAATTTGCTTTCTGTAACTCCTCATGCAAAAGGACATCGCAAAGGACGCACCGAGCCTCGCCCAGGCGCACAGCATCCTTACTGTCTATAACAAATATCTAAGAGGGCAATTACTAACTTGGTTTATTAAGTTCTTGATTCTTGAGGATTTCCTTACCAAAACCTTTGCATTTTGGTAGTAATTGGGCCAAAGTTGCCGGTTCTTAAGTTCCCCATTTATATCCCACAACTGGAGCTTTGAATTGTTTACCTTGAAACTCCACTCGCAGGCTTCCTTGGTAGATTCCTTCGACTGGAAAATAAATTATGAATTATTTACCTCAATTGTAAATCAATTCTTACAGCGCCATTTAAGAGTTCAGCCAGCCTGGCAGTCAGCGTGCTTTTTCCAGCATTATCCAGTCCCAAAATGAGAAGACTGGATCCTTGCGAGGTGAAGGGCAGAACCTTCTTAATAAGCGAAACGGGTCCGTAGAAGCACATGGGAACTTGAATATATATCAGTCGAGGTGTATGAATCGGCAACTGTCACAGTTTTAATCAAAGTTATGGGGTTTCAATGATAAGTTAAACTTAGCCTTCTGGGTTTTCTTTTTCTAAAAAGCATTAACGATTGATGAATAATAAAATTACGTATATTTAGGTTTTGATTCTTAGGTACTAAGGAGCTACAAACACAACTTAACAGGCGAGTATTACGATTACTTCTTCATGTTCTTGCAAACCCAGTCCATGCCCTCCTTAAGACCAGTGCCGTCAGTGGCTGTGCAGGCTTTGATCTCCCAGGTGCGTCCTTGCAGCTGCACTAGACTCATCTTCTCGGCCACTTCGGAGGCACTCATGGCATCGGGCATGTCCTGCTTGTTGGCGAAAATCAGCACCGGGACCTGCTTTAGTCGGTTGTCCATCAGCATCTCGAATAGTTCGCTTCCCGCTTCCGGAAGTCGAGTCCGATCAGTGCAGTCAATTACATAAATCTAAAAATTGTGAATCTCTTTTTACTCAAGGGTTGTAATCTTGAATCCCAACTTACCAGCACATCCGTATTGGCAAAGTAGTTCTTCCAATACGGCCGGATCTTCCACTGGCCCCCAATGTCCCAAACATTCAGCTTGAATCCATCGGCCGCCACAGACTTGATGTTGAATCCCGCCGTGGGTGTTACCTGCGGGGGTTCACTCCTTATTTTATGGGACAAAGGCGAACGGAGCCAGTTCGCAACTTTTTTCATACTAACCGTGGTTATGTCCTCCGAAGCCAGTTGTTTTAGGATTGTCGTCTTGCCAGCATTGTCCAGTCCGAGGAGTAGGATACGAGCCTCCTTCTCAGGGTTGGGTCGCAGCTTGCGTAGCAGCGAAAGAAGACCCTACGATACATTACATAATTACTATTATTTTTATAGATATTAAGTGTATGTTTCTTAGCAGTTTCTTAGAATGAAATGTACTTACACCCAGTCTGTTATTACTTAATAAAATAAAGGGAATATCAATAGATTAATTATTTGTTTAAAGAAGTGATTTAGAAAAGAGATTAAACATTTATGTTTAAAATTCGATAGGTCCGCGCCGATAGGCAGTGTTGAAAAAAGCTCAAGTGCCACCAAAGTTTTGGTTACACTGAGGACGTTGCCCACTTTCAAGAAACCGTTCCCATAACAACCGATCGAGGAATGAAAACAAATAAATGTGTCCAAAAACAAAACTAATAATTAGCTGTTACGGCATCCAGAGATAACCTACCATCCTATATAATTCACTCAACTACGAGGAAACTGGAGCCGGTGAGACTTTCACAACCGCCACTGCACCACAATTTACTGATAACCTGGAGAGGCGTCTTTTGGTGGACAAGTCAGGAAAACTCAGGTAATTCGAAAACAACCACCAAACACTACATCACAGGTTCAGCGCCGTCCAGCAACTAAACAAATTCTCGCAACGCTCCAACAAATTCCAGCAACAAAGCGTCGCCTGCGCAACCGCTGGCGAGCGTTGCACGAGGAGAAGGTGGACGAGGTGGAGGAGGTGCAGAGAGTGGGGCTGGTGCGAGGGTCAGGAGCGAAATTGGAACGGGAAGATGCCCCGACTGCTATTTACGGGTTTCAACGCATTTGGCCAGCATGAATTTGTAACCGGCGATACCGACTGCGCTGCTGGCTTCAGAGGTTTGTAAGCGGCAACAAAAGACTGCGACGATCACTTAATTAGTACAGTAGTGCTCCAGTAACTGCTACCTCTAGCCGGAAACATAATATTCCCATAAGGCCCCAATAGCTATAGTTCGCATCAGGCACTTTGACCTGTGTGCATACTAATCACTTCAGTTTTTATTACAGAAATAAATGTGCCACTGTCAGAACGAGACCAGTGCACGATTTCGGTCGGCTGGCGGTATTCCGCCCTCGCCTTGGGCCGGAAGTTGTATCTGCGTGGGCTTCTTGAGTCCGAACCCCACGAGTGCGTGACCCTCGAAACGGTGGAGAACATAAAAGCCCTGGCTGCCGGGGAGGCTTACTGTTTAGTGCTACTTTTGAGCGGTCAGCTGTACAGGGTTCCGCTCAAATTAAAAACGGAACTGCAGCCCGTTTGCCTGGAAGCTCCGCCCCGACCAAGTTCGGCAACAAAACGCTCTGTTTTTGGGGCAACCAAGGCCCAGCCCGGATCGCCAATTGTCGAGCACATTGCCTGCGGATCTCACATAAACGTGGCTGTCAGCTCTGAAAACGCCGTCTACAGTATTCCTAGCTGCCTGCATCAGTTTCCCGGTCGCCAGTTTCGGGTGAAGCAACTGGAATGTGGTCACGAGCACGCCGTGCTCCTAAACGGAAACGGTGACGTCTACACCTGGGGAAACGGCCTGTAAGTATGGTCTATAAATGTCTTGACTTTTGCGAATTTACTCAATGCCTCATATACAGATAAACATACAGACAATTTCTGTATAATTTTGATAAAATTTAAGCAAATAAGTAAGAGGAAACTCAACTTTAAACTCAAATCTCAACCAAAACTAACATTTCATATATCATATGTGTTTTCCCTTTTTGGCACACATTTGTGATAATTCACAGGCGCGGACAGTTGGGTCAGAGCGTTTTGAAGGTGGAGGAGACGCCGCATTTACTGGAGGCGCTGGCGGGAATCAAGGTACGAATTATAAATTTTACATAAGACTCCTATCTTGGTTATCACTCATGAATGTGTCCAATAGATAACCCGTATTGCTGCCGGCGGTTGGCACAGTGCAGCCATATCCGCCTTTGGAGACCTCTACACCTGGGGTCTGAACTGCAGCGGCCAGTTGGGCATACGGGTGATGAAACCCGGCGGATTGCTTAAGGAACCTACTGTATATCCACTGCCCCAGTTGCACGATCTGCCCGAATGCGGCTGCAACAAAAACCAGGAGCGTAGAAGCGATGACTGTGCACCATTGATGGTGTTTGCCGGTTCACGTCACACACTGCTGATTCGGCAATGCGGGGGGCTATGGGTCAGTGGTTGGAGCAAGCATGGTCAGTTGGGTAAGCGGTCTGACCGGCAGGTGGAATACTTGGATGCCTTTCAGGCTCTGGAAGGAATTGGATTGAACCACGAGACTGATCGTATTATTTGTGGCCCGTGGTCCACGTTTCTTTGTGCGAAGATATAAAAGAAATTTAAATTAAAATGATCTGGAAATAAATAAGAAAATAAATATATTTATTGAAACAAAACATCAATTTATATGACTATAATAATACGGGGTTTAAGAATAAATCGGAAATACGTAGGATAATCCGTCAGAGAAAAATAATCCGTCTGGTGTTTAAAATATATTATTGGGAATTAAAAGTTGAAAATTAAAAAATATAAACGCTTGTATACAATATACCTTTTATATTTTAAAATTTATTATTCAATGTAATAGACATTGTTTCGTACATGTCTAGCATAGCAAAGACACGAACCCTTATAATTTCCCTGTATAAACGCATAAGCATAGTTTTGGGCTTTATTGTGTCGTTGGATTATTTTACTTCACTTTTTTTCAAAAATGTTTTGCATATATAATTAATCAATAGAATATATAACACTTACACATGACTTAAAACTTTAATTACTTAAACTTTTAAATATTTATTAACTTAAATTAAATGCTAGCCTGGATATGTTTGTTTAATAAAGTCCTTAGAAAAAATAAGGATTTTATTGTCATCCGATTTATCTAGCACTTCAATAGGCATTGGAATTGATGTTTTATCTAGAGATTTTGGAAAAGACAAAATTGTAAAAAGAAATATAAAGTGAGCTTCAGAACCAGGTGACTCCGAATTTTCAGAATTGTGTATGGCGTGAGTTAAAAAATGAAAACGAAAAACGTATCCTGAATGTTTCTAATGTCAGACAAGTCCTAGCATATTTTACATTCTATTTTGGCGCCTGGCGGTGCAAGTTCTCTACCCCTACGCGTACATGGAATCGTCCTTGCAGGATGCTCTGGGGAACGAGCACCTTGTGTGGAGCAAAGGAGACGGTATGGAGCAGCAAATGCTGACGATGGTGAGGGACTCCTTTCGAACCACACTTATGCTGGTGATGATGATGGAGATGATGCACATTTTGGACGCGGCTTTGAATCTGCCAATTGCCCTGATGGGTAGACGCTAGCTGGAGCCTGATCTGCATTTTCTCTACCCATCCCATACCAAAAAAGTCGATTCCGTCCGCGAATGTTCCATTCAACCCTCCTCACCCCATTCCAATCGGTTTATTGCCCATCAAAAGTCAACAGACTGCCGGCGGTACTCAAATAATTTCGCCTTGGGGTAGGACCGCCACAGCCATTGTGCCATCGTTCGACTTCGCCGGCATCGTCGTTGCCCATTTAATCAGTAAATTTTATTTTTAAAAATGTTATTAAACAATATTTGCCTTAGCAAAAGTCAGGCATTGCACAGTGCACAGTGCAATAAACTTTTCAGCACTTGTGCCTCTCGATGACGAACTGACTGACTAATTGACTGACTGACTGGCTGACCGACTGAAAGACACAGAACGTCCGAAGTTGGGTGTTTTCTTTGTTTTAACTTTAACGCCAACTCGTGATTATTTCGATTTCGTGGAAGTGCGTAGCTCTCCCGAAGGTTTCGATCGGAAGCTTCTACCAGCCATATCGGGTACATTGATTGCAGTTTAAACTATTGCGTCAGTAAGCTTATAAAGTGGAAATTTTTTAGGAATATATATATATAAATACATAGGGTTTGTTATCACATTCAAGGCGGAATCGGGTCTGTTTTCTTTATACAATAAAATCTTACAAGATATGGCTTATTTCCTCTTTTTCTATCGTAGTTCTTCACTTTTAGGAACGACTTTTTATGTTTATCCTCCTAAAATGGGTAATATTTTCCTGAAATAACATTACAAAGTTCAATTGCATTGTAGCGCCCCAAATCGTCGCCACAGCTCCAACAATTATAAATCTCTATATATACACATCCAAGATTCTAGAGGCGAATATTGCACTGGTGTGGTCTCCGAGCGAGTTCAACGCTTTTATGTTATTTGCCAAATGAAAAGTAAAAAACAAATGTTTATCTTATAATGTACTGTGTGGCAGTTCAGTCGCGTTCTGGTGCGTAAATAGGCTTTGCTTTTGGGCTTTGCCTTTACATTTTATGGGTGATTTGGTTGGCAAACTTTGTTATCAACGAAAAAAGGAATTTTCCCGGAGAAAGAGGAGGGATCCGCAGGCGGAGCCTTGTCACTTTTAGGCCTCGAAACTATTTGCACCTAGAAATCGCCACCGCAGGGTGACTAAGCGAGTGGTTAGGGAAGATCGGCGGCGTAGAAGAGAGGACTGTGGTGGGTTCAAGCGCCTCCATCAAGGTAGCAGCTTATCAGGGAGCCACTGCAGCAGCAACTTGAACCACTTGAGGCACCACCAATGGTCGAAAAGTGCTAATTGTGGCCACCTCCCGCTTCCGCCATTCCCCGCCGTTCTAGAGGGTTTTCGTTACTCGAAAATTGCACTTCATGCGTGCCAGCAGACGCCAAAGTTTCAACAGAACTCAGTCAATCATAACCGAAAAAAGCGCCCAAGAAGCCGGAGAGTACCCTCTGGTTGGGAGTTGTCTGCGTTTCGGGATTGGAAGGTGTTTGTACATGTGTTTGCCTTTTGTCCGAAGGGGAGATGCCTCAAAGTGCGTGCCACTTGGCATGCAACACTGAGCAGTGGCCACCAATAGCCACCAGTAGCCACCAGTAGTCGATTCAGATCCAAATCTTCAAGAAAAAGTACAGGCATAGTAGGAAAACAATAACTGATTATTTCATAATTAAATAAATATATTAAAACGTGAACAATGAATTGTATCGGAAAAAAGTCCGTTTCTTTTTTGGTAAATATGTTATTTAAAAGTATGCACTTTCGAATTTCCACTGTATTTTTCGGGATCTGTTCTGTAGTTTGTAAAGCAATCATCGCCTGGTCGGACGTCGGACTCCCCCTTTCCTGACCTACCTTGGCGCTTAGCCCGGCCAACATGGATTCGTGTGCATGTGTTTGCTCCTCTGTTTGAGGAGCTGACTGTGTGTGCCCACCGCCTATTTGCTTTTGGGCGTACATTGAACCGCAAGAACTCAACACAGCCCCCGACTAATCATCACTTTGTTGTTGCGTTAATGACTCGCCTTGGTTTTTCCGGCTCCGACTCCGACTCCGGCTCCGACTCTGACTCCGACTCCCTTTGGAACTTCCCACATAAGTGAATGCATTGCTCAAAAAAAGGAAGCTGAGCTGGAGAGCGTGTTCCCAAAACGTTTTGGCATCCCAAATGGATGCCATGGGGCGTGCGGAGGGGCGCAGCTCGTTCCCTATCACTCAAAGTGCCATAAAAATTATGCATGAATGTATTTGCTTCATTTCTCCATGCCAACCCCCTCCGCATTTTCCTGGCCAAATGCCAAATATAAAAAAGTGCCGCACCCCCTTGACTAGCCAAAAAAAATGCAAAAAATATAGAAAAAAGGAGAACGAAAGTACGAAAATGAAACGAATGCAGCAGCGTCGCATTTTTACGGCTCCATTCATGTGACGACGGAAGTGTCAAGTGGCTGTTGGCAACTCGTCGTCGACAAGCAACTCCCCTGCCCCTTGAAATCTCCGCCTGCCCGCCACCCACTTTTCTACACCGGAAACAAAATATAAATATTACGTATACGCAATGTTGTGTAATAAATAATCAATTTATTAATAAACCTTTGTTGATGTGATATTACCATAATTGTGATATCAAGCATATTATTTTATAGATCTCTTAATAAGTTTCTAATAAAATTATATATTTTGTTTCGCCTTTAACATTTATGAAAGCTTTAACGTGTACCTACATTTTTTCCATATTATAACCCGCAATTTTTCAAAGTGCATGGGCGTCCTTTTCGTCAACGTCGCCTTTTTGCATCGAAAATGCCGTTATTGTTGCCAGTTGTCTACATGCTCTATGCTCCCATGTACATCACATCACATCGGATGCCCCCTGCCATCCCTTTCTTTCGACCTGACCTCCGACCCGTTCCCCCAGTGTCTACGTGTACCCAAGTTGCATTCCCTCCTCTAGCCCCCGTTTCGGCATCTCCTTCCTCTTCCCCCCTTTTCTCAGGCGTCTGTCGTCGAGTGGGCAAACTTTTTAGCGTATGCATGTGTAGGTTTTTTCGTTTTTCGTTTTGCTCCCCATTTTTTCTCACATTTTTCCCCATTTTTTGTGTGTACTTTGCTTCATTTTTCTATGCCCTTCATTTAGCCGGCTTTGTTCTTTTTGGGGTACAGTTGTGCTCGTAGGGTTAAGTAGCCCTCCTCCGACATGGACGAATAAGTAGCTGTAAAATTTGCAAAAGTTTTCCATATTTTGGTAGGGGCTATTGTGTTGTTTTTCCTGGATAAATAAGTTAAAGAAAGTATGTGTTTTTTATAGATAAAATACCACTAGACCCAATAGAAAAGAACAACTTAAAGAGTATTATTATTATTATAAATATATTCACTAACCATAAAGACTAAGACTAAATCTATGCCTGCCAAATATCCTAAAGACTCAGTCACTATAATTAATGGCATTCATTTACCAACCACTAGCCACGTTTCGGCAGTCACCCACTCCGGCTAATTTAAAATTCCATGACGCCTGTCTAATTTGTAGCTGCAATTTGCGCTGACAAGTTGATTGTCCTGCGAACTCTAATTGCAGTTAGCCACTTGCATAACCAGCAATGATAGACCGATTACATGATTACAACACTCCACACTCCACACCCGACACACACAGTCGCACCAGACACCAAATCCTCGCAAGGCTTTCCCTTTCAATGATGGCCAGGCCAAGAGCCGGAGCAGCTTTCTGGCCTAGAACAGTCCAGCATCTGCATCCTCTGGCTGGTAATTTGCATCGTCTGCCGGTCTAATGAAATTCTGTTGCCACTGCGACCTTCCACCAGTTGCCTGGTTGCAGTTTTTGGTCAAACAAAACGCCCAAAACGGCGACCATTCGTGGCCGTGGCCCTGTCCCCGTGCCCCACCCGTGGCCCTGGCCGGGGTCTGCTCTGTTCTTCTCCGTCTGGGCCATGTCGGTTGTTATTTTTGGCCCAGCATCCAGCAGGGAAACCGAACAGAACGTGCTGCCGCCTGCCAGACTGCATTTCCCGGCTTTGGGCGCGTGCCACCAGCTGCCTGTTGGCAGTACACTGTTAAAAACTTTTGTTTTTTGAGAATTTTAGAGCTAGAAATTTCTCATTTCATTTTATTAAAAGGTTATATAGAAGTTGGAAAATCCAAAGCATGGTTAAAGGAGGGAAACCCGCCTATAAGGGAAACCCAAACCATTGAATTTGTTTTCCGTGCACCTATTGTATCTATGGCATTGGGTTTTGGAGTTGGACTCCTATTTGCGTGGCGTTGCATCCTCTGATGGTTAGTGGTTTGGTGGTTCAGTGGTGTGGTGGCGGCATTGACATTGGCGGCGAAAGTGTGGCATCAGGCAGGCACACTTCTGTGTCGTATTTTTGGCCTGTTGCTGGAGGCCACACTGCGTATACGTAATGCGATTGCTCTATTTTCATGTGAAGAGATCTGAATGCAGTACGGCTGACCGATATTGTAAGAATTTAGCTTGGAAACTTTCGAATAGCTGCTTCAAGTCGGAAGAATAAAAGTATATATCATATCATATATAAGTTTCAACGACTCTTATAACTTTCAGGCAGACAAACTTCAAGTTGTCGGTAAGACTTCATGCAATAATCTATTTCCATTTTGAAACTCACTCTCCTTACGATAATGTGCACAATTTTTTCGTTGTCTGGCCAAAAAAAAAAAAGAAATAAAAACGCCCTGGACCACATGGCTCTCTCCATTTTCATATTTTTTGCAGCATTTTTTCGTCTGACTATCGATGTCTGTCCCAACTCCAAAGTCCTAGGCAAACCAAAAGTGCTCGCACATTCGATTTACATGCTTCGATACTTTGGGATTCTCCGCCCCAACACATTTCCTACTTTTCATATCTGAAAGTAAGGGTATTTTTACTCTCCTTCCATCGTCCCATGTCCCTTTATTCTTTTTGGTTTCTTTTCCCCGTTTGCATATTAAAATTTCATATGAATTTTCGCTTTATTAATATATCTTGCAGTTATTTTCGTTGGTTGGCTTTGGCTACGGGTTAGTTGGGTTCTTGCTCCATTTGCCCCATCAAACTGCAAGCTGAAATTAAATTTCATTTGTGAAGAAACTGGAGGGGAGCGCGGACTGCGGGATGCGGACTGCGGTTCTTGGTCGGGGTTTTTTCATGGATGTCGATCTGGGATCCGAAGCTTAGCCAGCACGATTTTATTGAATTATTTCGCCAGCAGCTGGTAAATTCGATTTGCACCCAGCATATGTAACCGTATCTCGTACTCGTACTCGTACTCGTACTCGCACTCGTATTTGTATCTATATCTTTAGCTCCATTTCTATCTGTATCTGTATCTTTTGCATATTCCCATCCGCGTGCGAAGTTCAACTAATTTGTTTTTACTTCATTGCATCGACAGGGCGTCGATGATGACATGACGGCGACGATGGCGACGGCGGCGGCGGAATGGCGACGACGTCATTGAAAATTAGACAAATTGGAAGAGTCAAAATGGCAAAAAAAATATATAAAAATAATGGTTGAGTGGGAAAGACATTTATAGCATTAATCTGTGTGTGTAGGAGCGTGTGTGCGAGTCACACCAATGTAGTTGCATAATCAATTTGCAAACAACAACGCTACTGCCATGCAGTGTCATTTCGCGCGCCCCCAAATTGTGAATATATTGGGGGTATTACGGGTGCTATTTAAATTATTTTCTTAATCACCATCTAGTCTTCAATTCTTGACAAGCTTGACCTTGCCTCTTCAAAATAACTCCCAGCCTTTGTTATTATTTCAAGAACAAATATCGATGTCGTAACCTCTATCTTGCTTTTGAAAATTAACCCCTGACTATCCCTACTGAAAAGACATTCTATCTCCCTTTTGGTTGGGCTTTGTTTTTTGTTGTTGTTGTTTTTTTGTTGCTTATTCTTTTTGTGCGCTTCGACGCGTCACCGATTCGCAGTGCGTGTGTGTGCGAAAGTATCTGTGTGAAAGTTTATTCAACCAAAGGTTCGGTTCATTGAACTTGGCCAAATGGAATGGCGAATATTCGGTTGTCGTAGGTTAGGCAGTCAGTCAGTCGCCCATTGTGCATTCACGAAATGAAGTTGCGGCGAGTTAAGCACACTCACTCCTTCTTTTTTTCTGCTACTGGCTCTTTCTTTTCCTTAGCCCTTTCTCTTTCACGCACATCCACACCCATACAGAGGCTCATGGCACAGGGAATGCATTTATGAGAACGCACAAAAGACGGACTGAATAGCGCCAGTTGACAAACTGACAAACTAAGAAACTGACAAAGTGACAAACTGACTGACTAACCGACTGACTGACGAAAATTGTATGTGACGAAAAGTGCAATGGAAAATGCATTCGCACACGCACACCAATGCACTTATCAAAAGCGCATAAAAAGCAATAAGTGAGCACTTTATGGCACTGAGGAAACGACGTTTGGGCAGCCTTCCATGTGTCGCATGTTTTGGCGACTTGGCAGTAGGAAGTGGGGGTACCTATGGAGTATGGAGTGCTACATAGGGCCTGGTATCACCACTGATCACAAAGCAAATAAACCAACAAGCGGGGGTTTAGTTCTGCAAACTCCTCCAAAGATATCGATAAAATGTCGATGAACCTCTAGGCAATGTAGTATTGTTTGCCTTTTGGTGATATCAAATCATATCTATCGAGTACCCTTAACTTTTTCCCAAGAATTATCTTGGTTCAATTGACTACCAGAAGACTTCAGAGAAGCTCAAGAAAGCCTCAGAGTTGCAATATTTCTAGGTTGCAATTTTTGTTGGCCCAAAAAAACCTCTTCCTTTAGCCAAATAAGCACTTTTGTCTGTTCTATGAAATTTTACGCCTTGATGACTTTCTGCTCTGCTTTGATTCCGGCTGCCTTTCAATTGTCACCCAAAGAAGATCCGCAACTCAACTTCAACTTACCGCACAAATCTGCAAAGGAGTTGCAGAAGCAGAAGGGGTGTCTCTGGTTTGGTTTGGTTTGGTTTGGCTTGGCTTGGAGGCATCTTGAGGTTTGGGGCAAAGTCAGATACCAGGAGAGGCCAAAGCTTTCATAGACGAAATATGAGGCGCAACCGAAATGAAAACGAAGCCGGGTCGGAACCAGTAGACCAATCTTCTGCCTTTGCCCCCTATTTGCTATGCCCCAGCCCTTCACCTCCCCCGATGCTCATTTTGCATATGGGTAATTTGAGAACATTTGCGCTTTAACTGCATGTGAAAAAAGGCAGCATAAAAAACCAAAAGAAAGAGTGCAGCCAGGAAAATAAAAAAGAGATCCAGCAAGAAAAATATGTGCACATGTGTCGCCTGCTTGGGACTGGCCTGAAAAGCTACAGTGAGGATTAGTTAAAGTGGATGGTTTAATTGCCTTTTTTATGGTTAATGTTATAATAATAAACCCAGAGATACTACTTGAAACTTTTTGGATGGGGTTTGGTTATAAACCATGTTTTCGAATAACAAGACACGTTTCTCGATTAATACTTATTATATTTCAACTTAAATAATAATTTCTATGAATTCTCATCAATGAATTATATATATCTTGATAACAAATTAGGTTTTGATTTATTTTTCCATATAAAAAGTACAAATTTCTTAACAGAACTCGAACTGTAGCTGCATATCTCTGCGGCAATGTCCATGGTGTTGTGCTTTGAAAGGCCTAAACCGATGTCGTCTTGTTTCTGGCTCTTGGTTGTTGGTAACTTGCTGTTGCTGTTGTTGTTAATAGTATTGTTGTAGTTGTAGTTGGAGCTGACTTTGAGGGCTTCATCATCTGCTTTCGGCTGGTTACTTGGCTCTTGGCTCCGCCGACGAAAACTGACAGCGACCATGGAGTCTAGTCGGGCCGG
The DNA here is from genome assembly GCA_035047325.1 of Drosophila vallismaia. NCBI lineage: Eukaryota > Metazoa > Arthropoda > Insecta > Diptera > Drosophilidae > Drosophila > Drosophila vallismaia. The sequence continues at coordinate 171,821 of JAWNPU010000002.1, read as the reverse complement.
GTGATGTGAAGTGGTTTGGTGGGGAGTGGTGATGGTGCTGGTTCTGGTGCGGAGTGGCTTAGGCTTAGGTTTTGGAGTAGGCGCTTCCAAGGGTAGGAGACCAACAGCACCAACAACAAAACACATCGGAGGCCAAGTCAACTGGCGGCGCATTTCAAGTTGACTTTATTTTCAGGCCGTCTTTCAACCTCTTGGCTTGAATTTTTTACTTAGCACTCTCCATATTTGCATTTCTTTTTTTTCTTGGGTCCGAAACTTGATGAATTGGGAATTAATTCCTTTTGGCATGTCTTAAAAAAAAGAGTTCCAGCTTGGAGTTTTTCAGTCCATTAACTCTGAGATATGATAGGGAAAAGAATAAGCTGCAGAAGGTGTTTTTACAAATATGAAACTTTATTATTCAGAAATTAGGGAATTATAATTTGGTTTATAGGTTTCAACCCTATTTACACTACCTTCATTTTTGGGGTTTTTTGATGAAATTGAAAGGCGTGAGGTAATTGTTTCTCACCACTGTAATTCCTTACATTAATTTCACTCCCACCCGCACATAAATAGGCCTTTATTTACACATTGGCTAAGCCTGTGACCTTTTCGCCACCCCTCACAAAATATCCCTTTGCCATCGTCCTGGGATTCCCCCAATTCCCCGTTTGGCCAAAAGTTCATTGCACTTTTTGCGCAGAATTTGTTGCCTAACCAGCCGAAGAACAAACGCACAAACGGACGATGTGTGTTGCAGTTGCAGCCATTGTTTTTGTTTTTGCTCTCCTATTCTTTGGCTTTTTAGTTGCCCAAAAACACAAAAAAATCGTATTATATTAAAGAGGAAAATATTAGGAAATTATTACCAGAAAAACTGTTTGCTTTATAAGTTCTTGCTTTTGTCAACATTGCAAAAGGGTTAATTAGTTCCCAATATTATAAAACAGCACTTTTTTGTTTCCCGTGTATGATGTGTGTTGGTGTGCGAGTGTTTTTTCGTGTTTGGCGTTAACATTGGCAGCAGGTGTTTGACATTGCGTCAAAGGTATTGCTGCTGCTGCTGCTGCCTCTACTGTTGTTGCAGTTGTTTCTGTTGCTGCTGCTGCTGCTGCACGGAGTGGCTGCCTTTGCCTGCCTCAATGTTTCAATGCCTCAATGCCTGGCTGACTGGCTGACAGGCTGCCACAGGAAGCCATACAGTGTTTCGAGCATGGGTATGTGTGTGAGCCACGTTGTTTTCATTGTTAACAAGCTTTCTGTTGTTGTAGGTCGCAAAATGTGAGCCACGAGGGATGGTGAGCCATTTCAGCTTATGCGAAATTAACTTTCGGCGTGTAAATGTAAATGGCTTGCACAATTAGAGCTTGGATTGTGTTTTTATTTTTGTATTTTGCCCAGGTGCTAATTATGTTGAAAATGTGGGGAAGCGGATTATGCAGATGGTATCCTAGATTAAGTTTAATCTCAAACTAGATTCATCAGTCCGTATTCCCTCTATAAAACTGCAAAATATACGTGTGTCTGGTTAATTGAACCCCCTAGGCCAATTTGTGGGTCCTCGAAAGTCCTTTCGCCCACAAATGCACGCTCGAATAAGTTTTCACAACTAACCGACCAATCGGTCTAAATAGACCAATGGAAAAACTAAATCAAATAGAACTCGAGCTGAAAGTCGAGCGGAAAGTCCTCCACGCAGACCTCCTTCTCAATATGCCAATGAATATATATTCTAAAATAAATATCTATTCGACGGCAGGGCCCACTCCTCCAATTGATTGCTAATTTGATGCCCATTTGTAATGGGCTTTCTGCATTTCTTTTTTGCTTGGTTTTTTTAAGCCACTCTTTTTGCCATTGGCCAACAGCTGCAATTGAAAGCAAATATTGCGTATACGCCCCCTGTTTGCCGCCACTTACGCATGATGTTCTGTTCGGCCATTTCTTTTTCGCCCACCATCCCCCCATGACACCATACTAGCACCCCACCCGCCATGATATAATTTTTCTAAACAGAGGTGGCGGCCTAATGGAGGCCAAAGAGGCCCAGGCGGAGAGGTCTGCATGCATAATGCATGTGTAAACGCATAAAAGGATATTGATCTGCCCCCAGCCAGCAAAGCGACCGCTAGGCATCTGACATGGGCGGCGGCAGGGGATTCCGACAGCCGCAAAACTTTTTTTTTCGCCATGAGAAGGAGCGATGGCTAAGACACCGAGAGTGCTGCAGGCCTCGAAAATTGCATTCGTATTTCTGTATAATTTTTCCCCTCCCTCACCAACAGCGATTCTATATACGCATGTTTGAATGTATATAAGGAGAGGGGCTCGTATATACTTTTAGCCATTATATGCAATCCTGCGGCGAACAACTTACGCACTTTTCGTTGTGGGTTTTTGTTTTTGTGCTCGCATGCGTCACACGTCGTCCTGCTGCGTAAGGACCTTCCTTCTTCTATCCGCCATCTTCCCCCCCAAAGAAAGTTTGTGCCTGCTTATGCAATATTTATAATTATAATCATATTTTCCATTCCATATAAACTCTAGCGACTCATTCTGCCGCACTGCTGCACCGGGCTGAGCCTTAAAATGCATTTAAAAGATTCCCATTTCCACTTGCGACGCTCTATTTTTTTTTTGTTTTTCCAGCCACTCCTGCCTGGCTCGCCTTGGGGCACTTCCTGCCGGCCGAAAAAGTAAAATTCATTTCCCCAGACCGACACACAAAGCCTTGTCACTCAGGGCCAAAGCGAAAAATGTTTCTGCCCCAAAACAAACCGAAAAAATTCAAGGAAAAGCGAAAAAAATAGAAGACAGAACTTTGCATTTATAATTAAGCAAAAAATAAAGGACAGCATTGAATGCCAGGACTAAAAAAAAGAGAGATCCCTGCGGCAGATACAAAGATTTTCAGCGGAAGATAAGTTAGTCAAAGGAAAGCCAAAGCGCTGATTAAAAATCTTTTAATTCGAGGCACTTATAGAGGGATGTAATAAAGGTATCCCAATTATTGTAATAGAAATATTTAATATTGATATTTTGCCCCAAATTCCCCTAAAATCCTTCTTCAAGTGTTGCCTTATGCATATATTCATAGGATTATCCCTTTTGTTTTTTAAATTTCCGTGTGACGAATTCCGAAATTATTTGTTTTGGCTTGTTAGCCGTAAATTTCAGTGCTTTTCGTGTTGGCCCGGCCGTCTATTTTGACCAGAGTTTAGTCACTTCCAGGCGGGCTAAGCTAAGCTAAGCTAAAGTTAAGCCGCAAAAACCACGGAAAAATGTTAAACTTTTCTATGCGGCCACAACATCGAAACGGCCAACGACAAATTTATGATAATTTCGAACGAAAAAATGCCGCTGATGTTGCCGTCGTTTGGCCGAGACCATAGAATGACATTAGTGCATCGTCCATTATTGCCTCAAAACATGCTCTTTTGTTGTTTTGGTCGAAACATTTTCATGGCCCGAAGGGGCGCCACGCCCCCTACTTGTTTCTACCTTACAGCCCCTCCTCATCCTCCTCCTCCTCCACCCTCCGCCTTATTCACTTTTCCAGCCTGTCACGGGCTGGCCTTTTGTTGGAAAGTTATGACCGCCGGCGAATTGTAAATTATATTTAATTAAGGCTGCATTTCGAATACAAACGGAGCCTTAACTTCTTTTCATCCGTTTAAAAAAGAAAAACAAAAAACCTTTAGCCCGAGTGCAAAAAGGAAACATTCAATTGCATTTTTAATTAGGCGCTTGTCTCGGTCTTCGGGCCACATTGCTTTATGCTGATGGCAGTCAATAGCATTTTGCTTTTTGGAATATTCATATGGTCGACACGGGCCAAAGATATATGTATGTATTAAGCCGATTTGTTAATGACCACGCTTTGCATGACAGCCTGACATGCAGGTCCTTTAACAGGACTCACAAAAATGTGGTTTGTGTATGCAACTGTGTTTGTGATTGCAAAAGGTCCGTAAACAGGCAGTTCCCCTAGAAAAGGAATATTTCCTCATTAACCTGATTGCTTTTCAAGCTCGGAATCGTAAATTTTTGGCTATCGTTTCAAAGGCTTCAGACAAAAAACAAGCAAAGTTCTTGGCCAGGTTGGTTACAAGTATTTAAGCCAGCTTTTTCTGCAACAGGCGACAGCTGCTGCTTCTGCCATTCCTGCCATTGGCGCGCTATGATGCCATGCCACTCAGATGGAGCTCGGAGCTCGAAGCTTGAAACAAAACCAAAACCGCACCACACACAAAAAAGTGGTTCCTATATATTTTTCTAAATTCAAAATGTCCACTTTTTGCTCATCAACGCCGCTTGTTATTGTTGTTGCCAATTCAGCCTGGCTTTCTGGCTTGGTCTTTGGCCAAAGATGTCACCAGGCCTTTTTTGTTGTTTTGCCGGCCAGTGGCAGTTGCAGTTGCAGTTGCAATGTCATTAACTTGGCCGGCGGCCTCCTAGCGCTGACATCGCAACATGATGCGCGATTTGAGCTTTAATGTTCATTCAGTTCTGGGTACTATGCACTAGAAAAAAAGCGCATCTATTTTTTAGTCATTTTTTGTTATAGTAAAGTTTATATATATTTCTCCATGTGTGGCTGATATTTCTTCTAATTTCGACAAAGTATAAAAAGTGCGTGTGCAATTATAAGTCGCATTTTAATGCTACCTGGATCCGGGATCCGATCTGGTCCGCAGTCTGGAGGGGGACCGGGTCCAGCCCATTTTCTGGCCTAACCCAGCGGCAGATGCGATGACTTTGATTTCGTGTCGCCAAATTGTTGAGTTGCTACCTTGGCTACCTTGGCCCGGCCGAAAGGAAGAGGTTCATTAAAAAAGTATTTCAGCGCTGATTTTGCCACACATTTTTTGATTGCCGCTGCCAACTGGCAGCTCCTTGACTGTGGTCAGTGGAATCGATCAAAACAAGTTGTTGGGCTACAAAAAAATTCAAAGGAAAAAAATGAAAAGCGGTTCCTGCGCTCAAGAGCTACAGAACTCCAGAGCTCTAGAGATCCAGAGTTCCAGAGTGATTACCTTTGGGCCAAGATGTACTCGTATTTGTACGTCCATGATTTGTGGTTTGGCTAAAACTTTTCGCCACGAACTTGGGAGGAAATCTTTCTCAAGGCGAGAAGAAAAAAGGGAACAGAACAGTATCCAGCAATATGTATCCAGCAAATACCTCCGGTGATTGACACTCAGGAAATGTCAGGGAATTTGATTGGCTTTTATGATCGGCCGCTTAAGGTATTAGACAAAAAGAGTATTTGCATATTTTTACCACTGTCTCGGCAAATAATTAGAATTCATAGACATGTGTCGCGGCGGCCGGACAACCAGAGTCGCTGAAATGTGGTAGTTTGTTGGTTTTTTGTTTAAGTATCTGAGTATCTGGTGGATACTGCATTCGGCGCAAAGGTTCATTGACGCGTCCCACAGCAGAAAGCCAAAGAGTGCAGAACAGGAATCAAAACGAAATGCGCCAAAAATAGCTTAAAATACGGCACAAAAACCAGTTATCACGAATTGCCAGACAGAGAGGGAATTATCTTAACAGAAAGAGACCGCAATAGCTAGAACATTTTCATAATTTTTGCATTTTTATGGAACATTCGAACAAGAGTTAAATTTCTTTTGGCTTGGAAGATGAAAGATAACTAAGAGATTTGGGTTTTGAGATTATTATATAGAAATATTTATATTGTAATTGTAATTTTTTATATAATTGTAATTTAAGCATTGTCTAGAGTTAGTTTTAATTAGGTAGTTTTTTCCTTTACTTCTTGTTTTTAGTTGGTTAAGGTTTCAGGTATTCTTAAACCCGAGATTAAAAGATATATTCCATGGCTTTAACGCGTGTGGTCTTTGCTAATTATCTTCCCCTGGGCTGGGCCATCGAAAGTGCATAAAATGTTGGTTGGCACACATTCCGATCCCCTCTGATACATTTTAAGGCCCCGCTGGTTCCTCCGGAGTCCTCTACTCGCTTTCATTGATGTGATCGTCGGGGTTCAATCTCATTCATTCATGTTGGCTGCCGGCAGTCCTTTGGCTGCATTTGGCTACTGCAGTTGCTTGGATGGGTCGGTAGCTTGGATGGCTCGGTGGCTTTATAGCCATATAGCTGCCTGTGTTTGGGACACACCTTCTGCAACGCCACGCTAATCACGAGCAGTCGTTGAAGCGCCTCCAGCAACAACAAGACCAAAAGCCCAAGAAAAAAGGCTTCCACAATGGCAACAACAACAGCAGCAGTGGCAGTGGCAGCGCGTGGATAAATCAAAATGCAGCCCAGAGACGTGAGCAGAGCCGCCTTCTATCCACGAGCTCTACACCCCCCCAGTCTCCACAGACTTGGGCTCCCAGCTCCATCCAACTCGCGGATTCTGTTCTGTCTGCATAATCCACGGCCAAAGAAAGTGCCGCACATGGGAATTACAGTGAAAACAAAAACAAGGTTTGTGTTCTATTTAAATTTGGGTTTAAATAAAGTAAAAATACTTTTCATGAGACCTACAAGTATATAAAATAAGGGATTATTTTTCACTTTTTCTTATTCAAAGATGATTTTCTGGGCATGATTTTCTCCAAGTGCTTTCGCTGAATGGGAGCCCGACTAAAGAGCTCCACTGAGCCTGGCTGATCCTCATCCGCCTGCTCATCCTCAGCCTCATCCTCATGGTCTCATCCCAAGACAAATGCAGACGCCGGCTCTTTAGCCGTATCTTTCACTCTGATTGTGGTGGCTCCTTCGATGGCTCGTGTGGGTCTTGTTTTTCTGGCCGGGAGAGGGTACTGGGGGAAAACACTTGGCTACTGTTTGTTTACATATGTCCGACCACTCGGGGTATAACTCAATCAGCCTGAAGAGCTGCCAGGTCAGGTGACCTGCAACAAATTAGCCAGCACGACTCTTGGGTTGGCTTTGGGTTGGCAGTTATCAGCACGCCTGCGGAATGCTGGGCAAAAACAAGACCGACAACCCATCCATAGTTGTAGCCAAGTTCTAATGAAAACCTAATTACAAAATCAGCCAATACTCTCAAGACCCGGGACACATAATTAAGGTGCTCACTTGACTTGGCATGGTGGAGTGTAAATGTATCTGTGTGTTTTCCCTCGGTGTCTCCAATTTCCACCGCCATTTCCCGGTTCCAGACTTTGCGATGAAAAACGCATTTAAAAGCCACATTAATGACGCAAAAGCAAACACGGGAGGCCGGGGAGCTACCACTTTGGTAAAATAGGAAATTGCTGCGTCTCCAGATTCTGGTCTATCTTATATATTTTTTTGTCCAGTTCCCGACAAAAACGGTTGCCTCCGAGCTGCCTTCCAGCTCCAGATCCAGGCGAGCGTTTTCAGCGCATTTTTAGTTAATTTACCAGGAAAAACATTTGAAATTCTTAAAAAAGTCGCAACAAGAAGTTGGCGGCTGAAAAAAGTCACATCGCAAAGTTGTCTACACAACGCCTAACTAAAATGCTCTTTTCGAGGAGGGTATAATGACTTTGGTAATAGGGATAGGCTTTTCAAATAAATATATTCAACAATGTTAAACCTCTACTTAATTGCTTTTAAACAAAGAAACTACAACGTGTTGTAGTTTCTTTAGTAAATATTATTATTTACAATCCAACTAAGCCTTAGGGTATCCTTCTACCCAATTCTATTTATCTTAACAACATTTTGTTTGGTTTGTTTGTGCTGAAGCTGTGTTCCTTCTGTTAGTTTTTTCATTTCGTCGCCACCGCCGCGGCTGCATAGACTAAAAATCGCATTCGATCATTTATGGGATTTTATTTGGCGCGTCAGTGAATGTTGCTAAGCAATTTATTTATGACATTTTTTGCCTGGCCAGGCTTGGGTTTAATGTGCATGTGGATGTGGATGTGGATGTCGCCTCTTCGGCGGATTCGTGCAGCAATTCCTGCAACGCATCGAGGCTCGGTGCTGCTCTTGGCTCTTGGCCTTACTGTTGCAAGTTCCATATTCATCAGATGCGACACTCTTCATTCTTGGTGTTGCTTGTATCTTTCTTGTATCTCGTAGATGCTTTGGCTTGTCTTGTAGTTTTTCGTCTGCTGCTTTTTCAATCGAAAAGCAAACTGGATTTCGTCTTAAACGCTTCGCGGATTGCAGTTGCAGTTGCAATTGCTGTTGATTTTGCCATTGCATTTTAATTAAGTGCATTTTAATGAGGCATCACGGTCTCCATCGATGCGACTTTGGTACATCATCAATTACACAAACGCATTTTAAATGGGCTGACTGCTGGGAACTGCCTAGATTCGTTTCAATTCAGTTTCCCCTTGGTTTTGGTTTTGATTTTATTCACGTAGTTATTAAGCCTATTTAGATTAGTCTCTGCCCTTGTGGTTTGGGCTCTCTATTGCGGTTTCATCCGCTGCTAAAAGTGTTTGTTTTAATTCGATTTGAGTCTGCCCGAGTGGCCTGGCAGGATGTGTTTGCATTGCCCATATTGCCAATGTAAATGGATAGTTCTAGTTCACTACTTCTCTATTTTAAAAGGTATATCGATTTTTATTTTATTATATGAAAATGATTCATGCTTTTAGTCAAGATATATAAATCTAATAATTTCAATTACTTTATCTCGGCAATATATATTTTCCCCCATGTTTAGAGCATTCGCGAAACCATAAGACCCTTGAGTTCCCAGAGCATATCCTTGCCCACCAATCCTGCCCCTTCCCATTAGCCCACCCTCGTTGGATTGCAACCCCTTCGGCCCCTCTTCACAGGCTGTTCAAAAAGTTTTTCATTTTTTCAAATTGCGTAATTTTCATTAGTTTGCAGCATTTGCAGACAAATTAAGAGCCTCTGTCGATGTCCTGGCCAGGACTCGAATGCAACCCCTCAGAGTGCATCTAACCAAAGTGCGTATCTCTGAGATACGCATGCAAATAGCTGCCTGCAGGACGAAAGGATGGCAGGATCGCAGGATGGTAAGACTGCAAGACCACCCCGATGTGATGCGGTTTTTTCAATTTCTCTCTCTGAATTTTTTTTATTTACAGCCTTTTTGTACGCAAATAATTGTGAATTTTTTTCCCTTTCCCCTACTATTTTTTTTTTGTTATTGTTTGGTTTGGTTGGGAATCCAGTGGATTTTTTTTATTTTTATTTTTCTATGCTCGAGCGTACATATTTTTTATTTTTAATTAAAAGCGGAAGTAAAAGCTGGGGGCAAGGCGGCCAAGGGAAAGAGTTCTGGATGGGATTCTGGATGGGATTGGGTTTGCGTTTGGGCTCGGTTTGGTTTGGTTTGGTTTGGTTTGGCGACTTGTCAAGTGCGTGTGGGTGCGTGGGTGCGTTGATTTCGCTCTGTGTAGTGTTTTGCTAACAATGCAAATTTCAGGGCATTGTTGCTGCCACTGCTGCCACGGCTGCCATTCCACTTGCCACCCCACACTCGAGACGCATCAAATCATCAGCGGCGATTTCAGACATAGTCGTCATCTGATGAAATGTCAAATGCGTTTTCCCATCCCCTGGCCAATCCTGCCAACATACATGGCCAAATGCAAACAGTTACTAGAGCCTGGCTACTGCTAATGCTAACTGGTAACTGGTAACTGGTAACTGGTACTGGTAACTGGTAGCTGCCTAAGCTGCGCAAACTAAACCAAACTCAACAACAATAAAAACATGGCAACAATTCACCAGCTGAAGGGTTTTTCAAATAACGAAAAAAAGGAAAAAAGCCAAAGCAAGGCAGCGGAAAAAGGGAAAAGTCAGGCGAAAAAAAAAGAATCGAGAAAATTAAAACAAAACAAACAGCAAACGCATCCTCAGCATCAGGAACCACTGTGTACACGGAGAGAAAAAAGTATCCAATAGTATAGAAAAGGGTTCCTTAAACTCACTCAGATAAGTAAAATACAGAAGATCTTGACTCATAGTAACTCATTCTTTTTCTCACAGTGTCGTCCTGAATCCTGAATCATCCTTTGACTGTTCTGCCCTGCTTTGCCGGCTCTCTGTTCCACGCATGAAGAGATTTCGGTTTAGCTTTTGATTGACGAACTTGGCTCGTTGTTTGTCCCTCATCCTGAATATCCTTTTCCGTTCCCCCTCCCCATCCTGCCCTATCCTGCCATACGCTGCCGCATTTCACTCAAACTCATCAACGTCAGCGACGCATTCAAATCGTTTTGATGGACTGCCTCCTCCTACTCAAACCCTCTTTGGCCGTATCAAGCTCACGCAGTGCATCCTGGCCCCAGAACAAAACATCATCGAAAACAAAAAAAAAATATAAAAAAAAGAAATTGAGAAATGGGTAAAAAACATGTGGACTGAGTCTGGCACAATATTTGTATTTTACGCAATTTTCACTGACGACTGCCATCATGTCTGAGTTGCCTCCGATTTGTGTGTTGCATGATTTGCAAACCGATTTGCAACATTGTTCATGTCAGTCAGCGCATTGTTGTTGATCATCAGTGCCACCGCCGAGTGGGTGAGTCGGTGGTGGGATGTGGGTGGTTTTTGGAACTGTAAACTAAGCACCGCCCGCCTTAACCGCCCGGCCATTGTGTTGTCTCTCCTACTTTTTTTTCCTATATTTTTTGCTGATTGAAAGTTTGAGCGACAATTGTTGCGGTTATAGGAAATGGCCCAGAGTCTAATTAAACAAAATGCCTGGTAAGCTCAAATTGTGCGGAAGGATTGGGGCTGCTAAAGTTGCAGTTAACTCGTCATTAAGGCTTGTATTTAATTCAAATTTGGTTGCTGCGATTATCAATAAAAAATCACAATTTTCTTTCGAAAAAAGTTCTCTTAATTATATTACTCATACGCCCTGTTGTATTCTTGGCGCGTAATAAAATCCTCACCAAAGAAATCCATAAGTACAGTCTCTAAACATCTAGGGGGGTTTATCTAAAGTTGGTAATATTACAATCGCTTGAGTATTTCCGCCGTCGGGGTTTCTAACACTTAATTCGCCACAAAGTATGCCACAAAATATGCTGCAAAGCCTGGCGCTTTCTCCGTTGCAATTAAATTAGCCATCCGAAAGTTGGCCATTTTGTGGCAGTCGGATCAGTGGCAGCTGGAGGAGGTGGAGGCGGTACTGCATAAACTGTTGCCAAAAAGTTTTAAGCTGCATTTGAGGCTTGCTTTTCACACCCATTTCAGAACCCGCCCCTGGGAAAAGTTTTGAGTGGCGCTTGTCTTGTTTCATCTGCTCAGTTTTCATGGCGAATAATCTGTGACGTCAACTGCGGTTAGCCGGATTCTCCGCAAAAGTTTTTGCATATTTTGCATCTGATATTTTGGCCACTTTTGGTGCGAGCTATTGCCAAACTTGTTGCCAAGGCTAACTTGTTGCATCTGGAAGTTGGCCTTGTGGTTGTTATGGGTTAACATCCCAGCTCTGCTGCTTGTGCGGCGGCATTTGAAAGTGTTTTGATAATTGAAAACACATTGAGGTCGTTAGTGTCACTTACATCTTATTAGGCCCAGGACCATGCAGAAAACAAAGGATTAGATTGGCTTTTTTGTGTTACCACAAATTAAAAACGCAAACATAGTTCCTGTAATGAAAATGTTTGGAGACTGATATAAATGCTTTGCCAATTGAGTAATAGGATTTACTATTTTTCCCAAATCAAATTCAATTTGTTTCACTTAAACCATATGACAACAATTTCCCAATCTCCAAGGGTCAGTATATCTTTGAAAGAAATCCGATAATGGCATATCAAGAAAAGCTCTCCAGGATTTTCCATTCGATTCTGACTGCAAGCTCCCTATTCGCCTTTTCGACGGCAGAATTCAAAGAACATTTTATTTATGGAGATTACGTTATGGATGTTGTGAATTTCGAAGGATTGCAAACAGCTCTTCGTGCTCCAAACGTTGGAAAGCTAGTGGTGTTCTCCAATAATTTCTGCGATGACTGCGCTTTGTTCGAGGAGACCTTGCAGATTGTGTCCCGAAAACTAAAGCCGTGGAATCGGTTTGTGCGGGTTTACTTCTTCGACTGCACCCGGGAGAGCAATATGAAGGTGTGCCGCGAGTTTGACATCAACAAGGAACCCACATTGATATTCTTTTCACCAAAGTACTCGGAAAAGAGCCGGGGCGTCGTTATCTCCATTGACGAGCCCATCACCCCCCAAGTGGCTATCCAAGTGGCGGTCAGTTCGTACAAGAAATACAAAGGTGCCCCGAACTTTAAGCCTGTCCAGGCGAATGAGGACTTAAAGCGAATCCTCCGGGAGAACAAAATCGCCGAGTATCTCTTGTTGGTCTTTCAAGAGAACAAAACGGAACTGGGCATCATGACGCTCCTTGCATTGTCCAATATGCCCTGGATCATCGTAAGGATTGTGGAGGACACAGCGCTGATGGAGAAGCTGGCCAAAGGCGCAAAAATAGCCCTCTTTGATAAGAAGATGAATCTTAAGCCCCTGACATATAAGGAAGAAACTAGTGAGGCATTTGTGGATAGCGTATTGAAATTAATACTGCGAGGTCGCAGTGGCTTTAAGGGAAACCATGTATACCAACTTTCAATGATTGATACAACTGACGACTTCTATCACGAGCAACTGGAGATCGAAACTCACACTCTCAACGATCCATCCGAAATCTACCGCGCTGATCTGGAGCAGGCTCTGATGAGGATACTGCACATGGAGCTTCCCAGGATGCAAACCAAGACGGAAATGCCAATATTAGCTATGAGGAACTTCGTGAAGCTCCTGTCGGAGGTCAACCCCCTCAACAAGAAGGGAAGGCAAGTGCTGAAGGAATTGCATAAGTGGCTGGAAGCTGAAAAGAACCCCTCGGGGGACCTTTTCCTAGAGGTGCTTTACTCCATGGAGCATGCCATTCGACATGTCTTCCAGGGGCGGCACTACGTCGGTTGCGTGCCCACAGAGCCCTTCTTACGGGGCTTTCCCTGCTCCATGTGGGTGCTCTTTCACTTTCTCACCGTGGAGGGGGCCAGGGAACCGGTTCCCTTCAAACCTGGCTTTGTGATCCGCACCATCAGGGACTACGTCCAGCACCTGTACTATCACTGTCCGTTCTGCTCCAAACAGTTCTTGAAGCTTTCCGGGGGTATCGAAACGGTGACCACTCACGAGGAAGAGATCCTTTGGCTCTGGGCTGTGCACAATAAGATGAACCACCTACTTGTGGGTGACGGCACCGAGGACACCAAGTTCCCCAAGGTCCAGTACCCCACCAAGGAGCTCTGCGCCGAGTGCCTCACGGACCAGACTTGGCAAAATGCCAGTGTGTTGAATTATCTGAAGAGCATTTACGACCTCAAAAGCTTAAGTTTCTTTGGACTATCCACAACCAGAGGATATGAATGATTCTTTATACACATTTTAATATTAATTAACTAATGAATATTTCTATTTAAAACTGTGGTTCCGCTTAATGCGATACTTATTTTGCCGCTTTAAAAAGCAAACACATCTCGTTGAGTGTTTCAGTTATATACCATATATGATAAAAACTTATATAACAACTTATATATAAGCCATGTGGCTGTGTTAGCTTTTGGCTTAGGATTTTTAGCCACATTTTCGAATGGCCAAAACAAATTTTACCAGTCTAATCACCAGGAATCGGTCAACATTCAACCGTTCAACAATCCAGGATGTCCTCAAAAATTAGTCGCTGGGAAACTGGTTCACTTTATAAGTAGGTGCTTTTCGAGGTGTCCACACCTCGAGCCCACCTACAAAAATGTGGCTTTCGAGCTCAGAGATTGGGCCCGTGTCTTGGAATTTATATGGTAGATTGCGTCAACCCCGAACCCAACTTTTTGAACCTTAAGCCGGACGACATCCTGGCCACAATATTCAGGCTCTATGACCAATACAGTCCTGTAATACATTCTTATAATCCTTTAACCTATAAACTCTCCTAACTCCTAAACGCTCCTAAATCTTTAGCCTTACCCCGACTTGGTGGTTGAATCATGGAGGATCCAAAGATATTCCCGAAATTTGGTCTCTCGCCTCTAGTCATGAAGGCGGTGATCTTCGAAAGAAGCGGCTTTTATGTGCCAATATTTTCAAACTGTTGTGATGCTGATGAGCTTAACAGGAAGTTCCTGGCACAAAAGGGCATCTCCAAACAACCATATTAAACTTTCATTACGCAAATTCCACGCTTCTGTTAATTTAATCTTTGTAACCCTAAAATTCTAATTAAAGGGATAAATAGCTTATAACATTATTATTTAAGCCCGATAATACTTAAATGATACAGATTTATAGAAAGAACTTAAAGTTTCTTTTGAAAAAGCCAACCGTCAGGACGTATTCGAAATGATTCTGCCTAAAAAGTTTCTCCTTTTAACTTTACCATGGCTGGGTCTGATTCTTCTGGATCCAACTAACGCTTTAATAGAGCTTATTAAGAATAAAACTTTGCAATCATATGAGTATCCTCAAAGGCCTAACCACCAAACAAAATCGGAGCTATATGACGAAAATGTTAAGATTGTAAGGACTGTGTTGTCTCAACCCCTCCAAATATACCAAGCTGACGTGGAAATGGCCATCCACATTCTGCTCCATAGCGAGATACCCAAAATAAAGATAATCAAGGGAGATTCCTTTACCGCCTTGATAAACTTCCTGGCAGTCCTGGCGAACTTAAGCCCCATGAAAATGGACAGAACGTTTTGGTTCGATAAATTAAAGAAGATCGTGCAGAACTCCAGGGGCGTGATGTTCGGTATCGAGTTCCAGGACCTGGTATTCAGTCACGAGCTGTCACTTGGGAGGCTGATAACCGCTGTGGACTTCGTGGGATGCCGCAGCTCCACGGCCTACCCTCGGGGCTTCAGCTGTGCCCTCTGGCACTTGTTTCACTACCTGACCGTGCAGGCGTCCTTGTCGAAGCCACAGATTTACAAGCCGGGCCACGTGCTCAACGTCATAGCCTCATTTATCAGGTACTTCTTTCCCACTTGCCCCATATGCTCAAGCACTTTCCAGGAGATCGCCCAGTCTCGCAAGGTCCACATGGTGCAGAGCTACGACGAAGAGATCCTGTGGCTGTGGGAAGTCCACAACGAGATCAATCGGCACCTGGCCGGCGGCAAGCTGGAGGATCCCCTCTTCCCAAAGAAGCAATTTCCCACCCGGAAAAGCTGTCGAGTTTGCCAGAAAAAAACTATTTGGAACAAGAAGGCTGTGCTGGCCCTTTTGAAGGACATTTACTCCAAAGAGAAGCTGGGCAAATTTCAACTGATCTCCACACGAGAGATGCCTGACGCGGAAAAAGTGAAAAAGCCTTCCCCTAAAAAATTAACGAGCTATTGGAAGAAAAAGTTGAAATCTCTTAAGAATGTGGGTAAAAGTCTCCCAGGAATCTCCCAGGACTCTCCTGCCGCCGAATCCACTTTGGAATCTGCCATCGAAAAGCCTAGTCATAGGAGTCATAGAAGCAAGCGTAGTGCCATATGTATGCGTTCCGGGACCATCAGTCTCTACAGCCCCCTGGACAATATTGAATACCTGACTAGTGCCACGCAAGAGAAGGCCCTCGGGGAATCCCGCCTAGGAAAACTGGTGCAATTCATGAATATGTTCTGTGGGGACTGTC
This sequence comes from Drosophila vallismaia, assembly GCA_035047325.1. Taxonomy (NCBI): domain Eukaryota; kingdom Metazoa; phylum Arthropoda; class Insecta; order Diptera; family Drosophilidae; genus Drosophila; species Drosophila vallismaia. Next base: position 156,230 of record JAWNPU010000002.1, on the reverse strand, counting down.
GCCGGTATGCGCCCATCTTTAAGAACATTTCCCGTTATCTGGAGAAATGGAAGCCAATTTTGCGCGTCTACGTGGTGGACTGCGGCCAGGAGGAGAACGTGGAAATGTGTCGCAAGTTCGATATTAAGCAAATGCCCGAAATTCGCTTTTATCCCTCGAACTTTGTGTTAAACCGCCATGGGACTAGCGTCGATATAATTCGGCATTCGGAACCCAGCAAACTTATTGAAGAGGTGCGAGATCAATTGGTAAAGAACAATTTCACAGGCAGTTGGGTAAACTTTCAGCCTCTTGTGCCGAATGAGAACCTGCAGGGACTCTTCATGTCGTGGGGCGACATATCCTACAAGTATGTTGCTTTGGTGGTTCAGAACAAGAACTCATGGATCGGCGTTGATACTGTATTGGATGTACTTCCATTTCCCATTATAGGGGTCCGCATAGTGGATGACCCCAAGATCTTGAATAACTTTGGTCTAGATCCCGATAAGATAGAAATGGCTGTTATCGACCCACAAGGAGAACCCAAGGTAGTCTCTCCGAAGGCCACTAGTGAGGCCTATGTGAGACTCATTGCCAAGTTCCTCAGGACAGATGGCCACACGCCCCTGCCCACTTCCCCCACCACGGCGGCTCCGAATGACACTGACGGTATTGTGAATGAGGCCATCTTGGAAAACGTGCTCAAGGGTCCCACGAAGATTTACAGAGCCGATCTGGAACAGGCCGTTGATATACTGCTGCACGTCGAACTGCCAAAGGCATCCATTATTGAAGGGGACATGCTCCTAGCCTTAAAAAATATTACCAGACTATTAAACCGCCTGAATCCCCTAAATCTCAAAGGCAAGATTCTTCTCACGAAGCTGGATAATCATCTAAAAGGTATCACCAACCTAACGGGCGACGAATTGATTAAAAAAATTACGGTTTTTGAGACGGAAGCAGGAAAGATCTTCAAGGGAAGACGTTACGTGGGCTGCATTTCCACAAAACCAAATTTGAGAGCCTTCACCTGTTCCCTCTGGAATATTTTTCACCATCTGACGGTGGAGGCTGCCAAGTATACCAAAGAATTCGACCCCGGCGCCGTCCTCTGGGCACTCGATGGGTTCGCCAAGTACTTCTTCGGCTGTGCGGACTGTGTCCGCCATTTCCAGGATATGGCCGAAAGAAGGCGCATCGACTTGGTTAAGACCCACGACGAAGCGATCCTCTGGCTCTGGCGTTCCCACAATGAAGTCAACCAAAGAGTGGCCGGGGACATTACTGAGGATCCCACATTTCCAAAGATCCAGTTTCCCTCGAGCAAGGACTGCTCATCCTGCCGAGATGCGCATAACGATTTCATTGAATTGGAAGTTTTAAAGTTTTTGAAGCAACTCTATGACATCAAGAATGTTAGTTACTTTGGACTGCCTACGTCCAATGGCTATATAAAAGCCCCCAATATAAATGTCAACAAAAACACAATTGTAATTAATTTTAGATCCATCAGCGAATAAAAGTTTAATTTATTCGGCCGATTAAAAGTTTTTTAAGTATATCCAATGATGATTATTTCAGCTTTGATTTTATTTTCTATTAGTTTTAAGATGTTGAAGGCTTGGTGTTTTCTTACGAGAGGCCAGCAAGGTATGAAAACTGGATTCAACGTTTTGATTATTAATTAGGTGAGTTTTCATCTCAGTCCCGAGTTATATTGTTTTATGTAACCCTCAATATGAGACGAAATACCGAGTCTCTTAGATCATTTCTATGTCGTTCTCTCGTATACAGAATCATATTGTTCCGCAAGGGGGATCTTTTTATTATGTGATTTGAATACATAAATATGCTTTGTTTTGAACTTTGAGAACGTAATCTTGTGGATGTGGGTGCGCCTTCCAGCCAGGTAACCGAAAAACTTGTTCTGAGCGAAAGAGAGTCTCCGATTTGGGTTAAACGAGCCAGGCCAGGCTATAATTACCATATGGTCTTCGCCTTGCCACCAGTTTCCATATCCCACTGAACCAGTGAGCATCGTCTGGCGATGATTCGGCCACTGTTCTGCCTGCTGCTTCTCTCCCCCGGGCTGGCCCTGGGCTACAGAATACCCCGACACGAGGCCAGCCTGTACAGTAAAGACGACAATGTGGTGATGGTAGACAGCGAAACGCTTCCCCCGATATTGCATCAGAAGTCCGAAAGCAAACTAGTGCAGTTCCTCAACAGCTTCTGCGGGGACTGCCAGCGCTTTGCTCCGATTTTCAAGGCCCTCTCCCGGGAATTGTTCCAATGGCAGAGAGTTTTACGGATCTACGCAGTCGACTGTGCCCAGGAGAGGAACGTGGAGATCTGCAGAGAATTCAACATTCGCCAGACCCCCACACTGAGGTACTTTTCCTCGGAGCTCGCAGGCAAGGAGGTTGGCTTGGGTGTCGATATTCCCTCCCAGGACCCCAAGGTCATAGCCTCGACACTGGCGGGTCTTATCTCGAAAGATAAATACGTCATACCCGGTCAGCCTAATTTTGGACTTCTACAACCCAACGAGACCTTGAGCTCCTTATTCCAAAACGACGCACAAGCTTTCTTGGCTCTCGTTTATCAACCAAAAGAATCCCAGGTTGGCAGGGACACTATTCTGTCTCTTTTGCCCTACGAGCAGGTTGCTGTAAAAGCTTTTGAAGACTACCAATTACTTGTCAATTTCGGCATTCAGACCTCTAACCACACAGTATTTATGATTGATAGAAATGGAAAGACCGATGCGTTCTCGACAAATGAGACTTACGAGGCCTCCATTGGACAGTTCCTTCAAAAGCTGAACTATAAGCCCCTGCCACCCTTGCCGGAGCCCATCAAGACCGACTCCTCAGAGTTTTTGGATCAACAAAAGCAGGCCATAATAGCGCAAGTCCTGAAACAGCCCCAAAGGGTATATCGCGCCGATTTGGAACAGGCCATTGACAAACTCCTGCACATTGAACTCCCCAAGGCTCTCATCCTCCAGGGGGATAACCTCACGGCTTTACACAGCTTCCTTCGGGTTTTAAGCCAATTGAATCCTTTGAACAAAAACGGAAAAATACTCCTCTCCAGCCTAGAGAAGACCTTGAGTACTTTCAACAAAACCTCAGGAGCGGAATTCGCCGAGATTGTCGATTCCCTAGAGAAGCCCCTTCAGAAAGTTTTCAAGGGAAAGCGCTACGTGGGCTGTATTTCCTCCAAGCCATTTCTGAGGGGGTTCACCTGCTCCCTATGGAGTCTCTTCCACTATCTGACTGTGGAGGCGGCCAAGTCCCCGAATCAGCTTTCTCCAGGCACCGTCCTGTCCGCCATTCACGGATTTGTCAAATATTTCTTCGGCTGTTCGGATTGTTCCAATCATTTCCAGGAAATGGCCAAAAGAAGGCGCATCGACTTGGTCAAGACGCACGACGAGGAGATCCTCTGGCTGTGGGCTGGTCACAACGAAGTCAACGAAAGACTGTCCGGCGATGCCACGGAGGATCCAAAGTTTCCGAAGGTTCAGTTCCCCAGTCTTGAAAGTTGTCCCTCTTGCCAGAATAATGACTCACAATGGCAGAAGGGGGAGGTGCTTAAGTATTTAAAAAATATTTATAATAAAGTTAATTTAAGCTTTTATGGCTTGCCCACTTCGCAGGGATATAATTGATGTTGATAAATACTAATTTCATTCGTTTTATTTTTACCATCTTTGTTATTTTAATAAATAAATCTTTGTAAAATGTCCCACTACTTTTGAAATATTTTTATAGTATTTTTAAGCCACACTCTTATGAAGCAAATGTTGTTTAAATTCACGATACTGCATTTTTTGTATATAAATGGTTTGGTTTTTAAGCCGAAAAAGCTAGTGGAAAATTAAAATTTAGATGGTTTGTCTAAGTGTAGAAATACTTTTTGTTTTCCGCATATAATTACTTAGATTTCCTGACAATATCCATCAGTTTTTGTTGAAGCGCGAACCGTGAAGCAATCGGCCAAAATGGGAACCACATCATTACTGGCTTCCCAATTTTTAGCCACTGTGGCCATTATCCTTCTACTCTCCGCCAAAGTACAGTCGCAACACAGTTTGTATCATAGTTTGGACAATGTGGAGACTTTGAACGCAAAGGAATTCGAACAGGCGCTGCTCAACCCGTCTGTCGGGAAGTTGGTGCAGTTCTTCAACAGCTTTTGCGGGGACTGTCGCCGCTTTGCACCCTCCTTCAAAAGCACCGCCAGGTGGTTGTACAAGTGGCGGAGACTCCTGCAAATCCTAGCCATCGATTGCGCCCAGGAGCAGAATGTGGAGATCTGCAGGGCCTACGAAGTGAAGCAGACCCCCACCGTGCGCTATTTTTCACCCAAGTACCGGGGCCCGGATGATGGCCTGGGCACTTCAGTTTACTTTTCAAATCCCGGTAGCATAGGCAACTTTATAAGACAAGAGTTGTCCAAAATCGCCTCAACTCCATCGCTCGGACCACTTTACGAGCGATTAGGTAAGAATGAGACGGCCAAGTCCATATTTAGAAGGTTCGACTTGGATGGAAAGGAAAGGAGTTCTGCGGAGTACCTCGTCCTGGTATACGATGATTACATAAATTTCGGACACAGGAAAGATTCGTACAGAAAAAAAGATTCGGTTCTGCTCGACCTCCTGCCGTATTCGCAGGTGAGGGTAAGATACCTTAATAATCGCGAATTATTCCGTAACTTCGACTTGGAAACGAATCAAGATTTGGCCGTTGTGGATCGGTTCGGAAACGCATTGGATCTGAGTCCCGCCGGGTCAGATGGAGAATCATTTGTAAAGGCTGTTTTGAAGTACCTCGACTTTTTTAATCACAAGCCCAGACCTACCCTCCCAACCACAATTGCTCCCGATCCGAGTGAGTTCCTGAATCAGCAACAGAAGGACATTCTCCAGCAGGTTCTCAAGCATCCCCGTAAGGTGTACCGAGCCGATCTTGAGCAGGCCATAGACAAGTTATTGTACATCGAGGTGCCAAAGGTGGCCTACTTCCAGAGGGAGCATCTGGAAGCACTAAAAAAACTGATTAGCGCCATTCAAACCGTAAATCCCTTGAACAATAATGGGCGTGCAATGATTAACAAACTATCGAGGGACGTCCAAAGACTTACTATAAATATGACGGGCGCCGAATTCGCCAATGTGGTTAAAAACGCTCAAACAAAATCCAATGTTTTCAAAGCAAACCGCTACATCGGTTGCATTGCCACCAAACCCTTTACCCGGGGCTTCCCCTGCTCCCTTTGGACTTTGTTCCACTATATGATCGCCCAGAATGCCGTAGCATCCGAGCCCCAAAAGCCTGGCTTTATGCTGTCTGCCATTCATGGAATCGTCAAGTACTTCTTCGGCTGCACAGACTGCTCGGAACACTTCCAGTCCATGGCCATAAGGAGGAACATCAGCAGCCCTCAGACCCACGACGCAGAAATACTCTGGCTGTGGGACGCCCATAACGAGGTCAACCTGAGGCTGGCCAAGGACTCCACCGAGGACCCCGAATTCCCCAAGATTGTGTTTCCCAGCGAAGAGGACTGTCCAACCTGTGGCGATTCCGAAAATGGTTGGGACAGAAACCAGGTTCTTAAGTACCTTAAAGGCATTTATGAGATGGAAAATCTGAGTTTCTTCGGACTTCCCACTTTTCGAGGGTATTTCAGCTAGACTATAAAGGATATTGCGTCCTAGTGAAGAAAAAGTGCAGTGTAAAATATAAAAATAAATAATGCACCGTCTTGATTTGAGAAGTTTATCTTGTTATTTAACTCAACCAAAGCAATTGTAATTTATTTAGTTTCCAGAACAAATTTCCTCCAAGATTACATAAGTTGCATGAATAAGTATCTTCAATTAGTTTCATTTTCACTCCTCAGGAGTCTGGTCTCTTGTGAATAATGTATCGAATATATCCGCTGGTTTGTCTTCTATATTTTCCATATGTTTTCCCGGAGGAAATGCTTCACTATAGCCCCGAGGATAATGTGGGCCCAGTGGATTACATGTCGCTTCACGGGAACCTTTTCACCCCTGGAATAGGAAAACTGGTTCAATTTTTAAACAGCTCGTCCAGGGAGTTTAAGGAATTCGATCATATTTTTAAAGTGGCGGCTCGATATATGTTCAAATGGAGTAGAATTTTGAGCATTCATGCGATTGATTGTTCCCCGATAGTTAACAGGGAAACATGCAAACTCTTTGGGGTCCAAAAATTTCCCACTTTGCGCTACTTTCATCCGGAGTTTAAGATGGACGTACACGGCCACGGAATCGATATAACCAGTCGCAATCCCAAGGAGATAGTCTTGGCTGTGGCCGATCATCTTTCGCGGATGAAATTCGGGACAGTTGGGCAGCCGAACATCGAACTCCTCACGAGGAACGACAATGTGAGGACCATTTACAGCGAATACTACTATTCCGAATGGCAGAATCCGGTGAAATATGTGGCGCTGGTTTACCAACCCAAGGGCTCTGTGATCGGACGGGACACCTTCCTAGAGCTGCTTCCCTACGCGGATGTGGCGGTGCGGATCGTCGAGGACCGGAGTGTGTTTGCCAACTTTGGCCTAAATCCCGCCAACCAAAAGCTGGTTCTCATCGATCGCGAGGGAAGGACTTTGTATTTGCCGACTTCCGAGGACTCTGGCCAAGCCTATGCGGATGCCATTAAAGCTCGTTTTCCAAAAAAGTTTCCCCAATACGAGTAGAAAATAGAAAGCATTCCATTTTAAGTTTCAGAGAGATTTTTGTTAGATTGATATAATGAAATGATTGTCAATAAATACCACTTTGATTCGGTTATGGAAAATAATAACCATGACATGGCCAAGAGAGTATAACGTTTTGGTGTGAGATTCAACTACCAGGACTTTAAATTGGTGCTCATTCCCAGGGCATCGCGCAGGGTTATTCCTCTGTATCCCAAAAAACCAACTGGAAAAAAGCATGCCAAGATGGTCATCAAGTACTTGGATGAGCCAGTGATTGGCTAGAGTATTCCATAAATTATAAATAAATTCATTGTTTCGCTCCCTGCAATTGTTATTAGTTTTGTGCTATTGCCGTGTATAGATTCACTAAATTAAGCGTTTAAACTAAATGAAGAATCATATTGCCCCGCCCCTCGAGTCCTGGCCAGTGAGGTCCTGGCAGGAGCTTAACAAAGTGACCAAAGCCAAGGCAAAGGTATTGCCACTCGTATAACGGCGATTACCTGCACATCAAACCGAACCGAACCGAACCGTATATTAAATTATTTATAGAACATTTTTGCAAAATATCTACGCACTAATTTGCGTAAAGTAATCGATGTGGTGGAAAAATTTTCACGCATGCACACGTGAGGCGTTGTGGGTGGGGGTGGGAGTAAGGGGCGGGGTTTTTGCTGCAACCTGAGTGGCCGGGGGTGAGTTGGAGATTTGGGGGTTGGGGATCAGTCGATTGGGTGGCCGTTCAGTCATGCCCAAATAAGCAACGGCAAACGGAAGCTAAAAATTACCCTGCCACCCATGCCACACCTCTGGCTCTGTCGCTCTGGCTCATGCCCCCATGCCCCATGCAACGCCCACAAAACTTTCTTCATTGTGCGTAAATTGGCGCCCCTTGCAACCTGCCAGCGGTTGCCTGCCATCGGAGTTAAAAGAGTTAACGCAACGTAATGATGTGTATGTAAAATTTATAATATACATAAATAAATAAAATGCACGCAGTTTGGGTTTGGTGCACTTTATCGATATTTTCTCTTTGGGGCCTTCGAGTCCTTGGTCCTTGGTACTGGGTCCGTGGTCCCGGGTTTGGGTTGAAAGTAAAATGCCAAGAACAAGCACAACTGTACCACGCATGATTTTTGTGCGTGTCCGCGGAAATGAAAGGCTCTGCCGTCAAGGCATGCCGTAAATTTTCGACCGGAAACGGAACCGGAAACCAGCGCCCATTTGTACCATTGAATTGCTGAGCCATACATCTTTTTCTGTTTCACAGTTTCGAGGTCCGGCCAAAATAGTGCTGTGCGTAAAATGCGTAAGATATGGTCGAAATCTAATGGCCAACGGATATTGTGGCTTTTTGTCTTGCCAATTCCTCCAAGGATCTATGGCGTTTGGGCCCTGGCGTTTGGGGCAAGGAAATTGCCCTAATTGGCCGGCCAAAAGATTTGCATAACATAATTGCCAACTGCCGACATTGTGGCATGACTGCATATTAACCAAAAACAATAACCCCGGCCAGAATTATGCACAAATTATTGTTTAGGCATTTAAATTACAGCAACAACGGTGGCGTTGTAAAAATGCAGAGAGTTCGCGAAACGAAAACAATAAAATGCCAGCTGAAGAAGCATCAGCGTTGTTATAATTATGTAAAAACAGTCTAAAGATTGACTTGACTTCTATACCCACTGAAACACACATACTATGAAGCATACTGCGAGGTGCACTGACAGAAAAAAGGGTTTAAATCAATATCTAAGTGTTGTACTTCCTTTGCAAACTGAATAATTAGAACTAGATGCATTGCTTCTGATTTCTCTCAGTGTCTTGCTGCACCTGGCATGCAAAGCCAACATAAATTTTTAAGGGGGGACTACGACTACTGGGGGGTGGCATTGCAACAACAACCCGGTAATTATCAGTGGCTTAGCGGCAAGCAACATTGTCTGTGTATTTTTCTATCTTGGCTACCGTTCACCGCCTACCGCTTCTCACCCACCCCCTCCAGCGCACTCCCACTGCCACTCCCACTCCCACCACCTACCACCTACCACCCCCTATCCCGATTCGCACGCAAAAAATGTAAAGTGCAAATATTTTTTAAGGCACTTGTTCGTGGATGGGCATGGGGCAGGGGCAAAGCGGCGTCATCTGAAACGGGTCCGCCATTCTATGCCGAACTTGAGCAATTTTTTTAAATGCAGCATTATAATTAAAAATAACATGAATAGAACAAAAAAAATAATAAACAAAGCAACAGTATGCGAACAAAGTTCTGGAGCGTTAGGAGAATAAGAGATGCTGCAAAGTTAACCCTCAGGAACAGGCGATTGGGAATTCATTTTGGAAAAAATAATTATGAATTTATAAAATTATTCAAGAATATTTAGCATATCCTATGTTTCTTTTTTTATTCGACAGAGCCCCCAATGAAAATTAACCTTCAAAAAGAACCCAAAAACCGGAAGAAAAATATGTGGCCACATGAAATTAATATTATTTGGCCAATTTTCCACATCTTGCAAGTTGCAACTCATCTTAAGTATTTTTGGCAGCCCTATTGAGCCTCACTTCTCCTAATGTGGCTAATAGGGCAGCTCAACGTAAAAAAGGCGAAAAAAACAAGTTCAACCGAATGCAATTTGGCAACAATTTTCCCAAAGTTTGTTGCCACATCCCAGCAACGCGGCTGATGCCTGCCACTTTGTCCCAATCCTCTTCTCCCCGACACCCTGAAATCCCCCTGTTGCCACAAATTGCGGCAGCGCGTAATTAAAACAATTTGTGCATAATTTTTGTACAAGTGCAGTCGAAAGCCGAAAGCCGAACCCAAGGCTCCAGCCCTAGCCCCACCCCTTTGGTGGGCTTTTAAATAATAATTTGCTTAGTTTATGAAGTGCCCAAGTGGGTGTGCGTGTGTGTGTCTGAGTGGGCGAATGAGCTACATAAACAGTTCTACCCCTACCATGCCCCATCTACATGCCCCAACTCTTTTGCATTTTCTTCTACTTGCTGCGCACAATTTACTCACTTGGTTGCATTTAAACATATTTCGTTACGTTTTCAGCCGGGTCCGGAGTCAATTGTTGTTGTTTTCTCAGTTGGCTGGCATGCACTTTTTTTGTTTTATTATTATTGTTTTTGTTATTCCATGTTTTTTTGTTGTTAATTTTTCTGTGTTGTTTTTTTTTTTTTTGTTTAGCAGCACTCCACTCACCTTAGGTTTAATTTGTTTGAGTTTCATGCAACTGCTACTACCTACTGCCTACTGGCTTCAGCTTCTGTTGTGAATTTCACGTGCATCTGCCGGTGCTCTAGCCTGCCACAGCCTTCTTTCTTCCAAGTCGAAAAATATTTGTGCACGCAAAAAATGTTAATTGCCACAACAAAAGCAGCAACAGCAACAGCAACAGCAGCAGCAACAGTGGCAACATCATCAGCAAAAAGCGAACCATCAATGCGGCGGGGCATTAAAATATTTAGGTTGCAATTGCCTCTTCCCAATCCACTTCCCAAGCCCAGGTTCCAGTTCCAAGTCTCTCTGTGGCAGTCCCTCAAACCGAAACCCCAAACTCCGGCCCATAACCCGGCCCGGCTCGGCTCGGAGTTGCTGCCGTTAATGCAACTGCAACTGTAACAAATTGCAATGTCGCACATCTGTCTTTCCTGGCGTTTGTCGCTGCCTAAAAAAGTTTTGAAAAAAATTGATGCTTTTGCTTTAATCGCCGAATTTTCAATGCTCTTTTTAACTTTTTAGTGATTTTACCTAAGATTTTACTTTACTTTGATTGCTTTCGAAATGCATTCCTCTTGCCCCATCAATAGCTTGATAGCTCTAACATTTCTAGGGTATTACAATTTATATAAAAACTTACTAAAAGTCCCAGTCCACACTGAGACCTTAGACCAACTGGAGCTCTGGAGAGGAGTCCATGGACTCATATTTATTTTTGCTAAAACTACAAAAAATTGTCGTTCTCCTTGCAAGTTGTTTTTTGTGGCCTTTGCTCTTGTTTTTTTCAGCTTGTTGGCTTGGCATTGGCAATGCCAATTACCGGCAGCCGGGAACCCTAGCAATTTGGCCATATCCGGCCCCCATGGCAGCAGCAATGTTTGCGCTGGGCCCAAAGGAAAATCAGGTTTTTCCTTCACTTGTCCAGCTCGCTGTTGGAGGAGCTAGATTTGCGCTCCCCTTGGGTTTTCCTGTTCCAATTTTTTCGTCTCTTCAGTTATCAGTTTTTAGTTGAAAAGATCATAAAAATTAATAGAAAATAGTTTCAATTTGCGAGCGGTAAATGGCTGAATTTGTTATTCAAGGGAAGGCTAAAATCAAGGGTATTTAGGTGAGACACCTTGGCAGTCATTAGCCACATTTAGTGGCCTGATGATCATGGCTTTTACACTGATTCTCCTTGGCCGTTTCGTTTCGTTTTTTTTGTATCTTATTGTAACTAATGAATATGGAACTCGAGACCGAGGAGGAGAGTCTGTGTTTCTTGTCATGTTGCAAGTGCGGCTTCGGCTATTACAAGATTTGAGTTGTCGCGCATTTTGGACGCGTCATGCGGCCAGTTTCTTATTTTTCTTATCCGTGCCACACATTGCCGCACGATCCCGAGTTGGCAAATGTGGCTCGCAGCATTTAAACAGCAGTAGCAACTGCAACTCCAACTGGCAGCAGCGCAAAAAAAATGTCATAAATAAATTGCTTAGCAACATTTGCTGACGCGCCAAATAAAATGCCATAAATGATCGAATGCAGAGAAAGATTTTTAGTTAGACACTAGAAACGCTGATGAAGATGGAAACGGAGATTGGAGTTGGAAGTTGGAAGTTGGACACTGGATGCTGAATGCTGAATGCTACATGCTGGAAGATGGAGATTGGTGATGAAGATGGCGATGGACATGGAGATGGCTTTGGCAATGGCCATGGACTTGGGGAGTCTGGATGGAGATGGCGACAGGAATCTCGAATGTTTTTCCTGTTGGGTAAATTAACTTAAAAATGCTACAAAAATTGTTGCTGATGAGTTGGCTTATAGGGTTGATGAATGCTAAGCATTCTATTGTGCCCATTAATGTTGCAGCGGCATGGCCATTCAAGCTATCCCTAATGACTTAGGACACCACACCATTAGTTGTGTTTTTCTTGTTTTTTGGGTTTGTTTGGACCAAGTTAGGAGCTCTCTTACGCCTTTCGTTCCGTGTGGCTCTGGCTTTGGCTGTGGCTGGTGCTATCAAAACAATTTGCCAGGCAACACTCACCTGTGGCATGCCACAGTTTCCATTCGGCAACAAAGTGCCAGCCAGAGAGACCGGCCGAAAACAAAAATGTGAACTTTTCGAAAAGCAGAGCTTGAAATACTCTTAAAACGAAGGTGTTATTAGACACTGACTTTGGAATAAGAAGAATTAAACTTTAACGTATATCTTTTTGAAAAGCCTTGGAAAAACTAAAGTCCCCTGTTTCCTAGAGTATCCTAAGCTGTTGTCTGCAACTGCAACACCTTTGCTAATGCCCGGCATAACAACTTAATCCATAATCCACCTTGCCAGACTTCGTCGGCTCCGAATGCAATTGCATTGGATTGGGTTGGGCTGTTTGTGGATTCGTTCCTTTTGGTTTTGTCAGACAGCGCGGCTGGAGCACACCTGGGACCTGGGAGCTGGGATCTGAGCTCTGAGGATCGGTAACTTGAAATCGGATGAATTTTTATGAGTCCCCTCCAATTGGCAGACAGTGTAGCAGTTTTTCGGACAACCTGCTCAAATCAAGGCGGCAGAAAAGCCACTGCAGAATCAAATTCAGCTACCCATTTGTTGGCTATCTTATGGCCTGAGACAGAATTTGCTTGGCCCGGCGAATAAATTAGAGTTCTTAATTGCCTCGAGTAGGCCTATCTGGATCCTAATCAGCAATGTTTGCAGCATTAACCAGCGAATTTTATGATGATTTTTTTGGGGGGAGAGCCCACAACGGCACACACACAGAAATCTAAATTTAAAATTGGACTCGACGTGTAAACAAAAAAGGCAACTGACTGCATTGGTGTCTGCCTGCCTCACTGCTGCGGCATGTGCGCCAAAGAAACCGACCAAGAAATGGGATCAAGAGCAAGACCAAGACCAAGACCAATACCAAGACCAAAGGCAATGCAAAGCGAGATCAAGTTCAACGCACATTTGTCCTTGATAATTGAAAAGAGCAGAACGCAGCCTGGCAGAAACTCAAAAAATGCTAAAATACAAACCAACACGCAACAACGCCAAGGGGGAGCCCGAAAAAATTGCAGAGCAAAACAAAAAATCCAAAAAGAAATACAAAAATAAACAAAAATTATGGCAGTGGATCGACAGACTTATTGCTGTTCTGGGCTGTGCCCCTTGCCACCGATCCTGTTGCTCTACATCAAAGTGCTGAGGCAAACCGGCTGGGGCTGGGGCTGGAGCTGGGGCTGGGGCTGGGGCTGCGGCTAGGGCTAGGGCTGCGGCTGGAGTCGGGGGCTGGAGGATTGGGGCATGCAACACATGCATAAAATCCACCAAATGTGTATGCGTAGCGTCTGCCAAAAATACGCCGGCCATTAAGAGGCAGCCCCTTCATGCAACAGCCCATCCACATCGCCCCAAAGACGGGCCCACGCCAACCAAAAAAATGTACAGACAGGTTGTTTCGACTTGGGGATACCGTTTTTTAAAGGTTCCAATAATAATTTACATACATTTAAGGGGAAGTACCGGGTATCACAAAAATATTTATATAAAAACTACTTTCACATCCTTTTAATCGCTCCAAGTTTATCCTTTTCGTGAGCTCCTTGAGAGGAATACCTCTCAGGATTGGAGAGAATCGGCAGTGGGGAGCCCTTCCGTTGTACCGATCGTACGTGCCTCTTTCTGCTGCTTTTTCCTCCCCTCCGTCGACGTTCGCAGAATTTCCGAAAATTTGCAATTGAGCAGAAGACGCTGCTGCCAGTGGACTCTGCCCCATACCCCAGACTCTGCCTGGCCCTCTCCGGATCCAGCGACTTCTGCCCAAAGTAGAAAGGGAGAAGAACAAAAATGTTTATGCATTTTTTCTGGTCACTGACCGTACTCAAGGTTTTTCGTATTCTGCGGTTCAGTTTGGTTTCGTTTCGTTGTTTTTTCCTTGGCTTTTTGTTTTTGCAGTTCTGCTGCAGATCTGCTGCGCTGCGTAAATTGCATGCGCACAAAAATTGACGAATATGCCAGCGGACATGCGGGACGCAGGACGAGGTGGAGGGGATCTTCTTGGGGGCACTTCCAAAGGGGCAAGCCAGAACTAGAAGAAACGACAGCGACAAAATGTGAATGCCCCAAAACACGACGATCATTGGCCAGTGACCAGAGACTGCAATGGAAAACAATCATTAAACATTATAGAAAAATCAATTTTTTAGGAATTTCAAATGTTAAACAAATTCCCTAAAAGGGAGAACATATAACCAAAGTCTGTGCTTTGTATTTTTTGAATTTACCTCAGTAGCATCCTTTTTTTCGAGTGTTCTTAAGGGGTTAGGGGGGTGCTGAGGCCCAGCCTGTGGCAAACTTGTTGCCTTCCAAGCCGGCTCCCCTATATCGCATTTAGCGTCGATTGCTGCGACTGTGTTGGTGCAATTTGGAGACGACGATGATATAATTTAGCACGAAAGTGAAGCCTGCTTGCAGCCGGCCGCATTCCGTCCCTCCGTCTGTTTCTTTCAGGTTTGGACAGCGTCCCGAATTTACCAAATGAAACCGAAAATGTGCTGCCACGTCCTCGGGTTCTTGTTCTGGCTTCCATACACTAAGGGTTCTGGGGTCTCTCTAGTTTTAAAGTGTATTTGATAGAAGGCCTAACAAATAATAAACAAAGGGTATTTGAAAAGTCGGTACTCAAGCAGTCAAGCAGTCAAGCAGAGGCTTGATAAATTGCTGTATGTTCTGTGTACATGCCCTGGTCCTTGGTTTTCGGGGCAATTTCAATTTGATTGCGGTAGGACGCCAACTGTACTGGATTTTTATGGATCGGATCTGATCTCATCAGTTCTGGTTCGAGGTCTGCTGCTGTTCTGGGTTCATCCTTCTCTGTCTCTTTCGTTTTGGGTGTTTCTGTCTCTTGTTCTTGTGCCCTGACCACCCGCAATAGTCGAGGCGCAAAAAGTTCTCAAATTACCACGCCAAGTGCCAAGTCAGTGACCGATTATGTTACCCAAAGCACAAAATACAAACACAACAGGGAATAAATACAAAAAGAAGTTAAGGTTGTCTCCATTTGTTTCCATTTTCCGGTTTTTTGTTATATTTTAGGTGCTTAGATTTTGTTTTTTCCCTATAAAAGTTGTTTACACTGCGTATACGTAATATATGTAAAACTCAATTTAAATTCAAGTTATTTTTAGATTGTTTGCCGAGCATATCATTTAAAAAATAAATACAAAACAAGCTTAGTAAAATAAACCAAAAAAAAACTACAATTTAAACTTTGTTTCCTAAAACACACACTGCGTATACGTAATTTTTGTAATTCTTAAATATTGCGTATACGTAATTTTTAAAATTTTTAAACTTTAATTGGGTAGTAATAATAAAAGAATCTAGTATGATAGTTGAACCATTACATTTATGGACATTTCCTCTTCTCTCCAGCTTGAACCCAACTCAATTTGTTTAATTCAATGAAGCCGCACAATTTCTGGTGACAAAAAAAATGAAGACAACGACCCAACTGCCGGGCTAAAAAGTCGGTAAAAAATAGGAAAAGGAAATGTCAAAAAGCCATCGTTAGTTTGGTATTAGCCCTGACAAAACTTGACGCGTCAACGTAAGCGGCTTTGGTCTAGGTCAAGTTGCAAGTTGCAAGTAACATCTATGGTACAAACCGGCATACAAATGGATATAAAATCCACCTGTGACGGGAAATCTGGTTCGGTTGCACGGCGATTTTAAGGGTATTACAAGTCGTCAAGGGTGGAGTGTGGAGGAGAGAATCATTCAATTGCAATCCAATTCGGGATAGGTTTAAATGGCTTGGAAAATGGCTTAATTGCTGACCGCTCGATATGAAGAGCTCTAATTGAGCATAAGACTCGAAGAGCTGCTGCTCCCGATCCGGGCAAACACGCACGGAATCATCAGCCGGAATGAACGAAATAAAAATGCGTACGGGTAAATAAAAAATGAACCGAAACTTGTTTGGCCCAATCCTTGATTCGATTCGATTTCGAATCGTTTGCTGGCAAAAAATGAAATCAAAAATGCAGCAAACAATTTGTATAGAGCTCTCGTTTTTGATTTTGATTGGCAGCTCTTTGGCTCGTTGGTGTCGGTTGGTGAGCGGTCGTGAGGCAAGAGGCGTGGCAACAAGGTGGAGGAGGCAAAAGTCCTGTAGTTTAACAACCGTTGAATTCTAGACTATGGTTTGGGTTTGGGTTTGGGTTTGGGTCTGAATCGGAATCGGAATTGGGGCTGGGTAAAGTCTGAAGTGCTTTTGGGTAGGCCTTAATTACGTAAATGTGTGTGCTGCGGACTTGCCAGTTGAGTTATGACCAAAGGAGTACTCCATATTCGCATGACTGTATAATGCACAAGGAAAATATCCTTAAATAAAAAAAAAACGCAATTGACAATTTTTGAAACTTTCGTAATTGAGGATTAAACAGGATTTCATTTTGTGCTTGCTTCGAAGACTCTAATGTTAGTTATAATCTTGTATGGTTTATCAAATTTTGTTCAGTGCATATTAGTGTGTGTGCGTGAGTGTTGCAAATGCGTAAAATTTTAATTTCGTTTTGAAAATTTTCATTCGAAAAAAGCACACACACTCGGCTAACAAGTTGTTTGGTTGGATTCATTTTCCGCCCAAAACCTCCCTCTCCTTTCGTAGCTCCCCCGTCCGCTGCTCCTTTCGCACTTCCTCTTCCGTTTCTTCTTCTTGTTCTCCTTTTCCTGCTGGTTTTTTGAGGCCAATGACCAGTCAGCCAACTGCAGGATACACATTGGTTTGTGTGTGCCAGCTTGTGTCCCGCTTCTTACGCACTTTTTGCATTCACTAATTTGAAAGCTTAAGGGGTTAGCAATAACAAGACCGTGGTCGAAAGGGTTGGGCCTTCCATTGGCCCTGTTTTCGCAATGGGCTTATTGATCTGCCCCCTCGCTGGCATCTCCTGGCTGGCATTATTATTATTAAACAACCCCATTAGGACTTATTTCCCCCTATTCGGTTATCTAACTGAAAACACACAAAACACAAGCGAATGAATACATCCTCTAATACAGGAGCAGGGGCATTCCAGGTTGGGACCCTTCGCTGGGAGGGTTACGGGTTACGGGTTACGGTTGGGTAGAATCCATGCCCCTGCCACCAAAAGGGAGTTTCTAATGCAAAGAATATTATGCAATGCAATCAAATTTTACTTCATCTGCTGATTTTAATATTCAGTAAGCCAAACAATGGCAATATCTCAGTATTTTTGGAATCAATCGAGAACAATACCTCACTATTGTCACTAAGATTTGTGAAATCGGTAAATTGTTCTATGAATTGGCAGCTTAGGCTTAGCGAAATTTCAATTATTATATCCTGTCTATTGCGAATGCCAGCAAATGTTATTGGGAATGTATTCAGGATGATTGGGGCCAACAGAACACCGATTGTGACTAGTCTAAAAACAGATTGTTTTGAATCATACATATTAATATAGAATAATAAGCGACCAAGTCTTTGGCTAAAATCTCCTCATAAACATATTTGTTTTTGTGATTTTTTAGAGGGCATCTTCAGGTCTCCAAACGGACTATTATTATTTCGCTGATTTGCGGCTAGGTCGGGCATGAATGTGTGATTATTTTTTAATAAAAATTTCCAGCTCCCAGGCATAGGCTACGCACTTTGTTTAACAACATGACACCAACCGACAAACCAGCAAACCAAGCCAGAATCGCGGATTATTTGTTATGCGAGGCTTTTGTGATTTGTTGGCGCTTTTTGCTGTTTCAGTTTTTTTTTTGTTGCTGTTGTTGGGGTTAAAATAGGTCCAGACTCTCTTCCTCCTCCGCAGGATTTCTGCCTTGGCCGCGGGCCTTAATACGCACAACCAGCACCACACAGAATAATACAAAAGTAATTTCGCGCCCATAATTTTACCACCCCTTTCCCTGCCCCACCAGAACTGTTCTCTTTTTATATGTTTTTTTTTTTTTATTTTTTGTAAGCTGCCGACAACTGTCGGGTAGGTTAGAGATGTATTCACACATATGCATTTATATCCACAATAAAGCACAGCTCAGTGACATTTAATTTCGAAATCGTCATAATAACATTCAGCCTGAATGCTCACATCCGCCAAAACTCATCTAGAACGTTGTATCTGTTAGCCGTATCTACGCGGCTGCTGCGGGGCAAGAAGCAAGTGGCAAGCAGCGTGAGGAAGGAGGCAAGAGACAGGAGGCAGGAGGCAGCTGCTTTAATGAGCCAGCTACAATTTAACAACAGTTTCCTGTTTTCGGTTCCTCGCCGCATTTCAAATCAGTTTACTTCCTTGGCCAACAGCAACTGGCTTTAGTCTGCGAATTAGATCAGAACCGTAAATTTCGATGGAGCCACCATTGGATCTGAGAACGGAAGCAATTCAGTAGGGAGGGGGACTATTCTCTGTAAGATCGGCGGGACAGTTCGGATCGGGGGACTGAGGGAACTCATTTATCATAGTTAAAGGAATTTCTGGCAAACCCTTTCCGGCTAAAGGAAATTGTAGTATAAACAAGAAACATTTTTGTTTATATATTTATCGAATAAAAATAGATTCTTAAGATAGTCCGAAGCTTCTACTCATTATGTTTGGGGGAAGTAATGTCTAAAGGAAAAGAGATAAAAGCCTTTTCAACCAAGTTAAAATTAAAGGGCAATGGTTCTGTCTAAAATTTCATTATTTGAGAAACTCTCTAGGTCTGTACATGATTCTTCTGGATTTGAATGACCTTTATTCCTAAACCCCTAAAAACAAACACAATATTTACTTATAAAACATTTTTATTTATTTATTTAACCTTACATTATATTTACAGGATAAAAATACGCCACCCAAAGGTCCTTGAAGTCCTTTCCTTGTGGAAATGATTCTGCAGCTTTGATCAGCAGTTATGTTAAATACAAGTAAGTCAGTTATGTTAAATACATAAGTAAGATTGTTTAAGGAAATTATGTTTGATATAATATGTTTGAATTTATAATAAACTATGAAAAGAATACATAGAGAAAATCTAGCTAATAGAGAAACTATTGAGACACTTTTTAAGTAATTTTTCTAGGTAAGGGATTTGGTAAAAGTATTACGGTTTATTAATGGGTGCCTACAGTTTTTATCGAATCGTAAAAATGAATAATGACTCATCCTGAAATCAGAATGCTTTTGCATATCATATGTCAGATCACCAAAAAAGCCCTTTTATCCAGAGAATAAAAAAAAAT
This sequence comes from Drosophila vallismaia, assembly GCA_035047325.1. Lineage (NCBI taxonomy): Eukaryota > Metazoa > Arthropoda > Insecta > Diptera > Drosophilidae > Drosophila > Drosophila vallismaia. The sequence goes on along the minus strand of JAWNPU010000002.1, from coordinate 137,024 downwards.
GCATCTCAAAACTGCATCTATCTTGGCTTCGAATTTCGCATTCGGTGGCATTGTTTTTTGAATTTTTACCCTTTTAGCAGACATCCCTTTTGGGTTTGATTGTTTTTTATGCATTGTGTAGATGCTTATTTTTTTCGGGGATCCAAAAGGGTTGATATTGGCTCGGAATTCGGGTTTGCCTTCGACGAGGAACCGGTTGGATCGTTTGTTGCTGTTAGAAGACTGTGGTTAATCTTGTCGCCGTTGCCTTTTTTATCTAGCATAAATATGGCAATCAAATACTTCAATGCCAAATAGGTGTCATCTGATTATAAAGAAGTTTTCCCTTATTTTCGTTGCCCCTGCAGTTTGCCACTGCATTGTTGCATCCGCAACGAACCAGTTTTTGGTTTATAAATTCAAGCAGAAACTTATGGAAAATAGAAAAAAATAAGAAATATGAATGAAGGTAAAACCTTTGGGTTATTGCAGTTGTGTCGGTTTTGTTTTTCTTGCCAATAGTTAAGGAACTTGCTCTTACATTGAGGGGCACACAGAAACCGACTCAATGGTGAGTTTCTTGCCACTGCTTCTCGAGTGACTTCCGCGCCATGAGTGAGTAGTGCGAGTTGCGACTCAAAAAGGGGCAACTCATAGTAACTGAAGTGACTCTTATCGAGTCGCTGCAAGCGTAGTAGATTTTGATTGAGTCGTAGGCCCTAATGGCAATTTAATTGAGTTACTCACAAACCCAGCTCTGTGCTTCTTTGGCCACCTTAACCCCATGAAATTTTCATAGGCCAAATTGCTATTGCTGCCCATCATCAGCATCCGAAACTGGTGGTGGGATACCCAACCAATTGCATGCAAAGTGCTGGCAACAGGTGTGCAAAAGTCAGGTTGCACTTGCAACACGAAATCCCCCGAAGCAGCAGCCTGTCCAGCAGTCCTGTCCTGCCCTTCTCTGCCGCAATCCAAAGTTCTTCATCGTTCGCCATGGCTCATATCTTTTCAGAATGATAATAGTTGGCCTTCTGTTTCTGGCTTCGTCTCAACGTTGGCCCAGCAACCTATGGATTGCACTTTAAAAAATAGATATCTAGAAATTCTAAAAAGAAACTTTCCCTAAGGCAATGCAGTTTAAAGATAAAAAAATGCCATATCCCTTTATTATTAAAACCCTTCTTTAAAATTGCTCTTTAAAAATATCTTCAAGTGTAAGCCCAAGTATGGCTTGGTTTTCATATCCCTAGGCTACCCCCTGACACCCTTCATTCTACCAAGATGTTCATTGACTTGGCTTTTAGTTTTCAGCTTGCCTTGGCTTCGGTGTTAATCATTGTCTCAGACCCCTCCAGATCCATCCATCTGGTTCTCATCGCTCTGTGGCTTTTGTTCTCCGTCTGATTTTGCTCTGATTTTCAATTAAATTTGTTTAGACCGTTGTCAGATGATGGCCAACTAAGTTGCTCGGTTCAGTGTGTATTTAGTTGCCACCAACGGTTTTGCATTTTTCATAAATATTCTATATCCGCTTTTATGTTTACAGGCTGCGATTTGTGATTTGTTGGCCCCAATCAGCGCCCTGGCCTGGTCTTTTCTCCACCGACTTGGCCTGTTAATTTGTGACAGTTATTGTGGCAAACAGTTTTGATTGACTTTGATTTGAGCTGTTGACAGGGGTCTCTCTAAATGCGGCATTCTGCCACTGCCACTGAGGCAGTCGGCTTCTGCTGATTGATTAAATCTTTTGTTTGCTAAATGGTTCTCTCTTGCCAGTTCCCGCTACAACAAATGACAAATTGCAAATTGCAAATTGCAAATTGAGAAATAAACAAAATGATTTGATGAAAGGTGTCAGTCGGAGTAAATTTGTTAAATACATATCCCAAGAATTGTAACGGAGATGTTATTAAACAATCTTAATCGGAAACTGGGTTCCGTTTCAATAATCAAACAACCACAAACATGAAAAGATTATCAGCCCAGTTAAACACTGAAGAGTTGCTGATTCAAAGACTCCTTATTTATTCAATTTTATGGACAGACCACAATCGATTTCCCTTTGATTTCCCCCGCCCCCAGACAATGTCGAAAGCATCTTTTGGTCCTCATTGAAAATTCATTCGAATCGACAACTTTTAGAGTGCTGAAGCATCACAAAAAAAGAGGAAAAAACATTGGAAAACTTCAATTGCGGCACTTGGTTGTGCAGTGTTTTTGGCCCAAAAAATGTTGCCAATTCTGCTTGCTGTTGCTGCCACGTTGCGGCCATGTTGTTGCTGTCTCTCCGCGTTGTTGTTATAAATTTTGTTCAAGTACGTCAAGTTCGATTGCGTTCTTTACCTTGAAATCTTGTTTTCTATCCGTTGTTAAGTTTGCAATTTTTGTTCATTCGTTGTTATTGGTTTTTCTCTATGTTGTTGCTATTGTTGCAATGCAGCTGCAAAAGATTTTGCATGCTGTGCTCCCTCCCTCCCTCCTCGTTAAGTCCCTGCCCCATCAACCCACTGCCTAATATTTTATTTATGCATTTTCCATATTTATTGAGCTACAACAACGTCATCAATTGTGGCCAGTTTTTGTTGTCTTGTTTTAAATACTCAATTTGCATTTATTTATATGCTTCAGAGCTTAGAGGAGAGCCAGGGAGGAAGAAATTAATTTGTGTGCTGATAAATTCAATTAAATTGCTGTACTCAGTTTGGTGCGACTTCTTGTTGCTTCTAGTTTTCATTATTGCAAGTTAAATACTCTTCTGGGATAGACTACAACATATATATTTAATATTTAATATGTTTCAACTCATAGTACTCGCCTACTTTAATGAAAAACTATGTTTTCGTTATTCATATTTATTGAAATAACAAAGCGAACTATTTAAATCGCTTTCATTTAAAGGGTAACCCTTACCGCATTTTAAATGTCTTATTAATTACTTCTCAGAAATTAGCTTAGTAAAATGCGGAAATTGCTGCCAACTCACACACAGATAGGATTTATATAAAAAAAAAACGAAAAGATGAAGCATTTTTGTACATGGCATTTACTTTGGCACATTCCAGCAACAAAAATGGCAGAACCTTGACATCAAAAACGAAAAAACCCTCGCATTACGTATACGTAATTTTGTTTGTTTCGCTGCAGTTTTTTTCGGGCGCAGTCTGGCAACGCTGCTGGCATGCCCCGCTCCTCTCTCAACCAGAAGAACCAAAAATGCAACGCTTGGCTGCATACGCAGTTGTTGTTGCTTTTGTTGTTTCTATTGCTATTTCTATTTCTATTTAGTTTTGGCTGCGCTTGGCCTCCATTTCGGCATGCATTCATAACGCAAGCCGAGGTTTCCATCGGTTTCCAATTTTGCTTTTTTGCTATTTGAGCCGCCGCCGCCGCTTTGTGCCTAAAATTTATCGCTTTGCGTTTTGTTTTCGGTATTTTTCTTTCATTGCACTCTAACGTTGTGTATTTTACATTTGTCTTGCAGTTTGCACCGAATAAATATTTTTATAAAGATTAAAATAGATTATCTACAAATCTTATGATGTATTCCTTTCAAGAATTCGATGTATTTTGACACAGATATAGCCACTGAAGTGGGACCAATAAGTCATATATGCACATGAATTCCCTAATTCTCCAAGAGTTATTTTCATTTCGTTTACAAAACTATTAAGGTATTTCGCAAAAGAATCGGATGGAAACTGGAAAAGATATGTGGATAGGTCCCCATAGGTCAATTTTGCAAGGGGTACCATCACAAAAATTGACAAAAAATCGATCCAAAATTGTATTTCATAATTTAAATGCAGATTTATCGGGAATCCATTCACAAAACTTTTAAGGTATTCCGCATAGGAAACGGATGGAAACTGAAAAAGATATGGGGAAAGGAGTGTACCCAATAGGTCCTTTTCGAGAATTCGTCAATTTTGCAAGGGGTACCATCACAAAAATTGACAAAAAATCGATCCAAAAATTTATTTCATAATTTAAACGCAGATTTATCGGGAATCCATTCACAAAACTTTTAAGGTATCCCGCAAAAGAATCGGATGGAAAATGGAAAAGATATGGGTAAAGGAGTGTACCCAATAGGTCCTTTTCGAGAATTCATCAATTTTGCATCACAAAAATTGACAAAAAATCGATCCAAAAATGTATTTCATAATTTAAACGCAGATTCATGGGGAATCGATTCACAAAACTTTTAAGGTATCCCGCAAAAGAATCGGATGGAAAATGGAAAAGATATGGGGAAAGCAGTGTCTCCAATAGGTCCTTTTCGAGAATTCGTCAATTTTGCAAGGGGTACCATCACAAAAATTGACAAAAAATCGATCCGAAAATGTATTTCATAATTTAAACGCAGATTCATAGGGAATCCATTCACAAAACTTTTAAGGTATTTCGCATAGGAATCGGATGGAAACTGGAAAAGATATGGGGAAACGAGTGTACCCAATAGGTCCTTTTCGAGAATTCGTCAATTTTGCAAGGGGTACCATCACAAAAATTGACAAAAAATCGATCCAAAAATGTATTTTATAATTTAAACGCAGATTCATAGGGAATCGGTTCACAAAACTTTTAAGGTATTCCGCAAAAGAATCGGATAGAAACTGGAAAAGATATGGGTAAAGGAGTGTACCCAATAGGTCCTTTTCGAGAATTCATCAATTTTGCAAGGGGTACCATCACAAAAATTGACAAAAAATCGATCCGAAAATTTATTTCACAATTTAAACGCAGATTCATAGGGCATCCATTCACAAAACTTTTAAGGTATTCCGCATAAGAATCGGATAGAAACTGGAAAAGATATGGAGATAAGAGTGCGCCCAATAGGTCCTTTTCGAGAATTCGTCAATTTTGCAAGGGGTACCATCACAAAAATTGACAAAAAATCGATCCAAAAATGTATTTTATAATTTAAACGCAGATTCATAGGGAATCGGTTCACAAAACTTTTAAGGTATTCCGCATAGGAATCGGATGGAAACTGGAAAAGATATGGGTAAAGGAGTGTACCCAATAGGTCCTTTTCGAGAATTCGTCAATTTTCAAGGGGTACCATCACAAAAATTGACAAAAAATCGATCCAAAAATGTATTTTATAATTTAAACGCAGATTCATAGGGAATCGGTTCACAAAACTTTTAAGGTATTCCGCATAGGAATCGGATGGAAACTGGAAAAGATATAGGGAAAGGAGTGTACCCAATAGGTGCTTTTCGAGAATTCGTCAATTTTGCAAGGGATTTTGCATTACAAAAATTGACAAAAAATCGATCCGAAAACTTATTTCATAATTTAAACGCAGATTCATAGGGAATCCATTCATAAAACTTTTAAGGTATTCCGCATAGGAATCGGATGGAAACTGGAAAAGATATGGGGAAAGGAGTTTACCCAATAGGTGCTTTTCGAGAATTCGTCAATTTTGCAAGGGATTTTGCATCACAAAAATTGACAAAAAATCGATCCGAAAACTTATTTCATAATTTAAACGCAGATTCATAGGGAATCCATTCATAAAACTTTTAAGGTATTCCGCATAGGAATCGGATGGAAACTGGAAAAGATATGGGGAAAGGAGTGTACCCAATAGGTGTTTTTCGAGAATTCGCCAATTTTGCAAGGGGTACCATCACAAAAATTGACAAAAAATCGATCCGAAAATGTATTTCATAATTTGAACGCAGATTCATAGGGAATCCATTCACAAAACTTTTAAGGTATTCCGCATAAGAATCGGATAGAAACTGGAAAAGATATAGGGAAAGGAGTGTACCCAATAGGTGCTTTTCGAGAATTCGTCAATTTTGCAAGGGGTACCATCACAAAAATTGACAAAAAATTTATCCGTAAATTTATTTCATAATTTAAACGCAGATTCATAGGGAATCCATTTACCAAACTTTTAAGGTATTCCGCATAAAAATTGAATGGAAACTGAAAAAGATATGGTCATCGCAGTAGGCCTAATGGGCCCTTTTCGAGGATTCCTTAATTTTCCAATATTCCATCAGAAAATGGAATCGGTAAGAGTATTCAAATTTCGCCTACCCTGTTTGAAAATTATTAGTCTTTTTCAGAGCTCTCGTTATTCGTCGCATCAACCTCGAACTTTAGATTTGTTTGCAATGTTTATGAGAGCATAACATTTTGTATGTTTTTCGTTTTTTAGTTTTCTTTTTTGTTTGACGAGCTACGTGTCTCTTTTTTATATTTAGGGTATCGTTTGCTTTTAGGCAGGCTAAGGTGACCAAGGTTCCATTGGAATATTGGTTCGGATTTCCTTACAAAGTTTGAAATGTTGCATTGGAAATAAGAGTCAAGCTGAAAACTGAATGACGAATAAAAATTCTTACAAATCAATTAGCCTTGATCCAGTTGAATGGGAATTGCAGAGATTTATTTAAAGTCTTTAAGTTCTACCTGAAGCAATTCTTGGCTAAATCTTGTTGTCCCATCTACTTAGACTATTGGCAGATGCTGTCACAGCAGCAGCAGCAACAAATGCAACAAAAAATCGAAAAAAAGCAAGACCCCGAGGCAACAGGAAGGAAGCCACGCGGCGTTGCAGTTACAGTAACACACATTTGCCATTTGCTGCCACAGGCCGCGATTTCCATTTCCATTTCCATTTGTGTGGACTGAAAAGCGGCGTTAAGGTCGCTCCTAAGCAAGCCAGGGTCCAAGACGAGTTTGTTTGAGTTTTTGTATTTTTTGTGGCACAGCCATTGCACTTGCCCCTGGCTTTGAGTTTGTCTGGCTGTTGGATAGTTGGTTAACTTGTTTTTCGGCTTGATAAATGTCTGAATCGCAAGTGTTTGTTTGAGTTTCAGTTTGAGTTTGAGTTTGTTCTATGTGTTATGGCCACTTTATTGCTCTTGACCCTAATGCCGCAGCATTGATATGGCCCCGGCGGGATGGTATGGCGGGAGGCTTCAACAAAATTGGGCGACTCTGGCAGCTGCCGTTCCTATTCCAGTTTGCTCCTGCCACTGCCTGGCTGTTCATTTTTGGACCGGAAATGGGGCGGCCACTTCCGTTAGATTTCGCACCCAAGAGCAGGAGGTAGCAGAGTCAGCAGAGACTCGCACTCCTGCCACACGGGCTACCACGGACCAGGGACATGTGGCAGGAAACGTGAATTTATCGTTGCTTAACTCGAGTGCCACTGGAGGGGCACTCGACTCGTACAATTTTCGTTTCGTTTTCGTGACTACTCCACTTGTTGCACACACATCCCCACACGCCCCAGAGTGCGGCACTAATTTCGGTTCATGTTATTCTGGAAAAATTTTCCATTTACATTTTAATAATTGCCCTGCTCCCGGATAGCCCTCCCTCAAGTAGCCAGCCCCTCCTGCTCCCGGCTCCCAGCTCCCGTTGGCAATTAGTTAAATGGCAAAGTGCAACCCACACACATGATCTAAGTATCGGCCTGGTAACTATGTGATTTGGCCCAGGTCTCTCTGGGCTATTTGGCGCACTGAAAACTGGAAGTTGTCCCAATCAAAATAGCCAAATGACCGCTCAGCCACAACAACACAAGCAACAACAACGGTCAACAGTTACAATAACTGGTTCTCCTATTTAGCTGTAGTTTTGTTTTTTACCTTTTTTCGTTATTGTTTATATCGCTGATTGCCTGACTTTGTCTCTCTCTTTCTGCGATTTGCTACCTTTTTCGACCACTTCACCTTGAGTGCATTTTTTTCCTATTTTAATAACAATATTTTTCCAAATTGCTAAATCTTACTAGCCAGTATAGATTAGTCTGTTTACCAAAGATATTCACGTTGGATAAGTATTTTGAAGATACGGACTTCTTCAAGTCCTGCACTATATTATGATCTCTAGCATTGAGCTTTTGCTGGCCACTAAATTCCAAATTTTTCAGTTTTTTATCATTGCAACATTCCCTGTGATCGGGCCTGCTGCTGTGGTTTTGTTGTTGCCACCGCTGCTGCGTGCAACTTGAGATGCATTAGGAAAGGTCAGTGCCATCGGCTCTTCCCTGTCGCACACTCTGTGCATTTCTGCCTCAAATGCATCAAAACGCGCTTTTCTTTTCTTCTCGTTGTTTGGCTGTTTTTTGTCGGTCTCTGCGTTGTCGTCGTTGACGTTGCTGTTGTTGTTGTTCTTGTTATTGGTGTCTATCAGAAGGCCAAGGAAAGGGGGCGAAGGGATTCCCCAAAAGAAAAAAGCGACACCTTCCAAGTGTTACCTCTTTTTTTTGAAAATTTTGTAATGGGTTTTAACTTTATTCCAAAAGAAGTAAAACCTTCAAAATCTATACAAAATGGGCTTACAAAACATACTGTTTTCTCGCGGTGTAGCCTAAAGGGGGGATAGAACAGAGCTACGTTTCGCGCTTACTTGCTTTTAATTCTTGCATTGCGTTTCAAGTTGCAGGGCACTCAGGCCCACCAATACAAATAAAAGCCAGGGGCTCGGGGCTGTGTGTGGTTAGTGCAGCTGCAAGCTGCAACTGCAACTGCAACGGCAGCGGCAGCGGCACAAAAAAACGCGCAACTCATTTAAAAATGCCAACGTCCATCAACGAGGATCGCCGAAGATGGCAGAATTTGTTGTCGTTTCGCTTTTTTGTCAAATTGTTTTGCTGAATTTTCTTGAGAACTTTTGCATTGTATTGCCGCAGATCCTCCAGCCCCTGCCACAGCCCCTTTCCCTCTTTCATTGCTCATGTTTTTTTTTTTTGTTGTTGTTTTGTTTGTGCAGCTTATTCTTTTTTAAGGTTTTTTTTTCGTTGTCGGCTAGAGCGAGATGTCCGAGGAAGTGGCCACAACTAAAGACGACAATGAACTGTTTTGTATTGTTCGCCGCAGTTGAGTTCAGTTCGTTTCGGCTTGCCACGTATTTTTTTGGGATTGTTCGGGGGTTCTGCAGCTCGGATTCCAGCGTTGCATAATCCACAAAAAAATGCAATCTACAACTAAAGTCCCTCGACCTGGGCTTATTTCATTAGCCGTTTCAATTAAATGAGAAGACGACGTAGAAGTTGGCATTCCAAAGGGACTCAGCCAAACAAAATTAGAGACGAGGATAAAATGGAGAGAAATACAATTTTTTTTAATGCTTTCTAACAGAATTTGCACTAATTGAAATGATGAAAGTAGAAAAAATGCGTGAAAAAAACATGGAAATTAATCTGGAAAAGATGCGAAAAAATGTAAACTATGCAGGAAATATCCGGGAGGAAAAAAGCTTCAACAAAAATGTCATTTTCATATTTTGCTTCGGCTTCCGACTTGGAAAAAATTTAATTCAATTTGAGGCAATTAACAGAAAAGCTTTCTGCACTTTCTGCATTTAACTCCTCTTAACTCTTCCCCTTCAATAATTGCACCATTTTCTTGGCACTTTTCATTAAGCAAGAGACTCAAATGGAAACTTCTACGTTACGCCTAGCTCCTCCCAACCAATATTTAAAGCACCTGAGGCCCCAAGCCGTTAACAGCCATTTTCGGCCACAAAACAATGAGCACACAAAGCCCCTCCAAGGCACACAAATTGAAGTCAAGTTAAGTGTCCTTTGTGAGATGATAATTCTGTGGTCTGCCCAGTTTTGGCTCACACATGAGCAAAGTGAGGCACTCGGAAAAAATGTTACACACTCTTCAAGGTTGCAGGTCACGAAAAAGCCCCAAAAAGTATGCAACAAAAACGTCTCTGGTAGCTGGAGAAAAGGAAATGCACGAAAGAGTACCGGATATGGTATATTTCTTTCCCTTGACCAACTTTTATTTGCAGTGGACTATATGCATCCAACTCTGTGGTTTTGTGTGGCGAAATTCAAAACTTTTCGGCAGCATTTTGAGGCAGCCCGGGGCACAGAGCACGAGTCAAGTGCCACAGATGGAGTGCCGGAGATGTGGAGTGCAGCATATGCAAACACAAAAGCTTAGGCGCCGCACCGACAACCGAGGCAGTGGGGCACCTGTTGCCGCCACCAGGTACCAGGTAAGCTAATTTCATTACATGTACGACAGACCACAAGCTGCAACACAAACAACAATGGCTCGGTGTCGGTGTCGGTGTCTGTGGGGCATCGGATTGGGGCAAAACAACAACAGCCAGAGTGATTATGGCATCTAAATCGAAAATTGCACAGCACTTTCGGTTTCAGCCAACGCACACACAGTCTGGCTATTAGCTTTGGATATTTGCACCCATTTCCACCCACCTGTTGGATGCACTCGCACTGGATGCATGCCACACACTGGCAACTGGATTAGAACCTCCCTCCTGCCTGCGGCGGCCGTTGCATTTTCATTCAAATTTCAGCAGCATCACCCATAGGCCTTGCGGGGAGTTTTAATTAAGTGTTTTTGCTGAATTTAGTTCAGGGTCAGTTGTGTGCATTTGGCTTTTGGTCTGGCCAATTTGGTCTGGCAAGGTGCAAGGATTAGGCAGTGTGGGTGTGGAGTCTGGTGGCTTGTCTAGTTGCAGCTTGTTTGTTGCCGTTTTCCGACTGATGATTTATTCATTGCGTATACGTCATGTGGTCCCTGATCGGAGGCAAAATGTTAAACACATTTCGTAAATCAAATTAACAGGGTAAATAATTTAGGAGGTTGTTTGAATTATTGATGGTCTTTAAATTATACAATTCTTTTAGAATAAAGAAACTTTTTTGCCTAGAAAAGAAGCAACTTTTTTTTGGATCACTTTCCCAGGCAAGTCCCTGCCTCTGGCCTGGGTTTCTTTGGCAATTATGCGTTCATCTACCTGGTCTCATAATTTTCTCTCCCTTCACGGCCTGGCACTTCATTTTTTTAGGCCTCACAAACTCTCCAGCCATTCTTTATATTTCTTTCCTTATTCAGTTTATTCTCCGCCGTGTTCCACTTCTCATTAGTAAGAGTTTTTGTTTAGCTTTTTTAGCTTTTTTAGCTGCCGGACTGTTTTTTATGGTACTCTTTGGGATGTGGCACCCCACCCAATTTGGTTTGCTCACTTAATTGCATGCCACTGCACCTCTCTGTTGCACTCGGGTTGTCTGCCTCTGCCTCTCTTTCCAGCCCATTTGCCACCCCGTTGGTGCAGTTCAGTGCCAAAACAAATTGTGAGAAAAATGCCCAACAACAGAAAATGTGCGTGCCACATAAATTAAAACCTATGCTTCACCGATCCGCCTAGAACATAGGGGCCAAAAAAAGGGGGAAAGGGGTGTGATCAAGCCAGAAAGAGACGGTGCTAGTAGAAGGGAAAGAGAGGGGCCTAGTGGACTCTAACTCTCTTTTTCATCCGTCAACGGATCTCATAATTCATCCAAACTCTAGAATAATGATATTTTTAATGTACGGATAGGGATAGGGATAGATTTCCTGCTTTTTTTAGGGACCTGGAAGCTATTTAAATTATTTCCCTCAGCGCATTTCTGACTTTGGGTTCGGGTTCGGGTTCGGGTTCAAAGTGGTTCTTGTTTTTGTTGCGGCTGCTGCATCGCATATTCGTCAATTTTTTCATAGCTGCCGCTGCTGCTGCCGCTGCTGTTGCAAGTGGCTGCCATCTTGATTATGTTGTAGCTCCCGTTGTTGTTGCAGCAGCAGCAGCAGCTTTGAGTGCAACTCCATGATGATGATCATGATGATGATGATGGCGTGTTTGCTGTAATTTGCGCTACGTAAAACGTTCAAAAATGCAGCAACAACAAGCCGCATCAACTGCAACAGCAACAGCAGCAGCAGCAGCAGCAGCAGCAGCGGCAGCGGCAGCCACAAAAAATTCGCTCTAAATGAAGGGAATTGAGTTCTGCGATCGTTGACGCTGCCATGGCGTATGAGTTACGCTGCCGACGTCGCAGCTGCGGCGCTGCTGCTGCGGCGTCGACTGTGCTGCCTGCGCAGCGAAAATAAAGGGCAAAATACGAAAAACCTTGAGGACGGTCAGTAACCGCCAGCCCAGTAAAATTTGTATGAGCTGCAAACGAAATATTTCTTTTGGTTTCGTTCAGTGCGAGTATTTTGCATACTCTCCCCAAGAATATGTTAATGGGGCACAAATGGGGGATCTCGTATTATAAAAATGAACTTGGTTCTCGCAATTCCCAGTACAAATATCTTTTTCAAGTCCAAGCAAAACCATAAACCCTGATCATATAGTCTAAAAACGACAAGCAATAGCATATCTGAAAATTGTAATTTTTAGAAGTATCTCTTCTAGAGTATCTCTTAGTTCGACCTACTAGACTAATTTTTAGGTTGGCCTGCTTGTTGGGGATATTTATTTTTGGTTGCTCTTTCTGCTGCATTTTCGTTGGAGTTTTTGGTTCTTTTTGTATTTTTCGTGCTTTTTATTATTTTATTTTTTGTTTCCAGCGCGCTGCAGACTGCAGTTCTTCATTTACTTTTTATTTTCGTAAACTCAAATTGCACATTTTTGGCTTTGGGCTTTGGGGTGGAGCCTTCCTCTGCGATGCGTGCTGCCTCAGCCGGCGTCGCCGCCAGCGCTTGTGGCCTTTGTTGTTGCTTTTTGGGTGAGGTCGTGGTTGTTTAATTTTGTTTGTATTCGTATTTTTGCGTCATCAGCGGCAGCAGCAGCAGCAGCAGCAGCAGCAGCGGGGCAAGGCGAGAACCCTGCACTTGAAAACTCAACTGGCGTGGCTTCAGGGGGCCGGGCGATCATGGGGGGTGCCGAAGGAACCGACATCAACGTCATCATTGTGGACTTTAAGTGGTTTTGGGTGTGCTTGTCTCGTTTTGCATTCGCCTGTGTGAGTTCGCAAAAAAGTATCCATCCCCGTATCCGTATCTGTATCTGTACGAGTATCTGTGTGCGAAAGTATCTGGACCCCATGCGGTTAATTTATGCCCGCTTGCAATTTCGGCAGACACTGCCAGGCTCACAATATACGAAAAATAAGAGGAATAAAATTGCAACAAAAAATATTATTTGGTCTAGTACGTTGAGGCCTTTTTTTGCAACGTTTTTTTGGCTTACAACTTTTGGTTGGTGCAACCAGTTTCATTTTTAGAACATTGACGAACCGGTTTTTTTGGGACGCGGCTTTCGGCTTTCGATTTTATTTGTTGCCGTCTTTAGCGGCGCATTAACTGGTTGCTGCTGCCACTGCCACTGCCGCTGCTGCTGCTGCTGTTGCTGCTGCGAATTCTGTGGCAGTTGATAAATCTTTGGCGCGGCAATGCCGTTGTCATAAATTTGCATTGGGCCATGCCATTGGCCCTGACATTTCTAAGGCTTCCTTGGAGCCGCTCTCAGCTGCCAAAGTACGGGTTTGAACTTCGAATAAGACAACAACAGTCGGCCAGCCAGCCAGCCAGCCAATGCAATTAATCACAGCCAAATGCACAGAACGAGCATGTGAAATGACAGACAGAAAAACTCAGATTCGCATTCAGATTCAGTTGCCAACAGATGCTGTAGTTAAAGTAATTTATACAGTGTTTAATGGCTAACCGGGAACCCACGAAGAACTTTACGAATTTGGGTGAATCTAGAAAGTGTAGCTAGTTTTTTGGGGCTGTGACATCAACCCTAAGTCAGGTCTTCATATTCATATTCTAGTCTTCACATTTAACCACTGTAAGCCCCATCACTTTTTTTAAGTCTTTTCCCATACATTTTTAGCTTTTAGCAATTGCATTTATTTTTACCTTATCTGGCAGACATGGGAATGCGACATGAGTCGATGAGAAGGTGCCGATGATGCAGATCTGCGGCCAACATTTTGATTGACTCTTTTTTTTCGTATCTGCCAGGGACATATCAAATTTAGTCTGGGCCAGGCCAAGCCAAGTCAAGCCAGGCCGAGACAAGCCAAGCCAACCGAAGCAGAGTTACTTCCACATATATTCCCAGCCTAGAGCAGAGGGCTCAGATCTCTCTGGCGACCACCTCCTCCGTCTCCTGGCCTATCATAAACTGATTATTTTTAACAGAATCATTATCGTCAAACAGGGCAATGTCGGCGAACCAGGCAGCAGCATCTCACAGCCATCTGGCCCCTAACCAGGTTGGGCCATTCAGATACCCTATTTTTTGATTAAGTATGTATCGATTATGATTCGAGTTTGTGGATATTATGATCTATAATCAGGTAAATATTATTACTAAAGAGAGCATAGATTAATATTATTATTTAAGGGTATCCATTAGCTATTCCACATTCATTTTACGAGTCTTAATTTTTTCTGCTGCTTACTGCCCTGTCTGCCCTGTCTGCCCTGTCTATCTGTCTCCCCGAGTACGAGTACGAGTGTTGGTGTAATTTGATTTTCTGAAAAGTTTCCGATTTCTAGTAAATTTTTCGCACAGCCCAGAAGAAACGTCTAGAGCTCGTCGGGGTTTTTGTGGTTAATTTCTTTTTTAAATCGTTTTTCCAGTTGTACTTCATAGGGATAGAGGGATAGAGGGACAGGGGCAGGAGCTGCGAGAGATGGACTTATCAAAAGCCAGAAAAGCACAGCTGTTGCCATTCGGTTCGGTTCTTGGTTCTTGGTTCAAAGTCCCGATCCCCAGGGCAGCCTGTATCTGGTATCTGGTATGTGGTATCTGGTATCTGGCAGTTAGCTCCTCCTCCTCGTATGCATGACTCAAAATTGAAATTCAAAACGAACTTGACAAAATTAAAAGAAAGAAGCTCCATTCATGCCCTCGCACACACTCCCCGGTATGTGTATAGACACGCAGATAAACAGACGACGAGTAAACACAGTGGGAACACACGCATGACAGACGGTTAGTTGGTTTGTCGTTCAGCTCAGGCAGTCAGCCAGTCAGCCAGTCACTCCGTCACCCAGTCACTCCGTCACTCAGTCAGTACGGCACTGCAGCGCCCTCAATGCACGCTTTATGCAGCGGCGATGACAACAACACTGAGGCGGAGACAGCAGCAAACTCAGCCAAAAAGTTCATTGAACCTGGCCCAGTGCGAATTCGGTTGTCGTAGGTTAGGGACTCACCAACCGACCGACAGACCGACCAACCGACCAACCGACCGGCCTGGACAAGGAGGGGCAGCAGCAACTACAGTGAAAGCTCGCCCTGTGGGAAGTCTTTGTTTCCGGGGGTTGTTAAGTTAATCATACTAGATAGCTTTTATTTTGATAGAAATAAGCGACTAGGATAGCACAATTTATGCCAACTAAATAAAGGATCTTAAGGATTAGAGAGCCTTCTTCTAGCTTTCTTAAAAATCTAAAATATGTATTCGATGAGCTACTCTGTCTTAATTCTCATACAATTATTTTAAGAATAAGCCCTAAAATATCCACTGTAATTTCCTCCTGCTGCTGAAGCTTTTATTGCTGCCAAGTGTGACGAAAAATACACAAAACCAACAAAATAAATAACAAAAAAATACACAAAAAAAAAAACGAAGTAAGCGAGACAATAACAACAATGAGAGCCACAAAAAAGCGTATTCAAAATAATAATGAAAAAAAAAACAAAAATCGGTTTGCTCGGTTCGGTTAGGTTCATGTTCATGCCCCCCCAGACCAGATGGACGGCGAATGCATATAGATTCTATATATTTTATATAGTAGGAGGGGATCCGGGGGAGTGACCGCTGTCTGTGCTGGCTGTTGTGCTGGTCATGGACGTCGCACCATTTCACATTTCAGCTGTGAATCATGTGTCGCGATAAAGAAATACTCATAATGCGAACGTATCAAATGGAGAGCTTCAATTTGAGAATCGAGAACTGGGAATCGAGAACTGTGAACCGGGAACTGGGTACTGGTAACTGGGAACTACGAGCCAAGAATCGAGAATCGAGGAAACGAGAACTGCAAGCCACAAAAATGTCTTTCTCTGGCAGTGATTCGGTTTTGGTTTGGATTTGCCATCACATTTAGTGAGTAATGAGGTTTTTGACCCCAAGGGCTGCCTGCCCTTTCGTGGGGACCCAACCCCATAATTTCTCTCTTGGTGCACTTTTGGTCAAATGTTTCGATTGACAAGGCAGCAACCAAAAGTGGGTGGTACGACCACGATTCGCTACTGTTTCTGGCTTTATTGGGTTAGCCAGCCATTGAAAGCGGAGCAGTAATTGCCGGATGAAATTGCTGGTATTTGCTCATATGCGTGCATTTTTTGTAGATTTTTTGACAATGGCTAAACAATGGGGTTGAAGGCAGTCGGGGTGGTTGGTTTTCAGTTCTCGATTAAAAAATATTCCTTTTAACAGCCAATATTTGCCCATTTAAACGCACATCATATGGCATTTAAAGGCTCACAAGTTCAGAGACCACACACAGCCACCCACCGGACCACATGGCGTATGCGTAATATTTGAGTAGCCTGCCTGCTGGCAGTCGAACACTTTCGCTTTCAACTTCATTGATATAAATGACTAAACATCTAAAATTGGCAGCCCCCGAAAGGCATTCCAGCCCCCCAGAAACAAAAACAACCACAAACTGTATGCGACTATATCTGTATCTGTAAATGTATCTGCAAATGTATCTAAAACTGTGTTTGTGTTTTCGTTAGAGCCTCGGGCTCTTTGGCAGGAAGCCAAATAAAATTCAGAGATATGACCTTACACACGGCCTGTCTGTTCCGTATCTGTATATGTATCTGCAGTTGTAAATGTATCTGTGTCTGTAACTGCATTTGTATCTGTATCTGTGTGTGTGGGCATTTAACACAAACAATATGGCCCAAAATGCCTGCATGGTTTCCGCGTGGATGCTGCCACGCCGAGTGCCGGCACTCCATTAGAAAAGCATTTGTTGCCGGTTGCTGTTGCTGTTGCAGTTGCAATTGTTGTTGCTGTTGCTGTTGCCATTTGTGTTGCTCGTTGACATTGACATTGGCTAAATGGCAATTTGTGCGTATGCATTAGCGTTGGCCTCTCTTTCCCACCATGTGTGTGCATTTGCGGAATTCTAATTTTAAATTTAGACCACAACATCTGTATCAGTGGGTAAAGTTCAGGGTGACAACATCAGTATTAGTACCAGCACGTCCTGGGCAGGCTCAGTGACCTACAATGTGTGGTAATCGAGGGAAGGAATTCATTTTCAATTGCCAATTGATTCGAAACCTGAACTTTAAATTGACCCTTTATTATGATATTTAAATCGGGCGATGGACGAATGTTAGAGCTGGTAAAATGGGGGGAGGCCTACGCCACACAATAGATAGTGGGTTGTCCTTATCAGGGTTGGGCTCTGGCCATTATCTTATCACTGCACTTAATCTCGGCAAGTGCTCCAACGGCAGGCACTTCACTTTCTTGACACAGCAAAATGAAAGCGAATCATCAACAGAATATAGCAACTGCAACACCAACAGCAACAGCAACAAAAGCTGCAACGCACAATGAACCCCGTGAACAAATCGACAAAAAGGCAAAGAAAAGCAAAAAGAAAAGAAACATTTAAAATATTTATATGTTTACAGAGCAGTGCCTGACCAAGGCCAAGCAATTTTGTATTGCTCCCGAGTTCCTTGGCCCCAGAAAAAATCGCAAAAATAAAGTAAAATCGCTGTGGAAGCCGAAGCAATCTCTGCGAGCTTTTCGATTGTTGTTGTCGCTGATTCTTGGTCATTGGCTTGCTGCTAGCTGGGAGGCTGTCATCTCTCCAGTATGTTCTGTATTCTGGATTCTGGGTAGTGGGTTGTGGGTTCTGGGTCTGCTATATGTTCATTTCACTCCCCTCGGATCGGTTTGGGTTTATTTATTTTGGACTTTCGCGTTTGCTCTCTCACCCAACCTCGCCACTTTAAAGAGACAGCCCCCTTGGGGTAGTCCGTAAAGTAATTTCGCTTAAACACTATAATTAATAATAAATATGTAATGAACTTATTACCAGGGGGCACCTATCAGGGAAAAATGCAAAAACCCTCTGCTTAATCTACATGTAAATTCATTTATTTTCGCTTTAATCTTGGCTGCCTGACTGCCTGACTGCCTGGTTTCTTTGTGAGGGATTTCAGAGATTTAACTCGACTCGAGTCTAAATTTAAAATCCCATATGTATTGAATCCTTGGGGACCCCAATAACAACCGGATCACGGTCACATTCTCCATAATTTTCCAACATTTTCCACCATTTCCACATGCCGCCTAATGTCTTGGCACTTATTCTTAATTCCGCTTAAACATCTCTCTATTATAACTGATTTATCTTGATTTTCATCATTTAATTGCGAGTTTTAATTTCGCCTCATTATTTATGATGGCCGCCAGGCCGGTCGAGTTGCTTGTTGTTTAACTAACTATTCCCATGCTCATTTCAGCTACTTCCGCTTCAGAGTTCCGCCAGTTGCCAAACGCAGAGGTGGCTGTAGTGGCAGGTCCGGACTCCGGATGCAATTGGCTTCCTGCGCGGCTCTTGGGCGCCTCTCATTTGGCCCAATCAAACGCTGGACTTTGGAGATGACAATTTTGTTTCCCTTTCTGAAAGGGTTTACCTATTTCTTAGGAATTTAGTTAATAAGTTTTTCTCTTCATCTTTTTATTAGCTACTAATGCGCTGGTGAGACCCTTTACCCTTCTCTTAAACTAGCTACATTATCGAGTATTTTTTTATAGAGTAATAGAGCCTTCGTTGTTTTAATTTCTGGCTTCGAGGAAATGCATAATTTTGTTGCAAAATTCATTTGAAAATTGTCCATTAATCGAGCTGATGGGCTGGCGCGGAGTCGCGGAGTGTTTGCTTTAAAGTCTGGAACCCTTTTGCCCTCCGGCCCTAAGCCTTTACTCCTTCCTGTTCCACCCGGCCAAAGAATATCTCAAGATGCACAAAAATGCATTCTTTGTGCTCCGATTGCACTGGTGTGTGTGTGTCTGTGTGTGCCGGTGAGTGTGTGTGTTTGCACCCCTTCGGCTGTGTTTGCATTTCGTCAGGCCGTTGCATTTTAATTTTAGAATATATTTTTGGGTCTGGATTGCAGATTGCAACTCAACTCGGCTCAGCTTTCAATGCTTCTGCATTCGAGTTTGCATTATGAATGTCTGGAGATGCATGTGTGTGAGTGAGTGTGCGACAGTGTGTGTGTGCCTGCTGCATTTTTCATTATGCAAAAATTGCATACCATTTTTTTGGGGAACTTTGTTCCGATTTTTGCGAGTGCGAGTGTGTGTTCAAAATGCATTCAACACAAATTGCACGTTTTGGTTCGTGCATCTTTTGTGTGCATCACGGCAGGGGGGGCAGGGGCAGTTATGGGGGAAATGCAATTGCTTTGGGGTGGATTTTTCAGTATCTCTCACTACCGGTCCCCCTACCCTTAAACCCTTGGGCCGTGCCCCTTTTCACAAGCTTTTTTTTCGGGGGTTTTTTGTCGCATTTGCTTACGTGGTTTTAATTTTAATTGCTTGTCGTCATCGTCACTGCTGTTTCTGGATTTCATTCCTCATTTTTTTTCGACTGCTTTTCGGCTGCTTTTTATTTTATTTCACTTTTTTGTCGACCAGCTTGGGTCGTGTGCATGTTGTCGCCGATTTTATCTTTTGTAAATACAGCAATTATATGTGTTCCTTGATGGTGACGCTGACATTACTCGTGTGTTTTGAAGTTCGGTCTCTCCCCGATTTTGGTTTCCTTTTTTTTTGGCAATACTTGTCGTGAGTGGTTGCAGACGAGTGGAATGTCCCGGCGGATGTGGGCATCAATTCCTGGCGCAGGAGTGGGACGAGCTAGCAACTCTCCTCAAAGGATAATTATGCGCGAGTTCAGTTCAAGCTTTTTCAGGGTTACCGGAAGATGCCGGAAGACTTAAAGCGTTTTGTGTGTGAGTCCTTGGACTAGGGTTCAATGTCCTTGTGGCAAATAATCTGAATTCTCTAAAACCATTCTAATTGCTAAGTTAAAGTTAAGTTATTTTCCCACTCTCCCTCCCCCTCACTAGACAACACCCCTTCATGGAAACCAGCTGGCCAAGGTCAGTGCTGAGCGCAATTAAATGCACAAATATTTCGCTTATTAGAAAAGCATTAAAAATACAATTCTGCCGCAGAACACACACAAACAAATTATTCAGATATAAAAAAAAATGCTAAACAATTACTAGTTTTATTATACACGAATTTTGTTTCTTTCGTTTACAATCATGCAAACACACTGAAAAAGTCAGCACAAAAATTACAACGAAATTTTCGCATTAATTGAGGGACCTTGAAACCAGTCACGACTCAAAATTCTGGCAGAGACCAGGGGCCAGGCCCAGAGTCGCCCCTCCAGCGCCCCCGCCCACGGCTCGTTCTGTCCGGTTCGGTCCATAAGTTGCTCAAGTCAACGCCAACGCTGTGCCGAAAAAAATTGCTAAAAAAAAGTATAAAAAATAACAATAAAACTAAAAATATTTTCGTCTACAATGACATGCAATTGAGTCGCAGCAAGTCGAAGGCGAGTCGAATTGCAGCTTGTTCTCAGTCAGTCATTCCCCCAACTAAGTCTCTCAGTTTGTCCCTCAGTCAATCAGTCAGTCAGTCAATCAGGCAGCCAATGAGGTGCACAATCAGTTCCTCGTTGAGGTTTTTTGGGTAATAAGCTTCCCATTATGTCAGGTTTACAGCTTGCCTTTGGCTTTTGTTTCAGATCTTAGTTCCTGGAACCATTTTTATCTTTACATCCTAAAGTATCTTATCTTACTGTCTCAAGAATATAAGATATTATAATAGATTTTGAGATTGTAATAAAGATTCTTCTGTTTACTGCCTTAAATTATATCTTTAAAATGTATTTTAGGTTTTCTATACATAAAAACCATCTTTTAAGAATACGTCTCCTCTGAATCCCTGGAATCCACATTTCCTGGTTCGTTCTATAATCCCCAGTTTTGTAGTTCCCCCCGAAAACCCTATTAAATTATTATAATTTTAGTTTCGCTCTCGAACTCGACATTCGCACCAAAAAAAAAAAAACAAAAAAATACCCCAAAAAACGAAAACAACAAAAGCTTGAAACCAAAATAAAAAAGTGCATGTGCAACGGAGGCCTCTGCCCCGGTCCCGGCCCCGGCCCGCCCCTATATCCGTCCGGAGTGGCTCTATATAGTGGCGTATAGCCGGCTCGGATCGGCTCGGGTCGGCGCTGGCCGCCAGTTGCATTTCGAGCGGTGAGTGAGCGCCTCCAGTGCCGAACGCTGGCGTTTCGGTCGCGGACTTGTTTGCACGGCTGCTTCAAAATTCGCAAAAAATCGCAAAAAAAGCCACGAAATAACTACGACAACAACTGCAACAACAACAACAACACTAGGGCACTACAAAAATCGGTGCAAATTTTTACAAAGTCGAGAACAAAATGCAGGCGAGGCGGCACCAACAAAAAAAATAAATAAATAAATAAACAGAACTGCAATGTGTGAAATTCTCGAGAGAGAGAGAGCGGGGGCCTGTCTTGGTATTTGTGAGCTGCAATTAAAAAAATGCACTGTACCTGGCCCTCCCCCTGCCAAAACTGCCCCCTGATATCGCAAACTTGAGTCTGAGTCTGAGTTTGAGTCAAAGAGCGCCAGAGTCTCTAGTTTGGTGTAATCCTCTCTAGAAGCTTACATCTTGGCCACCATTTTATTTTTACTGTTCGTTGTGTTCTCCCTCTCTGTTAACCAATTTCGCTTTTAACGCTTTTTGCCGGCTAGCTGCCATGAATGAAGCACCAACACTCGGATACAAATAGCCGGCTATACCCGCTCTCCGTCTTTCTCTCTTGCCTAGGCACCTAGGTGGGAAGGGGGAAAAGAAAAAAAAAACTCAATGCACTTTTTTGCACTCAAAATGTATCTTTGTATCTGTGAGATTGCATCCGCAGTACGCTCCTGTAAAAAGCGGCGGGCTGCTCAGCTGGCGGTGGCAGGCTGGCTTTATTGTCCGTCGGTTCGAGCGGTTCGCTTCGGTCGCTGCGCTTCGGATTTTGGTTCTGATTCCCCCGATTCGGTTTCGGATCGACGTGTTGTAAGTGCAGTTGCAGCGCAGTTGCAGCGCCGTCGCCATCGCCGTCGCCGCCAACGTCGCTGCCCAGCTGACATAGCCATAGTTGTAGTTGTAGTTGTCTAGTGTGTCTCTGTGTGTGGGTGTGTATCTGTGTGTGTTTTGTTTGTTTGTTGTTGACGCTGGTCGCGGTGCGCATTTTTTATTTATTTTCCACCGCTGCCAACTAACACCAAGACACAACAGACACACACAAACACACACATACACCCTTGTGGCACCCTGAGAGTACATTTTGACGTGCGTTTTTCTTATGACAAAACAAAATACATTTTTTAGCCAACACGCAAGGCAAAAAACATAAAAAATCGACACTGAATTCGTACAAAAATCTGCTGAAAATTTATGCAAAAGTGCTGTGACCACCACAAATCGAGTAATACTACAAAAAAGTGTCGTACACACACATACTCGAATCGACTAAAAAAAAACAATATTGAAACATATTTACATAAATGAGTGTGTAAATATTGGGACAGTTTGGAAAGAAAAGTGAGTAAAAAATAAATCAACACTTTTATTAATAATTCAAGCGCCACATCAGAAAGGGAAAATATTGCAGCAAAAAAAAAAAACGAAAGAAATTTCATGAATTTGCACTTTACGGATTGCAAGAGTATTATATTATATTAAATATTATATATTGGTTAAAAAAACACAAAAAATAAAGTAATTTTATGGAAGTAAGCGTTCTTTGTACGCAAAACTGAATAATTTAACGATATGGTGGCGCATGTTTGCTTTCTTTCTTTGGTTTTTATAAACATATTTTATCACACTTACCCTGAATTTAATATGGAGCTCTGGCTCCGACGTTTTTTCTTGATTATAATGGCTTTGGTTTCAGCCTTTATGTATTCAAACTCTCCGAATAATTGCATTTTGATCGCGAGTGCCAAGTCCAAGCAACGAAAATTTTCCATCGGACGAAGAAGCCCAACAAGTGCCTCCGATGGGTGCATCTAAGCGTACCGCACCACCCTTCCACTTCCACCACTCCCCACTCTTACACACACTACCACCGGAATCAGGCCTTAAAAAAAGGAAACTAATTCGCGGGAATCTTGATAGGCAATTAATGCGCAAATATAAATGTCAACTAGAAATTTATTGAATTTGAATGGGAATGGAAAAAAAAAATAAAAACAGAAAAAAGAGAAAGACCCGTCAAGTGGAAGCGAATTAAATGCGAGAGAATAATAAAAATTTCTAATTAATGCGCTTCTAATTTCAACTTGACAGACGGAAAACATTTTTTCATTTTCATGTTGCTGATGTTTTTATTATAATTGTTTAAGAATATTTCGCCAAGTGAGCTCCTTTGTGCACAGATTGCATTTGATTTCGAATAATTCATTTGCGACGATTTATGACACAGTCTGAGTCGCCTGAAACGCCTGGAAAATAAGACAATGAATCAGACATCGGGGATATAGTGGGATCGAGGGGATGATACGGCGACAAATACAGACTGACGTCCTGCCCACGCGTCGCAATTTTCTTTTCATTTGCCGACGTCGCATGCGTGTCCTTGAGGCTTTTCCGCATTTCTCAGCAACTTTTCAGCTTTAATTTGCCGCTACATTCAAGGCACACTCGAGAAAACTAGATATATTTCCATTTGATCTTCAAAATCAAGTGTCTTTGGGGATTACCACAAATTAGAAACAAATCTCTTTCCATATTTTTAATTTCTCAATCTAATTCGAGGCTAGATTTCGTGAAGTGCAAGTGGAAATGTCGAGCTGAGATAGATTGAAATTTAATTTCATGTTCTGGAATTGATTTGTGCGGCTCCCATTAGTCATCCCCCTGGCCAGATGTCTGAGGAGTGGCAGAGCTGAAAAGCTGGCAGGATTAGCATTAGAGTGCAACCGGCAACAGGCAGCAGGCAACAGGCAGCAGGCGGCATGCAACACACAATCATCTGACTACCAGTCTGGATCTGGGTGAGTGTGAGTGTCGCTGTGTGTGTTTTTGCTGCACGTAAGAAACGAGTTATTGGAACAGGTTCATGACCTTGACCATCAACGCAAGGCAGCAGCAGCAGCAGCAACTGCAGCAGCAACACAACGGCAATTGCAACACGGCGTTGCATATTCGCTAGCTGCCTCCTCGCCCAGACAAAAGGAAGCGGCTGCTGCTGCCACTGCTGTTGTTGCTGCTGCTGTGGTTGCATCTGCATTTGCATTTGCCATTGTTTGGCTTTGGCTTTGGCAGATTGGATTAGATGTTGCAACAACAGCGACGGGGCATCAACAAGTTGCCGCCAGTCCGGGAAGTCGGGCAGTAGTTGCCGGGCATTTATTACCCCATGACTCACTCTCGCATTGGAAAAAGCTCTCGGGCCAAGGGTTAGCCCTGAAAATGTCTGTGATTCATTTGATTAGCACTAAATTGGTTTTCTATTCCGGGAATAAGCAAAATATTGCATAAAATCAGAGAACTGCATGCACTGGGGTCGGGGCTTAGATCAGAGGCACTTGGCTTTTCTATTTCATTCTATAATTATTTTATTCATTGAATTTCTAAACGGAAAACGGCAAGAAAGTTTTTAGATCCCATTTAAAACTAGTTATGTCCGAAAAAATATAAAATCCCCCAAATTGTTTACACCCAAAGCTGGATAGCTCTAAGCTGGTTAGTTTCTCGTAATAAACCCAATCCTGGCCAGGCAGAGAAGAGTCCATAAAAAATAAACTGTTGCTTCAGTCGCTGCGAATTGGGGGAGGATGGGTGTTGGTTCAATTGGGAGGCTTTGGTTTTTTTGTGTGCTTCTTACTCGCAGTTTTTTTCCATCTCCTTTTTGCGGCATTATATAGTTTGGTGGGTTATGGTGGGTGGTAGGTGGTTGGGCGGTTAGACGGTTAGGCGGTGGGTGGTGGCCCCTGGAAGCGCACTGGAAATGCTCGAGTACATAAGCAGAAGTGCAACAGGCAGTTGTTGTTTTAGCTGGCCGAGGAGATTGGGTTTTCGCTTCACATAGAAGGCGTGTCCCAAACGAGGATTGGGAATAAAAGAACGTGGGGAGGGCTGAAAAAATGTTTTTAATTTAACTTTGGCCAAGCCAGGCCAAAGCCTTTTCAAATCCCTCTGTTTTGCATAGCCGAACGGAACTAAAACTGCAAAAAGTTCTAGGCAACAGGTGAAAGGATACATCAGGATACATGGAGTTTCTTCTGGAAACAGAGCTCCTCCATCTCCCTCAGTTGAAGCTTCCCAAGTCGACCTTAATAAAGCCAATTGTGTGGCCATCAATGCATTTGGCATTCCCGCGTATTGTTGTCCAAAAACAAAATCGATATTTTCCATATGCATAAACACAATTGAACAAACAATTTTTAGCAACAGCGTCAGCAATGCCAAACTGCCATATTGTCCTTGAGCTTATCACCTTTTCCACAGCAACGAAAAAAATATTAAAAAAAAAATAATGCCAAACAAAAACTAGTCAACTCCACTACCAGCAACAGCAACAACTTTGGCAAATATCAATTCAGTTGTTCGCACAAAAAAAAAGTTGGTGAAAAAAATTGGAAAAAAAACAAGCGGCGGAGCAAATATTTTCGCATTTTACATTTATTCTATTGGATACAAAGTCTTTTAATTTTAATTCTATTATTCCTTTCATCATATGCTGAAAGCAAACACGTTTTTCCATATCCATTTTTTAGTCTTTGGCGGATTTCAATATGGTTTGGATTGATAGTTTCAAATACTTTCAAGGGTTTTGCTTTTTTATTTTAATTAATAAGTCTAACAGGATATGTGAAAACGGTTCCATAAGTTAAATCT
Organism: Drosophila vallismaia; assembly: GCA_035047325.1. Lineage (NCBI taxonomy): Eukaryota > Metazoa > Arthropoda > Insecta > Diptera > Drosophilidae > Drosophila > Drosophila vallismaia. The sequence goes on along the minus strand of JAWNPU010000002.1, from coordinate 111,310 downwards.
GTCAATTGTAAGGCAGTTTTTTTTGTCAATATTCGTTGCATTCTTCCGACAATTAATTTCGTGGAACTCGCTCGATTTTCAAACCCTTCAATCCCCTGCCCAGCCACCAAATAGTTTCAATTGCGGCTGAATTTTGACGAAACCCATACACAAGCCCACAGACCCATCTATATACCTATATTTTAGATATAGATATAGTCCCATAGAGGGAAAGGGGTCGGCTGGAGGACGGTGGGAGGAAAGACCAACACGCACGGCCACTTGTATTGACGTTTGGTCGGCGACAATTGATTTTTGTTACGTTTTCGTTTATTTTTATTCCGCCATTGCAGTTTTTTCAGCAATTTAGTTCGTTTGTTTTCTGGCTTCGTTATTTAGACAACTGCTGAAAAAATATATGTATTTCCCGATGCCAGCACCTCCTCCCAGACCCATCCACCGGCGAGGCCACACACGCGCTGCACTTTGCTCATAATTCTTCGTTTTTTTTTTTGCCATTTTTTTGTCACATTTTTGTTTTCGCTTTTCAAATTGGCTGGAAAAGTTTCTGGCCGCTTTGTCGGTCTTTGGCGGTCTCGACTCAATTTCGTCTTATCTAATTTTTGTTTCTATTTCGCCTTACAAGCCTCGCCGGGCCGCGTAGTTCCATCCATATTTTTTCGCAAACTTTTATTTTTTTGTTTATTTTTGTGTCGAAATCAGGGCAAATTCATCATCATCAACAACATCGTAGCCTTGTTGCTGCTTTTTTTCCCCTCTTCCCCATTTTTTCCTTTATTTTTTGTGTAACAAAGATAAGGTTTGCCGGCGAACGAGCTGCTGCCGCCTTTTATTCTTTATATAATTTGCGGCGAGGGTCTTGGGACGGGATCGGGGTTGGGCATTTTCGTGTTTGCCGATTTAATCATTTCGGGCGAAATTTGATAATTTGAAGGTGACCCCAATTCGTAAACGGCGGATCGGATCGGTTCCCAAAGACATTTTCGCGCATTGATAAGCCAGAGGAGCAGAAGAGTAGAGCTTCTGAAATGCAACAGGCACTCAACCAGCGATTAAACGTAATATTTATTGCGTTATATTAACGAAAAATTCATAAAATCGGTTACAAAACTATTTGGCAACATCTAGAGAAGAGAAAGATCTTTCATCAATTGCTTTGGCAACATAAAAAACGGCAATATGGCTAACAGCAGCTTGGCAACAGCCTTAATAAATGCATGAAGGTAAATGTGATGATGCATTTGGCCTGCTCACATATTTATGAAAAAAGTGCATTTCCTTCCACGTGGCAGTGTGGGATGAAGGCTCTGCAGGTGGCAAAAGAAGTCATCGCATATATCTCCAGGCAGTTTTAATAAAACCCGAAACTGACATCATAAAACAAGCAGCACATATGACACCCGACGTGGCACAGGTCGTATACGTAACGTGGCATCCAGGGGGTGCCCGTGCCCGTTCCCGTGCCCGTACCCGAACCAGTGCTAGTATCTGTATCTGTGTGTGTTTATGTGTCTGTGTTGGTAAACAAGCAGCCACACCCATGGCAGAAACACAGATGCACACATAGACAAAGCAACAAGTCGTTGTACCCAAATATATAGTGCAAAAAAGTTGCCAAGTGAAAATGGTATGGGTTTTGGGGTTGGGGTTTGGGGTGGTGAAAAACCAAAACTAAATAAAACAAGCACAAAGACAGAGTTCCAAAGAGCGGTACTGGGAGGTGGAAGGTGGAAAGTGGAAACCCACACCCGACCATCCCCATTCCCATTCCCATCCAATAGAAACAGCAGCCAAAAAACAAGCAAAGTCACAGCAAAAAACAAAGTTCTGGCTTGGGGTTGGGGTTGGGGTTTTGTGGCACTGCCATTTCACATCGGTATTGGTAATGGTATTGGTGTACTGCTATTGCTGCTGTGCTGTGGCTGCCACAGCTCCTGTTGCGCATATTGAAACGAAAAAGTTTCGTAACGTTATTTTCACATTTCCTGCAGATTGTAACGGGCAACGAGGAGCTACCAGATAGTGTCCCTGCTGCTCCGGCTGCTCCTGTTGCTGCAGATTTTGCTTTTGCTGCTTTTGCTGCTGCTGCCAAAATGCTGAACAAAACATGTCGAAAATGTGCCACATGCCAGCAGCAGCTGAAGCGAAGGACGACAAGAAGGAGGAGGAGGAGGTGATACTCCTGTTGCTCCTCTGCTGCATGCAACAGTTATGTACCATCTGATGGGGTGCTGGGCAGATAGGGACAATGGCACTACACAGACACCCACACTCTGGTTGCCGGCAGCCAAATAGTGCCATACAAATGCACAGACAACACATTTCGACATGGCACATTTAGCATCCTTGAGCGGCATTTAACTTCATTTCACCCACAGAGACACGGATCCGACTTTCAACTTGTTGCTGCACTAGAAAAAATACCTCAAGAATATATATTTTTAGGTCAATCTACCAGAAACATGACCAAAATATCTCTAATAGCGCCTATATTATTGCTAATATATATTGGATATATTTTCGTAGCTTCTAAAGTAACTTTAGGATTCAAAATACTTTTTCCTCAGTGTCCTGGCATTGCTCCTGCTGCTGCTGCTGCTCCTGGGAATTGTTCCTGTTGTTTCATTATTTGATTTAAAAACAGTTCTCGAGGCTGCTCTACTCGTTTATGCAATCAATGTCAACAGCAAACTTTTCGTTTGCGCTTTTCGTGAACGGGCTTTGTGGCCAGGAAATTAAGTTTTGGCACTTTCGGGGCTATGGTGAGCCAGCAGCTTAATTGCGATTCATTGGGGTCAAGAGCAGTACGCCCATATGGCCACTATGGACACTATGGACAGTAAATCAGCCAATGGCCAACGCCAGAGCCGAGCCAAGAGCAAGTCCAATGGCAAAATACCAAACAGCCGCCTCTAAACTTGTCTCTCCTTGGTTTTGTTTGCCTTTTTTTTGTATTTCAGCCACGGCTCGTGTCTTTTTTCTGCTGTTTTTTGTTGGTTTGTAGGTGAGCTGGGCCATGAACGAGAGGGACAGGCTCTCGACCCAGGCCTTTAGTTGGAGTCGTGGATCGCAGATCAACGTTAGAAATGGAAATGGAAATGCGCTTGACTGCATACAATGGTCGGGCTGGTCGTTGAATGAATGTGTGTTACTGTAACTGAGCCAGCAGCTTGTTGGCCAGTTAACTAACCAACTTACCAACCAGCCAAGCCAACCAGCCAACTAGCCAAGTTTGGTTTCGTTTTCGATCTTCCTGTCATTGTTGTTGCTCTTGTGGCGCGTGCTCTTCTTGCTTTAGTTAGACGATGTTGTTGCAACAGGTGAGAGTTGTTGTTTTTGCAATGACAAATAATGGTTAATGATCTTTAATCAGCAGCTGATGTGCTGCTGCTGGCCTCAGGGTCAGCGGAAATGTTAAAGGCCTCGGATCTGCCTCGGATCTGCCTCGGATCTGCCTTGGAGAAAATATCACTCATACGACATGGTGACCGCATAAGAGGGGGATTTAATATACGAATTCTAACTTAATGCCTCCACTTAGCTTCCTGATGTTTTAGTTTAATAGTTTAACATATTATTCCCATTCAAATTAACCGGCATTAACATATTTGCACATTTTAAAGCACTTTAATTTACACATTTTGCCATGCACGGGACAATCGAAGGTCGATCACAACGTCTCAATAAAAACAGATCATGCAATCAGTGATGAATCCATAAAAATATTCTCTAGAAAGTAAATACATTAATAAAGAGTACATAATTAATAAAATTATGAGAAAAGTTTGGGGGAGGGAAGCACATAAACAAAACTCAGTGAATTGTAAGCGATTATTTCCGCCTTTTCCGGGCGACCACAAAAACGATAAATTAGTTATAAATTCATTGATTGAATATGAATATGAAAGAGTGATTGCTATAAAAAATTGCTATGCAAATTGAGTATTTAGAATAACAAAAAGCAAAAAGGCAAAAGCTTTTGTGCATGCAAAGCATCCATACTTGAAGTGCAAACAATTGGAACAATAGAAAAAATCGAGTCGCTGAATGGCTGACAAAGCAATTTCAAGGCCTTAACATTGGCCACATTTGCCAGCTGAAATTTGGCCTGGCCTAATGTGAGCCAAAACTGGTTAACCGAAATGCACTTTGTGCCTTCCAGTTCGAGTTCGAGTTCACATCCAATCCAATTCCATCCGATCCAATCCAATTGATATTAACTCGTTTTTTGTGATCTGATCTGCTCAGAACAGAACCTTTGGCCAGCCAATCAGTTGCTGCCATTTTTTGTGTGATTTCGTATTCTATATATAATATATATATAAATGTATATAAATGTATATACGAGTACATATTCCACGGCCTGCAAATATTATATGGCTACAAGTTTTCTAGCTGGCAGGGCGGCCTTGATATTTTGTTTTATTTATGAAATCAAATGCAGGCGAGCGAGATACAAATAACGACAGCTACCAGATACTTGTGGCATTTATTATAAAAAGCTTTCGAGTGAATGAATTCCCCTTAGTTTTTGTATCTGTAACATGTATTATAATATTGTAGTAGTATTGTAGTATTGGTATTTCCACCCCAACCCCTTTCTGTCTTGGGCCTGTCTCCGATTCTGATTCTGATTTCGATTCCGATTCCTATTCCGATTCTGATGCAAAAGGCAGGAAGCCACCGAGAGCTCAAAATAAGCATTGACTTTGCATATTTGTGCTAGAGACGGCACGACCCAGCTGTATCAACGGATGACGGGGAATGTTTGGCATTTCCTTTGAGGAAAACTTGATTTAATTTTAATTAGAAAATTACTTAAAATAATACAAAAAGAAGGCGTTGGGGCTGGCCCTAAGAATCGTTCAATCTACCATCTTTTTTCAGTCGTTTTCTGGGATCTCAAGTCAAGGCAAAGTATTGCACTTGAAAAAATAAAAGGAAAGGTGGAAACTCACAAGTTGTTTCGCTTTCTTTCCTACTCTAAAGACACTTTTTTAAATTCTTCTTCAAAAGACTCATTTAATTAATATTTTAAAAATGTTTCCTTGTTTTTTTTGCTCTGTGTGACAGCTTCTTCTGCTAGTTTCTGATGCCTGGTCCTTTGATTCTGGCTCTGTGCTTCTGGTTGTTCTTCTTGGTAGGCCGGCAACGTCCATCATAATCAACGTCCATCATCAGATGGCTGCCGTTCGGCTGCTGCCACTGAAGCTGCCTGCCTCGTGTTCCGCTGACACGCCCACAAAGGCTACTGCATCTGCACGCCAACTTGTTGTTGGTGGCAGCTCCAGCTTCAGCTTCAGTTTTAGTTTTTGGTTTCTGTTTGGTGTTTGGTGTTTGGGGTTTGGGTCTTGTGCCTTAGGACGCCTTTGGCAATGGCAGCTGGAGTAATTTTTCATCAGCGTAAACATCTTGAAAACTCTCTTTGGGCTACCAGTTTTTCGCAACAACAAGTGGCAGCTGCTGCTAGTTGCAACTTGGTAGCTGTTAGCTCTTACCTGTTACCTGTTAGCTGTTAGCTGGTCATGTAAGCCAGCATCAGGCATCAGCATATCTGCTATCTGATATTAGAATCTCAATTACTTTTCCACTGGGATGTTCGGCTGCTATTGTAATTTCCTTCGCAGGGGCTGGCCCGGCTAGGCCCAAACTGGTTTCCTTTGGTTTTCAGTTTTCGGTAGGCAAATATCCTCGTCGAGGAAGACATGAAAATTTAGTGGCCGTCATAGGCTGGTAAAACAACGAAAAAGAACAGAAACGAAACCAAATTATAGCCCATCAGATTTAATCATTTATCATCGAAGAGGCAATTATTGGGTTGGGAAAGTTCATTCATTCACGGTCCTCCCCCCGAGTATTGAATCTGAAAATAACCCCAAATCGGAATGTTCCGATGCATCTCATTAGAATTAAGTTAGCCAAACTTATAGCGAAAACCCAAACACGTTTTGCGATTTACGACTTTTTAATAATGAAAAAAAAAAACTTATTTAATGCAAAGCGACATCAGCGACAACGGAATTTGAATAAATTAATGTAATAGACAGCTTAAACAGAAAGAGATATTGTTGTCTAGTTGTTGGATAGTGCAGTGCGTTTCATGATAATAAGTTAGATAATGTAGTGCCAACTAAAAGGATCTCTTGCATCGGGGATCAAGCTAAAGGAAACTCCTTGTTTTAAGAGACCCTCATGCCTTGATGGCTTCCCTTCCTCGAGATTACCTTATCGTTTCGAAACACACTGTACTTGCAACTAGGAAATATCAAAAACTGGTAGTTGCCCGAATAGTAAAAGCCCCACTACAACTATTACGAAAAAAACCACAAAAAGCAACAACATCGCCAACTAGAACTTAGCAAGAATAAAAAATCAAGAAAAATAAATACATTTTTCAGCATATGAAATAATAAGACAGAACAACAAAAACAGCAAAAAATCTAAAGTGCAACAGGTTTTGTGTGTTTTCGCGATAACCTTGAAACAAAACTCGTTTAATCATTTTGTAGCGTTCGAAAATGCGGCACCAACAGCAACAACAACAGCAACAGCAACAAGAATAAAAACAACAAAAATTATAGTAAATGAAATTTTATATGGCGCATTATAGATTTAATAAATTAACACTCATTTCCATTGGGGAAATTTTTTGCAACTACTTTTTTTTTGATTTCGTTGTTTGGCTTTTGTATTTCCGTTCGGCAGGTACAGTCACGGACTTTGTTATAGTCGCAAAGATCTCCGGGATATAGGAAAGATGGCGGACTGCTCCTTCGCCCGATGTCTGCAGGAGCGGCGACTCATCAAGCGGGAGTTGATGAAGTGGTCCAAGGACATGCTGCAAATAGTGGGTGAGTCAGGAACACCTTTTAGCTTAAAATTATTGATTAAAGAACTTTTCAATCCAATTAAAACCCGCTGAAAGCAAGAAAAAATCCAATAAACTAAAATATTCCAGCAGACTATCTTTAAACCTTTCGAATCCTTGTTGTCCAATCCCCTCAATGGCCTCATCGTTCATATAAGGGCCACAAATGGGATTTGGCCAATTCCTTCCTCGACTCAGTGGCTTGGTCTGAAGTTGACTTTGGCCAGACCTAATCAACATCCTGCCCATATGTTTGAGGAAAACCCTTGGAAAAAAACAAAGAGTCTGGCCAGACAAACACCAGTAAAAATTAACATAAATTGTAGGGTTTTTTTTTTGGTCTCTGTCACCTCTGGATTTGATTGCAATGCACAGGAAGAAAAAGTTTTAGTATAAGTAACTATTCAGGAAACCAAAGGGATTCTTTTATCCTTTAATAACCACGAAATGGTAGCTAATCCCAGAACTAATTCATTGATTGAGTAACAAATAGAATGTAATTTTCACTGTGTGCCTCCTTGCTTTGGACTTCCTTGCCGCTTCAGACTTATCCTTTTGCCTGAAAACACTCATTTCGGTTTTTGAGCACGTTTAGCACGTTGCCAGAGCCCGTAGTCCTTGCCCCCTTGCCACGAGCCACGTCGGTTGCCCGGCATTAAAATGTTAAATGCCTTTTGTTGTTGTAAAGCGAGTCGCATCTATATAGTACACCTCCACCGCCCCCACCCTCACACTACCCACCCACACACACTAGCATATATAAATGCTGCTTTCCATGTACAAATATATATATGTATATTTTTTTCCTTCCCCACAAACACCAACACACACACATACACTTCGTCCTTGCCTTGCGTCCCTGTCTCGTGCACTCAATTACTTCCTCAATGCGCTCCATAATGCTTATCGTCCTTGTTTCTAGTTGACATTCCCACACACACACACACCCATATTGGGGCAGAGACACCGCTTCCAGTGGTTTTTCATCCCCCCCTCCCCGTACTGGGGGGAAACCCTTAGCACATTTTTCCAGCGACAATTTTTGTGTTCGGCTCTCCGGCGACTTCGGTGTCGTTGCTGCAGCTTCGTGCTGCAAAATGTGAAAGAAGCCAGCAAAAAAAAAAGGACCCCCTCTATATATATCCAGCTTGGTGTCTGGCTTTTGGGTTGCCCACCCCAAGCCACCTCCTATTTTTGGGGGGTTTGGGGTTTCGGGTTATACTGCAAGGACGGGAGGGAGGGAGGGTTTCCTAGTGGTTAGGTGGCAAGTGGGGTTGCCTGCGTGCCCAAAACGAAGTGCTCTGCTAGAGATAACGAAGCGCACTTAAGCACACGCACACATGCGCAAGTTTAAGGGGTGGTGGGTAGCTGGGCAGTAGGGGGTTGCATCCCTACGAAATATATTGCACAATATAAAAATTGCAGACGATGAGTGCCGAATGCAGCCGAAAAGGCAGAAACAACTACAGGGATAACTACTACAAGCGAACCGAAGCCGAATCCGAAGACCCAGCGAGGACGAGCCAACGAGGAGCGAGAGTTTCTCCCCCTAAACCCTAACCCTAACCTCAACCTGAACCCGAGTCCTCCCAATCCTCCCACTCCGCCCTTGCCTGTTTTTGTGGCCGATTTTCGTCGCAAACGAATTTTCCTGCATTTCTTTTCGACTCTTTTTTTTTGCTGATTTTGTTAGCTCCTCGTGCCACCCCCAAAAACACCGCCCAGAAAAACGATGCTGATCGAAACTGAAGAGGAAGACAAAGACGACAACGACAACGACGTTGCTGGTTGGCTTTTGGGGTTTGAGGCAGCTGGGCAGGATGGTAGGGATGGCGGTGGTGTGGCATAGTGTTGATGGCGAAATCTCGCCTGTTGCATGGCTAGAAAGGATGCACCTCGTCCTCCCCATTTTCCGGGTGCTGGCAATGGCTCAATCAGTGAATCCTTGGTGGAGTTTCATTTGATTGTAATGGGAGACCACCACTTGTGGATTCCGGCGACGTAGGTGCAGGTGTGCTGGGGAGCCATCCATGGAGCCATCCACACCACCAAGTGCTCCAGCAAAGCAGATTACGCTAACCAAATTACATAAGCTGGCATAAAGGTAATTTTCGATGAGAAAATACGTCCTGGGGATAAGGGAATCGATATAATTTTGTCCTAAGAAGAGTCCTTGCAATAAGTAGATTGTTTCCACTCCATAATACATAATATAGGATATATTTTATTGTATTAATGATACATCGGAAAATATTTACAAGAGCAACATCAAGCAATAACGAAAACTTGAGCCAATATTTTGTTTAGTTTATATTTTCTTGCAACGAAAAGCTGCATCGGAGAAAACGGAACCCGAACAGGGATTTAACTTGTTGCACAGCCACTCCATCCCCTTGCAACGCCTGGCAGCCCGATGGGGTGTAAACATATTAAAAAGCCAAACTTTTCCCTTGCCTTTATTTACAAAAAAAAAAGAAAATAAAAAATAAGTTGAGCCAAAAAGAAAGGAGAAAAATTAAATAAATAGAGGAAAAAAATGTGGAATATATAGAGAATAGAAAGAGATGCATTATAATGATGGGGATGGGTTGGCCAAAAGCAACAAGCTGCACACAAACACACACACACCAACACATATACTGTTTTTTATTTTTCGTGCATGGGAGGAAGAGTGGAAAAGAGAGAGAGAGAGAAAGCAAGAACGAGCGAAAGTAAGAAGCAGCAGGTGTTGGGCAATATTGTGGGCCATTCCCATACTACTTCTATTTTCTCTGTCTTTGTGTGGCCCCTCTCCTGTCTCCTGGCCCCTATCCCGTTTTGCCAAACGCATCTTTCGATTACGCCAACAACAACAACAAGAACAACAACAACAGCAGGAACAAAGGAAAAGAAAAGAAAATGGAGAATAGCTATGGCGTTGCAGGCGCCGCTGCCGGCGTTGGCTTTGCCGCCGCCGCCTCCTCGACTCTGCTCCTTGTAAGAAGGCATTTTTATGCGCCACGATAGACCAGAAGGATGCAACAAGCGCCGAGGACAACGTCGCTGTCGCCCCACGCGCTGCCGCCCACCCACAATCCTCCCCCACTGACTACGCAATAAGCACTCCACCTACTTTCCAACGCCAGGCGAACTATTTTCCTCCTCTCTCGCTCTCTCCCCGACTTTCTTCTGGCGTTTCCCGTTTTTTTTTTTCTGCGCTTTGGCTTTGCCTTGCTCTTGTTGAATTTTTTCTGGCGGTTTTTAGGTTACATTTTTACGAGTTTTCTCCACTTCCACGATGACGCTGCAAGCGCCGAAGGAGCTTCGTGTGAGGCAGCCAAAATCGCCTTTGTGTGTGTTTTCGTGTTTCTGTGTGTCTGTGTGTGTGTGTGTCTGTGTGTGTGTGAAGCGCCACAAGTGGGTGAAGCCCGGCCCGATGAGTGAGAGGCCAATAGAGGGCGAGTGACAGAGAGAGGAGCAGTTTGGTGCTGCATGCATGCCACCACCCACCACCCACTTTTGGGGGTTCCTGGTTTTCTGGGTGCACAGAAATTGGAAAATAGATTTTTTGGTTGGTTGCCTTTGGCCTGTTTCCTCCTTTTCCTTTCCTTGCCAGGACGATTTTTATTTTATTTGGAATTAGTCCTTGTGGGTGGGAAGGTGGCGAAAAGGGACATTTAGAGAAAGCCTTTCTCTCTTCTCTATTAAGTACTAATTCTAAATAATCAATTAGTTTTGAATTCTTAAAAGAATAAAAGATTTCAAAAAAAAAAGAAACAATTTAAAGGTGAACTTTAGTTCCTAAAATTTCTTCTAATCCTGTTCGAATTCCTTGAAAAGGACTAAAGGAGTACAAATCCTTTCTCTCAGTGCCTTTCCTTTGATGCTGGTCAGCCGGCCGGCTATCGTCAGGAAGTCAGGAAGTTTGAGGTGGACTTGGCTTGGCTTGCTCTGGAGGTCCGAGGGGTTCGATTGAGAATTTGCCTGGGTTCAAGGTATGTCCTGGACAATGGCCAGCCCCCTCTCAGGTCGCCTCCATTTCCGAACAAGACGCAGGCCAGAATTTTTTCCCGTTGCACTTTATTTGGTTTTTATTTTTCTCGATTTTTTTGTTGCCAGGGAAAAAATGAAGCGGAAGCACGAAAAAGCACAAAGTTAATGCCAAAGGGGGCGTGGAGGTGGCATGGAGGTGGGCGGCAAGTTGGGGATGCCAGAAGGAGCTGTTAGAAGCAGAGCTAGAACGCGCCAATATGGCGCTAAGGACATTGGGCAAAATGCACTACAGGAAAAAAAATTCACATTATATGTGTGTGTGTGTGTGTGTGTGTGCTGGGTGGGAGTGGGAGTGGGGTGGGTTAGTGGGTGGTGGCTGGTGGCAAGGAAGATTTTAAGGAGAGGCAGAGGAGCAGCGAAGGCAAAACAGCAAAACACACAAAAACAAAATGGCACAAAAAAAAGGAGAAGAGAAGAGGAACAAAAAAATGTAGTCAACGCTGGCTGGCTGGGTATGGTGGGGTATTTGGGGGTAGTGGGGGTGGTTGTTCCGGGGGGTGGTATTTAGGGGGCCTTGGGTGGGTGGGTGTAGCTCTGCTACTGCGCTGCGGCATCGTTATTTTGCTGCTGCATTTGATTTTCGTGCTGAAAAAGTTTCGTGTGCTCGAAAAAAGTTTCGTCGCTTCGTTGACGTCGTCGCCAGCTAAACCACCCGGACACCCCGACACCCCGACACCCACCTAGTGAGCCACCCAGTGTGCCACCCTCTCCTTTAGCACCCGCTTTCGGTAGTTTTTCCTACAGGGGCAGGCAGGCGGCAGGGGGTGGTGCAGCCTTTCTGTGTGTGAGTCTGAGGTCTTGCAGCAACATTTGGCTGCACTCGGTTGGCTGGTTTGGCTCCGTCTCGTAGTTTGGTGGGTGTATCGGGCATTTTTGTCGAATTTGTTGCCGCCGTCGACGTCGACGACGACGGAGCAGCCAGCGTCGACGGCGACTGCACAACTATTTTCCCTGCCAGGTCCTGCTGCATTTGGCGTCGGCATTCGGTTGGTATTGTGCAACAAGTGAGTTTGGCAGCAGCCGCCACCAGGACGACAACGACAATTCGGCAACGAAAAATCGCCGAGTTTGGAAAGTTTGGAGAGGCCCCCAAAAAATAGCAAAACAGCCAAAAGATCCGAACACTCTGACTTGGTTGCTTCCCGATTGATGCAACAATTGGCGCCAACTGTTGCACAAAAGTGTTGTGTGTTTTTCCGGGCTACTCGCCCCCTCTCGATTCTGCTGTTCGATTCAGTTCGATTTGATTCGAATCGACTCGATAGTGTCAGTGCGTGTGTGTTTGCCTCCTTGGGCTCGTGCTGGAAATTTAATTAAAGACTCTGTCTCGTGGAGTGCAACGAGATAATTTATGTGTGTAGGCATTTAATTAAAGCGATCACACAACCATTTGCATACGCCAGCGACAGAGACGGCAGGCGTGGGTGGGACAGAGACAGGACAACCGCGATAAGTGTGGCATATGTCGGTCGATGTGGTGTGTTTTGACGCTTAATTGAATTGACTGAATGAGGCAGCAGTATTTTTGGTGCTAATTGCATGTTCGAGATGTTGAGCAGCCAGGTGAGTAGTATTTTTCAGAACCAAAAAGAAATCAAGAGTGAACTATGAATGTCTGAAAATCTAAATATAAAAAAAGCTACACCTAGTAACGCGATTTAAATGTGGAATTCAATATTAAGGCTTACCTATTCCTTTGACAAATTTACAATTCAATTAGAACGCTTATATAAGCAATTTGTTTAAAGACCATCCCTTGGGCAAAATGTCACGCCATCTCATATCAATTTCTGGCACAGCATATGTATATGCAAAACTATTAATTCCCTCAAAACTTTCGGTGAAAACTTAGGAACTGTGAAAGCAATTTGCACAACAAACGTCTCCTGAAAGGGCCAACGAAAAACGAAAAATCCAAGACCTTGTCTAAACTATTAGGGCAGCCAAAAAGGAGAAACCCTTTTGTTGGGGGAGAGGGAAAACTTACACAACTCGTTGGCTGGCTCGTTGACAGATTGTGGAAAACACTTGCCAGAACAAGTCTCGTAAAATATGCACAACTATGGCCCGGAAAACAGGAAAACCCGAAAAAAACACCCAAGAAAGCAGCGCCAGGATGCACCAGACGGGGAGGGAATGTCTGCCGGCTTATGTGCGAATTCTTGAAGGGAAACTTTTTCGGAAGACTCCCCCAGACTCTGCCAGACTCCCGAAAAAAAAGACACAAAAACACATGTACGGCAAAAGCCAAAAAACCCGAAACGAGACCCAAACATGCCACTACGACACTGATGACGACGTGCCAGACGTTTGTGTTTGACTTTGTAACATCGTTACACAACAACAAACTAGCTCACTTGTTGCATAACACACACCGACAACAACAATGCCACCAACACCAACACACACACACACCCACACAGCCACACAGCCACAACAAGTGGCAGCAGCAGCATCGCCAGCAACGCACAAAAGTATGCAAAGAAACCAACACTTCACACGTTCTAACAACGCGATGTTGGGCGGCGTGGGTGGCTGTTTGGATTTTTCTGTGGGTGGGTCATGGTGGTAGAGTGTGGGTGGGTGGTGGAGTTTTCTCGCGGCACTTTCGGCTATTTTCGACGATTGTGGACCGAGAAGGGACCGCCTCCATCCACCGAGAAGCAACAGTTGGCATCGGCGACAACTTGTTGTTCCAAAGCTCGTTCTTTCACTCTCGCCATTGGCTTACTCCTAAAATAAGCTTTGTTCCCAGCCAGCCGAGGATTTCGTCAACAGGTTACCCAGGTTATGGTACAATCTCTCGACAAGAAACTCCAAGGATTAGGGCCTGAGGCTAACACAGAAATATGGTACATAAGCAGCCAGACATGAAAATCATTTCATTTCCAGAATCCCCAATCCCCAATCCGATAAATTTGTCTTTTGTTTTTTGAGAACTTCCCAACCAGAAGCACAATTTTTTTCGCCACCGCCCGTGCTGGCAGAAAAAATCAAGGACTTTTCCTTGCTTTTTTTTCCGGGTGGCACTTGTGGAGCTCTCAGCTCCTTGGAGCTCACTGGTGGCAATTGCTTTTGTGCGGACACTACAAACTGTACTTCCGTTTTATCTGCTGCGTCTTTGTCTGCAGCAGACGGGCTTGCAAGGGGGCAGGGATTCCGGGGGCGGTGTTGCAGAGAGACGGCATCTAATCGATAAATATTCAGCACATTGCTTGTAAAAATACATTGAAAATGCATTAGACTTTGGCTCAATGGCATGAATTTTAATAGCCCGTACAGCTCCAGCTTCAGCTTCGGGTCCCACTTGACGTATACGTATTATTTCCCCATATTTTCCTCCTTCCTTGATTTCGTTTAATTTTTTTGTTGGTTTAATTAAGCTGAACTCTGGTTCTGGGTTCTGAGTTCTGGGTTCTGGGTTTTGTGTTTTGCGAGCTCTAATGTGGAAATCGTGTGCCATAAATTTTCAGAATAAATACGAATTGAATTGACAGGCGAGTTAGCCAAGTGCACAATTTCTAAGCGCTCTCCCAAGGTTACGAAAACAAAAAATAATTATTGGAATAAAATGCAGTTAACTTTTCCAGCAAAAGCGCAACGCAAAACGCAATCAAAACGCTGCAAGTCAAATGCCATTTGCCGGCCACTAATCAAACGTAACGAAATTGCCAGCATAAACACGCTTAAAGAATGAGAAGCTCAACTCTCGACACTCTCGACTCGACTCTAGACAAGTTCGCCTTGAGGTTTCGCCAAAATGGCGTTGCAACGGTAAAAGGCGACGGGCCTGGAGCCGGGGGCACTCGAGGGTGTGGGGCAGCCGCTCCGACATCTATGGCAACAACGGCAACAACTTGTTGTGCGACATTTTATGCGGAAGCAAAAAACACCAAGAACTCAACTGAACGGCGAAAAAAAGCAACAAAATTCAAGTTGAGAGTGCAACGAGATCTGAGAGTTGCGATCTGGAACAACGTTGCGTATACGTGATATGTCGCAGTAGATACGATTATTTGAGAATAACAAAAAATACTTTCTAAAATCGAAAAAATCTCTTAAATGGCAATACTAGTACTTAAATTTTAATATAAAATCATAAAAAAAATCTTGAATCTTGGCAGGGAAAATATTACGTATACGATCTGGAACAACGTTGCGTATACGTGATATGTCGCAGTGGATACGCTTATTGTAGAATAACAAAAAATACTTTCTAAAATCGAAAAAATCTCTTAAATGGAAATACAAGTACTTGAATTTCATTATAACGTAATAAAAAAAAACTTGAATCTTGGCAGGGAAAATATTACGTATACGCAATGTTAGCCAGAATGACATCATTGGTTTGGAGTTGCTTAAAAAATGTTTCATTATTTTCACAAATATAAAACTTTACGCGGAATGGAATGATTTATTTTATCTTTGAACTTTCGTCAGAATTTGTCAAGTTTGATCGAAAGCTTGCCACACAAAACCCACAACAAAGAACACTCCCCCGGCCGATGCTGAATCACTCGCTCCAATTTCGAATTGCAATTGCAATTGCAAACTGATAACCGATAATCGGTGCAACAAATTGCTGTGGCAAAATCTAAGAAATTTTCTATATAAATATTGTACTTATTGGTGCATCCACGATGATGTAGTTCCATTTTTTTGTTGAGATTGCCCGCCCATAAAAGGGCAAAAACAAAAACTAGTGTAATTGATTAAAGAACATTATCAGGCAAGCGGAATTATTGCAAATATATTGCTTTTTATTTCCACATATATAAAAAATTGATTCGATTAAAGATGTTGTAAAGGCACAAAATCGCGAGTGTCCCAATAACTTTTGTGTGGCAACAAGAAATGTAAACAAAAGTCGAACGATAAGGTTGGGTGTTCATCCTAAAATCGATTCAAAATAAAAAAAAACAGATTAGTTATTGAATCCTAAATATTAAGGCTTTCTGCTTACCTCATTAGCTGCATTTACCCTTAAAATAAGCGATCGAAAAACCAGATGGGATCGCAGCTTGATCTTGGACTTGCAGTTGCAGTGGCAGTTGCAGTTGCAGCATTCGGCACATGACGTTGCAAAGTCATGAGTTTCGCTCTCATTGTTGTCACTGAATTAACAGTTGGAGGGGCGAGCAAAGGCTCTCTCGCCTGCCCTCTCTGCCTCGTTTCGAATGCACTTTATGAGATAATACCTTGAACGTGCGTCAGGCAGGTCGTTGGCGTTTTACAACTGCACTACAGTTGCACACTACAATATACGCTGTTGTTTTTTCATTCTGTTTTTTGTGTTGTTTTTTGTGGTGTTTTTTAGTGGCTTAACTGCAAGTCAAAGTGAAATGAAAAGTGT
Source organism: Drosophila vallismaia (assembly GCA_035047325.1). Taxonomy (NCBI): domain Eukaryota; kingdom Metazoa; phylum Arthropoda; class Insecta; order Diptera; family Drosophilidae; genus Drosophila; species Drosophila vallismaia. The sequence goes on along the minus strand of JAWNPU010000002.1, from coordinate 95,057 downwards.
GTAAAGATTTTCGCGAGTGCGCAGTTCTTGGCGTGATCTAAAAACGGAATCAGGCTTTATCTTCTGTTTAAAATTAGTCACCTGCCAGCCGAGACGACAAATGGCACGTTCCACCATTTTTATTTTTTTTTCCATTTCCATTTCTCCATTTTTGACAATCTAACTGCGCACTTAGAAAAAGAGAGAGAGAGCATGGCTTATCAGCCGAAACTAAATTTTAGCTGCAAACAAAGCCAACCCAACAACCCAAAGTTCATATTTTCCAAAAGAACAAAAAATCTAAAACAAAATCGCAAAAAAAAAAAAAAACAACACAAATAAGAAGCCATTAAGCTCATTTACATGCCCCTGTCACTCGGGGGCTTAGCCGAGTGAATAACTGAGTGGGAGAGGCAGAGTAACGTTCTCGAGTGCAATTTCTGAGCCCAGCTGAATACTCACCACAGGAGAGTCGGCGAGCTAATGAGCAGGAAATGCAGTTTCTCAAGCCCGACTGGTGAATTGAGGGGCTGAGTGAGTTTTTTATTCGCTTTTTAATTTATTAAAATGCAATTTAATTCATGAGTTAACTTCTATTAAGGGTAAGGTAGGATTTTATTGAGTTATTAGCTTTTTAAATTTAAAGAATATGCGATTTATATAAATTCTTTGTGTTTTTGTTTGTTTAAATACATTTCCAGGCATGACAATGCCATTATTTATAAATATAGAATATTATTCCCATAAACAATAATAAATCCCCAAAAAAATTCTCATAAAAATGCTATTTTTTGAGTATGAATGGCCGCTCTGTCAGCCCTTCCCTTCCCGCCCCATGATAAACTACCCAAAAAGGCAGCTAATTGCTGTGACGGCGACAGCGCTGCGGCAGAAGTGCATTGCATTTTTCGGTAGTGTGTGTGCGTACAAAAAAAGTAAGCGACGCCACAAAAAAAATGTGGTGAATAAATTGTGAGATGCCTGAGTGGCATTGGCGAGGCATTGTTCTGGCCAGGAGTGCAACTGTGTGTGGGTTTGAGTGACTTTTTAGCGAGTACAAGTTAATTGCAAGCTAGACATTTCCTAGGGCAATTGTCAACAATGTCAAGAGGACTCGAATGGAGCCGAAGCCCCGGACCCCGGAGAGATCCAAGCCTGGGGAATACCGGCTATTTTGGCAGCATGGCGCGCAGCTTTTTTATCAACGCGCGCTGCTGCGCTGCAACTGCATTTTCGACTGCAATTGCACTCGGCTCTCCTCGGCTCATAGCTCATAGCTCATGGCTGATGGCTGATGGCGGCTCCCTCTCGATGGCGGCTTCGGTGAGAGTGTGTTGGTGTGTTGGTGTGGCGCGCTGGCTTACCCCGTTATTACTCCTAAAGTTCTCGCGTCTGCGCTCTGCTCTGCGAAATTAACTCAAAGGAGAGCCAACGCTCTCAGAATTCTAGTTTTTATTTCATATTAATTTTTTTCGCACACGAATGCACGCCTGTATGCAGTTTTTTTGCTTCCCTCCGACGATGACGATGACGACGCCGACGTCGACGCTCGGACTCAACTCGAAGCTGGTGTCTTCGTGTTGTTGTGATATAATTTTGCAGTCGGCTTCGGCAGTCGCAAGTCGCATAAACACAACGCATCCGATATGCAACGGAACGCATTTTCGGACGCGGCCCGAGTCGTTCCGAGGTGTAGCGTCCGACGATCGCGTATATCAATCGTAAAGCATTAAGCGCATTGCCCATTTACACGCAGTCCATGGGCGAAAATCGTTTACAACCCAAACAATCGTTTGATTGCCAAAAATCAGCCAATCTTATCAATCAGCCCGAAAAACACAAAGTGATTAATTACAAGAAATTACTAAATAATTTCCTAATAACGAACTCTGTGACTTTTTTGTGCTCGAAAACTGTTTCGATTTCACCGAAAAACCAAATCCTTGCAAATATCAAGTATACGCCGCGTGGGGCCATTTTTGAAGGGCTTGTGTGTCCATCAATCGGCCGCGTTTCGTTGATTTTTCGGCATTAATAAAAAATTGCATTCGCGCTTGTGTGTGTGAGTGTGTGTGTGTGCGTCGCCGTCAACGCCGCTGTCGCTGTCACTGGCTCAGCCAACGTCGCCGCCGACGTCGCCGCTGCCGCTGTCGCGCTGTCATGCAAAATGCGGAAAAGTTTTTTTCGCGCACTCGCAAAATTTTTATAGAATGCATTTTTATTTCGGTCTTTTGGTTGAATAGTTGCATTGCCCAGCTCAAGTGCGTGTCTCCGGCTGATTGACTCTTAATTGTTACGATTCTTTCTCTTTGTGTGTGTGTGTCTGTGTGTGTGTGCTTGCAACACTTCTCCATGTGTGTGTGTGCCTGGATTGAATAACAATTTCGTGTAATTCATAATATTTACTCGCAGGCAAAAAGAAAAACACAGAATTGACAGTGAAAAGTGAAATTTTAAAGTCAACACAAAAAAGCGAACTGAAAGCCCATCAAAAAGACACTTCAAGATCATAAAAAACATAGCATTTCATATTCCTGTTCCAACACCAACTTCGATTCTCGTTCACTGCACCCGAAAATACCAAAAAAAAAAAATAAAACAAAAAAATGGAAAAAAAATTAAAATCTTAAAAGAACCACAAAGGCAGCAGCATACAAAATGAACTGTAGCCGAAACTTCTGAAGCGGCAGTGGCAGCAACAGTAGGAGTGGCAAGGGGCAGCTGCCCCGTAAAACAAAACAAACAAAGCTGACTAGGGGGAAGGGGACGGCGACGGGGACGGGGACGGGACTAGAAGAAAGGACGACTCGTCCTTAGATGAAGAAGAAGTAGCTGCAAGTACCAGTAATAAAGTGTGTATTTTTTTCGGTTTTCGCTTGGTTTCGGGCTCCGGGAATAGCCGGCGTCGTCGCCAACTTTTCTGTGCAGGCAAATGTAACAAATTTTTGTCAGTTTCAATTTTCGTCAGTTTCTGCCCCTTCCCCGTCCAGGACACCCACTCCCATCAGCTCCCAACCGCCATGACAATGGCCAGGTCGGTCCACAGTCTCCAGTTGCTGGCATTTACTTTGCCGTCGGGCTTGGCGCACAGCATAATGAACAAAAACTGAGAGGGAACTGAAGGAAAAAAAAATTTAAAACAAAAAGAACTGAGAACTGAAAACTGAAAAATGGGGAAAAAAACCGAAAAAAATGGACAAAAAATCAACTCCCAGATATGCTAGACAAAAAAATGGCAAATTAAATAGCCGAAAAAAATGTAGCTGCGCTGCAGCTGCGCAACATCAATTGGAATACCCCTGCCCCGGTCTGGTCTCAGAGCTTAACCCTCACCTTGCCCCAAACCTTCCTCCCGGTGGCAGCAACAGCAGCAGCAGCAGCAGCTGACCAAACTGCAGGGCAGCAGAAGCCATTTGATTTTCCTAACTTCCTTGGCTCACCTTCCGTTCAGTTCCGTTCTGTTTTTTTTTTTGGATATTTTTTATATATTTTCTCGAGCTTCTGCTTTATTATTTTATTTTACGTTTTTTCGGCACACCCCCTCGCCGTGGCATGCCCCAAACTCCCCACCAAACTTAAATTACTATTTACAATGGTATTTTTTGGTTGATTTTTTTTTTGTTCTGCTCGGAACTTGCCAGGCGATTTTTTTTCTATATATACCGTACATATAAATTTTTTATTCGCATTTTTCGCTGCCATAAACTTTTTTAAGCTCAACTCTTCAGTGGCAGAGGAGGGGAGGGTGTCCGGGGTCCAAGGACCAAGCATCGTCCTGGCTGGCTAATTTCCTTTTTTCGGGGCAGCTTCAGTTCATTTTTTTATGCAGCTGCAGCAAGTAAATTCCGATTGAAATCAAATCAGATCAGAGCTATCAGATCTGGAATATCTCTAGATTCTTCTCTAGATTTTGGCATTCTTGGCATAGCTTAAAAGAATCTCAAAGATACCCCAAGATATCGCATGGATTTCCAGCCATTTTTTATCGCCGCTAAAAAGTGCAGTGAATGAGATCATTTCGGGCACACGTAGCAAGCATCTGAGGCATCCCACAGCATCGATTTTTTTTCAACGTTTTTCCACATTTTAGATATTAAAAAACAACAACAACAACACCAGCAACACTTTTGTTAGTAAATTTATGTTGAATTAAACAAAAAACAAAAAAGAAACAAAACAAACCACACAAATAAAAAAAAAGTGCAATCCATCTAAAACGAAAACAAAAAACAAAATATTAACGTTAAAAGAACTGATAAAAATATAAAAAGAAAATAATTAAAAAAGTAATTATTACTTTTGAATTATTTTAATGCGAAAAGGAAAAGGTTCTAACAAAAAGTTTGATAAAAGCAACATATCAAAGGGCGAAAAAAAATTAAATGCAGCAAAAAAATAATTAAAATAATTAATAAGCAGCGGGGCAACTGTCAAAAAATCGACAACAACACAAAGTGCAACAACCAACAACAACAATAACAACAACAACAAAGAAATAGAGGAGTAAAACAACAACAAAGCTGTCTGTAAATTGAACATAAAAAATAAATAAATATTCCATAAAAAAAAAAAGTCCGAAAGAAAATTCGCGTTTCATTTTCACGCGCTGCATATTATTTACTCTGTGCTCTACATATATAAATCCACAAAAGATAAATACAGCCAACCAATAGCCCAAACAAACACAACAACAAAATAAAATTGAAATAAATATAAAAAAAAAAAAAAACGAAATGAAAAATCCGCCACAAAAATAACAAAAAACGAGCCTGCTTTTGTGTTGCGGGGAGCTGCCCACCAAAACGAGAGAAGAATTTTTATTGTATATAAAAATTATATACAGCCGGGCTGTAGCATCACCGGGAGGAGGGCTGTTGCAGCAGCAACCCAAGCAGCGACGCAGCATCGCTGCAACATCGCTGTAGCAGCAGCAGCAGCAGCAACATCCGCAGCGGCAGCATCGCAGCATCGCAGCATCAATTTGGCTTTTGGGCAGAGATAATTTAAGACAAATATATGTGATGCTATGCACATCAGCAGCTATGAAATATGTACGTATTCCGTTAATCTCTACTGTTAATAAATCTCAGATACAAGATACGTTTTTTTTATGGTTTCATAGATAATATTAAATGTAGATACGATCTTGATCCCGCCGTCCGCCGCGTTATCAATCGACGGGGATTGCCTTCACTTTCGTTCGAGTTCCTCGATCGGTTATCGTTCGGTAAACCCTTCAAAAATTACATGAATAATAAAGACACTCGGACTGAGGCAATGCCTCATTGACATTGTCCTTCAGTGGCACAACAACAGCAACAACAACAGCGAAAGCGAAAAAAAAGTAAACAAAGATACACAATGGGCGGGGGATCGGTGCAAGTAGAATTGCATTGAGCAATACTTAAGGACAGAAGTTCAAGCAACTGTAGAGTGCCAGCCCATAGATACTTAACATGCAGATACTCGCCAAAAGATACTCGCCAAAAGATACAGATACAGATACTGTCGCAAAGACAGATGCAGAATCATTCACCATTCTTGTTGCAATCTTTTGCCGGAAGCAGCCAAAAGCCAAACGTTTCTTCCCGATTGCCAATTTGATTCACAACAATGTGCGGCAATATCTCTGCCACAATCTGAATAATCGTTAAGGTAAGGGGAATGGGGCACTAAAGGGGAGGCGTCTCTTATCAGTCAGTCCCTGACGCAGCCGATTCTGACCCAAATTACGACAGCTTCTGATACAGAGAGCCTGATACGTGGCGAAATCTCGAAAGCTCGCTCGAAAAAAATACAACAATAATAAATTTTAAGCAAGAATTATTATTGAACAAAAAAAAGATTTATAATACGATGCAAGTATGAGTCCAAGTACTGTCATGCAATCTCGCAAACAAAAAACAACAAAAAGCGGAAACATTTTGCACTTTCTTATCAAGGCATACGAAATTGATTTTATTTTGTTGCTGAAAATTTTCGCCACGAACGAACGAAAATTTGCGCTGCCTTGTCAAGTGTGAAAAAACGTATATAATATATAGAAATTCTTTATATTCTTTATAACAACAATGGCACTCTAGAAATATATATATAATTTCTATACTGATAGCGAATTTCAGTTTTTCCATTAAATAGTTTTTTATATTTTCACAAAAAAATACTTGATAAGAAGAAGGCTCTCCATGGAATGATTTCCCTCAATAATTAAATCAAATCCCTCCCCACCCGAATATGACTCAAGTTCTGGACTTAATCATCGCGGAATTACATATATTTTCGACTGTTTTTTGTGAGCTGTCCAAATAATAACAAAGTTCAAGATCGGGTTTCGCCTGCCAAATGGCCAGCAGCTGTTTTGGGGAGTCTATTTTTTAGTTCCTATATATTTTTTATTGATATTATTGAGGCATTAGATAGTGGAGACTCGAAAAGATAACACACTCGAATAAAAAACGAATAAAATACAATCGGAGAGGTGTTGTAAATACAAATGCAATGCTGCGTAAACAGAAACTAAAACAACAACGTGACAAATGTGTGAACATTAAATACGTTTATTAACAAAACAAAAAAAAAACGCGCAAAAAAAGCCAAGAAAATGAAACGTAGCTGCTGACTTGGCTCGAATTTTTTTAGACCAGCAGCAGGAGGGGAAGCCGGGAAAGCGGAAAACCGCAGGAGGAAAACGTAGTCTATCACCTGGCGTTGGCCAGTGGCCACACACGTGGATAGATGGAATTCAAAAAGGTCACAGTACCAGAACAGTGCGAGGCATAAGTTTATAGAAAAACTAGAAGCAATTGAAATCTTAAACACATTTTTATGGCATTGTTTATTTTTTAATCTTTTTTTTATCTTATCGAAACGCACTGTATATGGTCCATAATTAGCTGACGTGCATAAGCCCGGCCCGGCTCGGCCCGGCAACAAGACACATTTAATGCCACAACAAATTCATAGCCATCAATGTCCTCGGTGGCAATCTCTTGCCAATCCGGCAAACATTTAACAAACGGAAACAGCTGTCTCGTTCCCATTCCCATTCTAGTTCTTGTTCTCGATCTTGGGCCTTTGGGCCTTTACTGCCTGGTTGCCTGGTTGTGGTGCCTGGTTGGGTTTCGTTCCTGGCAGAAGGCATCTGCATATGCGACGGCCTGCCAAAAGGAAGCTGCTACCAAAAACACTCACACACAGGTCGAAAGTGGAGCCTGGCCACATGCGACCGCCACGGTTGTGCCACGGCTGTTCTAGCCTCCTGCATAAAACTTGGCTAACGACTTTTTTCCGTTGGCGCTCTTGACTTTTGCATTGAAAATCGTGCAATTCACCTGCTGCCTGCTGCCTACTGCTGCAGTAACTCCAACAACAACAATAACAATGAAGTTGAATGCATCTGCATCTCAGCGGCAGCAACAACAACATCGTCTGGTTGCATGTTAATGTTACAGCTGCACTTGCACTTGCAACTCGTCGTCTTCATGAATGAGACGCTTAGGCTTAGGCTCTACGAGGCACAGAGACAAAATCGTAGATACTTTTAAACAGAAAATAAAAAGCAAACTTCTTACTTTAAACTTTATTTCTCTGTGTATTCAGACTCTACCTTTTCCTAGTTACGACAGCAACCCTTCTTCTAGCCTGCAACCAGCAACCAGCAACCTGCAACCTGCAACTTCCACATGCAATTATTTTTCTAGGCTGCAAATTGCACGCTGGCATCGCGGGCTCTCCCTCTCTGTATCTTTGTATCTCGCAGTTTGCCGTGTATCTAACCATCTCTATCTGTATCTTGGCTTCTTGGCGTTTCTTCTTAGGTCTCTTCGGCTGCCTTTTTGTTGATTTTACAAGGTGTGGAATGACTTTGGTAGCGCCTCATCGTCAAACTTTATATATACGAGTCCAAGCATTCGGCTTTGGCTTTGCCTTTGGCTTTGGCTTTGGCATTGGCTTCGGTTTCGGTTTCGGTTTCGGGCCTGGCTTGGTCTGGGTCTAAGCCAGGTCCAAGACTTGGCACGTTTATGGTCGCGTTTTAATGTAATTGTTGCTGTATTACAGCAAATTTGTAGCCATTGAATAGTTGTTGTTGGTTGGTGTTGTAATTTGCCATTCATGTTGTCGACCAAAGTGGCGATTTGTTGATTGTTGTTAGAAATCCAAGCTCGGCAACACCTTCGGGTGATTTGAGCAAAGCGGCGGACATTATTTTGTCGTGTGCCATTGAGCGATTGTTGGTTAAACGTTTGCGCCACTTTTTCCTTCGATTAGCCGCATCTGATTATTGAAATTAGTCGTTGATAATCTCTCTAAGAAGAAAGCCTGGTAGCTACCGCCTGGTAGCCTGCTCGACAAGTGCCAATTTCCAATTGCATTCACAGCAATTGTTGTTAATTTAGGGTCTGGCGGCATTAATACACCTGAAAGGCTCCTCGCCCACAGCGAATTTATTATGACATTGATGGAAAGGATGAGCTCCTGGGCGCGTTCTGCCACAAACGACTACGACTCCAGTGGCCCAATGAGTGATTGACTGACTGACTGACTCACTGACTCACTGACTGAGTGAGTGACGAGCAAGTCAGAGTTCCAACGAGTGCCAAAGCCGTGTTATTAGTTAAATGGCGTATAATGGATGAATAACTTGGCGCTACCCTTTATTTTTTCGACTCTACTAATTCTTATCCCTAAAAATCCACAAACTTCCTGATAAAGTCCTTTAACCCTCACCAAAAAAAGAGTATTTGGCAATAAAAAAAATCCAAAGTCAAAGAGAAAACGCGTACTTTTGTTGTGAATTTGATGGCCAGACGACGACGACGAGGAACTGCAACCGGACCACACCTTAATAATTACTTAAAAGGAAAATAATTTACGAAATTGCATTCATAGTTCAACATTGCAGCGTTTCAGCGTTTTGCAACAAAAGCCAGCCATAACAAACAATGAACGGCGTCGAAAGAACAAAAACAAAATATTGTGAGAAAATGTGGCGGAAAGCATCGGGTTTCTTCCTGAACCGGACATTGGCAAACATTCGTCCGATTGCTCCGACCTCTCACCCGGTTATTGTCACATTTTTTTGTGGGGTCAGGAGACTGGCAAAGGCATCTCATTTTTACCTAATTGCTCTCGTAAGTCCCTTGGCCCTTGCCCCGATCTGCGGTGGCAGTGTGAAAGAAATTCCTCGGGCGGCCACGGGTCGTATGAGTAATGTTGGAAAATATTTGTCACGCTGCAGCTTGACCGCAAGCAAATACGCGGAGGAAAAACAACCTGTTCGGGCCACACAGACTCGCACTCGGACTCGCACTCGCTCAAAATTTTTGACACATTTGCTTGGCCCAGTCCAGAGACTTGGCTTTTGGGCTGAAAAAAAAAAAAAAAAAAACTACCTGAAAATGCACTCGCCCATGGAAAATGTGCTAAGCAAACGCAAATGAATTTTGCAAATTCGATATTCAAACGTGAAGCGACAACAACACCGAACGCATACGCCACCGAATGCATAAATTGAAAACTTGAATGTGGAAACACCCCAAAAAGAAAAGTGGGGGCCAGGCCAGTTGAATTGGAAAATGATCGAAAGAATTCTCTTTTGGAGAACTGTCATCAGGAATTTGCGTTTTTGTATGCAAAACGAGTTCTGACTTTTAGATTTGCTCGGAACCTTGATTGGTTTATTCGGAATATGCGATTGGCATTAATGGCGTAGTTTCTGAGTTCTGAGTTTTGAGTTCTGCATTCTGAACTGAATCAGAATCTGTTAATAATATTAACGCAAGTCCTTCGACTAAAGATAGAAGTCCTGGCCAGACGCCAACTGTTTGCCCAGACAGATGGACGAAGTGCAACCTTCGAACTCTGCCCTGGCAACAGCTGGGCGGGAAATATACAAAAGTAAATATGGGAAATTGTTTTCCATCGAGTTGTATTCCTTTTTTTTATTGTTTGCCAACGTCTGGCAGGTCCGTCACTCAATATCAATTGCAAGTGGAGGAAAAGCCGGAAAGTCGGAAAGACGGAAAGTCGGAAAGTCGGAAAAGCGAAGCCGTTCTCGTTTTCAATGATTTTATTTATTTCCTGGCAATACATTTTGGATTGGAAGAGGGAATGGTTCCAAGGAAAAGGTAACCAAAATACAGGAAAATAAATATCATTATGTAATTTCATATAAAAAAAGTCATGGGGAGTGGCAAGAACAACAAAAGCCGCTCACGTGTATCTACAAGATACTCGTAGATCAGAAACGATCCCATTGTGTTCGCAAAGACACACACACACTCCCCTTAGTGGAACTTGAAAACCATGAACTGGAAAACCTTGAAAACTCAACTGCAATTTATGCTCGATGCAATGTGTTTTTTGTGACTTTTTTATTGTATTACCATTGCCGATCGATTTGCTTAGCAAGCCTCTGGCTGGGTTCTCTTCTGGCCAACTAATTGCTGAGCCCTAATGGCCTCACTGAATTTCATTAGCCATCCAATCAACGCAATCTGTTTATGCGTGGCTTTTTCTTTTCTTTCGATTTTTCTTTCACATTTTCCATTTTCTATTTTCTATTTTCTCATCTATTTACCTTTTTCCCGGTGCACTCACTCAGTTGTAATTTTATTAGAGCCAGAGCCAGAGCCAGAGTCAGAGCCAGAGGCCTATGTCTATGCCTATGCCACTGCTACTACGCATGTGGCATGCCGCAAGTGCATTATTATTATAATTTCTAGCTCCTCATTTTTTTTCGCATTTTCATTCTTTGACAGGGTTGGGGCTGCAATTGTTTTATAGAGAATTCGATTTGGTTAAGTGCGCTTCCCGGTTTCTATAATTATTACCCGACTCTGTTTTTCTTTGTTATTTTCTTTGCCAGCTTTTTTGTTGTCTATTTTTTTAAGTAAATTATTCTTAGCCAAGTAGGCTGGGCCTTTTGACAATTGCCAACAAGTGGGTGCTCCGGGCTGAAAGCTTTTTATTAATTAGTCCTAATTTGCCTATGCCCAGGCCTTTGACTATGTCAGCGTCGATTTTTTTTGCATACTCGTATTCTGGCAATCAATTAGAAAAAAAAACGTAACTGGAAGCCAGTCAAGGCTAAAAGAACCAAAATGTCAGGCAACAAAAACAAGGTGGGTGTTGCTTTGGCGGCGCCAAATTTGGCTAAACTAAAATTACAAAACAAATTGCATTCATAAATAAAGTCAAAGTCAAAATTGGTCAGAAAAAATGCTGACAACTTGGAGTTACCCTAAAAAATAGATGCAAATTGTTAATAGAATTGATCTTGGCCAAGTTACTATTTTTAGGGTATAAACTAAGCCCAAATCTTTGTCGATTTGCAAACCAAATCTGAATCAACAAAGCTCTCCTTAGTTTTGCACTCGACAGAATGCATATTTTTTGTCTAAGCTGTTTGGTGGGTTTCTCTGGCAAAGTGCAACACAATTAACACCCCGAAATGCATACAAAAAAAACAACAGGCATTTTTTTAACAGTAAAATTTGTTTGTTTAGCGATTCAGTCTGGCATAGAGAGAACCCACTGTTAATGAAAATGAGCAACAAAGCCAAGCGATCGCACAGAGCTGGAAACTTAGAACCAAAACCGCATGCAAAATAGATACAAAAAAAAATTTAAACAAGTATTTTTCGCTGTTTTTTCTGCTGTTTTGTTTTTTGCTAAAAAAAAAAGAATTGGAGAATTTTTCAGCATATACGAAAATGCGCAAAATACACTAAATAAGTGGAAACGTCAATAAGCAGCGAAGGAGAATAAACGAGCGCACAAAACGAAACCAAATTCACATGCCAAGCCAAGATACAAAGATACAAAGATAGATAGATAGTATCCAATGGATACCCACTGAGCTGGCCGAGACGATGGAAAATCTGACGAAAGAGGCGCATGTGGTGTAATCAAATATGCAAAAAAATAAAAAACAGAAAAAAAACAGAAAAAAAAAGATTTATAGAAAAATGATATGGAAAGCCAGAAGCAAAACGGCAACCAGAACAGATTCTATCTCTGGAAAGTGCAAAGAAAATGAGCAAAAATTAATTTTTGTAATGCAATCAGCAGGTTTAATTATGCATAATTGGGAGAGCCAGCTAGGAGGGGCTATAAAATTTTAACAATCCCCTATCCAGGGGTAGATCCAGGCCAGTCCAATCGAAAACTGGAGTTAGCTCCTGATCTTTATGGCCCAAACGGAAATCTCAAGATCATGCTAGTATATCTTTTTTTATGACAAACAAATTGCCTTTCGATCCGAGAACTGAAAACTGAAAGCGGAAAACTGCCAGTCAACACACCCAATTGACTTTCCAGCACAACCGTGTCGAAAATGCTCAAATGCAGATGAAATTCTCGTATTCCCATTTTTGACTCATCATACGTGACTTAATAGCTGAGAGATTAGCTGAGAGAAAAAAACCCTATCAATTAGAGATTAATTAATGGCTTTTAATTAATAAGCAAGCTAGTCCAGAGCCGGCCACTCAGGGGATTGCAAAGCGCAAATTCATTTGCAATTGCTGTGAGAAAAATTGTGAGAAAAATCAAACGAAACTGAAATAAACTGAAAGTTTAAGGTAAATAAATTAAATATTTAGCTAGAAATTTATAAGGCGAATGCGACACGTTGCCAAGCCTCGTTCCACACCCAGGCCGGCCGCCTGCTGCCTAGCTCTGGGTCTACGTATGCGGAATTAAGCGCTCAAATTGTAACCAAATATGGCGCAGCAAGTTCAATTCTAATTTATTTCGGCGAACCCGCAGCTATCCCCAAGTATCCAAGTTTCCGAGTTTCTTGCTCGCTTTTTGCGTTCTGGATCAATTGATTCAAGGTTTTCTATTGCTGCTTTTGATTTGAGTTCTTTTTTTTTCGTGTGCAGTCTAAGCCAGTACCTCCCCAGCAAGGTCTAGATATATACATATACACGATCGTATGTGGAGGCAAATCGTGCGCTTTCATTGGAAGTGACAACAAATGCATTCTTAAGTGATTGAAATTTAACACGACACACAACAAACGAAAATTGGAAACGAATGACGGGCCGCATAAAGTTGACTTTGATTGAACATTATAAAAAGTATTCAAACATATCCAAGAAATAGATAAATTGTCAAACATTATGGCGGAGTTCGAGGCATTCCAGGGTCACGTAATAAATGTAATCAAGCTATTAAGTACTTCTAAACCTCAAAAGAACTCTTTAATCCTTGTCCCTAAAAATAGAGGCATCAACTGGCTATCCACTGTATCGCATCCTCATTGCCCCACAGGACTTGGCAACACAGTCTCGCCACAAATCACTGACAATCACACTGGCAGCCAAGGGCTTCTGGCCAACAATCGCGGAAAAAAACGCGATGTTCGAGGAGAAAAAAATTGACCAGCACTCTGTGCTGTGTGTGTCCTGCATCCTGCATCCAGCGTCCTCTGCGAGGTGTTGCTGTTGAGAATGCAGAGGCGGCGAAAAAAAATAAAAAATCAACAAAGAATTGACATAAGCCACGTTTGACTATGGAATTTTTGGTTCTTTGTTTCGTGGCTCGTCCTTTTTTTTGCGGGCAACGCAATCAAGTGGATGAGTGGTGGGGCGGGTGTGTTTGCTCGGAGGCGTTGCACCGGGCTGCACCACCCAAAAGCAGAAAAAAAAGCCTCCGCGAGTTGGGCCTAAAAGGATTAAGGCGATCTGTGTGCAATCCGCGCAATTATCCTTTCATTGCTGCCGGCATGACCGGGTCCTGCCCTGTCCTGTTCCTGGTCCCCGTTCTGGTCGTTGTTCAGGTCCTCGTTCTGGTCTCTGTTTTGGTCCCTGTTCTGCTCCTCGTTCTGGTCCTCGTCCAGGTCCTCGTTCCTGGTCCTGCTCCCCCATCTGACTCCGCAATTAGTTGCATCACTCAACACTTCCCTCGCACTTTTTGCGATTCGTTTCGTTTCGTTCCGTTGTTTCTTTTTCGAGTCTCTTTTTTCGGGTTGACTTTTAGCCACACATATGGTGAAGTGGCAAGAAGCATCCTGCCGCCACGTCCTGCCACTTCACATATTCGTTATCGTTTTGGCTGTTTTTGTTCAACGCTGCGTATACGTAATGCCGCTGATTCATGAGGGGATTGCAGCCGTCACCCAGCAGTTTCTGACTGCAGTTTTTCGGTGGCTTCAGGGAGCAGCGAGCAGCGAGCAGCTCTACGTGTCCGTTGCTGAAGTGGACACTTAAGTGGCCTCCAAATTGGTTTCACACTTGCCCATCAAGTGGAGGAGGTGCCCCTGCAGGCTGCTGCGGAAATTGTCTATTTAGAGCTAGCCAGGCTCCTCCTTCTCCTCCGACTGCTCCTTCTACTCGGCTGTCAAAAACAAAGTTCCTGTTAACAACTGACTAACTGACGGCGGCTGCTTCATTGTCGGTTTGTCGTTGAGACAGGGAAATGGGGCGGCTGCTGCTCATTCAGGGTCTGCCACTGGGAAAAGGACAACTGTTGAACGCCCCCAACTTCTTCGAAGCCACAACAATAAATTAGTTTACACCAAAAGCAAATAGTTTGGAGGCAAAATAATTTGAATTTTTTGTCACATTTTCTGGGGGATCTCCTTTGAAAATCCTAAAAAAGCTTTGGAAGCACAATATGGCTCAAATTGTTGGTTATATCTCAGCCAAAATACATCCAATTCTTCAGGGGAGTATCTTAAATGATTCCTTGATCGATTTTCTATCAATTTACATTAAAGTCTGGGAACAGATTATATTTTTTGAATTTTTTGTCATATTTTCTGTTGTGTGTTTTCTTTAAGAAGAGATGGTCTGATCTGACCAAAACCTACTAGAATTTTTCGCAGTGCAATACCTCCTCGCACTATTGCTTTCTTTCCTTGGCGAAGCATAGTTATGCTGCCACTTGTTGGCTCCAGTTGTTGTTGCTGCTGCCACTGGGAAGCATTTAAATTGAAATGCCAATGCTGGTGAGGCAGCTGTGTGTTCTATGTCATCATTTGCTCTTTTTCATGGCACGCCGGTTGGCAGTGGGCAACCCTAAGCCCAAAACCCAAACCCCAAACCCGAAACCCGACACCCGAAACCCATTCATTGTAAATTCAACTAAATCCATGAATAAAATGTTCAACCCACTGCCAGAATGGCCAGAATGGCAGCACCTTCCCATTTTCCACGCTTTTACGTTTTATTGCACATCCTTGTTGTTGTCGTTGTTATCGTTGTTGTGTAGTTAACAATTGTTGCTCCTATATTGCCTTCTCTTTCTCTGCCCCACCAGCAGCATCCTTTCGCCGACTCTTTCTAACCAAATTGAATTTCCGAATTCAATGAATGAATGAACGACTATGAATTGGTTTAGTTTTAGTTGTTTAGCCGGTTTGTGTTTTCCCTCTTGCCGTGGCTCTTTACGTGTGTGTGTTGCATACTTTTCGGCTGCCTGTTGCATGCCACATTTCAATATATTCTCATATATATCATATATATCTCTCTATACTCGTAAATGGTTGTGTGTGTCCTATTTATATTAGGCCAACAGTTTAATGCTTTCGCCTGTTGCTGCATCGCTTCTATTCTGCTTTGCTTTTAGTTCATGATGATGATGTTGCAGTTGCAGTTGCAGTTGTTGTTGCCACCAGCAGCTGCAATTTTAATGTCCTCTATCCGCGCCCTTGCCATTCTGCATCTCGTATTACCCGCTGTCTTTTTTTTATACATTTTTTGTGGTTCTCGGCAATTGTCTAGGTTGTTGCTGCTTTTACTTGTGCGGAAATTGCATTTCTCCGCATTTTACATTTCAATAAATTCTGCCCGATGCCTCCACTTCCAGAAATGTATTTATATTAAAAACACTCTTTTATCCATCTTTCTCGTTCCTCTATTATTGCTTAGAATATTTATTTCAGGCGTTTTTTTTTATCCAAGCATTTTATGGAACAGTAAAATTTTTGACGTTCTCCCTACACAAAAATGGTAATAAAGTGAAGACCAAGTTCCGGAGATCTTTCAGCTCTTTCACAACAACCTAAACTTATAGATTTCCTGTCCTAAATGTACTTCTGATATGGGGCATGAATTATTCCGAACGCCCCTCAATTTTTCACCTTTGCCCTTTTGAAGTAACCCTTCAGTTGGCAATTCGACACCTGCAATTAGCAATTTGCTTGTGGAGTTGCGGCTCTCTGGAAGCATAAGCACTTAGCACATCAATTATGGCAACTTTTGTTTGGTCGGCCCATTGCCAAATTCCCCGGCAATATCCCTTGGCCAATTGCAGGAAGGCCGAAAAGCCTGGCTGACAGAAAACCGAAAACCGAAACAAAAAAAAAAACCGAAACTAACATGCAATCAAATGCAATCGAACCGAGAGCCGAGTCAAAGGAAACAAAATTTCGTGTTTCCGAGTTTAGTTTATTTTCTGTTTCTGTTTTTTTTTTTTTGGATTTTGTTCTGGCTGTTTTTCAGTTCTGTTGGCCGAAAAATGTTGTGGCCAATCAAATTGCATGCAGGCCGAAAAGTGCATACGAAAGCGCATTAGAGCGGGACAACGATAGCACGAAACATATGAGGCGGTGTGGCACGGTGGCAGGGTGGCAGGGTGGCAGGGTGGCTGGGATGCACCCACGCCAAAAATGCCAAACAACCTCAACAGCAACAACAAGATGAGCCGAATCGAAACCAAAAACGAGACGAGCCAAGCCGAATGAGGCAATCGAATTTATTTTGCTTCTGCCAGAGCTCTGGGTCTGGGTCTAATTTTTACCATAGCTTCGTCGCAAAACCGACGACAGCAGCAAATTCTATGCCAAAGTGACACACAAAAACAGCCTAAAGTACACACACTCGTCGTAGTTGGGCTGTATTGATGTTGTCAGTATGTAAATTGCCATATGCGACAAGTTTTAACCCCTGCCCCCAGAGCCTGCCACTGCCTCAGTTCGGGTTCTTTTCATTTTTTGGGGTAGGTTGCGTTTTTAGTTTTGTGCAAGGGTTGCTAATGGCTTAGAACCAGGGAGGGGCAAGGAGGGACTAGGAGGGACTAGGAGGCACCAGGCAAGTCCTGTCAACGCCGCATGCTTAGAATTGTCCTACTCATCCGTGTGTGTGTGTGTGTGCCTTGCGTATGTCCTTGCATTTAGTGCAATTCATTTACATTTCAGCGCTGCCACAATTTTCGGGGCCTCAGGCACGCAGCAATCGCATGTCCTTCCACATTTTGCTCAAAACAAAAACCCACCAACGACGCATTGCTCCTGCCACTTCTTTTTAGCGACTTTTGCGATTAAGCCAAACTCGTTTCTTAGCCTCAGTTTTAGCTTATGTCCTTTCCAACCAATTTGTTGTTGCGGCAGGACATGTGACGCCGCCGGCCGGCTAACCGCCCTCGCCACCCGCCGCTCTTAAGGGAAACCAGTTCCTTTCCACACCCCCTAACCGATGGGAGTACGTTGACATTAGACATTACTCAAAATGTTATGCAAAATACGATGGCGTGACGCCTGGAAAAGCAACTAAAATAGCCAGAATATGTTGGATTTTCCAATTAAAGAATTTTTATGGGATTTTTCAGAGGATAACAGGTAGAAAAGTCCTAATCCTTTATTTTGTCATTAGACAATTATGGTTTTTCCCACTTGACTTGCAGCTAATCACCTGAGAACGAGGCCATGTGCCCCGACACCTTCGGGTGTTCATCTAATTCAGAATTTATGGCTTGCAAATTACACTGCGTATACGTAATATTACGTATTCGCCTCGAAGGCCAGTGGAAACTTTTTGACATTTGATTACGGCACGCATTACGCCAAAAACCGAAACGAAACGAAACGCAAAATGTCAAATTATTGTAGCGTTTCTGATTCTTGTGTCATGTTCTTGGCGGGGCTCGGCCTGGGCTGGAGAGGGGTTGCATGCCACAGATTGCATGACTGCAAAAAATGCAAAAAAAAAATAATATATCATATATACTTGAATACTCGTTCATCTTTTAATGCAAATGACAACTGGAGGGAGATACAATTATGTATTACGAGAAGGATACACATTATGTATTGTCATTACAGTAATTTGCTTATGTAAACGACTTGACAGTCCCCTCTACGCCTACCCGAGGCTATGTCCCAGCCGAAAATAATATTAAAGGATGGGAATTGAATAAAACTCAATGAGCGGCCGAGGCTGCAAAAAACAACAATTTTTTTAATGACTTCTGGCGAATGCACGTCCTGATGATGTACATAAGTGGCATGTATATGGTACATAAGGGCTTATCTACTTACACATACCGATGCTCGCCTGCCATATAATGTGCTACATTAATCGATAATTGCATTTTTTCGTATCTTTTTTTTTGTGTTTTTTTTTGTTGCTGTTGCTGTTGCTGCTTCGCCCATTTCTTTGCCACTTTTCATGCGTTGCCCGTTTGTCTCTCTCATGGCGCATGCCATTTGCATTTTTGTGTGTGGCACTGTGCGGCAGTGTGTGTAAATGAGTTTCCGTGTTTAATTGCTTCAATTTTTTTCGTCGGTTAGTGTGGGTTTAAGGTAATGCTGGCAAAAAAAAATAGCCAGAATCAACCCTCCTCAAAACGCCTATAAATCATACGCCCCATTGCAGCGGCGGGTCACAATTAGTTTAGCCATTTGGCTTTAATAGCTAACTTTGATTAAACGCACTTTCGTTTTTGTTTTGTTGGTTGGGCGGTTGGGCGGTTGGGCGGTTGGTTTTAGGGCACCACACCGCAGCGACCCGAAAGCAAACAAACCGACAGTCAGACAGACTAACTGACAGGATGGGCAGACATAAGGCGAAGTATAACCCAAACTAGAACTGAAACTGAACCCGATTCCAGCCCACCTGACGTGTCACGTTGCGTTGCCTTGAATGGCAAAACTCACACACACACACTGCACCTATTCAAAACACAAAAACCCACACACTCACCCGCATCAGTCATAGGTCATAGGACACCCACCTGTCCTCATGCAAACAAATTTTCTTCTATTTTCCCTGTACAGTGATCGCTGCTTAGGACACTTAAATCCTGTAAGCTCTTTAATTAAGGGATTAAGAAAACCTTTAATTTCGTATATCCTAGTTTATACTTTAAAGAGTGTGTTTCTGCTAAGAATGATCAACATTTTGAGGGGCCACTGTAGAATCGCGAGGTTAGAAATATTGTATTTAGCATACATTCGGGCGCTGCTGCTTGCTTGGCATAATGTGAACGCCAGCCGACAACCTGCAACTTGCAACTTGCAACAGCATTGAAATCCCGCCTTGCGGCCGTCGACGTCGTCATCTTCATACGCAATGTGTGTCGCCCGACCACATGCACAAAGCAAACTCACACACACGGACACCCCTGCCTCGGTCCCTGCCCCGGCCTCGGCCATCGAGGAGACAAAACAGGCAGACATTGCGTGCGTGCGTTGCATTGTGTGTGTGTGTGTGTGTTGCATCTGGCAGAGGCACAACCAGAAACAGACCCAGAACCATAAACTGAAGAAGCACCGGCACCGGCACCCCTTGGCATTTCACATTTCACATTTCGCCTGTGCGTAGGGTTTCCTTCGCGGCACACGTACACTTCGTCCGTGTCCCCAGATGGCCGATTGCAATGTGTAGTTTGGTTTGTAATGAATAGAAAACCAGCTGAAACGAGGAGGGAGTTACTAAGCCACGGCTAATTGATACAGCTCAATGGTATTCCAGGGACACAAAAAAGTTAACCTAAAAAACAAACACAATTTTTAAGACATAAATTCAATTTACATTTTTAAATTTATTCAAATCTTTATTTATTTAAGAACAATCTTGTTTCGTTCCCTCTTTTATTTCCTTGAAGAGCATATGTCCTTCGTGCAGATCCTTTCGCCAAGCTCTGACTGCACTGAATTTTTTAACGACAAAATGCAGGCGTGTGTCTGTGAACTGGTTGCATTTTAAAGTCTGAGTTTTCAACGTCCCGTGCGTGCATTCACCTCGTTTTTTCGCCTTTTTTCGGTGCGTGTGGAAAGGTTTGAAGGGTGGTGGGTGGTGGGTGGCGGAATGGCAACGTTGGCGTCGCAACCCCCGAAGCGCTAAAACACGACGATGGCGACCCTGTTTATTTGAACGCTTAAAAAACTGCAGTTGCAGTTGCAGTTTCAGTTGCTGTTGCTGTTGCCGTTGCTGTTGCAGTTTCGCAGCTGGAAAGCTGCAGGGAAAGCAATGCAATTTTTACACTGCGAAAAGTTTGAACATGCCGCTCCACTTTTGCGCCGGAATGAGCAGTGCCCCCGGTCCGTGGGACCTCCTGGTTGCTCCACTTCAGGCCCAAGTTTCCATTCCCGAACGCAGTGCACGCACCGAACGCACGCACTTGTGCGCAATCAGGACGCAAGGACATGCCAGGATATGGGGGGCTCCAGGTCTGGGACTGTTTAGAGCCTCGACTTCCGGTTTTTTGTACAATTTCGGCAGTAAAAATGCTACAAAACACCGCCCCCTGTCTTCTAAATTAAATTCTGTTTTAATTTTTTGTTGTTGGTGATTTTTCGCCAGCGGGTCTCCTGTAATTCGCATTTCGTGTGAGTTGACGCGTAGCCTTTGCATATAGCAATATGCGAAAAACTTTTGCTTTTGAGCCACGCATGCCTGGCCATTGGAGTGGCGCCGAAGCCGGGGTTAGCTCCGGCACTTTTAGCCATTTCTCCACCGCATTTCAAGTCTCCTTCCTGGCCATGCATTTTGCATTAAATTGCACAACTTTTGTGTGGCAATTAGACTTTTGTGTGTGTTCTGGCCAAGACGGAAATGCAAGGGCACAACTGCCATACGAATCTATCAATTTTCCACTCGCACTCGCACCAGCACTAGCACTGGCACTCGCATTTCTTATTCAATAATTACGCATACGCAGCGTGTGCCCCATTTAAGTATAGAGTATATGGCATTTAATTTGCCATTTCTTTTGCCGTTGTTTTTTTTTCGCCGTCGATTTCTTTTCACATTTCACTCCCATATGTATATATTTAGTTGCAAATGCATTTCAATTAAGTAATTTCTGTCTGCTGAAATTCCCAGGCGAAAGGAAAAATGTTCTATGACTTGAGGTCTGTTAATTGCCACCACTGGACAAATTATAGTTCATTAAGCCATGCAACTGGCATAACGTTTTCGAAGTGCTTCGGAACTTTCGCTAAATAATTGAAGCAATTTTTTTGCCAAGATTTTTTCACTAATATCGTCCGTACCATTTCCATTCCCATTCCCATTTCAGGCCTAGAACGCATTGCTGAGGAATTGGGTTGCAGGCAATGGAAACGTTACCAAGAGCAGCATTTCAATATCGACGAGCAACAGCCCACAGTAATAGCCGGTTCCGAGGACGAGCCACCGCAATACAACAGAAACAGCAACAGCAACAGCAACAGCAGAAACCCAAACCACAGTAAACCAGAAAACCACCGTCTAGAGCAGAGCACACCCAACGGTAGTCTGCTTCCGGAAGAAGATTTTGGTAAGCACAGGACTTTAGTTACAATTTCCTTTATTGCAATAATTTGGGTATTTATTTTCTGTAGAGAAAAACCAAACATCACACGACTCATCACGTACACCAACGCCGGGAAGCACAGTGACAGACACAAGTACACCATCACCACCGCCAGAACCCATCGATTGGAGACCGCAGGACAAGTGCAATTTTTGTGTTAACGGTCGCCTGCTAACGGTGAACGCCAAGGGCGAATTGGTGGCCGAAACAGCAGCAGCTGCAGCAGCGGCAAATACAGTTAGTTTTAGCCACATTCATCAGGTGGGTTTTCTAACTCGTCTGCGAGACTCCGCCAGCTCTAACCTTCACTGTTTTTCCAAGCAGCACGACAGTGACAGCAACTCGAGTGCATCGCTGCACCACCAGAACACCAGCAGGGCTCGCCACATTGCTGCGGCAGCAACGGGCACGGAAAAGGCCGCAACAACATCAGCATCCAACTCTCTGGAACTGTACAAGCTGCTCACCCAGCGGGCTGCCAAAATGACATCGATGGACTCGATGGCCGCCCAGCTGGCGCAGTTCTCGCTGCTGGCCGACTTCAACCTGATCAACACCATCCAGCAGCAGCAGCAGCAACAGCAGCAGCAGCAGCAACAGCAAACGGTAACGCCAACTACCTCAGAAGTATCTGCAGCCGCAATCAGTCCCCCACTGAAAGATACAAACAGTCCCAGTGCAGATGCACCGCTCGATCTTAGCAGCAAGCCCTCGCCGAACTCATCGATTAGCGGCGATGTAAAGTCCATCAGGTGAGTGCCCGAATTGGGGTTAACCTCTGACCCCTAGTCCCTAGCCCCTAGCCCCAGACCAGCCACCCACCTACCCACCTAGACCAGGCAGTCCCTTGGCTGCATTCCGAGGCTTGCAATACATAAATACCTATGTACGAGCATGTACATCCAATATAAATCTGGCAATCTGCGCAAACGCCAAAAAAAATTATAAAAAACCCCAGCACAATAAGTACATAAAAAAGAAAATTCATGTAAAACCAAAAAGGGAGTTAAAAAAAGGTGGAAATTAAACAATTATTTGATAGAACAACGAATGTGTCATGCTCTTTGTTGGAAGATTGTTTCAAATATTTAATGGTTCCTAAAAGAATCAAAGCCAAAAGGGTCCTTAATTATTAACTATGTTTTAAATTTTATTCCCCTAGTATAAAATAAAAAACCTTATTTATTATTAAACCATTAGATTTTTCCTATATACATTACCTCTCCTTTGATCCTTGATAAAAATTCCATAGCTAGATTGACCCTCAAGTATGGCCGATTAATCCGATCGAAACGATAATGAAAAATCGCATCGAACCCAAAAATCAACTAGGGTATAATGTGCACCAAAAAATAAATAAAAAAGGACTCGCGAAAAAATACCGAATCGTGTGCCAGACAATACATGAGATAATTGCACTTTGGGCGCTGGCGCTGCCGCTGACGCTGCCGCTGGCCCGCCGCGCCGCCTCTGACACTGCACTTATTGTAGCATACTTAACGGGGCTGCCCCACCGCAAACACACTCACACTCACTCTTTCCTTTTTTTTTTTTGAAGCTGGTGCGATGCTGTGGCAGCTGAAGCTTTATTGTTATGCGCCTATGTAAAAATTGTGCAATTATACAACTGTGTGAGCTGTGTGAGGTGTGTGAGTGCGGTTTTTTATGAAACGATGCCGAAAATTACACATACGCCCCGTTTGCCACGCTTAATTACCAGCGTTAGGCAGGTGGGCGGCATAAATTTACATACAAAGTCGCCAAATAAAAAACGAATGGCAGAAAAGATTAAGCCCAGAGAATGCTAAAATTTATGTTTTTCGTTTTGGGTGGTTGCATCTCAACTCCTTGAGCCGCCGCGGCTTCCCAATCTTTTTTCAATCCCTTCTTTTTTTCGGTATTTTTTATTGTTTTGTTGCCTGCTATTTTTTTAATTACTCTAAAATGTTCAGGAGCACCTTTTATTATTACTTGTGTTTTGGCTGCAGGTGTGGGTGCTGGTGTGGGTGCTGGTGTGTGCACTTCAGACGACAGAGCCTTGTTAGTGTTGGAGCCGCTCGGCGTGTGCATAATTTTCCAGCACTTCCCACAATTTTTGTCATTACTTTTTTCGGTAGGATTTCATCTTTTTTTTCTTGCATTTTTTGTTTGCCGTTCTGGTTAGGTTCTGGTTCGTTTTTCTCCCTTTTTATTGGTGTGAGTTTTGGGGGCGAAAGTGTGTGGCGACTGTGGCAACGATGGCGGCTGCCACTTGAGCCGCAAAGCACGAGTCCTTGTCTATTGTCTAAAGCATGGCCAAGTGTTTGTTAGCAGCCGCAATCCTCGCCATCCTCGCCATGCACCATCTCTCGTACACCTATTTTAATTGTCACACACAAAAAAAGGAAGAAAGGATGTGTCAAAAAATGTACAAAAAAGCAAGGACACCTGAAAAGAGGAAGTGGAAGTGAAACGACCCAAAATGGCGAACGGGACAAAGCGGAAGTCAGGAAACAGTATTTTGTTCGATCTGTATTAAAAGTTTGGTATTTTTAGGGGAAATATTCATTTCTCTTTCAATAAAAACCCGATTTTAAGAATTCAAAGATTTCCCTTTGTTAGTTTATGAATTTCTTGAACCCGCACAAGACAACGATCAACTCAAGTGACCGTCAATGGAGGCCAACCGGATGACCGGGACCCTAACCCTGCCCAGCCCCAGCCTCCACCCACGCCACCCACGCCACCCACTCGCCCCAAACCACCCGCTCAGACACCCCGCAGACCATCCAACCACTTGAGCACAAAAGCCACTGACGCTGCAATTTTTGGAGTTTTTTTTTCGTCGAGCGTTTATTATTACAGATTTTTTTCTGGCTGCTGCCGAGAATGATGAGATGACGGCGTCGCTACTCCAAGCAGCAGCGCTGCCAACGCTGACGCCGGCGTTGACATCGCCCAGCGCAGCAGACAAAAATGAGTGCATCATATCGATCGTTTTTTTTGCAAGCTGCGTTTTACTTTTTGTTGGTGTGTGTGTCGGTGTTTTTTATTCCGTATTTTTGGTCTTTCTTCTTTGGTACTTTTTTTCCTATGCACTTTCGCCAGAGCGGGGGCTGGGGCTGGGGTTAACCGGTGGGATTGTCGCTTGGTAGATATTCATTATTTTTCGTTTACGAAAATTCTCCCCACGCACACACCCCACCCCCCAACTGGGGGGAAAAAAAGAGAAATTGCGAACGTAATAACGGGACGACGACGACGCCGGCAGAGCTGTCGACTGCGTTTGGCCCCAAAAATACAGAACAACAATAAAAAATATGAAAGTGGGAGCGAAACAAAAAAGAAAGAAATGAAATATATAAGCTGGACAACAACAACAGTAACGGTTTATGCGTGCCCTGGCCATTGCAATTGTTATTGTTGCAGGGCAGCAGTTTTTTAACGGTTTCATGGATGGGACTCTCCCAATCAGCCCCATCAATATTTTCGTTTACCTTTTCCCCCATATTTTTGTCATTGCAATGAGTGTCGAATGAGCTGCTTTCTACACAGGTAAAAAATAGATACAGGCATTAGATCAGGATATATTTTCTAAACTATAATGTTTCCTTGCTTATTTTTTTATTTCTTGGCCAAGTTAATGAAGCTCTCGTCCCATGGTGGGCTTTAAGGTCCTTTAATATTTTGTACACTGCCTGATTGCCGTTATATGCGTGAGCAAATGAGCGAGATAGAAACAAAAATAAAATGCAGCTGCAGCGCCGCACCGTCGACGTTGGCTGAGACGCTGGCAGCGGCAGACGACGAAAAAAATGAGTGCATATCTTCCGAAAAAATGCAACTGCAGTGGCTGTGAGTGTGTGTGTATGTATGAGAATGTGTGTGTGTGGCGGTAAGGATAGGGTTGCTGGGGGCATGGGGTAGGGATAGAGGGTGGTGGGTTCGCTGCGCACGCATCAAGTGTAGGCGCTGAGGGGAGGCCTGCATTGGCAACAAAAACAAACATGCAATTGCATTCATACCCGCACACACACACCCACACCCACACACACACACACATACACTTAATGCATTTTTAACAAAATTGCATTCGACGTTGTCAACACACACACACCCGCCCATACACCCGCACACACAGGCATTCACATGCAGGT
Source organism: Drosophila vallismaia (assembly GCA_035047325.1). Lineage (NCBI taxonomy): Eukaryota > Metazoa > Arthropoda > Insecta > Diptera > Drosophilidae > Drosophila > Drosophila vallismaia. Next base: position 69,417 of record JAWNPU010000002.1, on the reverse strand, counting down.
TTGGATACACAAAAAAATGAGAGTTTGGAACGGGGGACAGTTGGCGGCATTGTGCGCCCGTTTCTGCTTCCTGCTCCCTGCTGCCTGCCCCCTGGAATCCCCTCCAACCATTAACCCCACATTCCAAACCTCTGGTAGCGCCCCTTGCCCCTTCCGCGAGGCACGCCCCTGGCATATTTAGCGGCCAGCAGGCACGCAACCAAATCGAGAGACAAAAAACCAGAACTTTACTAACAACCCAAAATTTCAAAAAGGCAAAAAAAATGAAAAATGGGAAATTTAAAATGGATTCCATAAATATTATTAATAAGAGTAGGTATATAAATGCCTCTTGATAAGGAGGAACGTGCCACAGTGGCAACTAAGCTTTGATTACAAAGAAACTTTTTATAGGAAACCAAAAGTTTATTCGATTCATGGGAAAACTGGCTATAGTTTTTTTAATTTTTAAACTTTAAAATTAACCCAGAACAAATGGATATTTAACCTTTAACCCTTTGGCTTGACCTCTGCCTTGGAATCACACTTCAATCAATGTATTTGCACAATTACCAGGCCAAATATAATTATTATTAAAGTTGAAATCAAAAAATTCATCTCCTGGTAAACAAATAACCAAAAAAAATGTTGCGTGGGGCGTGGGGCGTTGGGCGTTGGGCGTTGGGAGCAAGGGGCAAGGGGCGTGATTGTGTGTTTTACACGTGTATGTGTGGCAAACAAAAGGTGTGGGATGAACCGACAAAAATGCAATATGCGCATAATAACAACAACAACAACAATTGCACTCGCGAAAAAAGAGCGACAGTAAAAAATGCATTTCTCTTGCGTCAGAATTACAAAAGCAAGAATAAGGCAAAAAATAAAAATCCGCACATGCGAATACACGAAAAAATCAACCCTTTTCGCTGCCACATTGCTGTTGCTGCCACAAATTAAAACAAAATGTCAGAAAAATTGCAGCGCCAACGGAAAAATGAGGAAAAAAGAGCCGTTGATGGGGGAAAGGGTTTTGGGGATTCGCTTTTTTTATTCGCTTTCCATTTTTTTTTGGGTGCAAATGAATGCTCTCCACATGCGTGTGCCGCAGCAGCAGCAGCAGCAGCAACAAAAGGCTGCCAACAAATGCTGCATGCATGTTGTACATGCCGCTGCGGCAGCAAACGCTGCCAACAGCAGCAGCGTGGCAGCCACGGCTGTTGCAACGGCAAATTGCAATTGAAGTGCAGCCAAAAGGTAAACGACACCAACGAAAAAATCCAAACGACATTGAAATGACATTTTTCATTTATTTTTGCGCTGGATGCGCGCGGGTGGAGGTGTGGCAGGACGAGGGGGCCAGCCTCCCCCCGGGTTTTGCGCAATTATGCAAATTTTTTTCGCTCTCCTCTTTTTTTTTGGGAAATTATTTTGTATATGCAAAATGAGCAAAAATGCGAAAAACTGTCGCCATTAATGATGATGCCACACCGCTACGCCCCCCCGAACCGCCCACGGCTCAATCCACTTACGGTCAGCAAGGGCCACGCCTCCGCACCGCTTCTCCCTCCCTCCTGTAATCCTGGCCATCTTGCCCGGGCTTTTCCAAAAATAAAAACCATCAGCTATCACACAGTTTAACATTCACTGCCACCTGCTGCCGCATTCGCTTCGCTTCTCCTTGTTCTTGCCTCCTGCCCCACGCCTCCTCTGTGTTTTTGTAGTTGTTGTCTGTAGTCTGCACAATTTTCAGACATTTTCCAGACGCGCAAGGACTCCGAAACAAATGGGCGTAGAAGGGGCCGTGGGGCAGGCGAAAAAAAAAGTAAAAAGTTGCGATGACTTTGCCATCAACTTTTGCCAGGGCCGCTGCCTCCTGCTGCCGCCCCCGCAGGATACAACCCTTGGCGAAGGACGTCGAAGAAGCTGTGCGTTGCCACCCCTCCCCGCCCATCCCATTCTATGTCCTAGCCACTGACACGCCCCCTCCTTTTCGCCGGTGCAATGTCCCCAGCCGCCCACGAAAAAAGAAAGGGTCTCGAGCTCGTCTCGTTTCTGGTTGCGCATAAAGAAAAGAAATATTTCGTGCAGCTAATGCACTGTGAAAAATTCAGTTTGCGAATAAGGAAAAGGGCTATTTAGGCTGCAGTCTATTATACTTTTATTCTTATAAATGACTCGCATCTATATAATTACCACTTCTATATGATTTTTCTCACAGTGTTCTATCGTTGTAGTTGTCGGAAAACAAAAGTTGCCTTTTCCTGATGAGTTAGAGGGAGCAGCAGGAAATGCGCTTGGACTCACGCTCGCGTTGGCATTAAGTGAAAAATGTTTATTCTTTTTTCTCCTGCGAGGAAAATGTCCTTTTTCCTCCCTTTTTTTGGCATTCGTCTAATGAACTTCAAAAACATATTTGGTCCCCAAACTCTTCCAGCCGAGGTCCTCCCTTTCAATCTGCACTCCATCTCCGCCAGACTCCCCTGACTCGTCATCTTTTGTTTCTGGTGCAGGCCCCCAAAAAAATGTCCACCAAAAAATGGATATGATTGCATGGCATCCTTGGCTTTGCCTTTGACACCATCGTCGTCTTCTCCTCGTTGCCTGCTGCAGACATTTAAGAAGCACTCATTGTCAGTCCTCTTGAGTGCCCGTATCTGCGAGACTCTGTGTGTGTGTTGGTGCGATTTGGAGAGTGCACTGGAAGAAAATTTATTAACCTATGAGAAAGTATCAATAGTCGAAAAGCCTTCTTCAATGATCTGGCTTCTGCCTTTCTCAAGCTTTGGATTAGTTTACAAAAATAAAAACTTTGAAGCATGTTTGTCTTGGACTCCCCTTAGTAATTTATTTTTTCCTCTGTTTCCATAAGAGAGTGCCGAAAAAAGGAGTGCTTTCAACTAAGCCAAAAAAAGTTGAAAGTGGCTGTCAAGTTCTTTGATGGGGCTGCCAAAAAATATTACCCTCAAAGCTGAACCCACTGACGAAAATTGCCGGCAGATAAAAGTTGATTGACTTGCTGACTTGGGATTTTGGGTGGATGGTTGGCCCGAAGGCTCTTACTCGTACTTTTAGGAAAAACCCTAAATAAATCGCCGGAAACAATATTTTATCAGTGCACCGGGGACTCCACTTTTATGAACCGACCATAAAAACAGAAACTCAATGTCTAAGACAACTTATAAATTAACTCGGAAATTATCTCATTGCAGAGCCTGTGCCACGCCCACGTCGAGCGGAAGAAGGGCGTACAGCGAGGAGGACCTGAACCGGGCGCTGCAGGATGTGGTGGCCAACAACAGGACGACGGCCAACCATCACCATGTGCCGCGTTCAATCGTAGTCGACCGCCTGCTCAAGATCCAGCAGGATCTGGAACAATCGGATCCGGATCTTGGGGTGGACGACCAGGATGCCGGTGATTCCAACGACGACGGCGAGGCGGACGTAGACAGCAATGCCTCCACACCGGCGCCGGGATATCCCCCAGACTATGCCCAGCTAAGGAAGTTTTCCGAGCACAATGGCAGTGATCTGGGCGACGATCAGGATCCACGTTGTTCCCCCAAAATGGGTCGGTTGCCAGGTAACAATAGTGTCTCTTCCGGTGGGGGAGGGGCAGGAGCAGCTGGAGGCGGGGGAGGACTGCCAGCCATGCCGGCCATTGATGCCAATGTCCTGCTGCACACACTGGTCCTGGCCGCCGGGATCGGAGCAATGCCCAAGCTGGACGAAACGCAGACGGTCGGCGAGGTGATCAAGAACCTGGTAATGGTCAACAGCGGAGGAGCTGGAACGATGGTGAACGAGGCCCTGCTTAATATTCTCGCTGCCAACCAGGAGAGCAACGGCAGTGGCTCCTTGCTGCTGCAGCAACAACAGCAGCAGCAACACCAACAGCAGCAACATGTGGCCGCCGCATTCCGACACCGCCTGCCCAAATCGGAGACGCCGGAGACGAACTCGTCGCTGGATGCCAACGAGGTAAGCGAGGACCCCATTCTGAAGATTCCGTCCTTCAAGGTTAGCGGGCCGGGTCTCTCGCCGCTAAACAACAACAACAACAGCATCGGCAGCAACAACAACATTAGCAGCAACAACCGCAACGGCAGCAATCGCAGTCCCCACTCGGCCTCGCCCATGCTGGCCGCCGCGGTGGCCCAAGGATCGGGCGGCGGCGGGGCCTATGGCCTGGCCAGTTCCTCCTCGAGTATCCAGAAGATGATGGCCAACAACATTCAGCGCCAGATCAACGAGCAGAACCGAGTCCAAGAACAGGAGTCTCTGCGCAACGGCAACTCCTCCGACTGCAGCTCGAACAATGGCAGCTCCACGAGTGGCTACAAGAAGCCAAGCATATCGGTTGCCAAAATCATCGGCGGCACGGACACCTCCCGGTTTGGCGCCTCGCCCAATCTGCTCTCCCAGGCGCACCACCACCACCCGGGCGGAGGCCACCACCTGAGCCACCACCAGCAGCAGCAGCTAAGCGCCCAGGATGCCGCTGCTCTGGCGGCGGGCAAGGGAACACGTCCCAAGCGGGGCAAGTACCGCAACTATGACCGTGACAGTCTTGTGGAAGCGGTGAAAGCGGTACAGCGCGGCGAGATGTCCGTGCACCGGGCCGGAAGCTACTACGGGGTACCCCACTCCACACTGGAATACAAGGTGAAGGAGCGGCACCTGATGCGGCCACGGAAGCGAGAGCCCAAGCCGCAACCGGATCTGGTTGGTCTGACAGGGCCGGCCAACAAAATTCACCTGGACAAGCTGAAGCCTGGCAACTCCAAGCTAAGCAACGCCCTCAAGAGCAACAACCAGGCGGCAGCTGCAGCGGCAGCAGCGGCGGCAGCAGCCGCGGCTGGCACGCCCAATGGCCTCAAGCTGCCGGCTCTCTTCGAGGGCGCCACCCAACAGCTGCCCTTTCAACCGAACATGTTCTGGCCGCCGAATGCCGCGAGTGCGTATAGCTTGGAATTCACCCGGATGGCGGAGGCCATGCGGAATCCACAGCAGAACGGGCCGATGAAGAGCGCCCAGGAGATGACGGAGAACATGTACGACGGGATCATCCGGCGGACTTTGCAGTCCAGCGAGGCGGGAGCGTCGGGTGCCAACGGCGGCTCCGTGGCGGGAAACGGGAGCAGCAATGGCCACGCCCTGCTGGACCAGCTGCTAGTGAAGAAGACGCCCTTACCGTTCACCAACCACCGGAGCAACGACTACGCCGCCACCTGTTCCAGCGCCAGCGGGGAGAGTGTCAAGCGGCTGGGGAGTCCCCTCGGCGGAGGCGGCGACTATCCGGACATCAAGAGGGAGCGGCTGAGTGCCGACAGCGGCGGGAGCAGCGACGAGGAGCACATCAACCTTAACAACAACAGCGATCTGGCGCACAACAAGAACAAGGGTTCCAACGGCAATAGCGCCGGAAACGGAAACGGAACTGGCCAAGCCAACTCCAATGGCAATGGCCGGAGCAGCCGGATGACCTCGCGGGACTCGGAAACGGATGTCTCCAGCCTGAAGAGCGAGCAGAGCAACCACAAACTCATGGATCTCAATGGCGGCAACAGTCACATCAAATGCGAAGCGGAAATGGAAATGGGAAGACCGGAAAGTGGTGCCTCCTCTTCCATACTTCACGAGAAGCTGGCCCAGATCAAGGCCGAGCAAGATCAGTTATAGGATCAGCCGATGTTCGCCTGGCCACCGCTGGCCACCCACTACTACAGCTTCTAGGGGTCGCAGGAGGGCGCAGCACGATAGCAGGATAGCAGGATAGCCGGATTGCAGGATAGCAGGATAGCAGGATAAACCAAATTAAGCCACGTCTTTTGATAGTACACTATATAAGATGATATATATATATATATATATATAGTTATGTATATGCAGGCCAGCCGATCGAGAGGTGGATGTGCGATAGCTCTTAGTTAATGTGTAATCAACTAAAAAACCAGAAAACCAGAAAACAAAAAACAGACATTTATGTGTGCCCCCCGGCGTATGCAATGTTTTGGGTATTCACCAGCGGCGATCGATTAATCGATCGAATTCATTCAGGACTAGCTGGTGAATAGCCAATATATTCTTGTTTCGTTTTGACAATCGACAAATAGGCATTCTCTTGTACAAACTTTCTTAAAAGCTACCAATTAACAAAATACTGAAACTAAAAACAAAAGCAAAAGCAAAACAAACTAAAACCTTAAGACCAAAACTGAGCAAGAACCGTTTTCAATTTTTGCATATTGTTTCGTTATCGTTTTAATTGAACAAAACCCAACAGAAGTCCAATGGGAAACCAAAAAAATAAAATAAAAAATAGTAACAAAAACAGAAATCAGCAAATTAATAGAGCCAAGAAGCAAAACCAGTCAAAACAGCAATCGAACAGCCAAACTTAATCGGCGTCTGTGTGTGGGTGGGCTTCTCAGGGTCCTTGGGCGCAGGAATTCTCACATTCCATAAGCATACCTAGATGTACTTATGTTTTCCATATATTTTCCATATTTTTCTACAATTTTCTAAAGCCCAAAAGCTCCTTAGCCCAAAAATGGCCAAGACCTTCCGCCGCACAGACGCCTCTGACATAGACAGAATAATGAGAATAAAGCCAACAACTACAATAAACATACAATAACAGCAACAACAACAACAACATCAGCAATATCCGATCAATAACAACAACAACAACAACCAGCAATAACAAATAATAATCTACAATAAAAGAAATAACAGAAGAACGAACACACACCAAAACCCCCAAAAAATAGCAAAATTCAAAAGTTAAATCAAAAAAGAAGACAAACAAAATTAACCACAAAAATGCAACTATTATTTTGCTTTTCAGTTTGAGAGTTAAAAAACAAATACAACAAAAATATAAACAAAAAACAAAAAACGGAAATCAATAAACAAAGCTGCCTTCACATTTACAAATTAAATAAATTAGTAAGAAAAGCGAACGAACGCGAAACGTTAGGAAAAAGCACACAAAATAATAATCCAAAGGAAAAAAGCAAACAAATCGCAGAAAATAAAAAAATTATCGATTATCTCCTAATTCAAAACTAAAAACAAAATTAAATCTATTCAAAATTCTTTCCATCAAAAGTACACAACGTTTTTTTTCATAGTCCTCTTCCAAAAATATTTAAAATATATTAAGCTAAATTAAAATGTTTCGGTGTTTCAAAAAAGGAAAAAAGTAAAACAAAAAAAAAATATTGTCTATGTTTAGGGCAAAAAAACGAAATTGATATTGAAAATTTCTAGATTTTGGCTTGAAAAGTAAAGGAAATTATTGTGAGAAAACACACATTTCATGTACAGTCGCCACAGTATCCACCAAAAAAATGAAATCAAAGCATAAATATATAAAGACTTTATACTACTATATACTACTATATATGGATATATATATATATTTGTATATTTGTATATTTATGTATGTGTGTGTCTTCATCACTACGCGTATACCTCAACCAGAACACATGATCATTTTGAGCAACTAAAAAACATATATTTAATGTACTTATACACTCTACACAGGACATACAATATTTACACTTTCCCCGATCCTTTTTGGCCCTCTTTCGACGTCTCTACCAAGTAATTCTATTTGGTTCTATCTATGGTTAAAAAAAAGAAAATAAAAAACAAAAAATATACATCTACTGAATGTCTGCGTAAATGAAAAATAGATGAAAAATATTTAAATGTACCTAAAACATATTTTGTGTGCTAGCTAGTAAGTGTCAAAAGTGAAAAACATACAAAAACGATATACAATATATTTAAAAAGAGCAAAGCAAGGAAAACGGAAAATTGGTAATATGTGAAAAATATTTAGTAAATTATAATACAGCTAAAATTAAAGATATTTCAAGGGAACTATGTATGTTCGTTAAGCCAAGAAGGAGATCAGAAATCATTCAAGAAACTATTTATCAAAATTATTATAATTTCCACTCGACAAGTGGATACCAAAAATACACCATTTATTGGCTAATCTTTGAAAAAAATTAAAATTTGATGTGCATAAATGTTGTGGTTTAGTATCAAAAATACACGGAAAACAAAATTAAACGTTAAGGCTTAAAATATAAAAAATTAAATTAAAATTCATTAACTTATGCATTTGATATAAACAAAAAAAAAACAAATATTCTGCAAAGCAAATGGATTTAATACGGAAAAAATGTTTATTATATGAGAAATAATTGGAGAAAAATGGAAAACATAGGGAAATAAATCAAAAAAAGTATTTATTGCTAATTTAATTATATTTGAAGTATACATACATATTTATTATATATACATACATATATATTAGACACACTATCTGTGATTAATAATCCAAAATTTTGAAGAGCATTTTCTGAAATAATGTTGGCTAGGCATACGCAAAAGACAAACAAATCCATTCAAAAGGAAAATGAATAATTGAGTAATTGAATAATTGATTAATGATTAATAAATAATGGATTAAAAGCGACACACACACCCACACACCACACATGTAATGAAATTGTAGACGGATCGGATACAAAAATCATAAAGAAAACCAATCTAAACCAAGCACAAGGACGAAAACTCGAGTCTACTCGAAAACGAGATCCTTTGAGCTGCACTTGGCCAGAAGAAGAATTTCTTAAGCTACGGCACACATCACTAAAAATCACAACAAATAAATATAAACAAAAGTAAAAATTAGAAATAAATTACAGACAAAACGATGATACTGTTCAGAACATATATAGTTGTATATATTTTGGAATAATGTTTACTCGAAAACCAAAAACGGAAACAGAATATCCAGTTCAAGTCAAAATTCGAGGATTTGCAAAACGGATGTAAGAATGTAAGAAAACGTCTTTTGTAATACAAAATTATACAGAACTAGATCAGGATTCAAGTTTCGCAACGTCTAAAGCTCTAAAAAGAAATCCAAACGAGATGAAATACGATAAACGATGTAAAAAAGTAAACAAAAATCAAACTTAAAATAATAAACAAGATAAAGTGCAATTATACGGTTTAAATAAGCAAATTTAAGAGAAAGAAACGTTATTAAACAAAATATGTTAAAATAAAAGCAAAAGCTAAAAATCATTTGTAAAAAGACAAATTCGAGGAAATATTTCGAAGCATGTTTAGCTAAAAAAAAATATCTAAAAATAAAATTCCAAGGCAACTAAAATATTGACAGAAAACAAACAAAATAACAGACTAAAGAGCCGGAGAGTACAGTGCGTTTCAGAGGCACAAGACCTGCTGAAACACTCTGGGTCTCTGGCGTCCATATCCCCATAGCCCAGATCGGATCATCCGATCCAGGGATATAGGATGAAAACCTTAACAAGAAACTGCAGCAACCAAGTCGAAAGTCAAAATGTCAACCTAGTGGTAGGTCTTAAAAAAAACAACAAAAACAAACAAACAAAAAACAAAACCAATCGAGTGTAATTGAGTAACAGCTTGAGAATGTTGAATTGTATAGAATTTTTGCGTGTTAACCTGGCCATTAGAAAGGGGGCGCAACCACGCCCTCGTCTATAAATGAAGGGGGAGCACGCGAAAACGCTCAGGTACGTGTTTTATTTTTCGGAGAGAAACAAGATTGATTACCCATACATTACTTATTCTTTGTTTTATTACAACATAATAGTTAATATTTGTATAAAAGAAAAAAAGGCGGGGAAACAGGCGGAAATGAAAGAAAAACAAGCTATAAATTGATATATTAATAATGTATGTAATTGTTTAAAAATGATTTAATATGAAAGATCGAGGGAGTTTCTAGCGTGCTTAATGAAATTGCTCACATTTTTGTATAAAATCGAATTTGTTCATCATGCGAATCAAAATTTGCTGAATACAAGTGCATATACATTGTATAATTAGTGTTTATTTTGGAGTTTAGTTTAGCGCATATACCGATTACGATTACTGCATACCGCATATGATTATCGATTACCATTAATTATGATCTAAAACGTAGGCAAATCGAAAATTTCTTCATATAAATTAATCAACTTTCATCTACTTTCAATTATTAGTGTAACCACGAAAAATAATTATTATTGTATTGTATTGTAGTATTTTTAAGCGCGTTGTTAGCCCCGATTTATGGTTTGTAAATATTAGACAACATTCATTTGAATCAGTGGTATTCTCCTCCATTTTTATATTATCGAATAGGTTTATTATCCTCTATATTACTTTCTTAAATGGGCAAAAATATTTGAACTATAGTGCAATTGTTTCAAACAAAACCAAGCAACCAACAACAAATATATTAACATTAACGATTAATATAATTAACGAGCTTTCTTTGCCAACAATGCCAAGAAGGATAAATCATGTTGATCGCATCGCATCGCATCGCATCGCATGAATCGAAAATCAAAAATCATTTTAAGTGCACATAACTCTTTTACGTAGAACTTAAACTACTCCTAGGTTTCCAATTATTATGCGCACGCTTCTCCATTCTTTAAATTCCGAAATCCGAATCAAAAGCCAAATTCTTCACATTCTCTCACCGAGTTCAGTTCAGTTCAGTTTAGTTCGGAAACATCACAAGCCAGAAAATGAAACTCAAAACTTTTCTCCTATGTTCAAGACTTGAGCGAAGGAAACATCTCCAGCATCCAGGATCAGCAAAGGATCACAAGCGATAACTGCTAAGAAACAATAGCCCAGCCATGACAACCAGCACCGACAAACAAAACCAACAATAGCCCAAAAATAATTGAACTAAAAATTGAAGAAAAACAAACAAAAAAAACAGATATTGAAAAATATATTAATGTATACTAATAATAGCAGAGAATTAATATAATATCGATGAAATGAAATTATTCAAACGATTAGTTTGAAGCTCAGATACAAACCAAACAGCCTAAGGTCGATTGTACTTTTCTTTTTTCTATATCCACAATTTCAACAACCAAGAACAACCACAAAAGCAGCAACCACAATTTTATTAAACAATAGTACTAATCTTACTACAGAACTTAAATAGCCACCAATAAATAGAAATAGCCACAGCAATTAACTTTAACAAGAAACCCCAAGAACACAGACACAAGACGAGACACACCACACTTTTTTCAAAACAGATTTGTATTCATAGCCACATAACCGATACAATAGCCGCGTAGACTCGTCTAGAGAGTCCTCGATTATAGCCAAGCAATAGAATCAGTCTAAATTCCAGGATCATGAATCAGAAACCATCAATCTTAAATCAGAATCAGAATAAAGAAAAAAGAAGCAGCACGAAATCGAACTGCAAGGCAAAAAAAAATATATCAATTGAAAAAGAATAAAACATAACAATTTTTATTTCAATTATTAAATCTTAAATCCACACAACAGCTCCACACAGTTACAGTTACAGTTACAATTACAACCACAACAACAACAATAGCCCTAGAAAAATAATATTCATAATTAATCAATCAATCAATCAATCAGTAAAACAAAGAACTTCAATAGATGTAAGCAATTGGCGAAAAAAACAGAACAGCAACTTAACACTAACTTAAATCTTAGCCAGGCAAGAGTTTTGAGAATATTTTCCATTATTTTTACAACAACAACAAACAAACTGATGTAAGTACAATTTATCAATTTAGACATTTTTTGGTAAACTCAACTAAAACCCTAAAAAAACACAGCAGTTCTTTTGCATTTACATAATTACTGCAAAATTTAAAGCGAAAAATTGTAAACTTTTTTTTTGTGAAAGTGAAAAACGAAAGCAAAAAGCAAAAAGCCAATAAAAGCATATGAGAAAATTCGCATTATTATTAGCAATAGCCCATAAGTACAGAAAGTGTTTTAGCCATAAAGCTAAAACCTAAAAAAAAAAACAAACGCAGAGATTTAAAACTAAACAGAAAGTGAAGAAAACAACCTAAATGTGAAACTTATTTCGTTCTGCTTTCAAATATAAATCCAAAATATGTACGAGTATGTTTATTTGATAAGTAATTTATAAACGTAATGGAATTTCGCTTAATTTGATTTACACAAAAGTACATTTAACGCATATATTGTAAACCTTAAATTAATATAAACAGAAAACAGAAAAAAAAAGCAACAGAAAAGCGTGCATAATTGTTATTAAATATACACACAGAAACACACATAACTAAGTTTAAGTTGATAATTTCGTTATTCTTATTATTTACTTATTATGTTTTAAAAAACGCAAAAAAACAACAAGATATATACAATATATTTACGGATTAAACGTTTATTAATAAAACAAAAATATTTTAGTTAAATTTTGAGTTCTTTGTTTTTATTTGAATTTATTCACCGCAACCGCAAAGGAGGCTTTCTTTTCACAACCCTAACATCCTGATAGGAAAACGCAGAACTTAAGATGGAAAATATGAATATTAAACTAAGCACATTCTAACGATTGCAACCGATATTAAATACCATTATATGCAATAGTTATAATTGACAGACGACAGAATTAATCAATAAACTGAACAATAGCCCAAAGTAAATATTGGCCCTGATAGGAGTCTTCCACCAACAGCTCTTCTAACATGGCCAATATTTGCTCCATTTTCACATGCAAGATATGAGCAGAAACCAATTGGCAACAACAACAACAACAATAACAGCAACAGCAATATTAATAATTATTATAATAATAATAGTTATAACAACAAGAACAACAAAGAAATGCAATTGAAACTTTATGTTTTTCGGTCGTTTTTTTGGTTTTATTTTTTGATTTGAGTTCTTAAGTTGACTCTCATGACTTTCGGGAATTTTTTTTCGGCTCGAACCCACTTAACACTTTTGGATAGTTCCGAACTAAAATCAATAATGGCAGAAACTACTAGCGACGGGCCAAAGGAATCGTAAATCTAAACTCAACACAGCTTCAGGGACCAAACTAAAGGAGAAATGATTTAAGGAAATTAAAAACAAAACCAAGAAACTGGTAAACAAAACCAAAATCTAACCACAAGGCATGAAAAAAGTATCAAAATAAAGACAAGAAATTAAAAAACAGAGTCAAGGCATATCCAAAACCAGAAATTATGAAAAATATTCAGAAAATTGTCAAGTCTAGGGAATTAAAGAAACTATGTAAAAATTATGAGAACCACAAAAATCGTATGTGTATATAGAAAAGAAACAGCAAACCTTTTGGTAATCCATATACATATATATTATACATTTAGCGTGTCAAAAATAAATCTAAAGGATCAAAAACTTACTCGAATTCAGAAAGAAAATACTTTTGGCGAAAGTAATTTGGATAAATTGGGAATAAAAACATACTTGTAAGGGAAAAAAATGTATACGATATGCAAGGAAAAAATTCACTAAGTCTAAAACTGGTTTAAATGTAAAAAAGAAACCTATTTGGATGATGAAATTAAACAAAAAACAATTGAAGAGAAACCCATTAACTCTATTATTTCGCTTTGGTGTGAACTTTTTTGTAAATAAAGAAAATGATCGAAAGCTAAGTGGGATTTTCTACCAATTAACTATAAAGAAAGGATAAAAACACTTTAACGTAAATTCAAATTAGCAAAATTTTTGTCAAAAAAAAACTAACAAACAAACAAAAAAAAAACAAAAAGAAATGACCTAGTAAATGCTAAATTCAAATTTATAGTACATATTTGTATATGTATGAGTGTATTGCATAAGTTCGATGTGAGTGTATAACAAATTATTATTAAAATTATGCTTACAACTTTCGTTTAAAGTTTAAAGTTTAAAGTTTAAACGTTATTTTGTTCGTCTAAAAGCGATGATTCAATGAACCATTCAGCCAATTGGCCTGAACTCCAATTGCAAGAAGTTAACCGAAACGAGTCAAGAATATTACCAAAAATAAAATAGAACTTTCGAACCAACTTATGGTTATGGCAAGACCATTGTAAAAAAGTATAAAAAGCAAACAAGGTTACCGATTTAAAAATTGCTAAACGAAGAGCTAATATTTGTGTAAATGTGAAAATATTGAACAGAAAAGCAGGTATACTGGTTTAATAATAAATTAAAACCAAACTAACAAAACGATGAACTTGCAACAGAGACAGACAGAGACAGAAACCGAGGAGAGATACAGAAACCCCCAAAGAAAACTATTAACTTGTAATGATGTGAACTTGGAGCATACTCTCAGTATTTTTATGAATACTGTCAATAAAAAATAAATAAAAACTTTACTTCCCTCATTTTGTTTTATTTCCAGAGGAGTTTCAGGGAGTAGACTTTTCTAATTTCAGCTCCTACCAACCAGTTGGCCATGTTTTGAAATCGTTAGTGTATTGAAATGTATCTGACAGTTCACACACGAACGTAGGTTTCCAGTTGTACAGATAATCAATGGTTTTATAAAAATAAAAGTACAAAAAAAGGGAAAAAAATAAAATTGATAAATTGGTTCGGAAGCACGTAACAAAATTCGGAAATATCAAGAATGACCATCCAGAGACTGAAGTGCGACCTCAGCCCCGAGGTTACCACATGTCTGAAGCTGAAAGATGCAGTGCGTCCCGACTGCTGTCGCGTCGCAGACCCCATTCCATACGATGCCGAGTGCTTTGTGAAGGACATCAACAAGGAGCTGGAGCAGCTCTTCCGCCGCCACGAGAGGATGTTCGTAAAGCGGCGCCGATTGATGGAGATGGCCGTTCCCAATCGACGCACTTGCCGCTTCGTGCCCAAGTGCGCCTGCCCCTTCCGCAAGACGATCGAGATGGTGCGTCCCTGTGACGCCGAGTCCCACACTCGTACCGAGCAGCTCGCCCTACCCACCGTTCGCCGGCTGCTTCAGCGGCGGCGCCAGGCCATCCTCTCCGGGGACAAAATCGGGGAGTCGATCCTCAACCGATGGCTCCGCTACAGCTACTTGTCCCTGTACAGTCGACTGGCCAACATCCAGCCTCTGACCAAGCCGTAAGTTTCGAATCTTTATTCCTTAAACTTTCCTAACGTTTTTTTTTTTTAATATCCAGGAAAAAGAAAAAGAAGAAGTCGGACAAGATGTTGGCCAAACACAATCAATATATTCAAAAGTTGGCCAAGCCCAAGCCGGTGCCAAAGCCCCCAAAACTGGTAAGTGCTTCCCCATTACTATAAGTTGGTAAGACTTTCACACAAATCTATAAAACTTTCTTCAGGACCGCAAGAAGGGCCAGAGCGATCGTGCCCGTTTGAAGAAGCTGTGCACCCCGAAGGCCTATCACGAAGAGGTGAAGCCCACTTGGGAGCTGACCCCCGGGATGAAGAACTACAAGGCCTCCAAGCGCATCAACGAAATATCCCTGCCCGTCGTGCGGGAAAACGTTCACATCAACGAATCACCGGAGAAGGTCTCCCCGAATGCCCTCAAATACAAGCGTGAGTATCCCGACCAGGATTTTGGACTAACTAATGCTGTAACCACCACCCACAGCGAGTGCCAGGATCAAGGAAATGTCCGAGCCGCTTACCACGCGCGATGCCAACCAGGGACTGGCGGACGTCAAGGAGAATCCCTTCGGCATTGCCCCGAATGCTCTGAAGTACAAGCCTACTTCTCGCATCAAGGAGCTTGCGGAGCCCAAGGAATTCGAGAACACGCACATTCGGGAGAATCCTTTCGCCATCTCACCGGCGGCCCTCAAGGCGAAGGCTTCGCCCCGCCTCATCGAGTTGGCCAAGCCCAAGGGCGGATAGTGTGGATCCTGAAGATAAGGTCTAAGACCTTTACGTACTGTTTTTTGGCAATTTGGTTATTTAAGATTGGCGTTTCATTTTTGACTGTTTTTGGTTTGAAGTCTAATTATAAATTTTTAGTAAAATTTGTGTTTCTTGTGGGTGCGGGAGCAGAGTGGAAGTATTCACCTTTCCTCTCTATTACTCTTAAGAAGCCATCAAGCTTTTAAAAATTCAATTAAAATATAATCAAAACTAATTTGGCAACGAAAAGTGAGAGGGATCTGGGCAATCGCAGGGTCCATTTCTCCTTTCGTTGCCACAATAGGCTACATTTTGGATCTTTAAAACACATTTTCAAAAACTTCAATTGCCGCACATGCAGGATATCCTTCTATCCCATCATAGCTTTGGCCTTGCCAGTTCTATCAGCCGAGGAGAGATCTTGGCTTTGAGGGCCCGACTTGCGACTTGGTATGGTGAGGTCCTAGTACAGGTGTCCTTTCGCAGCTTTGGCTTTGCCAGTTCGTTGAGGCGTTCAGTGAGTCCTTTCATATCGCTTTTGAGTCTGGGATTCAACAGGCATTCGTTTGGTATCTTTTTAATGGGCTCTGCCAACTGGGAAATCCTAGAAGAGGCTGAAAAAAACACTAAAAGTCTAGATAGTCGAAGATACACCAATTTTCTCACCTTTGTTGTTAAGAGCATTCCAGCTTACATGATAGGGTTCATGACACTCCTTGCTAGAATTCCGCTTATTGGCCAGGCTCAAAAGCCTAGTGCTGGGCTTAAAGTCCCGCTTCGCCTTGGTCATTTTCCAGGGCTCGCTGGGGTTTGGTGTATCCGCCTTTTTGCTTTTGGCCAACGCCACAAGGCGTTCGGACGCAACAGTGTAGGAGTTTGAGGAGCGGGAATCCAGATTTCTGAAAATTTCATCAATGTCTCGTTGAGATGGTTTCACCAAAGAGCTTGCAAGATTCACGTTAAATGGCTTCTTTGAAGCTTCCTGCATATATTTATGAAATGACTTCTTCACTGCTTCCCCAACGGTGCTCCGAATGGATTTCTTTGGGAGTTCCCAATCATAACATGGTGAAATATTGGGAAGAGGAATTGATTTCCTTTTGGGTGTGGCCAAGTCCTCTAGACGCTTTTTTGAGTATCTTGATTTTTCGGACCTTCTAAAGAACAAATTCAACAAACTCATAGAGATAACAAAGCTCAAGCAAAGATTGTCAATATAGAAACATTAATCCGAAAAATAGACTCACCCCTGGCGGATCAGGAGATTGTTTTGAGCCAATATTTTTTGATGGGGAGAGCACTTAAGCTTCTGAGCTTCCTGAAATTTGTCCTCAAACCGATTGCTGTTCACAAAGATCTCCGTAAAGATCTAAGAAATAAAGTAGAAGAACAGCACCAACTTACCGAGGACCTGAGAGAGCATCACAAGCTCCTTCGTTCCAAGCCTTTTTCGGCGCCTTTTGCTTAAAAGACTGCCGTCTGGGCAAGTGGAAGAGCTGGTCGAAGGAGGTTGTTTGGCTGAGGAATTGGTGGACGAGGTGCGTGTGGTGGCTGGCCATTTTCTGCCAGGCCGGTGGACGCCGCGACATCATACAAAAAAGACAAGCAAAATATTTCTCGAGTTTTCTTTTTTCTTTTGTTTGTATTACTTAAAATTTAGACAGCTCACACTGACAATTGGCTTTTAAATAATAATTAATTTAGAGTTGAGTTGTTATCGCTTCCACGCGGCTCAAGTGGCCGTCGTTCGCTATCTTTGCTAACAAATTGGTTTAGCAATATCATTTTTAATTAAAGTTTACTCTTTTTTATTTAGTTTTTGAGGTTTTCGCGTTTAAAAGGACCGTTTGATTTTGATAAATCGTAGAAAACTATAAGTGGGAAGGGGAAATAATACATAAAAATTAAGAAAAGGGTACTGCCAATAGGTAAAACTAAAGGATTCGGGTATGGGCGGTTCAATTTGACTAAACATATATATTCGCCAGAAATAATACTCAAACAAAATGCATTCAAAGAAGGCAACTTAAAATGGGAAAAAAGAAATATCCTTTGGGGCGATTATTCTTTTTGACAAATCAATTTTGGGCTGCTGGAACAACATTGAAACTGTCTAGTGGCGGTCGAGAGTCGATATTGCTGTTATTTAAGACATGTTGAGGATGACGGCGCGGGTGAAGTCCTGCGTGGTGGACTGTCCGCCCAGATCCTTGGTGCGTATCTTGCCGTCGAGCAACACCCTGTTAATGGCGTTCTGGATGACCTCGCCGTAGGTGGCCAAGTTAATGTGACGCAACAGCTTCACGCCGCACAGCAGCATGGCCGTGGGATTGGCCAAGTTCTTGCCCACAGCACCGGCGAAGGTGTGACGTGCACCCTGGAAAACACGGAAGAGGCATATAAATCACGGGTTTATGACCCTCTCTTTCCGCTTATCCTTATCTTACCGGTTCAAACACTACCGTCTCCGACGAGTAGGAAGCGCCAGCCACGACACCAGCACCGCCCACGAGACCAGAGGCCAGGTTGTCAACGATGGCACCGTACAGATTGGGGGTGACCATAACGTCAAACTGATTCGGGTTGGACACCATTTGCATGGTGGTGTTGTCCACGATCATCTTCTCGAACTGGATGCGGGGATAGAGCTTTGAGACCTGCTCGCAGGAGCGCAGGAAGAGACCATCGCCCAGCTTCATGATGTTGGCCTTGTGCACAGCTGTGACCTTCTTGCGCTGATTTTTTGTGGCATAATCGAAGGCGAACTTGGCAATGCGCATGGACTTCTTAGCAGTGACAATCTTCAGGCACTCCACAATGCCAGGGACCGACTCGTGCTCCAGAGCAGAGTACTCGCCCTCGGTCTGTTCACGAATCACCACGGTGTCGATGTTGGTATGGCGGGTCTTCACGCCGGGCAAGCTGCGAACATGGACAACGTTAGCGTAGAGGTCCAGGTCGTTACGCAGCTTCATGTTCAAGGTCTGCAGGTCGCCCACATTGCTGTAGTCGGGTGTTGCCAGAATGCCCTGGAAAGAGAATCAAAAGCGATATATATAGCATCCATTATTGATAGGTTTATCCTCTAAGGGCCTCACCTTAATGCAGACTTTGTTCTTTTGAATGGAGGCCACAACATCCTCTAGCTTGGCACTCAGAACGGGATTGATCTCGGAGAGGAAATAGCACTCAAAATCCACGGGCACGCTGGCTGCCTGCAAATAAAAATGTGTATTTTCCAACTGAACAGCTCTCCTCAGAAAGTTCAAGCACCTTAAAAACCTCCTGCAGGGAGTAGACCAGCTCCGGACCCACACCGTCTCCAGGAATCAGTGTGCAGGTGGTCCTGTTGGCGGAACCATGTTGGGAGTTCTGTCGAAAAGAAAATAGTTCCTCCAGTCAGATTCAGTAAGCCTTGAATGTCGAGGAAACTCACCCGTAGACTCGACGTGGTATGCACACTCCTCGTAGCTGCAGCCTGAAACAAGGATATACGTAGGATTACCAACTAGGATTATAACCTCAATCGCAGAACACCACCAATAGAATTCGCACAGCGTCGCGCTGGCCCAAAGTGTTTATGTAAGAGCTCCGGAATCGGAACGCCGACTGTTACCTGCATGAGGGTGCGTCCAACGGTTCTGGCCAGCATCGACATCGTGCTTATAAGGGAGCTGTCAATTCAGTTGCGGTGCGGAAATTCGTTAAACTGGAGAAATTGTGAGGGCACGGAGAATTTGCTTTGATTTCTTCCACGAAGCCGAACCGAAAATTTCAATAGGACCACGCAAATCAGCTGATCAGCTGAATCAGCTGTTTCTTGACTTCCCAATGTTGAGTGAAATTTCCCTGGTTGTGAAACAGGATAAGAAATGTTTTCCAGCACTAAAGGTACTTTTCACATTTTTTAAATTTATTTATATTTAAAATGAATATAGGAAACAGCTAAATAACTATCAGGTTTCTAGACATTCAATATGTTTCACAGCTTGTTGTTTTCGAAATGTCACCAAAATAAAATTAGATTTATTTATCGGTTTTTTCCGTCAATAGTCTTTTTTATTTAATAGGATATATTATATTCCTACAACTGCCCTTAACAACGGTCCACACCAAATACTCTTTTTAAGGAAATAAAAAAACAGCCAAATTTAAATATATGTAGCAAGACAATTTTTAAATAAAATGCAGCAAAATAATCCACAATTGTTTCACGCTTCAAATCCAATAGGCTAACAATAGCTGTGTTCCATTTTTTAATCTAGTATACATTTTTACAATTGAAATTTTTGAATCCAAGTATTTAAAATCGCTATTCAATCGAAAGAGCGCTAGAAATTTTGTTGGTTGAGCCTTCATTAGTGGGTTTTCTATATATATAATTTGTATAATTGAAGCTAAACAAAATTTTACAAATATATGCAATATATATGATCTCTTGTAGGACAAATTACATATTGCTGTTCGCTATCGTTCTGGGGCTGTGTTCCGTCTTCTCCTGGACTAATAACAAATCAAATGGTGTGTCTGTGTGTGAATTCTTTTTATCCTTGAAGGAGAAAGGGATGGGGTCGTAGTCTACAAATACAAGAGGCCGCTGGCGGCAGCGTGTGCCATTAGGGTGTTAGCTGCCTGCTGCGTCTCCAGCATGAGACGTGCCTCCTTCATCCACTCGCCGGCTATCTGGCGCGGCGCACCCTGGAGAAGGTTCAAGTACTTCAGTGCCTGCAGGAAATCACTGCGATCCACATGGTACCTGGAACCGGAACGATTGGATAGACCATTATTCGTATGGACACAAAATCAAAGCTACCTGGCCCTGTTCAGGATGTCATAGGTGTCCAGTTTGCTGTAGTCGAACGGTTTGTTATCGAGTTCGTCCTTAGAAATGGGATTATCAGGTCGCAAGATGAACAATGACTGCAGATAGGACAGGAAGTAAATAGGGAGGGCGGCTCCATCCTCGGGAACCAGCGCCAATCGACGTGCCACACGCTCCACATTCAGGAACCGTTCACGCAGGGCATCCTCGGGGTAAACACCGCGCTCCCGAGCCTCCTGCGGCATACTCTGCAGCACTGCAGCCACCAGATCATCGCCCTCTGGACAAATAATTAAATGAAGTAACAAGAGGAGGAAGTTTGAAGGTTTTCCCACTTACTGGACACTTTGGCAATGGCGTTAATCTCGTTTTTCAGTGGACGCAGCTTCTCCTTGTAGTGAACTCCGGGAGTGGCAGTGCGAACAGAGGCCCATAGGGCTTGGCAGGCTGCCCACAAAGCCTGCGCTTGGTTGGCAGTGCGTTCGGAATCCGCACGCTCTGTGAAACAGAAAAATATTATTAATTAATTATATTTTATAATTGGTTTAAGCATTTTAGATGAATTGTATCAATGACGAGAGAAATACCTTGGAACTCTTCCTCAATTTCTAGATGGGAAGCATGTTTTAAGGGATTAAAAGACGCTTACAGTTCTAGCCAGGATACGAAAGCAAGTCTAGCTTTAACAAAAAGATCTCTCACCCTGAAGCGCAGCATCCATGCCTCGCAGCTTTCCCAGCATAGCGGCCAGCTGAAGCTTGTAGTTGGCCTTCTCGGTGGCCAGCTTATCCTCCAGCTCCCGTTTGAAGCTGCGCGTAAGGTCGGTCTCGCGCTGCGCCACAATATCCTTGATGTGATCGGCATGAGCCTCGGCTTGCTTTTTGAGCTGTTGGCGAAGCTGCTTGTCGGACTCGGCATGGATGTGGAAAATTTTCTTCTGGTTCTCCACGGACAGCTTGCGTCGCTCCGCCTCCAGATGGTATTCCAGCTGGGCGCGCAATGCCTCCGAATCACTATCACCGCGCAGAGAGTCTATGGCCCGCTTCAAGCGCAGTTCTCCGTCAGTTTGCAGGCGCTGCAGCTCCTTTTGGTAGGCGAGAACGTGGGTGTAGGCGTGCAGAATAAAAAGATCGAGGTCCTCCTTGGACAAATTGAGGGTCCGGTCGGCCAGGCTCAGCCCAGGGAAGATGGACTCGATCTCGTCAATGAAGTAGTTGCGCGCCTTTTCCACGCTGTGCCAGTACTTGTCGGAGACACTGGCCGTGTCCTTGTGGCGGTACAGTTCATCCTTCACGGCGGATATGTGATCCACCAGTTTCTTGATCTTGTCGCGTACTGCCTCAACCTTCTTGGCATTTTGCGCCGTGGCCGCGGCGCTCAAAGCGATTTCGCATGCAACTAAAATATCACCTTTTTTTATAAATTTTGAAAGAAAATTGAAGGAATAGCCTTACCAATTTTCTCCTGGGCCTCTCGCGCCGCTCGCTCAGCCGTGGCCACCGCTGTGTCACGGGCTCCGGCGCGATTTCTCAACTTGGTCCAAACCGTATTCTCTCCTTTTTCTACCGCCTTGTCCACCACAACGCGCACATCCTCGTTGAAGCTTAAAATGTAATTGTTGAATAGGACACAAGACCAGAATACCTAGCGCAGTTACCTCTTCAGCACGTTGATTGCATGGTTGTACTCCTTGACAGCCAGCTGTGCCGACAGCTCAATGGTCTTCTCCAGCTCGACGACCTCGCGGGGCAGCGGTTCCTCTTTCGGCTTGGCGACCGGAACCGGCTTGACGGAAGGCTTTTCAACCTGCTTGGATTCAACCTTGGTGGGTGGCTGGGTGACTGCCAAGGTCTTCTTATCGGCCTTGTCCCCCTTCACCGGCTCCACCTTAGGAGTCTTCGGCTTATCTTCGCCACTGCCGCCGCCGAAGAAACCAGTCACCTTGGAGGTTACAGAGTCAACTGAGGAAGTGACCGTGTCAAAGCCGGCCTTAACCTTGTCAACCTGCTGGTTGACGCTCTTCGTGATTCCCTGGAAAGGCGGCTCTTCCTGCAGCGCCACCTTGATGACCGTACCGGCTCCAGGGACATTTTTCTCCACCAGTTTACGGAAGTCGTCGTCGTATCTGCGGCAAGATGGTATCAAGATTTAGTTTACTGTGATACTGTGATCAAGATAGTGTTTACTTGGCGTAGGTGATGACACCGCCCACAGCAGCCAACGGAGAGACAAAGAGGACTACTTTGCCGAAGCTGGCCTCGCGCATGTTTGGCGGAGGCGGTAGGCTTTGGTATCCATATCCTTGCCGGCCTTGCTGCTGACTGCCCTGTTGCTCCCTGTTGCTCCTGCTGTGGTTCTGGCTCTGGTTAAATTGCCTGCTGCTACTTGTCGTGGTCTGCTGCAGCGTACGCTGTGAAATGGGAGAAAGTCAGATGATTCTGAGTCTATTTTGGGTGATTCCGTAAGCATCTAGCCGCCTCCCGGCACCCACGGACTTGCCACCGCCGTGGCATCTGGAACTTCTGGGTTTTGCAGCTAGTTTCGGGGCTTGGAAGATGACATAACCAGCGCCTCTTGTATTTTCGCCAACCGCCGGGTCGTGGGTGCGCGGGGGCAGCGTGACGATCGATTTTCACGTTATCACACCGACAGAAAAAAGCGCTTACCTGCAGGGCGCACTTGCACTGATCTCGCACCGCCAGTCGATACATGGTTGAGTGGGTGGGTGGGTCACGCTCTGCTCTCCTGCTCCTGCTTCTGCTTCTGATACTGCTCCCGTGAATTGAAGAATTCCCGGAAGGAAGTTAAATTTCGACCGATTCGTTCGAAGTTGGCTCGACTGCGTCAGCGCTGGGGTGTGAATGCTGCTGCTTCCTCTTCTCTTCCATCCATCACACTCACGCACCGCACGTCCACTTCCACGTCCACGTCCACGTCCTTCATGCACTACGTCCCGGTCTCCTTGAGGATCTCTTCGCTTGCGGTTCTGCTACTGGAATTTGATAATTCAATTTTGTTCATAAGGCTTGACGGAATGGTGTTTGGAACATACATACAAAGCACAATTAAAACGACATAACGGCAACTTATTTGTTTGGGATGGGACAAGAAATTCATAGACGTTCAAGGATTTTATCTTAGCTCTAAATAATCACTAAATAATACAGATAATTTATTAAAAACTGACTTTAAAATTTATTTACAACTGTCCGTGACACGAAAAATCAAAACCCTGCTCGCTGTGAATGTAATTTCCAGGCATCAGCTGTTCCGCGGGTGTTACGCGATTTGATAAGAACAAGAACTAAGGTTTTTTTTTAATTTTGGATTATTTTTATTTAACTGTATTAACTTAAAAGAATGTTGCGGACCTTTGTGGCAGGCGGTAAGTGGTTAGACCCTGGCTGCTGTCCTTTTTAACGTTTCTTATGTTTTTTAGCTCTGCGCAACATTTGTCGCCAGACGCCGGTGGCGGCAGTGGCTCCACTGCTCCAGGCCACGCAACGTGCAAGTTTGGTGACCCTCTCCAAGGCAAGCCTGTTGCCGAGTCCCTCATTGACTGCCTCTCGCCCTGTGAACCTGCTCCAATTACCTGCTCTTCAAGGTGTCTCCGGAACCGGCAGCACCAGAAGTGTCACTAAGTTCTCTCTGATTAAGGGGAAACGAAAGACCGTCAAGGCCGTGCTGAAGCGGTTCAAGCGCCTGGAGTGGGGAGCCTGGATTCGCACTCATTCCGGCCGCCAGAAGAAGCTCTTCAAGAAGTCCGCGGCTCTGCGGCGACGGCTCAAGCAGCACGTCTTCACTAACGCCACCCAAAGCTGGCTGCTGGACAAGATGGTGACCAGTTTCTGGCGGCGCCCCAAGCACTATATCAACGATCCCTACCGGCCCTACCACAGGCGAGACGAATACTTTGCCACCCAGACAAAGACGTTTAAAGTGTAAAGCAGTTTAAGTTATCAATATTAAATGCAATTGTTTCCTTTTAACCAAACAACAAAAAACAAATAATTGGAATAGAATATTTAGGGAGCCACGACTTTGTTGCAGAGCTTTCCCAGGCCGACGATCTCCGTCTCGACCACGTCTCCGGGCTTAAGGAACTCTGGAGGATTGCGGTGCATGCCCACTCCTTTGGGTGTTCCGGTAACAATAATGTCGCCCGGCAGCAGGGTAATAGTCTGGGACAATCTATTAATCACGTCATCCAGCTTGAAGATCAAGTTGCTAGTATTCCCGTCTTGCTTCAGTACTCCATTAACCCAGGTCTTGAGCGACAAATCGTAAACATTAGGCACCAGGCTCTTGTGCACCACCGACGGTCCCAAGGGCAGGAATGTGTCCATCGACTTGCCAATCAGGAACTGACCACCGTTGCGCTCCTTCTGCCAGTCACGGGCGGAAATGTCCTGGGCGACGCTATAGCCGAAAACGTAATCCATGGCCTTTTCCTTGGGCACATGCTGAGCGACCTTGCCAATGACACAAACCAGCTCAACCTCCCAGTCGATTTTCTGCACAGATTGGAATGGAAAATTTCATGTTATCTACTTGTCCAAGCATATCTTCTTATCTGGACCCTCTTCAACGCGAACTCACCGTGCTAGCCAAGTGGGCGATGACATTGCCCTGGGGGCCAGTCAAGGCGTTGTTGAATTTGCTAAAGAACAGTGGCTCCTTGGGAGCCGGTTTGTTTTGCTCGTCACAATGGTCCTGATAGTTCAAACCTTTCGATCGATACAAATAGATAAACAATATAGATGTCACCTTTGAATGACGACCTCTTACCAATGCAAATAATCTTTCCGGGATCGGTTAGGGGGGGTAGTAGCGTGACGTCATCGGTAATATCTAGTCGCGGCTGGTTGGCTGCCTTTTGGGCCAGCTCCTCCAGGTTGGGGTTCTGGGCGATGAGGGTCTTAAGGTCATTGGGCACACCATTCAACCCGGCGAGCTCTACCAAGGACTTTTGGTCCTCGGCCAGAAATCCCAGGCGCTTGCACAAATCTCCTTTCCGCAGATACTGTACGAACCTCATTCTGGCAGTCTGCATTTAGAATTGATTGATTATCACTGGAGGTGGAGTCAAATGTAGGGATCACGATTCTGCCAGCACGATTCTCACGTAATCATGGAAATAATAAAAAACAAAAGCTCCAAATAAGTTTTCCAGCACTGCCACTTGTTATTCACCCATTTCACCCACCCACCAAGCCATTGATAGCCCGTGATATCTTCCTTCGAACAACGTAATTCTTATTTAAATTTATGTAATTATTTAAGTTATTTAATTTACCCAATTAAATAATCTAAGAGAGTCCCATTTAACATTTCAGAAATGCATGGATTTTTTTATCCATTGCCTGGAAACGCGTTTTTGGCTCACGCCGATGTCCATATCTTTGCCAATTTACAACCGATTCTATTGCGGAATACCTTAAAAGATTCGTAAATCAATTCCCTAACAATCTGTTTTAAAATCTGTGTTTTAGCTCAAGCCGATGTCTATATCTTTGCCACTGTTCCAAAAAGTGGAAATTTTACATTTTTACAGTATAGAAAGTGGACATATAATATGTGAAAAACTCATTATATCATCCTTTTGCTTAAGTTTTTAAGGATATTTTTGCCATTTTGTATCCGATTTTGCACCAAGATACCATTCAATAATTGGAACTTCATTTGCTGTTAATCTTTATCAAAGATTTCTTATTAATCGAACTGTAAGCTTTATAACGTCGTTTCAAACATCGCCTATAGGCTATTTGGGCCTTTTCTCGCCACCGAACTTAGGTTTTTTAAGGAAAACTGTTGCTGCATAAACAATAACTAGACAGTACTCGAAGATACGAATGCGGTAAGGTATAACTTTCGCCGATTGGAGGTAAACAAGCAAAGTTATGGCTAATTCGGTAAAATCTATCAAAACGCAAAATCACGTAAAAGCCCGAATGTCCTTTTCTCACCCTTTCGCTTAAGTTTTTAAGGCTATTTTTGCCATTTTCTATCCGATTTTGCACCAAGATACCATTTAATAATTGGGACTTCATTTGCTGTTAATCTTCATCAAAGATTTCTTATTAATCGAACTGTAAGCTTTATAAAGTCGTTTCAAACATCGCCTATAGGCTACATGGGCCTTTTCTCGCCACCTAATTTAGGGTTTTTAGGGCATACGGTTGCTGCACATACGATAACTAGATAGTACTCGAAGATACGAATGCGGGAAGGTATAACTTTCGCCGATTGGAGGTAAACAAGCAAAGTTATGGCTAATTCGGTAAAATCTATCAAAACGCAAAATCACGTAAAAGCCCGAATGTCCTTTTCTCACCCTTTCGCTTAAGTTTTTAAGGATATTTTTGCCATTTTGTATCCGATTTTGCACCAAGATACCATTTAATAATTGGAACTTCATTTGCTGTTAATCTTTATCAAAGATTTCTTATTAATCGAACTGTAAGCTTTATAAAGTCGTTTCAAACATCGCCTATAGGCTATATGGGCCTTTTCTCGCCACCAAACTTAGGCTTTTTAGGGCATACGGTTGCTGCATATACGATAACTAGATAGTACTCGAAGATACAAATGCGGGAAGGTATAACTTTCGCCGATTGGAGGTAAACAAGCAAAGTTATGGCTAATTCGGTAAAATCTATCAACACGCAAAATCACGTATAAACCCGAATGTCCTTTTCTCACCCTTTCGCTTAAGTTTTTAAGGATATTTTTGCCATTTTGTATCCGATTTTGCACCAAGATACCATTTAATAATTGGGACTTCATTGGCTGTTAATCTTTATAAAGATTTCTTATTAATCGAACTGTAAGATTTATAAAATCGTTTCAAACATCGCCATTAGAATCGTATGTCCTTTTCCGCCACCTAACTTAGGTTTTTTAGGGCATACGGTTGATACATATACGATAACTAGATAGTACTCGAAGATACGAATGCGGGAAGGTATAACTTTTGCCGATTGGAGGTAAACAAGCAAAGTTATGGCTAATTCGGTATAATCTATCAAAACGCAAAATCACGTATAAGCCCGAATGTCCTTTTCTCACCCTTTCGCTTAAGTTTTTAAGGATATTTTTGCCATTTTGTATCCGATTTTCGCCAAGATACCTTTTAAGAATTGTAACTTCATTTGCTGTTAATCTTTATAAAAGATTTCTTATTAATCGAACTGTAAGCGTTATAAAGTCGTTTCAAACATCGCCCATAGGCTATATGGGTCTTTTCTCGCCACCCAACTTAGGTTTTTTAGGGCATACGGTTGCTGCATGTACGATAACTAGATAGTACTCGAAGATACGAATGCGGGAAGGTATAACTCTCGCCGATTGGAGGTAAACAAGCAAAGTTATGGCTAATTCGGTAAAATCTATCAAAACGCAAAATCACGTAAAAGCCCGAATGTCCTTTTCTCACCCTTTCGCTTAAGTTTATACGGATATTTTTGCCATTTTCTATCCGATTTTGCACCAAGATACCATTTAATAATTGGAACTTCATTTGCTGTTAATCTTTATTAAAGATTTCTTATTAATCGAACTGTAAGCGTTATAAAGTCATTTCAAACATCGCCCATAGGCTATATGGGTCTTTTCTCGCCACCCAACTTAGGTTTTTTAGGGCATACGGTTGCTGCATGTACGATAACTAGATAGTACTCGAAGATACGAATGCGGGAAGGTATAACTTTCGCCGATTGGAGGTAAACAAGCAAAGTTATGGCTAATTCGGTAAAATCTATCAAAACGCAAAATCACGTAAAAGCCCGAATGTCCTTTTCTCACCCTTTCGCTTAAGTTTTTAAGGATATTTTTGCCATTTTGTATCCGATTTTGCACCAAGATACCATTTAATAATTGGAACTTCATTTGCTGTTAATCTTTATCAAAGATTTCTTATTAATCGAACTGTAAGCTTTATAAAGTAGTTTCAAACATCGCCTATAGGCTATATGGGCCTTTTCTCGCCACCTAACTTAGGTTTTTTAGGGCAAACGGTTGCTGCATATACGATAACTAGATAGTACTCGAAGATACGAATGCGGGAAGGTATAACTTTCGCCGATTGGAGGTAAACAAGCAAAGTTATGGCTAATTCGGTAAAATCTATCAAAACGCAAAATCACGTAAAAGCCCGAATGTCCTTTTCTCACCCTTTCGCTTAAGTTTTTAAGGATATTTTTGCCATTTTGTATCCGATTTTGCACCAAGATACCATTTAATAATTGGAACTTCATTTGCTGTTAATCTTTATCAAAGATTTCTTATTAATCGAACTGTAAGATTTATAAAATCGTTTCAAACATCGCCATATAGGCTCATATGGGCCTTTTCTCGCCACCTAACTTAGGTTTTTTAGGGCAAACGGTTGCTACATATACGATAACTAGATAGTACTCGAAGATACGAATGCGGGAAGGTATAACTTTCGCCGATTGGAGGTAAACAAGCAAAGTTATGGCTAATTCGGTAAAATCTATCAAAACGCAAAATCACGTAAAAGCCCGAATGTCCTTTTCTCACCCTTTCGCTTAAGTTTTTAAGGATATTTTTGCCATTTTGTATCCGATTTTGCACCAAGATACCATTTAATAATTGGAACTTCATTTGCTGTTAATCTTTATCAAAGATTTCTTATTAATCGAACTGTAAGCGTTATAAAGTCGTTTCAAACATCGCCCATAGGCTATATGGGCCTTTTCTCGCCACCTAACTTAGGTTTTTTAGGGCATACGGTTGCTGCATATACGATAACTAGATAGTACTCGAAGATACGAATGCGGGAAGGTATAACTTTCGCCGATTGGAGGTAAACAAGCAAAGTTATGGCTAATTCGGTAAAATCTATCAAAACGCAAAATCACGTAAAAGCCCGAATGTCCTTTTCTCACCCTTTCGCTTAAGTTTTTAAGGATATTTTTGCCATTTTGTATCCGATTTTGCACCAAGATACCATTTAATAATTGGAACTTCATTTGCTGTTAATCTTTATCAAAGATTTCTTATTAATCGAACTGTAAGCTTTATAAAGTCGTTTCAAACATCGCCCATAGGCTATATGTGTCTTTTCTCGCCACCCAACTTAGGTTTTTTAGGGCATACGGTTGCTGCATATACGATAACTAGATAGTACTCGAAGATACGAATGCGGGAAGGTATAACTTTCGCCGATTGGAGGTAAACAAGCAAAGTTATGGCTAATTCGGTAAAATCTATCAAAACGCAAAATCACGTAAAAGCCCGAATGTCCTTTTCTCACCCTTTCGCTTAAGTTTTTAAGGATATTTTTGCCATTTTGTATCCGATTTTGCACCAAGATACCATTTAATAATTGGAACTTCATTTGCTGTTAATCTTTATCAAAGATTTCTTATTAATCGAACTGTAAGCGTTATAAAGTAGTTTCAAACATCGCCTATAGGCTATATGGGCCTTTTCTCGCCACCTAACTTAGGTTTTTTAGGGCAAACGGTTGCTGCATATACGATAACTAGATAGTACTCGAAGATACGAATGCGGGAAGGTATAACTTTCGCCGATTGGAGGTAAACAAGCAAAGTTATGGCTAATTCGGTAAAATCTATCAAAACGCAAAATCACGTAAAAGCCCGAATGTCCTTTTCTCACCCTTTCGCTTAAGTTTTTAAGGATATTTTTGCCATTTTGTATCCGATTTTGCACCAAGATACCATTTAATAATTGGAACTTCATTTGCTGTTAATCTTTATCAAAGATTAACTGTAAGATTTATAAAATCGTTTCAAACATCGCCATTAGAATCGTATGTCCTTTTCCGCCACCTAACTTAGGTTTTTTAGGGCAAACGGTTGATACATATACGATAACTAGATAGTACTCGAAGATACGAATGCGGGAAGGTATAACTTTTGCCGATTGGAGGTAAACAAGCAAAGTTATGGCTAATTCGGTATAATCTATCAAAACGCAAAATCACGTATAAGCCCGAATGTCCTTTTCTCACCCTTTCGCTTAAGTTTTTAAGGATATTTTTGCCATTTTGTATCCGATTTTGCACCAAGATACCATTTAATAATTGGAACTTCATTTGCTGTTAATCTTTATTAAAGATTTCTTATTAATCGAACTGTAAGCGTTATAAAGTCGTTTCAAACATCGCCCATAGGCTATATGGGTCTTTTCTCGCCACCCAACTTAGGTTTTTTAGGGCATACGGTTGCTGCATGTACGATAACTAGATAGTACTCGAAGATACGAATGCGGGAAGGTATAACTTTCGCCGATTGGAGGTAAACAAGCAAAGTTATGGCTAATTCGGTAAAATCTATCAAAACGCAAAATCACGTAAAAGCCCGAATGTCCTTTTCTCACCCTTTCGCTTAAGTTTTTAAGGATATTTTTGCCATTTTGTATCCGATTTTGCACCAAGATACCATTTAATAATTGGAACTTCATTTGCTGTTAATCTTTATCAAAGATTTCTTATTAATCGAACTGTAAGCGTTATAAAGTCGTTTCAAACATCGCCTATAGGCTATATGGGCCTTTTCTCGCCACCTAACTTAGGTTTTTTAGGGCATACGGTTGCTGCATATACGATAACTAGATAGTACTCGAAGATACGAATGCGGGAAGGTATAACTTTCGCCGATTGGAGGTAAACAAGCAAAGTTATGGCTAATTCGGTAAAATCTATCAAAACGCAAAATCACGTAAAAGCCCGAATGTCCTTTTCTCACCCTTTCGCTTAAGTTTTTAAGGATATTTTTGCCATTTTGTATCCGATTTTGCACCAAGATACCATTTAATAATTGGAACTTCATTTGCTGTTAATCTTTATCAAAGATTTCTTATTAATCGAACTGTAAGCTTTATAAAGTAGTTTCAAACATCGCCTATAGGCTATATGGGCCTTTTCTCGCCACCTAACTTAGGTTTTTTAGGGCAAACGGTTGCTGCATATACGATAACTAGATAGTACTCGAAGATACGAATGCGGGAAGGTATAACTTTCGCCGATTGGAGGTAAACAAGCAAAGTTATGGCTAATTCGGTAAAATCTATCAAAACGCAAAATCACGTAAAAGCCCGAATGTCCTTTTCTCACCCTTTCGCTTAAGTTTTTAAGGATATTTTTGCCATTTTGTATCCGATTTTGCACCAAGATACCATTTAATAATTGGAACTTCATTTGCTGTTAATCTTTATCAAAGATTTCTTATTAATCGAACTGTAAGCTTTATAAAGTCGTTTCAAACATCGCCATTAGAATCATATGTCCTTTTCTCGCCACCTAACTTAGGTTTTTTAGGGCAAACGGTTGCTGCATATACGATAACTAGATAGTACTCGAAGATACGAATGCGGGAAGGTATAACTTTCGCCGATTGGAGGTAAACAAGCAAAGTTATGGCTAATTCGGTAAAATCTATCAAAACGCAAAATCACGTAAAAGCCCGAATGTCCTTTTCTCACCCTTTCGCTTAAGTTTTTAAGGATATTTTTGCCATTTTGTATCCGATTTTGCACCAAGATACCATTTAATAATTGGAACTTCATTTGCTGTTAATCTTTATCAAAGATTTCTTATTAATCGAACTGTAAGCTTTATAAAGTCGTTTCAAACATCGCCCATAGGCTATATGGGCCTTTTCTCGCCACCTAACTTAGGTTTTTTAGGGCATACGGTTGCTGCATATACGATAACTAGATAGTACTCGAAGATACGAATGCGGGAAGGTATAACTTTCGCCGATTGGAGGTAAACAAGCAAAGTTATGGCTAATTCGGTAAAATCTATCAAAACGCAAAATCACGTAAAAGCCCGAATGTCCTTTTCTCACCCTTTCGCTTAAGTTTTTAAGGATATTTTTGCCATTTTCTATCCGATTTTGCACCAAGATACCATTTAATAATTGGAACTTCATTTGCTGTTAATCTTTATCAAAGATTTCTTATTAATCGAACTGTAAGCTTTATAAAGTCGTTTCAAACATCGCCCATAGGCTATATGGGCCTTTTCTCGCCACCTAACTTAGGTTTTTTAGGGCATACGGTTGCTGCATATACGATAACTAGATAGTACTCGAAGATACGAATGCGGGAAGGTATAACTTTCGCCGATTGGAGGTAAACAAGCAAAGTTATGGCTAATTCGGTAAAATCTATCAAAACGCAAAATCACGTAAAAGCCCGAATGTCCTTTTCTCACCCTTTCGCTTAAGTTTTTAAGGATATTTTTGCCATTTTGTATCCGATTTTGCACCAAGATACCATTTAATAATTGGAACTTCATTTGCTGTTAATCTTTATCAAAGATTTCTTATTAATCGAACTGTAAGCTTTATAAAGTAGTTTCAAACATCGCCTATAGGCTATATGGGCCTTTTCTCGCCACCTAACTTAGGTTTTTTAGGGCAAACGGTTGCTGCATATACGATAACTAGATAGTACTCGAAGATACGAATGCGGGAAGGTATAACTTTCGCCGATTGGAGGTAAACAAGCAAAGTTATGGCTAATTCGGTAAAATCTATCAAAACGCAAAATCACGTAAAAGCCCGAATGTCCTTTTCTCACCCTTTCGCTTAAGTTTTTAAGGATATTTTTGCCATTTTGTATCCGATTTTGCACCAAGATACCATTTAATAATTGGAACTTCATTTGCTGTTAATCTTTATCAAAGATTTCTTATTAATCGAACTGTAAGCTTTATAAAGTCGTTTCAAACATCGCCTATAGGCTCATATGGGCCTTTTCTCGCCACCTAACTTAGGTTTTTTAGGGCAAACGGTTGCTGCATATACGATAACTAGATAGTACTCGAAGATACGAATGCGGGAAGGTATAACTTTCGCCGATTGGAGGTAAACAAGCAAAGTTATGGCTAATTCGGTAAAATCTATCAAAACGCAAAATCACGTAAAAGCCCGAATGTCCTTTTCTCACCCTTTCGCTTAAGTTTTTAAGGATATTTTTGCCATTTTGTATCCGATTTTGCACCAAGATACCATTTAATAATTGGAACTTCATTTGCTGTTAATCTTTATCAAAGATTTCTTATTAATCGAACTGTAAGCTTTATAAAGTCGTTTCAAACATCGCCCATAGGCTATATGGGCCTTTTCTCGCCACCTAACTTAGGTTTTTTAGGGCATACGGTTGCTGCATATACGATAACTAGATAGTACTCGAAGATACGAATGCGGGAAGGTATAACTTTCGCCGATTGGAGGTAAACAAGCAAAGTTATGGCTAATTCGGTAAAATCTATCAAAACGCAAAATCACGTAAAAGCCCGAATGTCCTTTTCTCACCCTTTCGCTTAAGTTTTTAAGGATATTTTTGCCATTTTGTATCCGATTTTGCACCAAGATACCATTTAATAATTGGAACTTCATTTGCTGTTAATCTTTATCAAAGATTTCTTATTAATCGAACTGTAAGCTTTATAAAGTCGTTTCAAACATCGCCCATAGGCTATATGGGCCTTTTCTCGCCACCTAACTTAGGTTTTTTAGGGCATACGGTTGCTGCATATACGATAACTAGATAGTACTCGAAGATACGAATGCGGGAAGGTATAACTTTCGCCGATTGGAGGTAAACAAGCAAAGTTATGGCTAATTCGGTAAAATCTATCAAAACGCAAAATCACGTAAAAGCCCGAATGTCCTTTTCTCACCCTTTCGCTTAAGTTTTTAAGGATATTTTTGCCATTTTGTATCCGATTTTGCACCAAGATACCATTTAATAATTGGAACTTCATTTGCTGTTAATCTTTATCAAAGATTTCTTATTAATCGAACTGTAAGCGTTATAAAGTAGTTTCAAACATCGCCTATAGGCTATATGGGCCTTTTCTCGCCACCTAACTTAGGTTTTTTAGGGCAAACGGTTGCTGCATATACGATAACTAGATAGTACTCGAAGATACGAATGCGGGAAGGTATAACTTTCGCCGATTGGAGGTAAACAAGCAAAGTTATGGCTAATTCGGTAAAATCTATCAAAACGCAAAATCACGTAAAAGCCCGAATGTCCTTTTCTCACCCTTTCGCTTAAGTTTTTAAGGATATTTTTGCCATTTTGTATCCGATTTTGCACCAAGATACCATTTAATAATTGGAACTTCATTTGCTGTTAATCTTTATCAAAGATTTCTTATTAATCGAACTGTAAGCTTTATAAAATCGTTTCAAACATCGCCTATAGGCTCATATGGGCCTTTTCTCGCCACCTAACTTAGGTTTTTTAGGGCAAACGGTTGCTGCATATACGATAACTAGATAGTACTCGAAGATACGAATGCGGGAAGGTATAACTTTCGCCGATTGGAGGTAAACAAGCAAAGTTATGGCTAATTCGGTAAAATCTATCAAAACGCAAAATCACGTAAAAGCCCGAATGTCCTTTTCTCACCCTTTCGCTTAAGTTTTTAAGGATATTTTTGCCATTTTGTATCCGATTTTGCACCAAGATACCATTTAATAATTGGAACTTCATTTGCTGTTAATCTTTATCAAAGATTTCTTATTAATCGAACTGTAAGCTTTATAAAGTCGTTTCAAACATCGCCTATAGGCTATATGGGCCTTTTCTCGCCACCTAACTTAGGTTTTTTAGGGCATACGGTTGCTGCATATACGATAACTAGATAGTACTCGAAGATACGAATGCGGGAAGGTATAACTTTCGCCGATTGGAGGTAAACAAGCAAAGTTATGGCTAATTCGGTAAAATCTATCAAAACGCAAAATCACGTAAAAGCCCGAATGTCCTTTTCTCACCCTTTCGCTTAAGTTTTTAAGGATATTTTTGCCATTTTGTATCCGATTTTGCACCAAGATACCATTTAATAATTGGAACTTCATTTGCTGTTAATCTTTATCAAAGATTTCTTATTAATCGAACTGTAAGCTTTATAAAGTCGTTTCAAACATCGCCTATAGGCTATATGGGCCTTTTCTCGCCACCTAACTTAGGTTTTTTAGGGCATACGGTTGCTGCATATACGATAACTAGATAGTACTCGAAGATACGAATGCGGGAAGGTATAACTTTCGCCGATTGGAGGTAAACAAGCAAAGTTATGGCTAATTCGGTAAAATCTATCAAAACGCAAAATCACGTAAAAGCCCGAATGTCCTTTTCTCACCCTTTCGCTTAAGTTTTTAAGGATATTTTTGCCATTTTGTATCCGATTTTGCACCAAGATACCATTTAATAATTGGAACTTCATTTGCTGTTAATCTTTATCAAAGATTTCTTATTAATCGAACTGTAAGCGTTATAAAGTCATTTCAAACATCGCCCATAGGCTATATGGGCCTTTTCTCGCCACCTAACTTAGGTTTTTTAGGGCATACGGTTGCTGCATATACGATAACTAGATAGTACTCGAAGATACGAATGCGGGAAGGTATAACTTTCGCCGATTGGAGGTAAACAAGCAAAGTTATGGCTAATTCGGTAAAATCTATCAAAACGCAAAATCACGTAAAAGCCCGAATGTCCTTTTCTCACCCTTTCGCTTAAGTTTTTAAGGATATTTTTGCCATTTTGTATCCGATTTTGCACCAAGATACCATTTAATAATTGGAACTTCATTTGCTGTTAATCTTTATCAAAGATTTCTTATTAATCGAACTGTAAGCGTTATAAAGTAGTTTCAAACATCGCCTATAGGCTATATGGGCCTTTTCTCGCCACCTAACTTAGGTTTTTTAGGGCAAACGGTTGCTGCATATACGATAACTAGATAGTACTCGAAGATACGAATGCGGGAAGGTATAACTTTCGCCGATTGGAGGTAAACAAGCAAAGTTATGGCTAATTCGGTAAAATCTATCAAAACGCAAAATCACGTAAAAGCCCGAATGTCCTTTTCTCACCCTTTCGCTTAAGTTTTTAAGGATATTTTTGCCATTTTGTATCCGATTTTGCACCAAGATACCATTTAATAATTGGAACTTCATTTGCTGTTAATCTTTATCAAAGATTTCTTATTAATCGAACTGTAAGCGTTATAAAGTAGTTTCAAACATCGCCTATAGGCTATATGGGCCTTTTCTCGCCACCTAACTTAGGTTTTTTAGGGCAAACGGTTGCTGCATATACGATAACTAGATAGTACTCGAAGATACGAATGCGGGAAGGTATAACTTTCGCCGATTGGAGGTAAACAAGCAAAGTTATGGCTAATTCGGTAAAATCTATCAAAACGCAAAATCACGTAAAAGCCCGAATGTCCTTTTCTCACCCTTTCGCTTAAGTTTTTAAGGATATTTTTGCCATTTTGTATCCGATTTTGCACCAAGATACCATTTAATAATTGGAACTTCATTTGCTGTTAATCTTTATCAAAGATTTCTTATTAATCGAACTGTAAGCGTTATAAAGTAGTTTCAAACATCGCCTATAGGCTATATGGGCCTTTTCTCGCCACCTAACTTAGGTTTTTTAGGGCAAACGGTTGCTGCATATACGATAACTAGATAGTACTCGAAGATACGAATGCGGGAAGGTATAACTTTCGCCGATTGGAGGTAAACAAGCAAAGTTATGGCTAATTCGGTAAAATCTATCAAAACGCAAAATCACGTAAAAGCCCGAATGTCCTTTTCTCACCCTTTCGCTTAAGTTTTTAAGGATATTTTTGCCATTTTGTATCCGATTTTGCACCAAGATACCATTTAATAATTGGAACTTCATTTGCTGTTAATCTTCATCAAAGATTTCTTATTAATCGAACTGTAAGCTTTATAAAGTCGTTTCAAACATCGCCAATAGGCTATATGGGCCTTTTCTCGCCACCTAACTTAGGTTTTTTAGGGCAAACGGTTGCTGCATATACGATAACTAGACAGTACTCGAAGATACGAATGCGGGAAGGTATAACTTTCGCCGATTGGAGGTAAACAAGCAAAGTTATGGCTAATTCGGTAAAATCTATCAAAACGCAAAATCACGTAAAAGCCCGAATGTCCTTTTCTCACCCTTTCGCTTAAGTTTTTAAGGCTATTTTTGCCATTTTCTATCCGATTTTGCACCAAGATACCATTTAATAATTGGGACTTCATTTGCTGTTAATCTTCATCAAAGATTTCTTATTAATCGAACTGTAAGCTTTATAAAGTCGTTTCAAACATCGCCTATAGGCTATATGGGCCTTTTCTCGCCACCTAACTTAGGTTTTTTAGGGCAAACGGTTGCTGCATATACGATAACTAGACAGTACTCGAAGATACGAATGCGGGAAGGTATAACTTTCGCCGATTGGAGGTAAACAAGCAAAGTTATGGCTAATTCGGTAAAATCTATCAAAACGCAAAATCACGTAAAAGCCCGAATGTCCTTTTCTCACCCTTTCGCTTAAGTTTTTAAGGCTATTTTTGCCATTTTCTATCCGATTTTGCACCAAGATACCATTTAATAATTGGGACTTCATTTGCTGTTAATCTTCATCAAAGATTTCTTATTAATCGAACTGTAAGCTTTATAAAGTCGTTTCAAACATCGCCAACAGGCTATATGGGCCTTTTCTCGCCACCTAACTTAGGTTTTTTAGGGCAAACGGTTGCTGCATATACGATAACTAGATAGTACTCGAAGATACGAATGCGGGAAGGTATAACTTTCGCCGATTGGAGGTAAACAAGCAAAGTTATGGCTAATTCGGTAAAATCTATCAAAACGCAAAATCACGTAAAAGCCCGAATGTCCTTTTCTCACCCTTTCGCTTAAGTTTTTAAGGATATTTTTGCCATTTTGTATCCGATTTTGCACCAAGATACCATTTAATAATTGGAACTTCATTTGCTGTTAATCTTCATCAAAGATTTCTTATTAATCGAACTGTAAGCTTTATAAAGTAGTTTCAAACATCGCCTATAGGCTATATGGGCCTTTTCTCGCCACCTAACTTAGGTTTTTTAGGGCAAACGGTTGCTGCATATACGATAACTAGATAGTACTCGAAGATACGAATGCGGGAAGGTATAACTTTCGCCGATTGGAGGTAAACAAGCAAAGTTATGGCTAATTCGGTAAAATCTATCAAAACGCAAAATCACGTAAAAGCCCGAATGTCCTTTTCTCACCCTTTCGCTTAAGTTTTTAAGGATATTTTTGCCATTTTGTATCCGATTTTGCACCAAGATACCATTTAATAATTGGAACTTCATTTGCTGTTAATCTTTATCAAAGATTTCTTATTAATCGAACTGTAAGCTTTATAAAGTAGTTTCAAACATCGCCTATAGGCTATATGGGCCTTTTCTCGCCACCTAACTTAGGTTTTTTAGGGCAAACGGTTGCTGCATATACGATAACTAGATAGTACTCGAAGATACGAATGCGGGAAGGTATAACTTTCGCCGATTGGAGGTAAACAAGCAAAGTTATGGCTAATTCGGTAAAATCTATCAAAACGCAAAATCACGTAAAAGCCCGAATGTCCTTTTCTCACCCTTTCGCTTAAGTTTTTAAGGATATTTTTGCCATTTTCTATCCGATTTTGCACCAAGATACCATTTAATAATTGGAACTTCATTTGCTGTTAATCTTCATCAAAGATTTCTTATTAATCGAACTGTAAGCTTTATAAAGTAGTTTCAAACATCGCCTATAGGCTATATGGGCCTTTTCTCGCCACCTAACTTAGGTTTTTTAGGGCAAACGGTTGCTGCATATACGATAACTAGATAGTACTCGAAGATACGAATGCGGGAAGGTATAACTTTCGCCGATTGGAGGTAAACAAGCAAAGTTATGGCTAATTCGGTAAAATCTATCAAAACGCAAAATCACGTAAAAGCCCGAATGTCCTTTTCTCACCCTTTCGCTTAAGTTTTTAAGGCTATTTTTGCCATTTTCTATCCGATTTTGCACCAAGATACCATTTAATAATTGGGACTTCATTTGCTGTTAATCTTCATCAAAGATTTCTTATTAATCGAACTGTAAGCTTTATAAAGTCGTTTCAAACATCGCCAATAGGCTATATGGGCCTTTTCTCGCCACCTAACTTAGGTTTTTTAGGGCAAACGGTTGCTGCATATACGATAACTAGATAGTACTCGAAGATACGAATGCGGGAAGGTATAACTTTCGCCGATTGGAGGTAAACAAGCAAAGTTATGGCTAATTCGGTAAAATCTATCAAAACGCAAAATCACGTAAAAGCCCGAATGTCCTTTTCTCACCCTTTCGCTTAAGTTTTTAAGGATATTTTTGCCATTTTCTATCCGATTTTGCACCAAGATACCATTTAATAATTGGAACTTCATTTGCTGTTAATCTTTATCAAAGATTTCTTATTAATCGAACTGTAAGCTTTATAAAGTCGTTTCAAACATCGCCTATAGGCTATATGGGCCTTTTCTCGCCACCTAACTTAGGTTTTTTAGGGCATACGGTTGCTGCATATACGATAACTAGATAGTACTCGAAGATACGAATGCGGGAAGGTATAACTTTCGCCGATTGGAGGTAAACAAGCAAAGTTATGGCTAATTCGGTAAAATCTATCAAAACGCAAAATCACGTAAAAGCCCGAATGTCCTTTTCTCACCCTTTCGCTTAAGTTTTTAAGGATATTTTTGCCATTTTGTATCCGATTTTGCACCAAGATACCATTTAATAATTGGAACTTCATTTGCTGTTAATCTTTATCAAAGATTTCTTATTAATCGAACTGTAAGCTTTATAAAGTAGTTTCAAACATCGCCTATAGGCTATATGGGCCTTTTCTCGCCACCTAACTTAGGTTTTTTAGGGCATACGGTTGCTGCATATACGATAACTAGATAGTACTCGAAGATACGAATGCGGGAAGGTATAACTTTCGCCGATTGGAGGTAAACAAGCAAAGTTATGGCTAATTCGGTAAAATCTATCAAAACGCAAAATCACGTAAAAGCCCGAATGTCCTTTTCTCACCCTTTCGCTTAAGTTTTTAAGGATATTTTTGCCATTTTGTATCCGATTTTGCACCAAGATACCATTTAATAATTGGAACTTCATTTGCTGTTAATCTTTATCAAAGATTTCTTATTAATCGAACTGTAAGCTTTATAAAGTCGTTTCAAACATCGCCTATAGGCTATATGGGCCTTTTCTCGCCACCTAACTTAGGTTTTTTAGGGCAAACGGTTGCTGCATATACGATAACTAGATAGTACTCGAAGATACGAATGCGGGAAGGTATAACTTTCGCCGATTGGAGGTAAACAAGCAAAGTTATGGCTAATTCGGTAAAATCTATCAAAACGCAAAATCACGTAAAAGCCCGAATGTCCTTTTCTCACCCTTTCGCTTAAGTTTTTAAGGATATTTTTGCCATTTTGTATCCGATTTTGCACCAAGATACCATTTAATAATTGGAACTTCATTTGCTGTTAATCTTTATCAAAGATTTCTTATTAATCGAACTGTAAGCTTTATAAAGTAGTTTCAAACATCGCCTATAGGCTATATGGGCCTTTTCTCGCCACCTAACTTAGGTTTTTTAGGGCATACGGTTGCTGCATATACGATAACTAGATAGTACTCGAAGATACGAATGCGGGAAGGTATAACTTTCGCCGATTGGAGGTAAACAAGCAAAGTTATGGCTAATTCGGTAAAATCTATCAAAACGCAAAATCACGTAAAAGCCCGAATGTCCTTTTCTCACCCTTTCGCTTAAGTTTTTAAGGATATTTTTGCCATTTTGTATCCGATTTTGCACCAAGATACCATTTAATAATTGGAACTTCATTTGCTGTTAATCTTCATCAAAGATTTCTTATTAATCGAACTGTAAGCTTTATAAAGTCGTTTCAAACATCGCCTATAGGCTATATGGGCCTTTTCTCGCCACCTAACTTAGGTTTTTTAGGGCAAACGGTTGCTGCATATACGATAACTAGATAGTACTCGAAGATACGAATGCGGGAAGGTATAACTTTCGCCGATTGGAGGTAAACAAGCAAAGTTATGGCTAATTCGGTAAAATCTATCAAAACGCAAAATCACGTAAAAGCCCGAATGTCCTTTTCTCACCCTTTCGCTTAAGTTTTTAAGGCTATTTTTGCCATTTTCTATCCGATTTTGCACCAAGATACCATTTAATAATTGGAACTTCATTTGCTGTTAATCTTCATCAAAGATTTCTTATTAATCGAACTGTAAGCTTTATAAAGTCGTTTCAAACATCGCCTATAGGCTATATGGGCCTTTTCTCGCCACCTAACTTAGGTTTTTTAGGGCATACGGTTGCTGCATATACGATAACTAGATAGTAC
The DNA here is from genome assembly GCA_035047325.1 of Drosophila vallismaia. Classification (NCBI taxonomy): domain Eukaryota; kingdom Metazoa; phylum Arthropoda; class Insecta; order Diptera; family Drosophilidae; genus Drosophila; species Drosophila vallismaia. The sequence continues at coordinate 27,612 of JAWNPU010000002.1, read as the reverse complement.
TCGAAGATACGAATGCGGGAAGGTATAACTTTCGCCGATTGGAGGTAAACAAGCAAAGTTATGGCTAATTCGGTAAAATCTATCAAAACGCAAAATCACGTAAAAGCCCGAATGTCCTTTTCTCACCCTTTCGCTTAAGTTTTTAAGGATATTTTTGCCATTTTGTATCCGATTTTGCACCAAGATACCATTTAATAATTGGAACTTCATTTGCTGTTAATCTTTATCAAAGATTTCTTATTAATCGATCTGTAAGCTTTATAAAGTAGTTTCAAACATCGCCTATAGGCTATATGGGCCTTTTCTCGCCACCTAACTTAGGTTTTTTAGGGCATACGGTTGCTGCATATACGATAACTAGATAGTACTCGAAGATACGAATGCGGGAAGGTATAACTTTCGCCGATTGGAGGTAAACAAGCAAAGTTATGGCTAATTCGGTAAAATCTATCAAAACGCAAAATCACGTAAAAGCCCGAATGTCCTTTTCTCACCCTTTCGCTTAAGTTTTTAAGGATATTTTTGCCATTTTGTATCCGATTTTGCACCAAGATACCATTTAATAATTGGAACTTCATTTGCTGTTAATCTTTATCAAAGATTTCTTATTAATCGAACTGTAAGCTTTATAAAGTCGTTTCAAACATCGCCTATAGGCTATATGGGCCTTTTCTCGCCACCTAACTTAGGTTTTTTAGGGCATACGGTTGCTGCATATACGATAACTAGATAGTACTCGAAGATACGAATGCGGGAAGGTATAACTTTCGCCGATTGGAGGTAAACAAGCAAAGTTATGGCTAATTCGGTAAAATCTATCAAAACGCAAAATCACGTAAAAGCCCGAATGTCCTTTTCTCACCCTTTCGCTTAAGTTTTTAAGGATATTTTTGCCATTTTGTATCCGATTTTGCACCAAGATACCATTTAATAATTGGAACTTCATTTGCTGTTAATCTTTATCAAAGATTTCTTATTAATCGAACTGTAAGCTTTATAAAGTTGTTTCAAACATCGCCTATAGGCTATATGGGCCTTTTCTCGCCACCTAACTTAGGTTTTTTAGGGCAAACGGTTGCTGCATATACGATAACTAGATAGTACTCGAAGATACGAATGCGGGAAGGTATAACTTTCGCCGATTGGAGGTAAACAAGCAAAGTTATGGCTAATTCGGTAAAATCTATCAAAACGCAAAATCACGTAAAAGCCCGAATGTCCTTTTCTCACCCTTTCGCTTAAGTTTTTAAGGATATTTTTGCCATTTTGTATCCGATTTTGCACCAAGATACCATTTAATAATTGGAACTTCATTTGCTGTTAATCTTTATCAAAGATTTCTTATTAATCGAACTGTAAGCTTTATAAAGTCGTTTCAAACATCGCCTATAGGCTATATGGGCCTTTTCTCGCCACCTAACTTAGGTTTTTTAGGGCAAACGGTTGCTGCATATACGATAACTAGATAGTACTCGAAGATACGAATGCGGGAAGGTATAACTTTCGCCGATTGGAGGTAAACAAGCAAAGTTATGGCTAATTCGGTAAAATCTATCAAAACGCAAAATCACGTAAAAGCCCGAATGTCCTTTTCTCACCCTTTCGCTTAAGTTTTTAAGGATATTTTTGCCATTTTGTATCCGATTTTGCACCAAGATACCATTTAATAATTGGAACTTCATTTGCTGTTAATCTTTATCAAAGATTTCTTATTAATCGAACTGTAAGCTTTATAAAGTCGTTTCAAACATCGCCTATAGGCTATATGGGCCTTTTCTCGCCACCTAACTTAGGTTTTTTAGGGCATACGGTTGCTGCATATACGATAACTAGATAGTACTCGAAGATACGAATGCGGGAAGGTATAACTTTCGCCGATTGGAGGTAAACAAGCAAAGTTATGGCTAATTCGGTAAAATCTATCAAAACGCAAAATCACGTAAAAGCCCGAATGTCCTTTTCTCACCCTTTCGCTTAAGTTTTTAAGGATATTTTTGCCATTTTGTATCCGATTTTGCACCAAGATACCATTTAATAATTGGAACTTCATTTGCTGTTAATCTTTATCAAAGATTTCTTATTAATCGAACTGTAAGCTTTATAAAGTAGTTTCAAACATCGCCTATAGGCTATATGGGCCTTTTCTCGCCACCTAACTTAGGTTTTTTAGGGCAAACGGTTGCTGCATATACGATAACTAGATAGTACTCGAAGATACGAATGCGGGAAGGTATAACTTTCGCCGATTGGAGGTAAACAAGCAAAGTTATGGCTAATTCGGTAAAATCTATCAAAACGCAAAATCACGTAAAAGCCCGAATGTCCTTTTCTCACCCTTTCGCTTAAGTTTTTAAGGATATTTTTGCCATTTTGTATCCGATTTTGCACCAAGATACCATTTAATAATTGGAACTTCATTTGCTGTTAATCTTTATCAAAGATTTCTTATTAATCGAACTGTAAGCTTTATATAAAGTAGTTTCAAACATCGCCTATAGGCTATATGGGCCTTTTCTCGCCACCTAACTTAGGTTTTTTAGGGCAAACGGTTGCTGCATATACGATAACTAGATAGTACTCGAAGATACGAATGCGGGAAGGTATAACTTTCGCCGATTGGAGGTAAACAAGCAAAGTTATGGCTAATTCGGTAAAATCTATCAAAACGCAAAATCACGTAAAAGCCCGAATGTCCTTTTCTCACCCTTTCGCTTAAGTTTTTAAGGATATTTTTGCCATTTTGTATCCGATTTTGCACCAAGATACCATTTAATAATTGGAACTTCATTTGCTGTTAATCTTTATCAAAGATTTCTTATTAATCGAACTGTAAGCTTTATAAAGTCGTTTCAAACATCGCCTATAGGCTATATGGGCCTTTTCTCGCCACCTAACTTAGGTTTTTTAGGGCATACGGTTGCTGCATATACGATAACTAGATAGTACTCGAAGATACGAATGCGGGAAGGTATAACTTTCGCCGATTGGAGGTAAACAAGCAAAGTTATGGCTAATTCGGTAAAATCTATCAAAACGCAAAATCACGTAAAAGCCCGAATGTCCTTTTCTCACCCTTTCGCTTAAGTTTTTAAGGATATTTTTGCCATTTTGTATCCGATTTTGCACCAAGATACCATTTAATAATTGGAACTTCATTTGCTGTTAATCTTTATCAAAGATTTCTTATTAATCGAACTGTAAGCTTTATAAAGTCGTTTCAAACATCGCCTATAGGCTATATGGGCCTTTTCTCGCCACCTAACTTAGGTTTTTTAGGGCATACGGTTGCTGCATATACGATAACTAGATAGTACTCGAAGATACGAATGCGGGAAGGTATAACTTTCGCCGATTGGAGGTAAACAAGCAAAGTTATGGCTAATTCGGTAAAATCTATCAAAACGCAAAATCACGTAAAAGCCCGAATGTCCTTTTCTCACCCTTTCGCTTAAGTTTTTAAGGATATTTTTGCCATTTTGTATCCGATTTTGCACCAAGATACCATTTAATAATTGGAACTTCATTTGCTGTTAATCTTTATCAAAGATTTCTTATTAATCGAACTGTAAGCTTTATAAAGTAGTTTCAAACATCGCCTATAGGCTATATGGGCCTTTTCTCGCCACCTAACTTAGGTTTTTTAGGGCAAACGGTTGCTGCATATACGATAACTAGATAGTACTCGAAGATACGAATGCGGGAAGGTATAACTTTCGCCGATTGGAGGTAAACAAGCAAAGTTATGGCTAATTCGGTAAAATCTATCAAAACGCAAAATCACGTAAAAGCCCGAATGTCCTTTTCTCACCCTTTCGCTTAAGTTTTTAAGGATATTTTTGCCATTTTGTATCCGATTTTGCACCAAGATACCATTTAATAATTGGAACTTCATTTGCTGTTAATCTTTATCAAAGATTTCTTATTAATCGAACTGTAAGCGTTATAAAGTAGTTTCAAACATCGCCTATAGGCTATATGGGCCTTTTCTCGCCACCTAACTTAGGTTTTTTAGGGCAAACGGTTGCTGCATATACGATAACTAGATAGTACTCGAAGATACGAATGCGGGAAGGTATAACTTTCGCCGATTGGAGGTAAACAAGCAAAGTTATGGCTAATTCGGTAAAATCTATCAAAACGCAAAATCACGTAAAAGCCCGAATGTCCTTTTCTCACCCTTTCGCTTAAGTTTTTAAGGATATTTTTGCCATTTTGTATCCGATTTTGCACCAAGATACCATTTAATAATTGGAACTTCATTTGCTGTTAATCTTTATCAAAGATTTCTTATTAATCGAACTGTAAGCTTTATAAAGTCGTTTCAAACATCGCCTATAGGCTATATGGGCCTTTTCTCGCCACCTAACTTAGGTTTTTTAGGGCATACGGTTGCTGCATATACGATAACTAGATAGTACTCGAAGATACGAATGCGGGAAGGTATAACTTTCGCCGATTGGAGGTAAACAAGCAAAGTTATGGCTAATTCGGTAAAATCTATCAAAACGCAAAATCACGTAAAAGCCCGAATGTCCTTTTCTCACCCTTTCGCTTAAGTTTTTAAGGATATTTTTGCCATTTTGTATCCGATTTTGCACCAAGATACCATTTAATAATTGGAACTTCATTTGCTGTTAATCTTTATCAAAGATTTCTTATTAATCGAACTGTAAGCTTTATAAAGTCGTTTCAAACATCGCCTATAGGCTATATGGGCCTTTTCTCGCCACCTAACTTAGGTTTTTTAGGGCATACGGTTGCTGCATATACGATAACTAGATAGTACTCGAAGATACGAATGCGGGAAGGTATAACTTTCGCCGATTGGAGGTAAACAAGCAAAGTTATGGCTAATTCGGTAAAATCTATCAAAACGCAAAATCACGTAAAAGCCCGAATGTCCTTTTCTCACCCTTTCGCTTAAGTTTTTAAGGATATTTTTGCCATTTTGTATCCGATTTTGCACCAAGATACCATTTAATAATTGGAACTTCATTTGCTGTTAATCTTTATCAAAGATTTCTTATTAATCGAACTGTAAGCTTTATAAAGTAGTTTCAAACATCGCCTATAGGCTATATGGGCCTTTTCTCGCCACCTAACTTAGGTTTTTTAGGGCAAACGGTTGCTGCATATACGATAACTAGATAGTACTCGAAGATACGAATGCGGGAAGGTATAACTTTCGCCGATTGGAGGTAAACAAGCAAAGTTATGGCTAATTCGGTAAAATCTATCAAAACGCAAAATCACGTAAAAGCCCGAATGTCCTTTTCTCACCCTTTCGCTTAAGTTTTTAAGGATATTTTTGCCATTTTGTATCCGATTTTGCACCAAGATACCATTTAATAATTGGAACTTCATTTGCTGTTAATCTTTATCAAAGATTTCTTATTAATCGAACTGTAAGCTTTATAAAGTAGTTTCAAACATCGCCTATAGGCTATATGGGCCTTTTCTCGCCACCTAACTTAGGTTTTTTAGGGCATACGGTTGCTGCATATACGATAACTAGATAGTACTCGAAGATACGAATGCGGGAAGGTATAACTTTCGCCGATTGGAGGTAAACAAGCAAAGTTATGGCTAATTCGGTAAAATCTATCAAAACGCAAAATCACGTAAAAGCCCGAATGTCCTTTTCTCACCCTTTCGCTTAAGTTTTTAAGGATATTTTTGCCATTTTGTATCCGATTTTGCACCAAGATACCATTTAATAATTGGAACTTCATTTGCTGTTAATCTTTATCAAAGATTTCTTATTAATCGAACTGTAAGCTTTATAAAGTCGTTTCAAACATCGCCTATAGGCTATATGGGCCTTTTCTCGCCACCTAACTTAGGTTTTTTAGGGCATACGGTTGCTGCATATACGATAACTAGATAGTACTCGAAGATACGAATGCGGGAAGGTATAACTTTCGCCGATTGGAGGTAAACAAGCAAAGTTATGGCTAATTCGGTAAAATCTATCAAAACGCAAAATCACGTAAAAGCCCGAATGTCCTTTTCTCACCCTTTCGCTTAAGTTTTTAAGGATATTTTTGCCATTTTGTATCCGATTTTGCACCAAGATACCATTTAATAATTGGAACTTCATTTGCTGTTAATCTTTATCAAAGATTTCTTATTAATCGAACTGTAAGCTTTATAAAGTAGTTTCAAACATCGCCTATAGGCTATATGGGCCTTTTCTCGCCACCTAACTTAGGTTTTTTAGGGCAAACGGTTGCTGCATATACGATAACTAGATAGTACTCGAAGATACGAATGCGGGAAGGTATAACTTTCGCCGATTGGAGGTAAACAAGCAAAGTTATGGCTAATTCGGTAAAATCTATCAAAACGCAAAATCACGTAAAAGCCCGAATGTCCTTTTCTCACCCTTTCGCTTAAGTTTTTAAGGATATTTTTGCCATTTTGTATCCGATTTTGCACCAAGATACCATTTAATAATTGGAACTTCATTTGCTGTTAATCTTTATCAAAGATTTCTTATTAATCGAACTGTAAGCTTTATAAAGTAGTTTCAAACATCGCCTATAGGCTATATGGGCCTTTTCTCGCCACCTAACTTAGGTTTTTTAGGGCAAACGGTTGCTGCATATACGATAACTAGATAGTACTCGAAGATACGAATGCGGGAAGGTATAACTTTCGCCGATTGGAGGTAAACAAGCAAAGTTATGGCTAATTCGGTAAAATCTATCAAAACGCAAAATCACGTAAAAGCCCGAATGTCCTTTTCTCACCCTTTCGCTTAAGTTTTTAAGGATATTTTTGCCATTTTGTATCCGATTTTGCACCAAGATACCATTTAATAATTGGAACTTCATTTGCTGTTAATCTTTATCAAAGATTTCTTATTAATCGAACTGTAAGCTTTATAAAGTCGTTTCAAACATCGCCTATAGGCTATATGGGCCTTTTCTCGCCACCTAACTTAGGTTTTTTAGGGCATACGGTTGCTGCATATACGATAACTAGATAGTACTCGAAGATACGAATGCGGGAAGGTATAACTTTCGCCGATTGGAGGTAAACAAGCAAAGTTATGGCTAATTCGGTAAAATCTATCAAAACGCAAAATCACGTAAAAGCCCGAATGTCCTTTTCTCACCCTTTCGCTTAAGTTTTTAAGGATATTTTTGCCATTTTGTATCCGATTTTGCACCAAGATACCATTTAATAATTGGAACTTCATTTGCTGTTAATCTTTATCAAAGATTTCTTATTAATCGAACTGTAAGCTTTATAAAGTAGTTTCAAACATCGCCTATAGGCTATATGGGCCTTTTCTCGCCACCTAACTTAGGTTTTTTAGGGCATACGGTTGCTGCATATACGATAACTAGATAGTACTCGAAGATACGAATGCGGGAAGGTATAACTTTCGCCGATTGGAGGTAAACAAGCAAAGTTATGGCTAATTCGGTAAAATCTATCAAAACGCAAAATCACGTAAAAGCCCGAATGTCCTTTTCTCACCCTTTCGCTTAAGTTTTTAAGGATATTTTTGCCATTTTGTATCCGATTTTGCACCAAGATACCATTTAATAATTGGAACTTCATTTGCTGTTAATCTTTATCAAAGATTTCTTATTAATCGAACTGTAAGCTTTATAAAGTAGTTTCAAACATCGCCTATAGGCTATATGGGCCTTTTCTCGCCACCTAACTTAGGTTTTTTAGGGCAAACGGTTGCTGCATATACGATAACTAGATAGTACTCGAAGATACGAATGCGGGAAGGTATAACTTTCGCCGATTGGAGGTAAACAAGCAAAGTTATGGCTAATTCGGTAAAATCTATCAAAACGCAAAATCACGTAAAAGCCCGAATGTCCTTTTCTCACCCTTTCGCTTAAGTTTTTAAGGATATTTTTGCCATTTTGTATCCGATTTTGCACCAAGATACCATTTAATAATTGGAACTTCATTTGCTGTTAATCTTTATCAAAGATTTCTTATTAATCGAACTGTAAGCTTTATAAAGTAGTTTCAAACATCGCCTATAGGCTATATGGGCCTTTTCTCGCCACCTAACTTAGGTTTTTTAGGGCAAACGGTTGCTGCATATACGATAACTAGATAGTACTCGAAGATACGAATGCGGGAAGGTATAACTTTCGCCGATTGGAGGTAAACAAGCAAAGTTATGGCTAATTCGGTAAAATCTATCAAAACGCAAAATCACGTAAAAGCCCGAATGTCCTTTTCTCACCCTTTCGCTTAAGTTTTTAAGGATATTTTTGCCATTTTGTATCCGATTTTGCACCAAGATACCATTTAATAATTGGAACTTCATTTGCTGTTAATCTTTATCAAAGATTTCTTATTAATCGAACTGTAAGCTTTATAAAGTAGTTTCAAACATCGCCTATAGGCTATATGGGCCTTTTCTCGCCACCTAACTTAGGTTTTTTAGGGCAAACGGTTGCTGCATATACGATAACTAGATAGTACTCGAAGATACGAATGCGGGAAGGTATAACTTTCGCCGATTGGAGGTAAACAAGCAAAGTTATGGCTAATTCGGTAAAATCTATCAAAACGCAAAATCACGTAAAAGCCCGAATGTCCTTTTCTCACCCTTTCGCTTAAGTTTTTAAGGATATTTTTGCCATTTTGTATCCGATTTTGCACCAAGATACCATTTAATAATTGGAACTTCATTTGCTGTTAATCTTTATCAAAGATTTCTTATTAATCGAACTGTAAGCTTTATAAAGTAGTTTCAAACATCGCCTATAGGCTATATGGGCCTTTTCTCGCCACCTAACTTAGGTTTTTTAGGGCATACGGTTGCTGCATATACGATAACTAGATAGTACTCGAAGATACGAATGCGGGAAGGTATAACTTTCGCCGATTGGAGGTAAACAAGCAAAGTTATGGCTAATTCGGTAAAATCTATCAAAACGCAAAATCACGTAAAAGCCCGAATGTCCTTTTCTCACCCTTTCGCTTAAGTTTTTAAGGATATTTTTGCCATTTTGTATCCGATTTTGCACCAAGATACCATTTAATAATTGGAACTTCATTTGCTGTTAATCTTTATCAAAGATTTCTTATTAATCGAACTGTAAGCTTTATAAAGTAGTTTCAAACATCGCCTATAGGCTATATGGGCCTTTTCTCGCCACCTAACTTAGGTTTTTTAGGGCATACGGTTGCTGCATATACGATAACTAGATAGTACTCGAAGATACGAATGCGGAAAGGTATAACTTTCGCCGATTGGAGGTAAACAAGCAAAGTTATGGCTAATTCGGTAAAATCTATCAAAACGCAAAATCACGTAAAAGCCCGAATGTCCTTTTCTCACCCTTTCGCTTAAGTTTTTAAGGATATTTTTGCCATTTTGTATCCGATTTTGCACCAAGATACCATTTAATAATTGGAACTTCATTTGCTGTTAATCTTTATCAAAGATTTCTTATTAATCGAACTGTAAGCTTTATAAAGTCGTTTCAAACATCGCCTATAGGCTATATGGGCCTTTTCTCGCCACCTAACTTAGGTTTTTTAGGGCATACGGTTGCTGCATATACGATAACTAGATAGTACTCGAAGATACGAATGCGGGAAGGTATAACTTTCGCCGATTGGAGGTAAACAAGCAAAGTTATGGCTAATTCGGTAAAATCTATCAAAACGCAAAATCACGTAAAAGCCCGAATGTCCTTTTCTCACCCTTTCGCTTAAGTTTTTAAGGATATTTTTGCCATTTTGTATCCGATTTTGCACCAAGATACCATTTAATAATTGGAACTTCATTTGCTGTTAATCTTTATCAAAGATTTCTTATTAATCGAACTGTAAGCTTTATAAAGTAGTTTCAAACATCGCCTATAGGCTATATGGGCCTTTTCTCGCCACCTAACTTAGGTTTTTTAGGGCAAACGGTTGCTGCATATACGATAACTAGATAGTACTCGAAGATACGAATGCGGGAAGGTATAACTTTCGCCGATTGGAGGTAAACAAGCAAAGTTATGGCTAATTCGGTAAAATCTATCAAAACGCAAAATCACGTAAAAGCCCGAATGTCCTTTTCTCACCCTTTCGCTTAAGTTTTTAAGGATATTTTTGCCATTTTGTATCCGATTTTGCACCAAGATACCATTTAATAATTGGAACTTCATTTGCTGTTAATCTTTATCAAAGATTTCTTATTAATCGAACTGTAAGCTTTATAAAGTCGTTTCAAACATCGCCTATAGGCTATATGGGCCTTTTCTCGCCACCTAACTTAGGTTTTTTAGGGCATACGGTTGCTGCATATACGATAACTAGATAGTACTCGAAGATACGAATGCGGGAAGGTATAACTTTCGCCGATTGGAGGTAAACAAGCAAAGTTATGGCTAATTCGGTAAAATCTATCAAAACGCAAAATCACGTAAAAGCCCGAATGTCCTTTTCTCACCCTTTCGCTTAAGTTTTTAAGGATATTTTTGCCATTTTGTATCCGATTTTGCACCAAGATACCATTTAATAATTGGAACTTCATTTGCTGTTAATCTTTATCAAAGATTTCTTATTAATCGAACTGTAAGCTTTATAAAGTCGTTTCAAACATCGCCTATAGGCTATATGGGCCTTTTCTCGCCACCTAACTTAGGTTTTTTAGGGCAAACGGTTGCTGCATATACGATAACTAGATAGTACTCGAAGATACGAATGCGGGAAGGTATAACTTTCGCCGATTGGAGGTAAACAAGCAAAGTTATGGCTAATTCGGTAAAATCTATCAAAACGCAAAATCACGTAAAAGCCCGAATGTCCTTTTCTCACCCTTTCGCTTAAGTTTTTAAGGATATTTTTGCCATTTTGTATCCGATTTTGCACCAAGATACCATTTAATAATTGGAACTTCATTTGCTGTTAATCTTTATCAAAGATTTCTTATTAATCGAACTGTAAGCTTTATAAAGTCGTTTCAAACATCGCCCATAGGCTATATGGGCCTTTTCTCGCCACCTAACTTAGGTTTTTTAGGGCATACGGTTGCTGCATATACGATAACTAGATAGTACTCGAAGATACGAATGCGGGAAGGTATAACTTTCGCCGATTGGAGGTAAACAAGCAAAGTTATGGCTAATTCGGTAAAATCTATCAAAACGCAAAATCACGTAAAAGCCCGAATGTCCTTTTCTCACCCTTTCGCTTAAGTTTTTAAGGATATTTTTGCCATTTTGTATCCGATTTTGCACCAAGATACCATTTAATAATTGGAACTTCATTTGCTGTTAATCTTTATCAAAGATTTCTTATTAATCGATCTGTAAGCTTTATAAAGTAGTTTCAAACATCGCCTATAGGCTATATGGGCCTTTTCTCGCCACCTAACTTAGGTTTTTTAGGGCAAACGGTTGCTGCATATACGATAACTAGATAGTACTCGAAGATACGAATGCGGGAAGGTATAACTTTCGCCGATTGGAGGTAAACAAGCAAAGTTATGGCTAATTCGGTAAAATCTATCAAAACGCAAAATCACGTAAAAGCCCGAATGTCCTTTTCTCACCCTTTCGCTTAAGTTTTTAAGGATATTTTTGCCATTTTGTATCCGATTTTGCACCAAGATACCATTTAATAATTGGAACTTCATTTGCTGTTAATCTTTATCAAAGATTTCTTATTAATCGAACTGTAAGCTTTATAAAGTCGTTTCAAACATCGCCTATAGGCTATATGGGCCTTTTCTCGCCACCTAACTTAGGTTTTTTAGGGCATACGGTTGCTGCATATACGATAACTAGATAGTACTCGAAGATACGAATGCGGAAAGGTATAACTTTCGCCGATTGGAGGTAAACAAGCAAAGTTATGGCTAATTCGGTAAAATCTATCAAAACGCAAAATCACGTAAAAGCCCGAATGTCCTTTTCTCACCCTTTCGCTTAAGTTTTTAAGGATATTTTTGCCATTTTGTATCCGATTTTGCACCAAGATACCATTTAATAATTGGAACTTCATTTGCTGTTAATCTTTATCAAAGATTTCTTATTAATCGAACTGTAAGCTTTATAAAGTCGTTTCAAACATCGCCTATAGGCTATATGGGCCTTTTCTCGCCACCTAACTTAGGTTTTTTAGGGCATACGGTTGCTGCATATACGATAACTAGATAGTACTCGAAGATACGAATGCGGGAAGGTATAACTTTCGCCGATTGGAGGTAAACAAGCAAAGTTATGGCTAATTCGGTAAAATCTATCAAAACGCAAAATCACGTAAAAGCCCGAATGTCCTTTTCTCACCCTTTCGCTTAAGTTTTTAAGGATATTTTTGCCATTTTGTATCCGATTTTGCACCAAGATACCATTTAATAATTGGAACTTCATTTGCTGTTAATCTTTATCAAAGATTTCTTATTAATCGAACTGTAAGCTTTATAAAGTCGTTTCAAACATCGCCTATAGGCTATATGGGCCTTTTCTCGCCACCTAACTTAGGTTTTTTAGGGCATACGGTTGCTGCATATACGATAACTAGATAGTACTCGAAGATACGAATGCGGGAAGGTATAACTTTCGCCGATTGGAGGTAAACAAGCAAAGTTATGGCTAATTCGGTAAAATCTATCAAAACGCAAAATCACGTAAAAGCCCGAATGTCCTTTTCTCACCCTTTCGCTTAAGTTTTTAAGGATATTTTTGCCATTTTGTATCCGATTTTGCACCAAGATACCATTTAATAATTGGAACTTCATTTGCTGTTAATCTTTATCAAAGATTTCTTATTAATCGAACTGTAAGCTTTATAAAGTCGTTTCAAACATCGCCCATAGGCTATATGGGCCTTTTCTCGCCACCTAACTTAGGTTTTTTAGGGCATACGGTTGCTGCATATACGATAACTAGATAGTACTCGAAGATACGAATGCGGGAAGGTATAACTTTCGCCGATTGGAGGTAAACAAGCAAAGTTATGGCTAATTCGGTAAAATCTATCAAAACGCAAAATCACGTAAAAGCCCGAATGTCCTTTTCTCACCCTTTCGCTTAAGTTTTTAAGGATATTTTTGCCATTTTGTATCCGATTTTGCACCAAGATACCATTTAATAATTGGAACTTCATTTGCTGTTAATCTTTATCAAAGATTTCTTATTAATCGAACTGTAAGCTTTATAAAGTAGTTTCAAACATCGCCTATAGGCTATATGGGCCTTTTCTCGCCACCTAACTTAGGTTTTTTAGGGCAAACGGTTGCTGCATATACGATAACTAGATAGTACTCGAAGATACGAATGCGGGAAGGTATAACTTTCGCCGATTGGAGGTAAACAAGCAAAGTTATGGCTAATTCGGTAAAATCTATCAAAACGCAAAATCACGTAAAAGCCCGAATGTCCTTTTCTCACCCTTTCGCTTAAGTTTTTAAGGATATTTTTGCCATTTTGTATCCGATTTTGCACCAAGATACCATTTAATAATTGGAACTTCATTTGCTGTTAATCTTTATCAAAGATTTCTTATTAATCGAACTGTAAGCTTTATAAAGTCGTTTCAAACATCGCCTATAGGCTATATGGGCCTTTTCTCGCCACCTAACTTAGGTTTTTTAGGGCATACGGTTGCTGCATATACGATAACTAGATAGTACTCGAAGATACGAATGCGGAAAGGTATAACTTTCGCCGATTGGAGGTAAACAAGCAAAGTTATGGCTAATTCGGTAAAATCTATCAAAACGCAAAATCACGTAAAAGCCCGAATGTCCTTTTCTCACCCTTTCGCTTAAGTTTTTAAGGATATTTTTGCCATTTTGTATCCGATTTTGCACCAAGATACCATTTAATAATTGGAACTTCATTTGCTGTTAATCTTTATCAAAGATTTCTTATTAATCGAACTGTAAGCTTTATAAAGTCGTTTCAAACATCGCCTATAGGCTATATGGGCCTTTTCTCGCCACCTAACTTAGGTTTTTTAGGGCATACGGTTGCTGCATATACGATAACTAGATAGTACTCGAAGATACGAATGCGGGAAGGTATAACTTTCGCCGATTGGAGGTAAACAAGCAAAGTTATGGCTAATTCGGTAAAATCTATCAAAACGCAAAATCACGTAAAAGCCCGAATGTCCTTTTCTCACCCTTTCGCTTAAGTTTTTAAGGATATTTTTGCCATTTTGTATCCGATTTTGCACCAAGATACCATTTAATAATTGGAACTTCATTTGCTGTTAATCTTTATCAAAGATTTCTTATTAATCGAACTGTAAGCTTTATAAAGTCGTTTCAAACATCGCCTATAGGCTATATGGGCCTTTTCTCGCCACCTAACTTAGGTTTTTTAGGGCATACGGTTGCTGCATATACGATAACTAGATAGTACTCGAAGATACGAATGCGGGAAGGTATAACTTTCGCCGATTGGAGGTAAACAAGCAAAGTTATGGCTAATTCGGTAAAATCTATCAAAACGCAAAATCACGTAAAAGCCCGAATGTCCTTTTCTCACCCTTTCGCTTAAGTTTTTAAGGATATTTTTGCCATTTTGTATCCGATTTTGCACCAAGATACCATTTAATAATTGGAACTTCATTTGCTGTTAATCTTTATCAAAGATTTCTTATTAATCGAACTGTAAGCTTTATAAAGTAGTTTCAAACATCGCCTATAGGCTATATGGGCCTTTTCTCGCCACCTAACTTAGGTTTTTTAGGGCAAACGGTTGCTGCATATACGATAACTAGATAGTACTCGAAGATACGAATGCGGGAAGGTATAACTTTCGCCGATTGGAGGTAAACAAGCAAAGTTATGGCTAATTCGGTAAAATCTATCAAAACGCAAAATCACGTAAAAGCCCGAATGTCCTTTTCTCACCCTTTCGCTTAAGTTTTTAAGGATATTTTTGCCATTTTGTATCCGATTTTGCACCAAGATACCATTTAATAATTGGAACTTCATTTGCTGTTAATCTTTATCAAAGATTTCTTATTAATCGAACTGTAAGCTTTATAAAGTCGTTTCAAACATCGCCTATAGGCTATATGGGCCTTTTCTCGCCACCTAACTTAGGTTTTTTAGGGCATACGGTTGCTGCATATACGATAACTAGATAGTACTCGAAGATACGAATGCGGAAAGGTATAACTTTCGCCGATTGGAGGTAAACAAGCAAAGTTATGGCTAATTCGGTAAAATCTATCAAAACGCAAAATCACGTAAAAGCCCGAATGTCCTTTTCTCACCCTTTCGCTTAAGTTTTTAAGGATATTTTTGCCATTTTGTATCCGATTTTGCACCAAGATACCATTTAATAATTGGAACTTCATTTGCTGTTAATCTTTATCAAAGATTTCTTATTAATCGAACTGTAAGCTTTATAAAGTCGTTTCAAACATCGCCTATAGGCTATATGGGCCTTTTCTCGCCACCTAACTTAGGTTTTTTAGGGCAAACGGTTGCTGCATATACGATAACTAGATAGTACTCGAAGATACGAATGCGGGAAGGTATAACTTTCGCCGATTGGAGGTAAACAAGCAAAGTTATGGCTAATTCGGTAAAATCTATCAAAACGCAAAATCACGTAAAAGCCCGAATGTCCTTTTCTCACCCTTTCGCTTAAGTTTTTAAGGATATTTTTGCCATTTTGTATCCGATTTTGCACCAAGATACCATTTAATAATTGGAACTTCATTTGCTGTTAATCTTTATCAAAGATTTCTTATTAATCGAACTGTAAGCTTTATAAAGTAGTTTCAAACATCGCCTATAGGCTATATGGGCCTTTTCTCGCCACCTAACTTAGGTTTTTTAGGGCAAACGGTTGCTGCATATACGATAACTAGATAGTACTCGAAGATACGAATGCGGGAAGGTATAACTTTCGCCGATTGGAGGTAAACAAGCAAAGTTATGGCTAATTCGGTAAAATCTATCAAAACGCAAAATCACGTAAAAGCCCGAATGTCCTTTTCTCACCCTTTCGCTTAAGTTTTTAAGGATATTTTTGCCATTTTGTATCCGATTTTGCACCAAGATACCATTTAATAATTGGAACTTCATTTGCTGTTAATCTTTATCAAAGATTTCTTATTAATCGAACTGTAAGCTTTATAAAGTCGTTTCAAACATCGCCTATAGGCTATATGGGCCTTTTCTCGCCACCAAACTTAGGTTTTTTAGGGCATACGGTTGCTGCATATACGATAACTAGATAGTACTCGAAGATACGAATGCGGAAAGGTATAACTTTCGCCGATTGGAGGTAAACAAGCAAAGTTATGGCTAATTCGGTAAAATCTATCAAAACGCAAAATCACGTAAAAGCCCGAATGTCCTTTTCTCACCCTTTCGCTTAAGTTTTTAAGGATATTTTTGCCATTTTGTATCCGATTTTGCACCAAGATACCATTTAATAATTGGAACTTCATTTGCTGTTAATCTTTATCAAAGATTTCTTATTAATCGAACTGTAAGCTTTATAAAGTCGTTTCAAACATCGCCTATAGGCTATATGGGCCTTTTCTCGCCACCTAACTTAGGTTTTTTAGGGCATACGGTTGCTGCATATACGATAACTAGATAGTACTCGAAGATACGAATGCGGGAAGGTATAACTTTCGCCGATTGGAGGTAAACAAGCAAAGTTATGGCTAATTCGGTAAAATCTATCAAAACGCAAAATCACGTAAAAGCCCGAATGTCCTTTTCTCACCCTTTCGCTTAAGTTTTTAAGGATATTTTTGCCATTTTGTA
Source organism: Drosophila vallismaia (assembly GCA_035047325.1). NCBI lineage: Eukaryota > Metazoa > Arthropoda > Insecta > Diptera > Drosophilidae > Drosophila > Drosophila vallismaia. Next base: position 10,883 of record JAWNPU010000002.1, on the reverse strand, counting down.
TCCGATTTTGCACCAAGATACCATTTAATAATTGGAACTTCATTTGCTGTTAATCTTTATCAAAGATTTCTTATTAATCGAACTGTAAGCTTTATAAAGTCGTTTCAAACATCGCCTATAGGCTATATGGGCCTTTTCTCGCCACCTAACTTAGGTTTTTTAGGGCATACGGTTGCTGCATATACGATAACTAGATAGTACTCGAAGATACGAATGCGGGAAGGTATAACTTTCGCCGATTGGAGGTAAACAAGCAAAGTTATGGCTAATTCGGTAAAATCTATCAAAACGCAAAATCACGTAAAAGCCCGAATGTCCTTTTCTCACCCTTTCGCTTAAGTTTTTAAGGATATTTTTGCCATTTTGTATCCGATTTTGCACCAAGATACCATTTAATAATTGGAACTTCATTTGCTGTTAATCTTTATCAAAGATTTCTTATTAATCGAACTGTAAGCTTTATAAAGTCGTTTCAAACATCGCCTATAGGCTATATGGGCCTTTTCTCGCCACCTAACTTAGGTTTTTTAGGGCATACGGTTGCTGCATATACGATAACTAGATAGTACTCGAAGATACGAATGCGGAAAGGTATAACTTTCGCCGATTGGAGGTAAACAAGCAAAGTTATGGCTAATTCGGTAAAATCTATCAAAACGCAAAATCACGTAAAAGCCCGAATGTCCTTTTCTCACCCTTTCGCTTAAGTTTTTAAGGATATTTTTGCCATTTTGTATCCGATTTTGCACCAAGATACCATTTAATAATTGGAACTTCATTTGCTGTTAATCTTTATCAAAGATTTCTTATTAATCGAACTGTAAGCTTTATAAAGTCGTTTCAAACATCGCCTATAGGCTATATGGGCCTTTTCTCGCCACCTAACTTAGGTTTTTTAGGGCATACGGTTGCTGCATATACGATAACTAGATAGTACTCGAAGATACGAATGCGGGAAGGTATAACTTTCGCCGATTGGAGGTAAACAAGCAAAGTTATGGCTAATTCGGTAAAATCTATCAAAACGCAAAATCACGTAAAAGCCCGAATGTCCTTTTCTCACCCTTTCGCTTAAGTTTTTAAGGATATTTTTGCCATTTTGTATCCGATTTTGCACCAAGATACCATTTAATAATTGGAACTTCATTTGCTGTTAATCTTTATCAAAGATTTCTTATTAATCGAACTGTAAGCTTTATAAAGTCGTTTCAAACATCGCCTATAGGCTATATGGGCCTTTTCTCGCCACCTAACTTAGGTTTTTTAGGGCATACGGTTGCTGCATATACGATAACTAGATAGTACTCGAAGATACAAATGCGGGAAGGTATAACTTTCGCCGATTGGAGGTAAACAAGCAAAGTTATGGCTAATTCGGTAAAATCTATCAAAACGCAAAATCACGTAAAAGCCCGAATGTCCTTTTCTCACCCTTTCGCTTAAGTTTTTAAGGATATTTTTGCCATTTTGTATCCGATTTTGCACCAAGATACCATTTAATAATTGGAACTTCATTTGCTGTTAATCTTTATCAAAGATTTCTTATTAATCGAACTGTAAGCTTTATAAAGTCGTTTCAAACATCGCCTATAGGCTATATGGGCCTTTTCTCGCCACCTAACTTAGGTTTTTTAGGGCATACGGTTGCTGCATATACGATAACTAGATAGTACTCGAAGATACGAATGCGGGAAGGTATAACTTTCGCCGATTGGAGGTAAACAAGCAAAGTTATGGCTAATTCGGTAAAATCTATCAAAACGCAAAATCACGTAAAAGCCCGAATGTCCTTTTCTCACCCTTTCGCTTAAGTTTTTAAGGATATTTTTGCCATTTTGTATCCGATTTTGCACCAAGATACCATTTAATAATTGGAACTTCATTTGCTGTTAATCTTTATCAAAGATTTCTTATTAATCGAACTGTAAGCTTTATAAAGTCGTTTCAAACATCGCCTATAGGCTATATGGGCCTTTTCTCGCCACCTAACTTAGGTTTTTTAGGGCATACGGTTGCTGCATATACGATAACTAGATAGTACTCGAAGATACGAATGCGGGAAGGTATAACTTTCGCCGATTGGAGGTAAACAAGCAAAGTTATGGCTAATTCGGTAAAATCTATCAAAACGCAAAATCACGTAAAAGCCCGAATGTCCTTTTCTCACCCTTTCGCTTAAGTTTTTAAGGATATTTTTGCCATTTTGTATCCGATTTTGCACCAAGATACCATTTAATAATTGGAACTTCATTTGCTGTTAATCTTTATCAAAGATTTCTTATTAATCGAACTGTAAGCTTTATAAAGTCGTTTCAAACATCGCCTATAGGCTATATGGGCCTTTTCTCGCCACCTAACTTAGGTTTTTTAGGGCATACGGTTGCTGCATATACGATAACTAGATAGTACTCGAAGATACGAATGCGGGAAGGTATAACTTTCGCCGATTGGAGGTAAACAAGCAAAGTTATGGCTAATTCGGTAAAATCTATCAAAACGCAAAATCACGTAAAAGCCCGAATGTCCTTTTCTCACCCTTTCGCTTAAGTTTTTAAGGATATTTTTGCCATTTTGTATCCGATTTTGCACCAAGATACCATTTAATAATTGGAACTTCATTTGCTGTTAATCTTTATCAAAGATTTCTTATTAATCGAACTGTAAGCTTTATAAAGTCGTTTCAAACATCGCCTATAGGCTATATGGGCCTTTTCTCGCCACCTAACTTAGGTTTTTTAGGGCATACGGTTGCTGCATATACGATAACTAGATAGTACTCGAAGATACGAATGCGGGAAGGTATAACTTTCGCCGATTGGAGGTAAACAAGCAAAGTTATGGCTAATTCGGTAAAATCTATCAAAACGCAAAATCACGTAAAAGCCCGAATGTCCTTTTCTCACCCTTTCGCTTAAGTTTTTAAGGATATTTTTGCCATTTTGTATCCGATTTTGCACCAAGATACCATTTAATAATTGGAACTTCATTTGCTGTTAATCTTTATCAAAGATTTCTTATTAATCGAACTGTAAGCTTTATAAAGTCGTTTCAAACATCGCCTATAGGCTATATGGGCCTTTTCTCGCCACCTAACTTAGGTTTTTTAGGGCATACGGTTGCTGCATATACGATAACTAGATAGTACTCGAAGATACGAATGCGGAAAGGTATAACTTTCGCCGATTGGAGGTAAACAAGCAAAGTTATGGCTAATTCGGTAAAATCTATCAAAACGCAAAATCACGTAAAAGCCCGAATGTCCTTTTCTCACCCTTTCGCTTAAGTTTTTAAGGATATTTTTGCCATTTTGTATCCGATTTTGCACCAAGATACCATTTAATAATTGGAACTTCATTTGCTGTTAATCTTTATCAAAGATTTCTTATTAATCGAACTGTAAGCTTTATAAAGTCGTTTCAAACATCGCCTATAGGCTATATGGGCCTTTTCTCGCCACCTAACTTAGGTTTTTTAGGGCATACGGTTGCTGCATATACGATAACTAGATAGTACTCGAAGATACGAATGCGGGAAGGTATAACTTTCGCCGATTGGAGGTAAACAAGCAAAGTTATGGTCCTAATTAATGAATAAATCTGAATCAATACGCAAAATCATGTAAAAGACCGAATGATCATTTTAATCAAAAATTCGACTTAAGTTTACCATTAAATAGCGGATATTTTATGCGATTTTGTATCCGATTTGAAAACGAAATACCATTCAATGAATTGGAACTTTCAGTTTGCTGTTAATCTTTATCAAAGATTTCTAATATTAATCGAACTGAAAGCTTTATAAGAGTAGTTTCAAACATCGCCTGAAAGGGGTACTATCATGGCACTTTTTTCGACCACCGAACTTAAGTTTTTTAGAGCGATACGGTTGCTTTGCATACACGGTAACGAGATAGAACTCGAAGATACGAAAATGCGGGTATGGTTCAAAATCGGTTCGCCGATTGAGTTCAGATAAACCAAGCAAAGTTGTGGCTAAAACAGTGGAAATTTTACATTTTCAAAGTATGCAAAATGGACGTAAAAGCCCGAAAGCTCATTTTCTCACCCTTTCGCTTAAGTTTTTAAGGATATTTTTGCCATTTTGTATCCGATTTTGCACCAAGATACCATTTAATAATTGGGACTTCATTTGCTGTTAATCTTCATCAAAGATTTCTTATTAATCGAACTGTAAGCTTTATAAAGTTGTTTCAAACATCGCCTATAGGCTATATGGGCCTTTTCTCGCCACCTAACTTAGGTTTTTTAGGGCAAACGGTTGCTGCATATACGATAACTAGATAGTACTCGAAGATACGAATGCGGGAAGGTATAACTTTCGCCGATTGGAGGTAAACAAGCAAAGTTATGGCTAATTCGGTAAAATCTATCAAAACGCAAAATCACGTAAAAGCCCGAATGTCCTTTTCTCACCCTTTCGCTTAAGTTTTTAAGGATATTTTTGCCATTTTGTATCCGATTTTGCACCAAGATACCATTTAATAATTGGAACTTCATTTGCTGTTAATCTTTATCAAAGATTTCTTATTAATCGAACTGTAAGCTTTATAAAGTCGTTTCAAACATCGCCTATAGGCTATATGGGCCTTTTCTCGCCACCTAACTTAGGTTTTTTAGGGCATACGGTTGCTGCATATACGATAACTAGATAGTACTCGAAGATACGAATGCGGGAAGGTATAACTTTCGCCGATTGGAGGTAAACAAGCAAAGTTATGGCTAATTCGGTAAAATCTATCAAAACGCAAAATCACGTAAAAGCCCGAATGTCCTTTTCTCACCCTTTCGCTTAAGTTTTTAAGGATATTTTTGCCATTTTGTATCCGATTTTGCACCAAGATACCATTTAATAATTGGAACTTCATTTGCTGTTAATCTTTATCAAAGATTTCTTATTAATCGAACTGTAAGCTTTATAAAGTCGTTTCAAACATCGCCTATAGGCTATATGGGCCTTTTCTCGCCACCTAACTTAGGTTTTTTAGGGCATACGGTTGCTGCATATACGATAACTAGATAGTACTCGAAGATACGAATGCGGGAAGGTATAACTTTCGCCGATTGGAGGTAAACAAGCAAAGTTATGGCTAATTCGGTAAAATCTATCAAAACGCAAAATCACGTAAAAGCCCGAATGTCCTTTTCTCACCCTTTCGCTTAAGTTTTTAAGGATATTTTTGCCATTTTGTATCCGATTTTGCACCAAGATACCATTTAATAATTGGAACTTCATTTGCTGTTAATCTTTATCAAAGATTTCTTATTAATCGAACTGTAAGCTTTATAAAGTCGTTTCAAACATCGCCTATAGGCTATATGGGCCTTTTCTCGCCACCTAACTTAGGTTTTTTAGGGCATACGGTTGCTGCATATACGATAACTAGATAGTACTCGAAGATACGAATGCGGGAAGGTATAACTTTCGCCGATTGGAGGTAAACAAGCAAAGTTATGGCTAATTCGGTAAAATCTATCAAAACGCAAAATCACGTAAAAGCCCGAATGTCCTTTTCTCACCCTTTCGCTTAAGTTTTTAAGGATATTTTTGCCATTTTGTATCCGATTTTGCACCAAGATACCATTTAATAATTGGAACTTCATTTGCTGTTAATCTTTATCAAAGATTTCTTATTAATCGAACTGTAAGCTTTATAAAGTCGTTTCAAACATCGCCTATAGGCTATATGGGCCTTTTCTCGCCACCTAACTTAGGTTTTTTAGGGCATACGGTTGCTGCATATACGATAACTAGATAGTACTCGAAGATACGAATGCGGGAAGGTATAACTTTCGCCGATTGGAGGTAAACAAGCAAAGTTATGGCTAATTCGGTAAAATCTATCAAAACGCAAAATCACGTAAAAGCCCGAATGTCCTTTTCTCACCCTTTCGCTTAAGTTTTTAAGGATATTTTTGCCATTTTGTATCCGATTTTGCACCAAGATACCATTTAATAATTGGAACTTCATTTGCTGTTAATCTTTATCAAAGATTTCTTATTAATCGAACTGTAAGCTTTATAAAGTCGTTTCAAACATCGCCTATAGGCTATATGGGCCTTTTCTCGCCACCAAACTTAGGTTTTTTAGGGCATACGGTTGCTGCATATACGATAACTAGATAGTACTCGAAGATACGAATGCGGGAAGGTATAACTTTCGCCGATTGGAGGTAAACAAGCAAAGTTATGGCTAATTCGGTAAAATCTATCAAAACGCAAAATCACGTAAAAGCCCGAATGTCCTTTTCTCACCCTTTCGCTTAAGTTTTTAAGGATATTTTTGCCATTTTGTATCCGATTTTGCACCAAGATACCATTTAATAATTGGAACTTCATTTGCTGTTAATCTTTATCAAAGATTTCTTATTAATCGAACTGTAAGCTTTATAAAGTCGTTTCAAACATCGCCTATAGGCTATATGGGCCTTTTCTCGCCACCAAACTTAGGTTTTTTAGGGCATACGGTTGCTGCATATACGATAACTAGATAGTACTCGAAGATACGAATGCGGGAAGGTATAACTTTAGCCGATTGCTGGTAAACAAACAAAGTAATGGTCCTATTCAATGAATAAATTGAATATATTTTGATTTGTCAAATACGGAATGATCATTTTAATGAAAAATTGACTTAAGTTTACCATTAAATAGCGTATATTTTATTCGATTTCATAACCGATTTTGAAAACGAAATACCATTCAATGAATCAGGACTTTCAGTCTGCTTCGATCTGCATCAAAGAATCCAAATTAATCGAACAAAAAAATTTATCCGAGTTGTTTCAAAATTGCCTGAAAGGGGTACCATCATCATTTTTTTCAAAAATCGACAAAATTTTTTTAGATCGATATTGTATATCTTTGGATGCACGATAACTAGAAAGTATTGAAGCTCTGATTCGAAAATGGGCTTTCGTTTCAAAATCGGTTGCGATTTAGTTCAGATATTGCAATAAAACTGTTCAAAAAGTGGAAATTTTACATTTTCACAGTATAGAAAGTGGACATATGTGAAAACTCATTTTATCATCCTTTTGCTTAAGTTTTTAAGGATTTTTTTGCCATTTTGTATCCGATTTTGCACCAAGATACCATTTAATAATTGGGACTTCATTTGCTGTTAATCTTCATCAAAGATTTCTTATTAATCGAACTGTAAGCTTTATAAAGTTGTTTCAAACATCGCCAACAGGCTATATGGGCCTTTTCTCGCCACCTAACTTAGGTTTTTTAGGGCAAACGGTTGCTGCATATACGATAACTAGACAGTACTCGAAGATACGAATGCGGGAAGGTATAACTCTCGCCGATTGGAGGTAAACAAGCAAAGTTATGGCTAATTCGGTAAAATCTATCCAATCGCAAAATCACGTAAAAGCCCAAATGTCCTTTTCTCACCCTTTCGCTTAAGTTTTTAAGGATATTTTTGCCATTTTGTATCCGATTTTGCACCAAGATACCATTCAATAATTGGAACTTCATTTGCTGTTAATCTTTATCAAAGATTTCTTATTAATCGAACTGTAAGCTTTATAACGTCGTTTCAAACATCGCCTATAGGCTATATGGGCCTTTTCTCGCCACCGAACTTAGGTTTTTTAAGGAAAACGGTTGCTGCATATACGATAACTAGACAGTACTCGAAGATACGAATGCGGGAAGGTATAACTTTCGCCGATTGGAGGTAAACAAGCAAAGTTATGGCTAATTCGGTAAAATCTATCAAAACGCAAAATCACGTAAAAGCCCGAATGTCCTTTTCTCACCCTTTCGCTTAAGTTTTTAAGGATATTTTTGCCATTTTGTATCCGATTTTGCACCAAGATACCATTTAATAATTGGAACTTCATTTGCTGTTAATCTTTATCAAAGATTTCTTATTAATCGAACTGTAAGCTTTATAAAGTCGTTTCAAACATCGCCTATAGGCTATATGGGCCTTTTCTCGCCACCTAACTTAGGTTTTTTAGGGCATACGGTTGCTGCATATACGATAACTAGATAGTACTCGAAGATACGAATGCGGAAAGGTATAACTTTCGCCGATTGGAGGTAAACAAGCAAAGTTATGGCTAATTCGGTAAAATCTATCAAAACGCAAAATCACGTAAAAGCCCGAATGTCCTTTTCTCACCCTTTCGCTTAAGTTTTTAAGGATATTTTTGCCATTTTGTATCCGATTTTGCACCAAGATACCATTTAATAATTGGAACTTCATTTGCTGTTAATCTTTATCAAAGATTTCTTATTAATCGAACTGTAAGCTTTATAAAGTCGTTTCAAACATCGCCCATAGGCTATATGGGCCTTTTCTCGCCACCTAACTTAGGTTTTTTAGGGCATACGGTTGCTGCATATACGATAACTAGATAGTACTCGAAGATACGAATGCGGGAAGGTATAACTTTCGCCGATTGGAGGTAAACAAGCAAAGTTATGGCTAATTCGGTAAAATCTATCAAAACGCAAAATCACGTAAAAGCCCGAATGTCCTTTTCTCACCCTTTCGCTTAAGTTTTTAAGGATATTTTTGCCATTTTGTATCCGATTTTGCACCAAGATACCATTTAATAATTGGAACTTCATTTGCTGTTAATCTTTATCAAAGATTTCTTATTAATCGAACTGTAAGCTTTATAAAGTCGTTTCAAACATCGCCTATAGGCTATATGGGCCTTTTCTCGCCACCTAACTTAGGTTTTTTAGGGCATACGGTTGCTGCATATACGATAACTAGATAGTACTCGAAGATACGAATGCGGGAAGGTATAACTTTCGCCGATTGGAGGTAAACAAGCAAAGTTATGGCTAATTCGGTAAAATCTATCAAAACGCAAAATCACGTAAAAGCCCGAATGTCCTTTTCTCACCCTTTCGCTTAAGTTTTTAAGGATATTTTTGCCATTTTGTATCCGATTTTGCACCAAGATACCATTTAATAATTGGAACTTCATTTGCTGTTAATCTTTATCAAAGATTTCTTATTAATCGAACTGTAAGCTTTATAAAGTCGTTTCAAACATCGCCCATAGGCTATATGGGCCTTTTCTCGCCACCTAACTTAGGTTTTTTAGGGCATACGGTTGCTGCATATACGATAACTAGATAGTACTCGAAGATACGAATGCGGGAAGGTATAACTTTCGCCGATTGGAGGTAAACAAGCAAAGTTATGGCTAATTCGGTAAAATCTATCAAAACGCAAAATCACGTAAAAGCCCGAATGTCCTTTTCTCACCCTTTCGCTTAAGTTTTTAAGGATATTTTTGCCATTTTGTATCCGATTTTGCACCAAGATACCATTTAATAATTGGAACTTCATTTGCTGTTAATCTTTATCAAAGATTTCTTATTAATCGAACTGTAAGCTTTATAAAGTCGTTTCAAACATCGCCTATAGGCTATATGGGCCTTTTCTCGCCACCTAACTTAGGTTTTTTAGGGCATACGGTTGCTGCATATACGATAACTAGATAGTACTCGAAGATACGAATGCGGGAAGGTATAACTTTCGCCGATTGGAGGTAAACAAGCAAAGTTATGGCTAATTCGGTAAAATCTATCAAAACGCAAAATCACGTAAAAGCCCGAATGTCCTTTTCTCACCCTTTCGCTTAAGTTTTTAAGGATATTTTTGCCATTTTGTATCCGATTTTGCACCAAGATACCATTTAATAATTGGAACTTCATTTGCTGTTAATCTTTATCAAAGATTTCTTATTAATCGAACTGTAAGCTTTATAAAGTCGTTTCAAACATCGCCTATAGGCTATATGGGCCTTTTCTCGCCACCTAACTTAGGTTTTTTAGGGCATACGGTTGCTGCATATACGATAACTAGATAGTACTCGAAGATACAAATGCGGGAAGGTATAACTTTCGCCGATTGGAGGTAAACAAGCAAAGTTATGGCTAATTCGGTAAAATCTATCAAAACGCAAAATCACGTAAAAGCCCGAATGTCCTTTTCTCACCCTTTCGCTTAAGTTTTTAAGGATATTTTTGCCATTTTGTATCCGATTTTGCACCAAGATACCATTTAATAATTGGAACTTCATTTGCTGTTAATCTTTATCAAAGATTTCTTATTAATCGAACTGTAAGCTTTATAAAGTAGTTTCAAACATCGCCTATAGGCTATATGGGCCTTTTCTCGCCACCTAACTTAGGTTTTTTAGGGCATACGGTTGCTGCATATACGATAACTAGATAGTACTCGAAGATACGAATGCGGGAAGGTATAACTTTCGCCGATTGGAGGTAAACAAGCAAAGTTATGGCTAATTCGGTAAAATCTATCAAAACGCAAAATCACGTAAAAGCCCGAATGTCCTTTTCTCACCCTTTCGCTTAAGTTTTTAAGGATATTTTTGCCATTTTGTATCCGATTTTGCACCAAGATACCATTTAATAATTGGAACTTCATTTGCTGTTAATCTTTATCAAAGATTTCTTATTAATCGAACTGTAAGCGTTATAAAGTAGTTTCAAACATCGCCTATAGGCTATATGGGCCTTTTCTCGCCACCTAACTTAGGTTTTTTAGGGCATACGGTTGCTGCATATACGATAACTAGATAGTACTCAAAGATACGAATGCGGGAAGGTATAACTTTAACCGATTGCTGGTGAACAAACCAAGTAATGGTCCTATTAATGAATAAATTGAATATATTTTGATTTGTCAAATACGGAATGGTCATTTTAATCAAAAATTGACTTTTTTTACCATTAAATAGCGTATATTTTATTCGATTTCAAACCGATTTGAAAACGAAATACCATTCATGAATCAGGCTTTCAGTCTGCTTCGATCTGCATCAAAGAATCCAAAAAATTAAACAAAAAAAATTTATCCGATT